>BSBN01000502.1:13798924-14498386 GCA_027924645.1 Cunninghamia lanceolata
AAGACTTCCAGGGTAGAGGTGGGGGGTCAACACAAGATAGACCAGGGGCACGTGTTGACCCACAGAGGGTAGTGAGATGAGTAATCAGCAGACCAGCCCATGAGCATGTTTCTATCCCTTCCATTGTGAAGGAGAGTGTTGAGGTTGATACACTTCAATCCATTAGTGCCTTAACCCAGAGCATCATATAGCATGCCAGTCCTGCAGCACGTGGGTTGGGAGATAGTGCGAGGAGTAGGGTCCCACCCCATGCTTGTCAGACTTGTGGGTCAGCTTGTGGTTATGACCCCGTGGATAGTCAGGACGCAGGTGCATAGGCTACATCTGTCGCTGAGCAGATGGTGATGACAGATACCCTGATGAGTGAGACTTTCGGCCTTGATACTCAGGTAAATATTAGCAAGTTTATTGAATTTAATTTATTAAATTTCATTTTTGAAATGCAAGATTAACTAATTTAGTTTGATGATTTTAATGAAATTTCAGGGTCATAGCATTGATGCAGTTTTTAGTGGTTCTCCACCTACATATTACACTACATCATCTATTGTTGGGGTATGTAACTAGTAAACAATTATAAATATTACATGTGAATAGCATCGTTATATGAATGGTATTCTAATATCTAATTTTGGATGTTGAATAGGTTAATATTGGAGATTTCATGGCAACACCTACTAGCGGTGGTGGACTTCAAAGCTTCACGAAGGTAATAAAATAAATAGTTTAATGAATGAATTGTACTTACTAGATTTTTGTATGTGACTTTTGTGCTTTATTGTGTGTACTTCCATGTTTAGATGAACGTGTGTGTATGTTAGGAGCCATGATTTGCATCACTATTATAGTTTTCGTAATTGAATAATGTTGTTTTATTTCTAGATGATACATGTTGTGGAGACACCTCCCGACGTTCATAGGGCAATGGAGCATGGTGTGACCTCTAGGATTCATAGCTCCATGGCATTGACAAGGGTATGAGGCAGATTAGTAAATTTCAATTTACATTCATTGTTATAGTTGTTTATTTTTGAAAAATTAAAAGATTATTGATTTGAAGTTTAATTTCTATCTGGATGGTTTCTATAGGACATGACATTACCACGGCCTATTCCTGATACTGAGGCAAGTGAGGATATAGATTATATGGTAGTGGTAAGTGATTATTTTGTTAAATGTTTCATTTTTTATAACATGTAATTTCTATATATTAATGTCTATACTTTTTATTGTAACAGCTAAAGATGCAGGAAGAACTAAATAGGAGGAGCAGCCCTCAAGTTCGTAGTAGACCACCCACATACTCGTCTCCATCCCCTAGAAGATCAAAGGCTGTCCGTGATCTATTCTCTTCACCAGCCAGAGGGGAATGACTTTTTATTGTGTTCCTTTGTTGTATGCCTATATGGCATTTGTGGACATATATTTTGTATTGCATATAGTTGACATTGTATGCCTATATGGCATTCTTGTAAGCCTATATGGCTATTTTGTATATATGTTATACTTATATCGACAGATATTGATGTATGCCTATATGGATATTTGGTTAATACAAATCTTTTTTATTTATGGCGTCCATACTTGCATTATAAATCCATGTTTGAATAGATATTTGTAGATGGCTACTTCAAATATTTAAAGTCCAATTGTATTACATAGGATGTTTGTTGATCCAATAAACTAGCTATTGTTATTCAAGTATCACCTAAACCTCATTTTGGAACTAAAAGATAAAAGTTGTATTTAAAAAAAAAATGAATCATCTTGTTGAACAGAAAATATTCATATTCTGTATGAGTTGCTCAATTGAAAATATTCAAATGAGTATGCTGATCCATATTCTTTATGAGTTGGTCAATTGAAAATATTTCTTAATTTCTTGTTATTATACCATATTGGTATGCAAAGAGTATGTTTGTTGTTTTGAATAAGATAGTCAAAATCATTTGCTTATGAGCACCTGATGACCATTGTGGTTATTAAATGTAATTCCTCTTGCATATAAGGCGAGGTTATGAGATTACATTGAGTCTTACCTAATTTTAGTAGGCAGCATAACATTGGGGCTATAGGCTTCCATAAGTCATACCTCAGGGATTTTTAGTTTTAGGCACAAATTTGCTTTAAGACCTTAGGCGCATTTCTCTACTTGCACAACCTCAAAACTCCACCTAGAACTCAAGGCGCCTTTCATCATCCAAACAACCTCAAAATTGTGCCTTAATATTGAAAGGATGTTTCAAAGTATAAAGGAGGGTGCCTTAAGGGAGGCAATTCATCTTGATTATCAAAGTTGATCAAACACATCAAACTGAGCATCATACCTCTAGGCGCATTTTTGCCTCTCTCTAAACTATCCATTTTGGTGCCTTGATGTAAAGTGAAGTCTAAACTTAGTGAAGATTGCGCCTAGAAAGATATCACCTTGGATATGCGCCTAGAGTCATCCTAGATCATCCATTTGCACCTAAGGGTCAATATAACATAATATAACTTAGGAAGACTTTGAAAATCATCAAAAGAAGCCTAGGCGCCTTTTCTTGTCTCCACCATCCATTTTGGGCACCTAGAGGAAAATGAACTTCAAATCACTTCCAACTATAGTGCCTAGTGTTAGAACCTTCAAAATGACTAAATCTTACCAAAGGAAGTCTAGGCACCTATTGTCACTTGGATCATCATAAATGAGCACCTAAGTGGAAGGAGAATAAGCATCTTGTATGGAGGCGCACTTTTGTGTCTAAATAACCTCATTTTGGTGCCTTGAAGGAAGATGTTCTAAATCCTAAGATCTAGCGCCTAAGTGTAAAATGGTCTCCTATAGGTTTGAACAAGTGATTGAAGCTATCAAATTGCCAAGAAATGAGCTAAGTATACTAAGGCGCCTTTTCTTGTCTAAACTATCCATTTTGGCACCTAGGAGGAAGGAGATTCAACATCATGAATCAAGGCGCTCTTTGCCATCAAAACAACCTCACATTGTCACCTTGGAGGAAATCAACTTAAAACTACAAGTCTTGGAGTTTTTTCGTGTTTTGATGATGTCTTTTGAGAACAATTATAATGATTGAAGGATGGGGTGGGTAAAAAGTCTTCATCTAGCTTAGGTGCCCATTCAATATTTAGTTTTTTCACATACCTTAATCTGCGCCTTGACTTGGAGGAGTTAGTTTATGCTTTAAAATGACTTCTATGTGTTTATATGATTCAATATTTGTCAATAATTTAATATGCCGGTACAATGTAGCTTGGACTGTTTCAGTATGTTTGGGTACAAAACAGGACCATGCCTAGCATAAACATACCCATCCAGACGTGTTGGAACTATCATTTTGGCCACATGAGGAGAAGAACAAAAGTTACACCCCTTTGCAACTTTACACTGCCTCCTTATGATGATTTTTTGGGCAACAGAAAACTTTTCACCACGGGCAAATGCCTCAAAGATATAAAAAACTGAGAGAGGTTATTATAGAGCCACTCTAAGTGATCGCGTTGCCTTAGAAAGAATGTTTCTAAGTGATAGGATTTTTGAGTTACATCTCATCAAAGATTGCTATCTTTTTGCACTTTGGACTCTTCAGGGATATCATCGATACAATGTAGCTTGGACTGTTTCGACATGTTAGGGTGAAAAATAGGACCATGCCTAGTGTAAATGTACCCATCTAGACGTGTTGGAATAGTTAGTTTGGTCACATCAGGAGCAGGATGAAAGTTACACCCCTTTGCAACTTTACACTGCCTCCTTCTGACGATTTTTTAGGCAGCAGAAAACCTTTCACCATGGGCAAATGCCTCAGAGATATAAAAAACTGAGAGAGGTTATTGTAGAGGCACTCTATATGATTGTGTTTCTTTAGATAGAATATTTCTAAGTGACACAATTTTTGAGTAACATCTCGTCAAAGATTGCTGCCTTTTTGCACTTTGGACTCTTCAGGGATATCGTCGGTACAATGTAGCTCGGACTGTTTCAACATGTTTGGGTGAAAAAAAGGACCATACCTAGTGTAAATGTAACCATCTAAATGTGTTGGAATAGTTAGCTTGGTCACATCAGGAGTAGGACAAAAGTTACACCCCTTTGCAACTTTACACTGCCTCATTCTGACGATTTTTGGGGCAGCAGAAAACCTTTCAACACGGGCAAATGCCTCAGAGATATAAAAAACTGAGAGAGGTTATTGTAGAGGCACTCTACGTGATCGTGTTGCCTCAAACAGAATGTTTCTAAGTGACAATTTTCAAGTAACATCTCATCAAAGATTGCTACCTTTTTGCACTTTGGACTCTTCAAGGATATCGTCGGTACAATGTAGCTTATACTGTTTCGACATGTTTGGGTGAAAAATAGAACCATGCCTATTCTAAACATACCCATCTGGATGTGTTGGATCTGTCAGTTTGGTCGCATCAGGAGCAGGACACCAAAAATGCAAAAGTTGCTTTGTGCAACTTGACAACATTGACACTTTTTTGCAACAGGACTCAAAGACTCAAACTGACCCCAAATGACTCAAAGTGACTTAAAAACAAATGAAATGGTCGTATAAGACCTTATTACACAATTGACTCAATTAAAATAAGATTTCATTTTTTGACCCCTCTTGGAGGCATGACAACCTAGGTGCCCCTACACCATTAGTGCAACTGAAGTCAATAAAGTTTTCCTATTAAGAAAAAGCACTTCCCTTAGCTTCAAGAAATATAAATATTCTATACTAACAAGGCAAACCACGTGAAGGTGGAATCTCATGTGGCCTCACCTAAGACCTAAGACACATGTAGTCTAGTAGACGCAAGACACCTAAGACACCTATTTTCTAGTCTCTATCTACCTAGTTGACATATCGTATATACCTAAGACACAATTTGGTGCAGGAGCACCAAGAAGACTAAGGTCTTGAGTTCTCTTATTTTTGTTGTTCATTTTGTTTTGTAGATTCAATAAGGTCTTGGAGGCCATTCTCATGTTGTAATAAGGGCTATAATGCCATGTTTGTAATAAGCCATCATATAATCATACATTGTATAGGAGGCAGTCATAAAGTCTTAAGGGGCAGTCATGTAGAACCTCATGTTGTCAGCCTTGCAAAGACATGTCAAAGTGTTAGAAAGGCATGTCAAGTCTTTTTAAAGGTTTAATACAATTGTCAAAGTGTTTTGAAGGCTTCACTAAGCCTAAACAAGTCGTTGCAGTCCTAATTAGGACAGTTGCAACAATGGCAAGTAGTTGTTGTTTTGAAACTAACAGGGCAGTTCGATGGTGGAAGAACAATTATACACCCTCCATCGAACCTAGCTGCCTCTCAATCCATTGTATATACTTGCTAAGACTTTGGAATTGGAGGAGAAGTCTTGGAGAAGTCTTTTGGAGGAGAAACAGTAATAAAAACTCAAAAATTCTGCATTTTCTGTATAATTCCGCTGTAGCAGTCCGTACCCTGTTTCTGTACGGACAGGTTGTGAAGGACTATGGTGGTGGTATGAAACTAGAGTGAGTTGACATTCATTTGCACCTAGTTTGGCATCTTGAAACAATTCTAGAGTAGAGTAAGACTCATTTTCCTGAAAATAGTTTATGAAACACTTATCTAGGGTTTTGGTAAGAATCATGCATTTTTTGGCCATTCCATTGATTTCATTCACTTTGGATCAGTGGAATGGATTGTAGTAGGTCTTTTCTAGTATGCTATGATGATTTTTTGGCAGGAAATTTGAGGAGAAGAAGTTTTCTTTGAGGAAACCTAACAAAACCATGTGTTAGGTGATGTTTAGAGACATAGAGAAGGAACCATAGAGGCATTTTTGGGAACAGCAGATTGTAGGAGGACAAAACCCACAAAATTCATAGTTTTGGCATAAATTCTAAATGCTCAAGTCATTGGTTGAGTTTTGTGTGTGAATTTAAGGGGGGTCTCTTTGTATTTTAGGCCTAATTGGGGCTCTAGGTTATTGAGAGGAGTTATAGGTTAGGGTATATCGTCCAAAACAACCTATACCTAATTTTGGATATGTGATAGGGAGTCCAAATGGGTATCTACTGATTGTCCAAGTTTTGTTTTTAAAGATTTGTATCAAAAGTTATTATGATTGTTCTCCTTTTTTAGGGCTACAAGCCATTTCTTGGGTTTGTGAAGGAAGTGTTAATCCTAAGTTTGGTCTGCCTTTGGCAATGATTGGAATGGGGCCCATAGCATTTGAAATCACCTTTTCTATGAAGAATTAAGAGTCTCTAACTGTTGTTCTCACTTTTGTATAATGATCATGAAATTTGTGCTTTAGAGCATAAGGAAACCTTGTCTAGTTTGCCATCCTCCAACTATCCCATTGCCTCTACATCACAATTAGAGACATCTATTATCTAGTTAGAAACCAAGACACCTAGAGACACCTATATTTTATACATTACCTATATTTTATACATTATTCTCAGGATCAACTTCATCCATCACTTAAGTCTAACCCCATGAAGCATAACATGATGACGTAAAAATGTGTATATGTGTAAAAGTGCAGCAGGAAATAAAAAAAGATAAACCTTACAAATTAATGTGCATACTTACAACTCAATGTAACATGACTTTACAAAATCAATGTGAATACTTACAAATTAATCCAATGAACCATCCGGGTCTACTCTACTCTTTATTATGTCAAGTATTGCTTCATGGTCAGACTCACACACCTTCCACAAGATTTTGTTTAAAGGTCTACCCCAATACTGTATCAAATGAACATTGGATGCCATGACAAGGTTTGAGTAATGAAGAATATTTCAATGCATGTCAAAGTCCTGAAACAACCAAACATTAACACTCTTATGTGGTACCTTCTAAGCCATGTTCCAGTAATAACCACTGAGTCTATAGGGTATTCGATGTTTTCTCCATTTGTAACTGGGGCCTCCAATTTCTTTTTGGCCTCAACACAATGACATAAGTAATAATATGTTCCCTCTTAATTATCTTCATCTGCAATAACTGCATATACGTGCCCTACATTGATATGTGTAGCAAATTAGATGAAATTAGTCAACATTACAAAAGCACTACAAAGTAAGATGACATTAAGAATTTCAAAAACTATGCAAATAGATATATTACATGGTTGAACTAGATATGATATGTGGTCAAAGTCAACTGATGATTCCATCTATGTTAGTTCTAGTGCCATCGGGGGTTGATACATGTCAAGTGGGCTAAGATAATTTAACTATCATTTGTCAACCCACTCCTTTGACTCGCACTCATCCCAGGCTTGAATTGTAAAGGAAAAACAAAAGCATGACATCTTTCGCATATGGATACTCCATGAACTTGCAATTGAGCTTCTGAAAGAGTGCATCTCACTTGATCATGCCAATGTAGAACAGTCCTCATATGGTGCAATGTTAGTATCATCTATCAACCAAAAAAATCTACAAACTAAAGACTTACCTTCATTACCTGGACCCATGGAAGCATTACACCACTCAACAATCATTTTTGCATCTATCAACTTTTTATTGTCTTTATACTTTAACTCTTCTCATGCTATGGCTCTTTTGATACATGCTCTTGCACCATCATGCTCCCCCTTTCCATGCCTGGCCTCACAAAAGTTCCACATATGCTGAATACCTGTAAAAGTATGCCTCCTACTCAGCTAATAGAAATTCCACAAGTTCTTAAATTGTGATGCACAGTTATCTGACCATATGATATGTTGACTGAACGATATGCCCCTTCTAACCAAATCATTGTAGAACACCTTAAAGCAACCTTGCACGAACTCTGTAGAATGTGTGTGATCATCACTAATATAGAAATTATACTCCCTTATGATCTTTCTGTCATCCTCTGTACTATCATTCACATGAATGAATGTGATGTGCACAAATATAAAAACATGTGTGGAGTTGTAATATTGTGATTGCACCTCACGCTGTGGCTATAGACTATAGTTCTCTGCAAAGTTGATGACTGAAACAATGCTACTAACCAGAAATGTGTCCTTGCATAACTTGAATTGCAAGTCCAACCATCGAGCTCTATGGGCATGTCTTGCATACTCATACACTATGCTATCATGAAATATAGGCATAAACTGATACACTGGAATCTTTTCAATAACTAATTCACACCTCTTTGCTTCTTTACCATCTTTTGTATTGTATGCCACTATTTTATACTTACCAAACTCTACTAGTTCATTTCCAACTGCATGTGTTCTTTCCATATGTTCACATATTGGCAAATGTTGCAAGCCACCACAACGATGACATGTGCCATCCAAGCATAATTTCTTGTAGAATATTTGACCTTCCTCTCTTTCACATAAAATTCTTGATATGAAGTCTCTTGAAGATGTTGGTGGGGCATGTATGGCACAACCCTGCAAAATATTGTTAGTATGTATATCTAAACATATAGACATAAACATCAAAATGGTTAGAAAATTCAATATGTAATCTACAAGTAGTGCGTGTGTGATTTATCTTGACATAGAAAGGTTTTATCATTCCAAAATATCTTTGACAAATTTTAATTTGAGGATACTTCTCTAGAAATTTACCATAAAACTGTGTTTGAGTCTCATCCAAAAAATGCTTTGGATGTGGCTCACAGTTCTGACTACCGATTCTCCTTCTTACCACATCCCTTTGATTCGGAGATACCCTTGTGTAATTCTTCCAAAAGTCTTCAATTAGTGATCTCAATGCTTCAACAATTGGTTTATCTTTTCATGGTAGTCTCCCCGAGAATGCCCACAATTCATTGGCATTAGTGTCCCCAATTCTTTGGCATCTTCCAACGGCTCTTGATAAAGTTTTCCTATTAATTCTCAATTCTTGACTCGTCTTTCTAATGAGATGAGCTTTCCTCGTTTGACTACTTACTATAGTCGATGTAATCACATGCCATGTTGCATTACTATCTTTTGTGCGTGAGGTGTTACCCACACTCTCATATGCACTCATTAGATTCTTGACAATAGATTTTTCACTTGAAGCCTCTGATGTTCTCAACCCAAGAATCTTCATGATAGACCTATACTTTATACTTCACATCATTTCAAGTAATAGTTGACATCTTGTAGTCTCATTTAACTTTTCAAAGAACAATCTCCATATCTTATGAGCATATTTTCTACAAGTGCATTTTGGAATCTTACATTCCATTGGCTACAAAATATTCTCATCAATATCAATCAAATACTTTGGCTTTCTATGCAAAATTCTAGGTGGTGTTAAGTTAGATAAATTCATCTCAACATTACGAATTTCATCAATATTTAAATGAGATGGGCTATATGGCATACCTTCGATCAAAGATGGAATAGATGACATACCTTGAGGTTGAGGTGGGAACGATGGCATACCTCCTTCATCACATGTGAGTGATGATGTACTCTCAACTTGAGATGTGGTAGATGGTGTCCCTACATGTTGACTTGTGGTAGAGGATGTGTCTCCAACTATGGTATTCAAATCTCCCGTAGCATGAAGTTTTTGCATTCATTCTCTTTGTGCCATCAATACCATATCTCTTTGTGATGGTTGTGGTTCCTCTTCAATTGGAGTGTCTTCATTTATCATGTCAAATTTCCTCTTCTCACAAATTTCCTTCATAGCCACTGCTTTCTTTGCATTCTTAGCTTCTATCTCTTCCTATGTTGGTTTAATTCTTGATCGTTTCCTTGGCATGACAAAGAATTTGTCTGTAGCATGATAAAGAGACCAATATTAGTTCCTAAGAAATGAATCCATACAAATAACTAAAATATATGTCATTCAACCCTTCATAGTAAATGTACATACAATCATCATGTAAAAGAGTAAATGTCACTCAACCAAAATAGGTACAAAGTATACAAAGCAAATTATTGCAGCCATGAAAAGAGTACATGGGACTTCATGCTTGAAAAGGTTGAGGCAAACCCAATTTGACATGTTTGTTTTTACTAGGGCTACTAGGATTTGGAATTGAGAAGGTGTTTTGTTGGTACTAGGGATACTAGGATTTGGGTGGCTTGTGAAGGAATAGACAACAATTGTTGTGTCATGTGCATGTACAAATCATCATGAATAGGTGCATAAGGAATGTCCTAGCCCAAGATATGTGTATACAAATCATCATGTCATGTGCATACTTGTATGATCTTGGCACCTACTCATTTGTATTTTAACTTGTTCATATGACAAGATAATAGTGGGATTGTATTTTTATTATGTTGTAAGGATTTATCCATGTATAGTTTGACATCATGGTATGTTAAGGTTTGTTTATTACACATAATTATTAAAGAGCCCAAGTGTAGAAAATATACATGGCATCATATGAGATTGTAGGCTGCTTTCTTGATTGGGAATGTGTCTATTTTAAACATGTATGATAAAGCATGATAAAGTAATTCAAATAGAATTAAGGAAAATGTAAAGAACATGCATGTAAAGACTTGACATACCTAAAAAATGAAGATTCGAATGGAGAGAGTACCCAATTATGTAGTGTTTTTTTCTTCTTGCATCAAACTCCTCAACAATTTGAGTTTTTCACCACTTGCTTCTTTTTCAATGTTAAATTGAATAACACTCAAATATAATTACTAACAACAATACTATTAACCAATATATAATGTTAAATTCCTAAAATTGAATCACAATTAACATTGGAACACTACAAAAATTGGAACTTGAATAGATATATATCAAACTTGGTGTGAAAACTATGTTATTTCCTCCTTCTCAAGTTGGCAAAGCAGAAAAGGTGGTGGAAAGATCATGCAAAGGTGGTAGAATGTGTAAAATGTGCATGTGAACTTCCCAACAGCATGAAAGCACTTCTTTTTTGTTAGAGCACACGCATAATCAGCATGAAAATAGAGCATGTGGGCCTAGATCATGGGGGTCAACACTTTTTTACCATTTCTATAGAAGGACAAAAATGCACTCACATTTTGTCCTGCTATAGATTGATCCATAAATATTTGTGACTATCTCACCTTGGATAGCACCTTTACAATATCTCACCTCTAGTTCCATTAGCTCATGTTCTATATCTCACTTATCTCTCCCCCTCACCTCTCTACCTCTCCCCTCTCTATGTCTCTTAGTCACTCCTTGTCTACCTCAACCCTAAACCCTAATCCCTCAACCCTCAACCCTCAACCCTAATCCCTCAACCCTCAACTCTAATCCCTCATCCCTAAACCCTAGACACTATCCCTATTCCTAAACCCTCAATAGACTCGATACTATACCTTAAACCCTAATCCCTTATCCCTAAACCCTCCAACTCTATCCCTAATCCTTATACCCTCGACACTCTACTTTAACCCTAATCCCTCGACCCTCAACCCTATCCTGAAACCCTCAACCCTCAAACCTTAATGTACTCAACCCTCAATGTCAAACCCTAATCCCTCAACCCTTAACTCTAATCCCTTGACCCTCAACCCTATCCCTAAAACCTCAACCCTCAACACTCAACGTCAAACCCTAATCCCTCAACCCTTAACTCTAATCCTTCGACCCTCAACCCTCAATGTTAAATCCTAATCCCTCAACCCTTAACTCTAATCCCTCAACCCTAAACCCTATCCCTAAACCCTAAACACTATCCCTATTCCTAAACCCTTAATGGGATCAATACTATACCTTAAACCCTAATCCCTTATCCCTAAACCCTCCAACCCTCTCCCTAATCCTTATACCCTCAACACTCTACTTTAACCCTAATCCCTTGACCCTCAACCCTATCCCTAAACTCTAAACCCTAAAGCCTCAACCCTCAACCCTCAACGTCAAATCCTAATCCCTCAACCCTTAACTCTAATCCCTCAACCCTAAACCCTATCCCTAAACCCTAAACACTATCCCTATTCCTAAACCCTCAACGGGATCGATACTATACCTTAAACCCTAATCCCTTATCCCTAAACCCTCCAACCCTATCCCTAATCCTTATACCCTTGACACTCTACTTTAACCCTAAACCCTCGACCCTCAACCCTCGAACCTCAATGTACTCAACCCTCAATGTCAAACCCTAATCCCTTAACCCTCATCCCTAAAGCCTCAACCCTAAATCCTTAAACCTTCAACCCTAAACCCTATCCCTAATCCCTCTACCCTTGACACTCTTCTTTAACCCTAATCCCTTGACCATCAACCCTATCCCTAAACCCTCAACCCTCAACCCTAATTTATCAACCCTAAACCCTAATCCCTCAAACCTAAACCCTATCCCTAAACCATCAACCCTCAACAATATACCTTAAACCCTAATCCCTATCCCTCAACCCTTAACCCTTAAAACTTAAACCCTATCCCTACACCCTCAACACTTGACACTATATCTTAAGCCTTAAACCCTCATCCCTAAAGCCACAACCCTCAATCCTTAAACCTTCAACCCTAAACCCTATTTGTCAACCCTAAACCCTATTCTGTCAACCCTAAACCCTATCCCTAAACCCTCAACCCTCAACACTATACCTTAAACCCTAATCCATCAACCCTAAAACCTAATCCCTCAACCCTAAACACTATCAATAAACCCTCAACCCTCTACATTTTACCTTAAACCCTAATCTCTTAACCCTCAACCCTAATCCCTTAACCCTCAACCCTAAACACTATCCCTATTCCTAAACCCTCGACACTATACCTTAAACCCTAATCCCTAATCCCTATACCCTAAACCCTATCCCTCAACGCTTAACCCTTAAAACTTAAACCCTAAAACCTATCCATAAACCCTCGATGCTCAACACTATATTTTAAACCCCAATCCCTTAACCCTCAACCCTAAAGCCTCAACCCTCAATCGTTAAACCTTCAACCCTAAACCCTATCCCTAACCCCTCTACCCTCAACACTCTACTTTAACCCTAATCCCTTGACCATCAACCCTATCCCTCAACCCTCAACCCTTAACCCTCAACTCTCAACATTAAACCCTAATCCGTCAACCCTAAACCCTAATCCCTCAACCCTAATCCCTCAACCCTAAACCCTATCCCTAAACCCTCAACCCTCAACACTATACCTTAAACCACAATCCCTCAACCCAAAACCCTAATCCCTAAACCCTAAACCCTATCCCTAAACCCAACAAAACTGCTTTGCCTTATGTTAGGTTGTTAAACCCATCACTTTTGACACTCTTCTCTTAAAGATATCTAAATTGTAAGAATATGTTAGAAAAATGGCTATGAACTTTTTTAATGTTAGTAATGTTATATGGCATGTTTTTCTAGCCCATCTGGGGTTCATTATGCTAATAGGTGTACACACTATGAGAAAAGCTTTGTGTTTGGTACATCCACAGTGAGTAATTAACAGTTGAAATCAGAAGGATGATCATTATGAGAAAAGCTTTGCATTGGGGTACATCTATGTTTCTTGCTGTCCACCCCACACTTAGGGGAGGTATATTGTTATGAAACAGGCAAATAATCTCCCATTGTTTACTGACTCTATCCACAAGAACTACTAAACTTTTTTCTCTTGGTAATTGTAGAGGACATTCACCTATTTATGGCAACTCCTACATTCCAAAACCATTACAAAAACTAAGTTATTTTAACCCAATAAATAGCTGATTGCATTGATTTAACACTACTATATTAAAGTTTAGCATTCACACAAATGCAGATGTTCCTATTATAGAAGACTACATTATATTAGACTATTAGAGATCCCTCAGAAAAATGTAATAACAAAACTGCTTTGCCTTATGTTAGCTTACAATAAAACCCATTCTTTTTGACGCTCTTCTCTTAATAAAGTAAGAGTAATAAGAATAGAAGGCAGAGAATTTGATCTTACTAGTATGCATGGTCGGTTTACATTCCATGACTTCATTTTCATTGATTAAAAAGGTAAATATCTAATTTGAAAGGTGGGGCAGAGTTCACTGTCATGTGCTTTTCTAGATGATAGGGTCCATAATGTCCAGGGTTCTTCAAAGAAAGGCTTGTAACATAATTAAGTTTTTGTTATACCAATCCTCTAGGTAAAGCTACAATTCAAATGCCTACTTTGAAAGGTGAAATAAATTAAATTAGACTTACAATTTTGATTTTCATCCATTGCTTCAACAACATCATTATTTTCTTCATCAAAAACCAATTCAAGATCAACAACTTGCTACCCATTGGTTGACTTGAATTGCATCCTCTGTTAGAAGAAGGGCATTTTTTATCTATATCAATGTTGGTATTCATAAGCTGAAGAGCATTGATATTTTTCACACACCCTATTCTTTGAAATATCTTAACCTTAAAATATGACTTGGATATGTACTTGAACACAGCGAAATCTCCAATCTCCAGCCCATGATGATTCACAAAATTTTCCCAACCCTACCTAAATTCTAGTTTATTTATGGTACCCCTTAATTATACATCCCACTCCTGCCCACTTGGGCCTTGAAGAAGGAGGCACGCCCATTAAACCAACTCATTTGACAACTTGCTACCCATCGGTTGACTTGAACTACATACTCTGTTAGAAGAAGGGCATCTTTTATATGTATCAATGTTGGTATTCATAAGCGGAAGAGCATTGATATTTTTCACACACCCTGTTCTTTGAAATATCTTAACCTTAAAATATGACTTGGATATGTACTTGAACACAACGAAATCTTCAATCTCCAGCCCATGATGATTCACAAAATTTTCCCAACCCTGTCTAAATTCCAGTTTATTTATGGTACCCCTTAATTGTACATCCCACTCCTGCCCACCTGGGCCTTGAAGAAGGAGGCATGCCCATTAAACCAACTCATTCGACAACTTGTTGCCCATCGGTTGACTTGAACTGCATACTATGTTAGAAGAAGGGCATCTTTTATCTGTATCAATGTTGGTATTCATAAGCTGAAGAGCATTGATATTTTTCACACACCCTATTCTGTGAAATATCTTAACCTTAAAATATGACTTGGATATGTACTTGAACACAACAAAATCTCCAATCTCTAGCCCATGATGACTGACAAAATTTTCCCAACCCTGCCTAAATTCCAGTTTATTTATATGGTACCCCTTAATTGTACATCCCTCTCCTTCCCACCTGGGCCTTGAAGAAGGAGGCATGCCCATTAAACCAACTCATTCGACAACTTGCTGCCCATCGGTTGACTTGAACTGCATACTCTGTTAGAAGAAGGGCATCTTTTATCTATATCAATGTTGGTATTCATAAGCTGAAGAGCATTGATGTTTTTCACACACCCTATTCTATGAAATATCTTAACCTTAAAATATGACTTGGATATGTATTTGAACACAATGAAATCTCCAATCTCCAACCCATGATGATTCACAAAATTTTCCCAACCTTGCCTAAATTCCAATTTATTTATATGGTATCCCTTAATTGTACATCCCACTCCTACCCACCTGGGCCTTGAAGAAGGAGGCACGCCCATTAAACCAACTCATTCGACAACTTGTTGCCCATTGGTTGACTTGAACTGCATACTCTATTAGAAGAAGAGCATCTTTTATCTGTATCAATGTTGGTATTCATAAGCCGAAGAGCATTGATGTTTTTCACACACCATGTTCTTTGAAATATCTTAACCTTAAATTCTGACTTGGATATGTACTTGAACACAACAAAATCTCTAATCTCCAGCCCATGATGATTCACAAAATTTTCCCAACCCTTCCTAAATTTTAGTTTATTTATGGTACCCCTTAATTGTACATCCCTAAACCCTAAACCCTAATCCCTTAACCCTAAACCCTAATCCCTAGTCCCTAAACCATAAACCCTAATCCCTAATTATAATTTATGGTACCCTAAACCCTAATCCCTTATCCCTAAATCATAAACCCTATCCCTAAATCCTCAACCCTCAACACTTAAACCTTAAATCCTAAACCCTATCCCTAAACCCTCAACCCTCAAAACTACACCTTAAACCCTAATCCCTCAACCCTAAACCCTATCCCTAATCCCTCTACCCTCAACACTCTACCTTAACCCTAATCCCTCGACCCTTAACCCTAAATGCTATCCCTAAAGCCTCAACCCTAAACCCTAATCCCTCAAGGTCCTAAACTCTAATCCCTTATCCCTAAACTCTAAATGCTATCCCTAAACCCTCAACCCTCAACCTTAAACCTTAATCACTCAATCCTTATCCACCCCTCTCCTCCCCTATCTGGCTCACCCCCATCTCTACCCTCCTTTACCCTCGACACTATACATACATACATATAGGCATACATAGATACATACATATATATAGGCATACATACATACATACATACATATATGATTAATAACCTTGAACATAAAAAAATTCAAGGGGGACATAACACGCTCGCGTTATGTCAAACATGACAAACAGTGCACAAACTTTTGTGGAAAAGGAAAGAGCGCGTTATAACACACTCACGTTATGTTTTTCTTTGGGAATCCCAAGCCTTGGGCTTGGGATTTACTTTGGATTTCCAACCCAAAGGCTTGGAGTGCCTTCCCAATGTCCAGAGACGTATTTTTCCATATTCTATAGGATTTCACATAATTTTGTTCGTGCTAACCCTCAAATTTGTATGTGTTTCAAGGTCAAAGAATCAAACACCTGGGTAATGTTAGGCTTTCTCTTAGCTATTTGACGATGTGATTTTTTTCACATTTTGACAATGTTAAGCCTTTCATCTTTAATTTATTTTGTTTGTGTGTCTGTTTTTGGGCAAAAACCACTATTTGGTCTTTTTTTCATTGTAAATTAACTATTCATTGAAATTTCAAAAAAAATACATATTTAGAAACTAGACTCCATTCTACACATATTAAAAAAAGAAAAAAATGATTTTCAATTAGTTTTCAAAATTTATAGGGGTAGCACAGCCAAAATTCTATTTTTTAGGATGTATCCACTTTGAAAATTAGTTAAAAAAAAAATATTCATCAAAAAATTATCAGAAAAATTAGGCATAAACTACATGCTATTAGCTAATTTCTTACTGAAGCGATTTTAAAAATACCAAAAAAAGGTTGACCTCTTGAGGGAGCCACAAAACATGCTATGTTATGTTTTTTTGACAAAAACAACACCAATTTCTGTGGCTCCCTCTTTTGAACCCCTTAATCTATACCATTTTTTTAAAAAAATGGTAGTCTAGAAAGTAGACTCAAAGTACTACAAATATTGTTTTGGTTGCATCTCCAAATTTTGAGTGTAACTATGCTCAATTTCTCATCCAAGGCCAGTATTTCCTTATTTCAAAAAAAAAGTGGCCACTTAAGACCCCTTTTTGGCCCCCCATCTTTTTGCACTTACCCATGAGAAACACCAAAATGTTAACACATTAAAACAAAAGATAGCAGAAGCACCCATACTCATATTTCCAAATTGGGATAATACATTCCATGTTTATGTCAATGCATCAGGGATTGCAGTGGGAGCAGTCTTGACTCAGCCTAGGGGTTCTAAGGATCATCCTATAGAATTTGCAAGCAGGAAGTTGTCAAAAGCAAAGAAGAATTATACTACAACTAAAAGAGAAGCCCTAGAAATGGTATATGCATTACAAAAGTTTAGATGTTACCTCCTGTCGATGCCATTTGTATTCTACATTGATCATGAACCATTGAAATACCTACTCAACAAACCAATTATTCAAGGAAGAATTTTTCGATGGTACTCTTATTTTAGGAGTTTGAATTCTCAATCATTGTGAAACTGGGAAAGCACAATCAGGGACCAGACTACTTGTCTAAAATTGAGATAGGCAAAGATCTGGAGATACATGAAGAAGAACTACCTGGCACAAAAATTTTCAAAGTCCATGTGGTACTGGAAGATCTAAAAGATATAGCATACCTATTGGCTACAGGTGAACCTCCAGCAGAGATGTCAGCACAAGAAAGATAAAACCTAATGCGAAAGTCTTTCACATATACATTGATTGAAGGAGAGCTACATATCCAAGGAGAGGATGATATTATTATAATACGAACATGAAAGAGAGGAAATTCTAAGAGAAGCACATGAAGGAATAGTAGGAGGACATAATGCCAGAGAGAAGATAGCAAGAAAAATCAAACTAGCTAGGTTATGGTGGCCTACACTTTTCAAAGATGCAAAGAGATATGTTAAGAATTGTGATGTATGTCAAAGAATAGGGAGACCTATTGCAAGAGATGAAATTCCATTAAGACCAATCTCAACACAATTACCTTTCTAGAAATGGGCTATTGATTTCATTGGACCTATAGACCCACCAGAAAAATAATCAAAATCTAGATTCATCATTATCGGAGTTGAATATCTGACTAAGTGCATTGAAGCACAAGCAACTAAACATTGCACCACAAAAATTGATGCCAGTTTCATCTATGAGAACATAATCACCAAATTTGGTTGCCCATTGAGTATAACTAGTGATCAAGGTAAACATGTAAACAAGATGATTTCAGAACTATTAGGCAACTTCATGGTAACACAAAACAAGAGTTCACCATATCATCCACAAGAAAATGGATCAAGTGAAGCCTTGAATAAGATCATTGGGTAGCATTAAAAATATGTACAATGGGAACAAGACAGACTGGGATCTAAAAGTATGTGTGGTACTCTGGGCATATAGAACAACTTACAAAAGAACCACTAAGTTCACTCCCTATGAACTGTTGTATAGAATAAATGTTACAATATCGGTACACTTCATATTTCTAAACTTTTGCATAGGATAGACTCTCAAGCTAGGTGAAGAAGACTCTCTCATAGAAAGGATCGAAGAATTAGAGAAAATTAATGAGGATAGATTGATGGTAGCATATAATATGAACCTGGAAAGGAAAAGACAGAAATCCTAGCATGATAGGAACTTGAGGAACAAGACATTCAAGGAAGGTGACCTAGTACTCCTATATGACAGCAAATTTAAGTAGGGAAAATTGAAAACAAGGTGGTTAGGACCATTCTACATTGAAGAAATTATAGATTTCAGAGCAGTCAGACTGAAAAATATGGAGGGCCAAATATTAGCTGGCTATGCCAATGGTGCCATACTCAAGAAATACTTTCAACCAGAGCAGAGCATGTCTTGAGGACAAGACATAGTTTTGAAGGGGGAGTGATGTTAGCAAGATACAGAACATGGAGCAGAGCTGACCAGAAGCTGGCGCATACATCATGTGGAGGCTGGAAGCTGACAGGAGATGCTAAAGGACACACCCCTATATGTAATATATATATAATATATATAGGATATGATAAGTAAGATATGAGAAGGAGGTATGATGATGATATGAAGATGACATAGAAGTCAGATAGATGATGTATATAGGATGATGAGGTAGAGACTTAGACCTATTGGATAATGAATGTATAATGTTTGATTGCTGATAAGACCCTATGAGGAAGAACCCACACTAAGCCAATTCCCATAAAAAACAATACCAATCCCTTCCATTTCAATCTTCCACAAAAAACTTTTTCAATGGAGCAAGAGAGGGGTTTTGCAAAAATTCAAAAATAACAAGTGAGGGGATAAGCTTTATCTTTTCCTTTTACACTTTTCCTCTTCCCATGGTTTCTATTTTTTCTATTTTTTTATTTCCAAATATCATTTTCACAAAAACAACATTTTCAAAGATAATTGATCAATAAAATTGATTCAATAAGGTTATACAAAATAATTTATTTAAATTAATATTTTTCCAATAGCCAAAAGAGATCAAATCAATTTAATTTAAATCACATTTTAAACTATATAAATTCTATGTCACTATGCTAAATATTTCATTTTGAAAGAATGATTAAATTCGCTTAATTTTCTTCTACTAGAAATAAAATAATACAATAGAAATTTTTTGACTTAAGCATTAAACATTTGGAAAACATGAAAAACATGCATTTTGAAATAATTTAAAATGTAATGAAATAAGATAAATTAACCATATGCAAAAGACTCACACTATTTATAGGTCTGCCCAACATGTAGATTCTAGAATTGCCATAGATTTGGATCTAGGTTTACACATGGATTCACAAGAATCATCTGGAACTCAAACCAATTAAGATAGAAGTTAACACACATGTTTTAATACAAAATTACCATCCCCAATATAACCACCATTGGGGATAACACAATACCTGCACATCAGGTTGAAAACATCAGGCATATCTTCTCTACATAATAATGGGTAAAGCAACATAAACCACCCAACATGATTATAACTCATAACATAATATAAAATCATTAGATCTAACTATAGATCCTTCATTACTAACATGATCTAGGGAACAAGATGCATAATCAATAATAATTCATAATGATGAATTAGATATTATATCACAACTATATCAAATATAATGAAAATAGTAAAGATGAATCACTATAATAATCTAAACATATAAAGGCACAACATATGCATCTCATAATACATAATCATAAATCTAAATGTCAATACAAACCTCATTGAGAACACATCAATGGTCACACAAAACATCACCACAAAAGTACCCAAAGTACACAATTATAACACCTCGATGGTACAACAAGGCCTCATCAAAAAGTTTAGTGCAACAAATCATAACGCATGTATCTCACAATACATTGATACAACATTAGGCATAAAAAATGAATAGCACACAAAGCATAAATGCTAGTCGTATTACACTCAAGGATTTATGTCATCACAAGAGAGGGGTGACTAAAAGTAAGAGCCCCTTGTCAAGAAATCATGTAGAAGTCTTTATAGACCAAGGCCAATATGTTAGCTCCCCACACATAAACCATGCCTCTCTATAGTCATTGGGTGATTGGTGCCCAACACATATAAGCGTAGGAAACTTCTTTCTTAACAAGTGGGTAGCAATAATGTTGATTAGAACCTCCCATAATGGAAGAATGGAAACTGAAGGAATGGATGTAAACTAGATGTAGTTAGGCCTATCACTAGGCCGAGTATCTCCCATAGTAGCTTTCCAAACTAGCCTCTTATGCTTTCAATCTTTCTCAAGAAGTGTCAGTCATTCGACTCCAAAAGGAATGCCAATGATGTGATAAAAATCATAGAGAGTGATGATCCACTCTCCAAAAACAAAAGGAAACTGGAAGGTGTTTCATTCAACATCCTAATATGTAAGGAAGTTGCAACATATGCAAGATGATGGATGAACACTCAGTATTTATGCCATGCTTTCTAAACTAGCTTGCTAAAGAGTGGCATGATTTGTATTGGACAACACCTCCAACACATCCATATACCAAGCCTACTCACGAGTGGTATTCCATTGTATGTAGGTGTCCTACAAGGACGAAGCACTTAGACCTTAAAAAACTCTTAAAACCCCAAAAAAAGTCATAAAAAGATGAAAACTCATAAAAATAGAATAGAACCTATAGAAAACTAATTGCAAACTAGGTAAACATTAATAAAATGGTAAAACAATCACATATTAGCCTCAAAATAGTTAAATTTCTCATTGTCCCTACCCATAAGGGTGATTGGAAGGGTCTCTCAGGTGACCTATAGGGTAGCTCAAGTGACCCAAGTTCAAGCAGCAAGGTAACCTACCCTAGTAAAAGCGGTGACCTAGGCCATGCCCTAGTGAGCCCTAGAGGGCCTAGAAATAGTAAAAGTCAAATAGAAAATAGTAAAATAAAAGCAATAAAGTAACCTAAATGTAAAAACTAGTCATATGCAGCATACAATTTCAAGTTTAACTAACTTTTCAACTAAAATAATTAAAATTTAAAACTAGGGTTAGGAAAGAGGGTTTTCTTGTTTCTCACACCTAGCGAACCATGGGAGGCTAAGAGGTAGCCATAGTCTCAATCTGCTCTTTTTTGGCTCTTTGGCATCTACTGATTTGTGTGTTTTCATCATCATTTGGTCATTTTCCCTTTCTCATCTTTTCTCTCTTCTCTCTTCTTCATTATTGCTAGTAAAAATGACCTTTATTTTCCTCCATTTTTTTATTTTGTAAGGTAGGTTTCATTTTTGTATTGCATTTTTCTTTCATCATTCTTAAATTGGTCATCAACGAAGAGTGAGGTAACACAGGTAAACATCAAACCATGCATCAATGGTAGATCCTCTCACCTTTATTTCCCACTTACTTTGAGCTAATCATTTATCAAAATACACTTGAGTTGGTTCATCGATCTTTGTTTTGTAGGTTATAGGTGAACAATGAGGGAAAACAACAAAGATCCAAATGCAAGATAATGACAAAGGTAAGTACAAGTAAGTGCAGGTCCCACAATGCTAAAATTTAAGAATAATACCTACCTTCTATATAAATTACCATACTTGAGGGGGCAAATATGCAAGTGCACAAAATTGCACTAGCTAACATGTTAGTTTAATGATGACCTAGCAGTCCATCTCATGACCTACATGCATGAAATACAATTCTTAGCATTCATTTGACTTGATGGTAATTCTATCATCCTTCTCAAACTTATATCCACATAGTTTAACCTCCAAACTGGCTTCCAAGTTCTTAAACATTTTTGAAAACCTTTTGAAGACCTTGAACTATAGGGTCACTTGGGTGACCTGCCTTAAGTTGTAGGGTCACTCCAGTGACCTACCCTAGCAAAAGGGACGATCCAAACCCCCAAAAGGGGTGTCCCAGGTCACCTTTAGAGGATGCATGTTTTCTTCAATTCTTGTATTTTCTCCACCATTTTTGTTGCTTATTGTGAGTTGGTTCTAGTCTTGATTGAACCTTATCTTCCCCTGAATAATTCTGCTTTCTTCTTAAATTATAAGTATCTCTTCAATTATATCACAATCATCTCTTCAGTTATCTCCCAATCACCTCCCCTTGATTGTGAAGCTTCCTTATTATTTATACTCCCCTTTCCATTGGCATTTGGGAGGTTGCCCATTTTTGCATTCATAGCTAACTCTTTGCCTGAAACTCTCAATCCTTTCCCTCTCTCTAAATGAGGATTGTGAATCACCTTAGAACACTAGGCTATGCTTGCACCAACAACCCCCACTTACAACATCCTCATTTTCTTACACATGAATCTCATGCCTTCATTAAGTTGTGTTTAGAAGCTTTAGAAGTTTCCCTCAACCATCCAAGTAATTTCCCAATTTCCTCATATCTAGTTTTCCCTCTATCCCACTGCCATTAATAAGGAGCACCCCTTTTTCTCAAGAAGAAGATATAGCTTAGTACGACCTCTCAAGGACATACACTGGCAAGACAAGGCTTCTTCAAAGATTCTCTAAAGCTTTTGCATTTCACAGGATCTCTTATTTTAAGTTAAATTTCTTTAGAAAAGGAAAGTAGTTTAGTTAGACAATCAAAATTGTCTAGGAGAAGTAACATTTGTTTATGATTTCCTGGTTTGATTTAGGAATTTCTTCATTTTCTTTAGTAGATTTAGATTTAGATAAGTTGATTTGTTTTAATTTTTTTAGATTATAGTACAATCTTGAAAAACTGAGAGATACCAACACTCTCATCAAAACTGAGCAAATAACCGAGAGATTCTATTAATCTCACAAAAAAACACAAACACAAACATTCAATTGCATTTAGGAAAAGCTATTTAGCTACACACATAAAGAAAGATTTATTTTCTGCAAATAGATTAATTAGAAAACATTTAATTTTGGAAAAGCACAAAAACATAAGGTACTTACATTTGCATACATTTAGATAAATGTGAATTTGGAAATGCCATTTAAACCAAGAAAACACCAAAAATAGAGAAAGCATAAGTCCTTGATAGCATCATGAGGCAACCAACAAAAATTAAACAAGCTCAACACTAGAACATTCGAATAGTGCAAAAACAAGTCAAATCAATTCAATAATCAAATGAACAAAGGCATAAAAAAGATCAAACAAAAGCACTAGAACCTTTCTCTTGATCTCCCTTTTTCCTCACTTAGCATTTTATGCTCAATGTGTCCTAGAATAAAAGAAGATTGGGTTAGAGCGGTGCTAAGTGAGGTTAGAGAAAATTGCCCATCCAAGAAGCACCCATTGAAGACCAAGTTTGGGAGAAAGAAAAATCCATAGGGAAAACTAGAAAGCAAGCAAGTGAAGGTGACAGAGGAAAGAATTTTGTGAAAGGGAACTTGCACTTTTGGAGGAGTTGATAGATCTAGAGGAGTAAAGGTTAAAACACTTTTTTTCTCTTTGCTACAATTGAATTAAACAAGATTAGAGCTAGTGACCCTCCTCGTCACTTAAGAATAACCACCACAACACCAATTCAAGGATTCACCCATCAACATCAAATCCCACCTTGTCCATTCAACATGATAGTCCAACCATTAGGTGCTCCTCCCTAGAGATGTGAGTGAACCTACAAGTGTGACCCCCACTCAAAATGATCATTTTGCTAACATCCACGATACTTTCCTTCCATGCAAAGAGAGTGATCAATCAAATTCTTCGTTGTTTAGGTGGATTTTCCCAAAAGAGCAGGAGTGATTTGGTTGATGCCTTTAGCAAGGGTGGAGTGCATGTGTTGTCCTAGATGTGTCATGCTTCAATCAATTTTAGACATCATAGTCAAACAAACACAAAAGATTATGCTAGATAATAAGTTGATTTTGTAGCATGTTCCTATGCAAGTGTTGATGTAATACAAGTGAGACTAATGATTTGATTCCACTATCCAATGTGAACTAATGACCCATGGCTTGCCCTTAAAATACAAGATCATCAGTGCCTAATTTGAAGTGTTATGGCATCCAAATTGATGACAAATAGTTATATTTTTCAAAAAAATTGAATTGAAAAAGTGAAAAACTAATTTTGAATTCAAGGACTAATATGTAAGTGTAGTCATTTACATGCATAATCTAGTCCAAAGTAATAGAAATAAATTTAAAGAGATGGACCAGTTTTATTCTACAATGATAAAATAAAATTAGCATCCAAATAAATCAAGACAGATTGAACATAGAAACAAAGTATTTATAATATGAATAGAATTGTCTTAAAAGATAAAATAAAAAAGGCAATATATGGCTGTTTATCCTTTACAATTGTATATATAATTATTTGTTCTTTATAAATATTAGATAAGCAAAAGTTTTCCACTTTGTTCTATATAATATTAGCTTAAAATGAATCTTCCCTCTTCCCAATAAAGCTTGAAATGGATCTCCCAATAAAGCATAGCATGTAAATGGTTCTCCAAAGTTCCCAACAGTATTTTCTATCTATAAAGATGACATTCAAGTTTATCCATATTGAAAGTATCTTATTGGAATATGTCAGGATGGAAAAGGATTGTTAATTTTAGCCCCTAGTCATGGGCAATTAACCATGGTCAATGAAGATTAAACAATAACCTATCCTCAAGTTGAAAATTGATTTGCTGAAATGACCTGTCCTCTTTATTTGCTTATTTCTTCTGGTGACATTCATAAATGAATTCAAAAAGACAGAACCATCACAGGAAATATTAGCAATAAATAACTCCGCTAAATAAAAAGACACTAACACATCTCAGCGTATAGAATTGACCAGCTTCACATCCTCCTCAAATAGCCATAACTGCTAAGCAGATTAACATGATGAGCTCAAACACTCCTCATAGCATCTCTCCATACTACTATAACAGCGGTTGTTCTTAAACATCATCCACTTCAACAATCAAATGTCAATTTTGGCCAATAAAAATATGACAAATATTTACAACTTTTTGATATGTGTGAGGTGTACAGTTGCTATTGATTGTTTGGCCACTGAAATGGATGATGTTTAAGTAGAGGGCTATAACAGTTGCCTCTACCAAAGCCACAACTTGCCGATTTATGAAAATTTTCAAACTCTTCTACTACATTAGAATGGGATGACACCCGTTATCACGTGAGAGATTACAATGAGGACTAAGGCTTCATGAGCAAAAGGCAGAACAACAAACAAAGCAATCCAAAAAGTACTACCTGTCAACTACCAGAGCCTCAAACCATCTGATCACATCAGAAGGAAAAGGAGTAAAGATAACATGTTGTGCATAAAATATGAAGGAACCAATCAAGATAAAGAGTCTAGCACTGAAAGAGACTCTAAAGGTTCCCAAAACTATCATCTCTCCAGACAAGAATGCCCTGTTCCAGCCCAATTCCCCTGCTCTAGAAAAATAACATTGAATTTAATTGCTGATTTGAACATGAATTTTTTTTCTTTGGGTAGGGAGATTGCTGAGTTGAACTTTGATTTGATCCAACTGGAATGCAAAACTAGAATTGTTGGTAAACAAACTTTATAGAGAACAATAAAAGGCAACAATTTACAAATAGATGTTAAGAGCAAAGTTTTGCAATTTCAATCACAGGGAGTCTGCAACAATTTTTTTCACAAGACCAAAACCAAGAAGATCATCTTTCCAACTCAAGTGGTGATCAAAGATAGCTGGAACATTGATGAACATAACATTCCAGATCATTTTAGCAATAGTGCAGTCCAAAAAAATGTGTTTAATGGTTTTCAAAGCTTGACAAGTGGGGCTTTTGACAAGCTGTATGGATAAAAATCTGATTATTTTTCCAACTGGTAGATTATCATGCAAGGATTTGATTATTAGCATCAACTTTTGATTTCAATATTTGAGCAATGAGTTTAGTACATAATTTGTTAGTAAACCTGCATTTTCATTTTATATTAAGGTGGTATGATAGATCAACAATAGGAAGGAGATATCGGTACACTTTCTTTCGGGGGGGAAAAGAAAAGTGATGAGTGGATAACCAGCGCCACTCTTTGTAAAACTTGCAAGATAGAGGAGTACAAAGTTTGATGGCAAGATTAGGAGGCACAAGAGATTGCACAAAGGCTAGGAAATGTTGATATTTGTCACCCAGATCAAACCAAACTTTGATAGTAGTCCATGGATGCCATTGCATAGAAGAAAAATCCCATAAATCCTTGAATTTCTTAATGTCTTTCCTGAATAAATAGATGCCAGGTTTAGGAAATGTGATAGTTAGAGGTTTCCCATGGTAATGCACATGTTTGTTCCACCAAATGGAGGAAGAAGAAAATCTAAATCCAAGTTGCAAATAATCTCTCCAAAAGAGAAGATGGCACACCCTCTGCCAAGCCTTCCAAATTGACGGCATTAGAAAAGAAGCTTTGATATGAAAATATGGGGCAAAGAGTATTTTGTCAAGCTAGTGAACCTTCTAAAATTTCCCTTTCACATCTGCGGTTACAAATCTATTCCTTAACAATATTTTCCAAGGTTCATCACCTTGAGTAAGTCTAATAATCCATCTAGCAACTAGGCATGAACCTTGTGTTTCTGGGTCTATGAGACCAAGACCACCTTTGCATTTAGGTGGAATACAGTGATGCCAAGAACTAGATCTATAACTAATCTTTCCTTCCCAGTTGGACCATAAAAATTGTAGGATGATCTTGCGAAGGTCTTTGTATCTTTTTTTTATGGCATCCAACACGATGAAATATAAACATGGGTTGCTATGAAAATTTTATTGGCAACTTGAACTTTTCCAGCCAAGGACAAGAATTTGTTGCCAATTTTGATTTTCAGTTTATTGAGATACCAAGTCCACATTTTAGCAAGAGATAGCCCTATCCCAGATGGAATACCCAGATAGCGGGTAATTTCACCATGTTTAATTGCATTCCAATTCTTGTGAATCCAATGTGGAATAGAACTAATTCAAGTATTTAAAAACTATGTTTTATGATGAGCAACTTGAGATCCTGAAACAAAGCAATAAAGGTTTAGAATATCCATAGTATTGTTCAGTTCATTTTTAGAATTTTGTAGAAAAAGAAGGTCAAGTCATTAAAGCAAAATGAGAGTTAATAAACACCCCATTTTAAGGATTGGAGATACCTCGAATAAGACCAAGCTGGTTAGCCTCATGTAGCATGTAACCCAATGCATCAACAATAAGAACATATTGAAGGGGTGATAAAGGGCAGCCTTGCCTAATAGAACACTTCAAGGGAAAGGAGTCTAATAAAGGTTTGTTAACTACAACCTAAGCATTTGCATCTTTGAAGAGTATCTAAATATGGGCACATATTTTGGGCCCAAAGACAAGCCATCAAAGCATCTTGATAGTAAAACACCACCTTATTCTATCAAATGCCTTATCAAAGTCCAGTTTAACCAAGAAAGAATTTTTCCTTGATTTTTGTGACGAATCACAAGAATCCCATCCAAGGATTAGATTATCAAGGATATACCTACCTCTAAGAAAGCCAGTTTGTTGAGGTCTAATGATTCCTTGAACATGTTTAATTTTGATAGCCAAAGCTTTAGCAATAATCTTATATGAAGTATTTAGTAAGTAATGGGATGCCAACTAGAAATAGTATTTTCATCTTGACCTTTAGGAAGAATCTTAATAAGACCTTTATTGATATTAGGATGTAAAGAGCCTCTTTCATAAAGAAGGTAAAAATCATCTTTGAAGTGAGGCCATATTATTTGGAAAAACTCCACCAGAAGACCATCAAACCTAGGGCTTTTGTTGTGACACATGGAAAAAAAGCCATCTCCAATTCTTCAAGAGATAGAGTCTGATCCAGGTATCCACTATAGCCAAGATCAATTTTATTAGGAATGCAACCTTTAACAATATCTTCTAGAGACTCTTGAATATCTTCCCAATTATTGTCTTCATTAAAAAGATTTTTATAAAATATCTTGAAGAGTGAAGTTATTTCAAGAGGGTTTGTATGAAGAGTGCCTTGATCATCAATCAAAGCAGACATTTTCTCCTTTTTATGTTTATCATTCAAGTAGTTAAAGAAGAACTTTGAACTTTTGTTCCCCTCTTTAACCCATTGAATTCTAGCCCTTATTCTAGCTCCCTGCCCTCGATAGATGTCTAATTTGCATAACTACATTTCGGTGGAAGAAATAGAATCTTGAATCATAATATTAGATGGGTCAAGTGCAAGTTTTTTCCTATCTTGTTCTAGTTTTCCCTAGAGGGATTTTCCTTTTCTTCAACATTGCTCGACTTTTTTTCCAAAGGAGCAGAGAAAAGTAGTACATTGGACATGGGCATTGCACCACCAATTAGTCCATGATTTATTTTTTTGAGATTTAGGAATGGAATTCCAAATACCCTCTAGATCTTCCAGTTAGGGTCTTTCAAATGGGAAATACTTAGTTTGAAGGGAAGTTGATAGGAAGTGGGATGGAGAAATAAAAATTGAACAAAGAATAGAAAACTAATCAAACAAGGTGGTGGTATAGTCAACATGCAAAAAGGAGTCAAAGGAAAGAGGGGAAACATGAAGGCTATGTGATATAAAATCTGTCTAGCTTGCTAAGTTTTAATTCCAAACTTGATCTGAAATTAGTCCAAGTGAACCAATTAAATCCATATGGTTTGGATATTTATCATGAAAAACATCCACAACTCCCAAGGAATTATGACAATAAGTCCAATCTTCAGATCCTTCTTTAGAGAATTTAGCAGGATTAAACCAGTTGCGATCAAAATGATGTTCCACCATGTTAAAGTATCCTTCTAAAATCCAGTCAGCGACTGGGAGGTTAGAAGACAACCATTCCCAAAGCTTGATTCTTTCTTTAGCATTATTGGAAGCATAAATAGAACATAAATTGATAGTTTGACCATTGATAAAAATGAGGGCCTAGATACAATAGTGTGAAGGGTCCTCACCCTTATCAATGATAAACTTAGCTAGCCATGATGACAGACCTAAAACAATACATATATATCTCTTCCACTTGGTGTTTTAGAATTTGACATATATCTAGAGAGCAACGATATAAAATTTTGTTGAGAATAAGTACCTTGATATATATCTTACTAGATCTAGGAATTATGAGTTGATATGTTTATCCCTTTGTAGTTGATAGGTTGTTGTTAAGCCTTGGTGTTATTTATCTTTGGGATTATTAGAACTTAGATTTTATTTTGTTGTTATGGTGATGTGGTCTAGTTGACACATTCATGTAGTAGAATAAAATCATTAAGAATGATAACAGTACATATATATCTCTTCCACTTGGTGTTTTAGAATTTGACATCTATCTAGAGAGCAACAATATAAAATTTTGTTGAGAATAAGTACCTTGACATATATCTTACTAGATCTAGGAATTATGAGTTGATATGTTTATCCCTTTCTAGTTGATAGGTTGTTGTTAAGCCTTGGTGTTATCTATCTTTGGGATTATTAGAACTTAGATTTTATTTTGTTGTTATGGTGATGTGGTCTAGTTGACACATTCATATTGCAGTCTATTTTTTCTTAGTAATCCATCTTTAATTTAAATAGGTTTCTTCCAAGAAGTATATTATTCTTAGTTGGTGCTCAAACCCACCTAAATAGTTTTAATATATTGGTTGGGACTAGTGGGAAACCAATAGAATAGTTAAATACTTAGTCATTCCCCTTTGCTTTGGAGCCCTCCCAAGTATGTGGGATTAGGTGTATCATAAAATTGAAAAGAAGAACAACAAGTGTTTGGTGCATTTTCTTTCCCTTGCTAGGAGAGCCTAAGTTTGTTATAAGGCTTTTTCATCCTTTAGTATCTATTATGCTTCAACTTGGCTTTTTGGTAGTTCTCAAGTTGAGAAACTCTAGAATATGGTTAGATTCTTTTTGCTTAGTTTGATGGGAAGGGTAGAAAAAAAGGATGTGTTGTTAAGTGAAACTAATGTTACCTTTCTAAAAAGATATGGCATTGAAGTGCCTTCCTGAAAGGAATAGAACTTCTAGAACTATCTAAATCATATCATAGAACTACTAATTGATGAACTTTCGATAGAAACTAGCTAGTCCATGAAATGATCTTACCTCTCCAATGCTCTCCGGTGTTGGCCATGTTGGGAATTAAGGTGTCTCAACCTTGGTAAAATCCTTGTATTATTACATTGTATTTATTTATTTATTGCCTATTGTGTAATTAGGATGTAAATCCTATGTTGTCATCTTGTGGGAGTTGGCACGGTGATGTATCATCCTACATGGAAGATGACAAGTTATAAATTTGTCCTCACATGAGGAGATAGGTGTCCCACTTAGTGGTAGGAATATTTTGCCATGTGTCGGTACTTTAGAATGTGTGTAAGGGAATATTGACTGAAACAATTGACATATTCCTATGACAAAGTTATGACATGTAAGAGTCAGAAATGGAAGATTCTATGACAGGTGAAGACATGTGTTGAAGATCATCTTTTAAAAAGACATCTTTGGGGGCCCCAAGGTGGACTGTGACATGTTGTAAGAGAATATGCTATTTATAGCCTATGTATGATAGATTCTCTTATAGCTATAAGTTATTACAGCTATGACAAATTCTATGGCGATCGTAGGAGTCGTAAGAGCATCTGTCATAGCCCATTTTGGAAATAGGTGACCTCCTTGGGATGGGGTGACTTGACAAGTGTCAGAGGCATCCTATAGTGTTGGACAAGTGTCCATAGGCATGGGTTTTGGTCCATGAGGCCATGTTGGACACCCATCCCAATGTGGAGCCATTTTTGCCTTGTATTTGTTATATAAACAAGTTCTTTGGAGAGGAGAGGTAATGTGTGATCTATAGGTACTGTTATGCTACTAGAATATCTCCAGATATGAGTGTCGAAGACTCCTAAGAGCTTGCATTGCAAGTGTATTGTAAACCATATTCAGTTTTGATAATACATTGTGTAAGTTTTGGAGTGTGGGGTTTTTCTCCCGAAAGGGTTTTCCCCATGTTATATCTTGTCTCTCTTTCTTCTGTGTCATTCTATGTGTATGTGTATTGCTGCAATATCTTTGTTGTTGTGTTAACATCACTATAATTGTAAGGATTTAAAATAATTTGCACTCTACTTCCCTCATTAGATTAGCATAGGAAGTGTGTTTTGCATACCTTGCTTCCTTTCAGTTGGTATCAGAGTTTGATCACCTTTGGTCCTAGTTGTTGGGTAGGGGTTTTTTGAGCTGATCTTAGATTGAGTGGGAGTCTATGTAGAGTATTCTGAAATCTTGTTGTAGGAAGGAGATGGCAAACACATCTAGAAGAATAGAGGTGGAGAAGTTTAATGGCACTAATTTTTAGTTGTGGAAACTTAAGATGGAAGACATGCTTATTGATCGAGACCTATGGGAAACCGTATCCGGTGTAAAACCAACCGCAATGTCACAAGATGATTGGGATCTCAAAGATCGGAAGGCTAAGGGTCTCATAAGACTCAGTCTAGCTGATTCTGTCCTGTTAAATGTCCATGAAGAGAAGACTACAAAAGCCATTTGGAAGAAGTTGGGTTATGTTTATCAGGCCAAATCCCTGGTGAACAAACTTTTTCTAGGAAATAAGTTGTATTCTTTGAGGATGGAGGATGGAGGATAAGTTGCAGATCACCTAAATGCTTTCAACATGTTAGTTGCACAATTGACATCCGCTGGTGTGAAGATGGAGGAGGAGGATCGTTTTATGACCTTGCTTTGTTCTTTTCCAGACTCGTGGGATCATCTTACCATGGCTATTGGGAGCACCACATCCACTTTCAAAATGGATGAAGTGGTATCTTCGTTGTTGTCCGAAGAAATGTAGAGAAAGTCTTCCGAGGCAGCCAAAGAGGCTCTTGCAGTTTGTGGAAGACCTAAGGAGAAAGGGAAGAAAAAGGACAAGAAAGATGAAAAGGGTAGATCCAAATCCCATGGGAGATCTAAATCTCCTGGAAAGTCCAAGGCTCTCTGTTGGAACTATGGCAAAACTAGGCATTTCTAAAAGGAATGCAAAGAGGAAAAGAAAAAGAAGAAAAAGAATGCTCCAGATTCAGATTCTGACAAGTCACAAGATGATGGCGATGCCTTCATCACAGCCCTAGCCACCGATGCATGTGATGATGTGTGGTTGATAGATTCTAGTGCATCATTCCACATGACCTCACATCAAAGCTGGTTCATGAAGTATGAAGAATTCAATGGTGGAAGAGTGTACCTGGGTGATGATTCTCATCTGAAGATTGTTGGTTGTGGAAGAGTCTCTATTCGATTCCCTAATGAATGAGTGAAGGAGATCTCTGGGGTTATGCACATCCTAGGCTTGGCACATAACCTGCTTTCTGTAAGTATGTTGAATGATGTAGGTGTACAGGTTGTCTTTTTAAAGGATGGATGCAAGATGACTAGAGGATCTATGGTGCTTGCGAAGGGTACTTGGAAAGGTACTCTATTTCAGCTGGAGGCATGCACTTCACAGTGCAATAGTTTTTCTGACTCGGAGAAAAGAGCTGCAGTCACTTCATCCCCACCATCTGAACATGCAGTGAAGAAATCTATTGTAACACTTTCTGATGGTAATGCACAGGCATTGGAAGTTAAACTTCTTGCTGAAAAGATAATGTTATGGCATATGAGATTTGGCCACATTGGTGAGAAGGGTCTTAGAACCCTAAAAAATAAAAACCCTATTGAGGGGTTAAATGATTGTAATCTTGAGTTTGACTTTTGTAAACATTGCATATATGGAAAGCAAACCATGTTTAGTTTTACTCTAATTCTCACGAGTCTTCTGGTGTATTGGATCTTATTCATTTTGATGTGTTTGGTCCAGTTAATGTTCCTTTGATTTCCAAATCTATATATTTTGTATCTTTCATAGATGATTACAGTAGAAGGACGTGGATTTATTTTCTCATAAGCAAATCTAAAGTCTTTAGTCAGTTCAAAGAGTTTAAAGCTTTTGTTGAGAATTAGACTAGTAAAAAGATTAAGTGTTTGAGGACTGACAACGGTGGTGAGTTTTGTTTAGCAGAGTTTGATAAGTTTTGTAAAGAGCAAGTGATTGAAAGACATAAGACAACTCCTTATACCCCGCAACAAAATGGAGTTGTAGAGAGGATGAATAGGACACTGATGGAGAAGGCTAGGAGTATGCTTAGTGGAGCAAGCCTTGAACAAAAGTTTTAGCCTGAAGCTGTAGCCACTACTTGCTACCTAGTAAACAGGTCTCCTACATTAGCTCTTGTTGGTAAGACACCTATGGAGGTGTGGTCTGGTAAGAAGCCTTTAGTTAGACATCTTCGTGTTTTTGGTTGTGAGGCATATGCACATGTGCCTAAGGAGAAATGGTCTAAATTGGAGAACAAGGCTGTTAAGTGTATTTTCATTGTCTATGGTGTCAGTGCGAAAGGATACAAGCTTTGGGATCCTGTGGCTGAAAAAGTGTTGTATAGCAGAAGAGTTATTTTTAGAGAGCTAACACCTTCTCCTATTGTTCTACAACTAGAAGAAACAGAAAAGAAAGATGATGTGGTTCAGTTTCCTTCTACCCCTAAGAAGACTGAACCAACATACCCTATGAGACCTGATGATGAGGTGAGCTCTAGCAGCTCTAAAAGCTCAGAAGAAGTAGAACCTCAACCTCAGCCTTTGAGGAGGTCTACATGAATAAGAAAGCAACCTGAGAGGTTTAGTTATTCATTGGTAGATTCTAGTTGTGCTTATGCCTTGCTTACTAACACTAATGAACCTAGAACTATATTAGAGGCTATGTGCATGAAAGATGTAGGTTCCTAGAAGGAGGCCATGGAAGATGAGATGGCTTCTTTGGAAAAGAATAAAACATGGGACTTGGTGCCTTTGCCTAAAGGATGAAAACCTATTGGATGTAAATGGGTGTTCAAGAAGAAATTTAGTGCAGATGGTAGTGTTGAAAAGTATAAGGCCAGATTGGTTCTGAAGGGGTACTCACAAGTGGAGGGAATTGATTATGGTGAAATTTTCTCTTCCGTTGCAAAGCTAACATCTATTCATTTCCTATTATCTCTTGCAGTAGCTTATGACTTAGAGGTGGAGCAGATGGATGTGAAAACAACTTTCCTTCATGGTGACTTGGAGGAAGAGATTTACATGTCACAGCCAGAGCATTACATAGTGAAAGGTAAAGAAAATTTGGTTTGCAAGTTAAAAAAGTCTTTGTATGGTTTGAAGCAATCTTCTAGGATGTGGTACTTGAAGTTTGATGCCTTTGTGTTGTCAATTGGATTTCTAAGATCAAAATCGGATCATTGTGTATATTACAAGTTTGACAATGATTGTATTCTCATTCTTGCATTATATGTTGATGATATGTTGTTGATTGGGAAGGGTAAAAATATGATTTATGATTTTAAGTCTTAGTTGTCAGCATAGTTTGAAATGAAAGATTTAGGGGCAGCCAGGTATATTATAGGAATGGAAATCAAAAGAGATAGAGCTAACAGAAAACTTTGGTTAAGCCAGAGTATGTGAAGACTGTGTTGGATAGGTTCAGCATGGCAGATTGTAGACCATTGTGTGTTCATGTTTCATTGGGGACAAAGTTGTCTGTTAATGATTGTCCAAAATATTCTAGTGAGGTGGAGGACATGAGCAGAGTACCTTATGCTAGTGTTGTTGGCAGTTTGATGTATGCTATGGTCTGCACAAGACCAGACATTGCCCAAGCAGTGGGAGTCCTTAGTCGATTTATGGCTAATCCTAGATGGGTACATTGGGATGTAGTTAAGAGAGTGTTCAGATATTTGAGGGGTACTTCTGATTATTCCATGTGCTATCATGGTAATGTTATAGGACCTCCACATTCAGTTTGTATTCGTGGATTTGTGGACTCTGATTGGGCGGGTGACATTGACAGAAGGAGATCCACCAGTGCCTATGTGTTCACTATGTTTGGTGGTGCAATTAGTTGGATAAGTAAGCAACAGCCTGTGGTTGCTTTGTCCATGATAGAAGCCAAGTATTTGGCAACAACTCATGCTTGTAAGGAACCCATTTGGCTTAAAAGATTATGTTTGGATATTGGTGTTGATGCAGGACAGATTACGATTTGTTGTGATAGTCAGAGTGCGATTTGCCTAGCAAAGAATCTAACTTTCCATGCCAGAACAAAGCATATTGATGTACAGTTTCACTTCATGCGAGACATGGTAGAGAATGGGAAGGTGAATTTGGAGAAGCTAGATACTTTGAAGAATGTTGCAAATGCATTGACGAAACTAGTGAGCACAGAAAAGTTCAGGTGGTGTTCAGAGTCTATGGGCCTTTCAGCCTATAGCAGTTAAATCCTATTATTTCCATTGGCTCTTACAAGGTGTTCGACAAGTGGGAGAATGTTGGGAATTAAGGTGTCTCGACCTTGGTAAATTCCTTGTATTATTACATTGTATTTATTTATTTATTGCCTATTGTGTAATTAGGATGCAAATCCTATGTTGTCATCTTGTGGGAGTTGGCACAGTGATGTGTCATCCTACATGGAAGATGACAAGTTATAAATTTGTCCTCACATGAGGAGATAGGCATCCCACTTAGTGGTAGGAATATTTTGCCATGTGTCAGCACTTTGGAATGTGTATAAGGGAATGTTGACTGAAACGGTTATGACATATTCCTATGACAAAGTTATGACATGTAAGAGTTAAAAATGGAAGATTCTATGACAGGTGACGACATGTGTCGAAGAGCATCTTTGAAAAAGGCATCTTTGGGTGCCCTAAGGTGGACTATGACATTTTGTAAGAGAATATGCTATTTATAGCCTCTGTATGACAGATTCTCTTACAACTGTAAGTTATGATAGCTATGACAGATTCTATGATGACCGTAAGAGTCGTAAGAACATCTGTCATAGTCCATTTTGGAAATAGGTGACCTCCTTAGGATGGGGTGACTTGACAAGTGTTAGAGGCATCCTACAGTGTTGGACAAGTGTCCATAGGCGTGGGTTTTGGTCCATGAGGCCATGTTGGATGCCCATCCCAATGTGGAGCCATTTTTGCCTTGTATTTGTTATATAAACAGGTGCTTTGGAGAGGAGAGGTAATGTGTGATCTACAGGTACTATTATGCTACCAGAATATCTCTAGATATGAGTGTCGAAGACTTCTGAGAGCTTGCATTGCAAGTGTATTGTAAACCATATTCAGTTTTGATAATACATTGTGCAGGTTTTGGAGTGTGGGGTTTTTCTTCTAAAAGGGTTTTCCCCATGTTAAATCTTGTCTCTCTTTCTTCTATGTCATTCTATGTGTATGTGTATTGCTGCAATATCTCTATTGTTGTGTTAACATCACTGTAATTGTAAGGATTTAAAATAATTTGCACTCTACTTCCCTCATTAGATTAGCATAGGAAGTGTGTTCTGCGTACCTTGCTTCCTTTCAGGCCACTCAATAATTGCTCTAACCTTCTTAGGTTCCATCTTCAATTCTTCCTTAGAAATCACAAATCCCAAATATACCAATTCTTCCTTCATGAAACTACATTTCTTGATGTTTATCAGCAACTTCTCTTCTCTCAGCCTCTGTAATACTTGTCTAATATGCCACAAATGTTCTTTTGTCTTACTGAAAATCAAAATATCATCCAAGTATACAATAACAAACTTACCTAAGAATTTCTTCAAAACTCCATTCATCAACCTCATGAAAGTACTCGGTGCATTAGTCAATCCAAAAGGCATCACCAACCATTCGTACAGTCCTTCATTTGTCTTGAATGCAGTTTTCCATTCATCTCCTTCTCTGATCCTAATATGATGGTATCCACTCTTCAAGTCTATCTTTGTGAAATATTGTTGCAAGATATGGCATTGAAGTGCCTTCCCAAAAAGAAACAAACTTCCCACTTGGTGCAGTCATGGTCAGAGGGTTCATAGAATGAACTGTCCAAACCATGCAGTTAGAGTAAACACAATGAAAACAACACAATCATAGAATGCAATGGAAGATTCATATATTTAGAATATCAAATAATTACAATGCTCATATGCTGGCAACATGTGGGATACAATCAAAGGGCTCATAGGAATCCTTTGCATCAGCCAAAAGAGGTTACAAACTCTAATGAAGGATGTAATGTGTAGAAACATGTAGGTCAGCCTTCAACAAATGGTAATGCTTCACAAATGCATGAAACTTGGTGCGGACCTCAAGGAAGGCCTATCTGATCCAACCAAAAATATTTGTATTCTTTCTTTTCTTGCATTTTAAGTTTAGTTTAGTTAGTTGTAGTTTCAACATTTTGTACCACATTTTACCAAATCTTCATATCAAAGCATGCAGGGAAGGACTTGACATCTACATATCATCATCTATATCATATTCAAGTTTTAGATCATTTGGATTTGTCTTCTAAAAGTTATCACTTCAGAAGATCACCAGCTTTCACAAAATAAAGCATTCAGACAACCAATTGAAGGAGAAGGTTTGCAGAGCACTTCTGTGACTTACAGAGTCAAATGAAACATCATACATGACATATATGGATTATATAGACCTTCCTTGAGGTCAACACCAAGTTTTGTGCATTTGCAGACCATTACCATCTATTGAAGGCCGACCTACATGTTTCTACATGTTACATCCTTCATTGGAGTTTGTAACCTCTTTTGGCTTACGTGGAGGATTCCTGGAGCTTGAAGATGATATATATAGATCTCTAAGATGTATTAGGAGTTAGTTAATTAGTTAGTAGTTCTATGATATGATTTAGATAGTTCTAGAAGTTTGATTCTTTTTGGGAAGGCACTTCAATGTCATATCTTGCATATCTGTTGTAACCCAAAAAGCAGGCCTGTGAGCCCTTTGACTATAGCCCACATGTTGCTGGTATATGAGCATTGTAATTCTTTGATATTCTAAATATATGAATCTTCCATTGCATTCTATGATTGTGTTGTTTCCATTGTGTTTACTCTAGTTGCATGGTTTGGACAGTTCATTATGTGAACCCTCTGACCGTGACTACACCAAGTGGTATTAGAGTGAAGTTTTGAATCCTTTGGGAAGTGAAGGTATTCCAGAAGATCTTGTGGTGAAATCTCCAACCTAAGGTAGTCTACTTGTGTTTTTCAACAGAGTGTCGATTGTGAGGCATTTTCTACCTTGTAGTCAGATCATCAAGTTGAGGCAGTTGCACCAGATCCTAGGAAGAGATGTCACCAAGGAGGATGCCTGCTATGGTCAATGTTGCTAGAAGAATGGAAGAAATGATTGAGATGATGAGAACAATGAAGGTTAGATAGGATGTTGTAGAAGAAGAGGACTAAACCCTAGACATGATGCTGAAAGTGATGATGAAGAATTTCAATCTACTAAACAAAATGAAGAAGAACTAGAAGAAGAAGAATTAGATCAGGCGAAGATGTTGAAAGCTATTTCTAAGATTGGTAAGAGACATAGAGTGGATATACCAAACTATATATTGAAAATTTGAATCCGGAGGAATTGATTAATTGGATAAATGACTTGGAGGAATACTTTGAATATGAAAAAATTGAAGATCCAGAGAAAGCGAGATTTGCAAAAACTAAGTTGAAAGAACATGCTACTATTTCGTGGAAACAAATTCAATTGGATAGAAATAGAAGAGGAAAAGAAAAGATCATAAAATGGGATAGGATGGTGACAAAATTGAAAAATCAGTTCATACATGTTGACTATGAGTTGGAACTATTGAAGAGATTGCAAAACCTAAGGCAAAAGGAGAAATCTATGAAGGAGTACACTAAAGAATTTCAAAAGATGATCATAAGGACTAGACATAGTGAAGCAAGCAAGGAGAAAGTGGCAAGATACATAAATGGATTGAGGATGAACATTCAAGAAGAATCGAGCCTAGTAAGGATGACAACAATAGAAGAAGCATACCAGTTTCCATTGAAGGTTGAAGATAAATTGAATAAAAAGCATGAGCAAAGATAGAGAGGTAGAGGAGGTAAATTTCAAAGAGGTAAAACACATTCTAGAGGAGAAAGATCATATGCGAAGAAAAACAAAGAAAGTAGCCCATACTGGAAGGAAGAAAAGGATAACAATGCATACTATAGAGGGAGAGATGACAAAAGTTTCTACCGCAACTACAGAGGGAATCATAATTCTTACCACAATGAAGGATATGGGAGAGATGAAAGAGGTTTTGATAAGAGACATTTAGAGGCACCTGTTTTAAGTGTGGAGGTGAAGGATACAGAGCATTTGAATGTCATCAGAGAAGTACAAGCAAGAAGATAGAAAAGTGCAAAAGTAGCTTATGTAGAGGAAGAACATGTTGGATCACCTAGTTCAGTTGGCAAAACAAAGAAAGGAGAATCTTTAGTCATGAGGAGAGTATTATTTCAAGTAGAGACAACTGAGGAACCATTGCAAAGGAAAAGTTTGTTCCGGACCAAATGCAAATCAAGAGGTAAATGTTGTAAAGTGATCATTGATAGTGGTAGTACTGATAATTTGGTTTCAAAAGAGATGGTGACTAAGTTGAACTTGGAAAGATTGAAACACCCTAAGCCCTACAAGATAGCATGGATTTGAGAAGAAAATAAGGTACTAGTGAATGAACAATGTTTGGTGAAATTTCATATAGGATCTTATAGTGACGAAGTATTGTGTGATATTATGGCGATGGATGTATGTCATATATTGTAGGGTAGACCATGGAAGTATGATAGAAAAGATATACATGATGGGAGAAAGAATACTTATACTATAACATCAAATGGGAAGAAACATATCTTGATACCTTTGGAAGATAAGCCTAAAAGTGAAGTATGTGGGAATGCTAGAGTCTATTTGGTTGATGGAAGGAAATTTTTGGATGGATTGAGACATGAAAATATGTCTTTTTCTTTGATTCCTAAGAAGTACAAAACCCTAAGTGCAGAGACTGTTACCAGAAAAGAAGAAGAGTCATAGCTAGAGGAGATAATTGAATTGTTGATAGAGTATGAAGACATCATATCAGATAATGTGCCTAAAGGATTGCCACCAATCCAGAGTATCAATCATCATATGGACCTTATACCAAAAGCTAGTTTGCCTAACAAAGTAGCACACTGGATGACCCCAACAGAGAATGTGGTGCTGAATAGACAAATATAGGCGCTGTTGAGGAAAGGATTGATTAGAGAAAGTTTAAGCCCATGTGCAGTACCTATAGTGTTAGCATTGAAGAAAGATGGAGAATGGAGGATATGTACAAACTCTAGAGAAATCAATAAGATCATTGTTAAGTATAGATTTCCATTGCCAAGGATGGATGACATCATGGAATGTTTGCGTGGAGTAAGATATTTCACAAAGATAGACTTGAAGAGTGGATACCATTAGATCAAGATCAGAGAAGGAGATGAATGGAAGGCTGTATTCAAGACAAATGAAGGACTGTATGAATAGTTGGTGATGCCTTTTGGATTGACTAATGCACTGAGTACTTTCATGAGGTTGATGAATGAGGTTTTGAAGAAATTCTTGGGTAAGTTTGTTATTGTATACTTGGATGATATTCTAATTTCTAGTAAGACAAAAGAAGAACATTTGTGGCATATTAGACAAGTATTGCAGAGGTTGAGAGAAGAGAAGTTGTTGATAAACATCAAGAAATGTAGTTTCATGAAGGAAGAATTGGTATATTTGGGATTTGTGATTTCTATGGAAAGATTGAAGATGGAACCTAAGAAGGTTAGAGCAATTGTTGAGTGGCCAACACCGGAGAGAATTGGAGAGGTAAGATCATTTCATGGACTAGCTAGTTTCTACCAGAATTTCATCAAAAATTTTAGTTTAGTATGCACACCAATGAAAGAGACAATGAGAGGTGATAGAAAGGATTTTAAGTGGACATCAAGAGCAAATAAAAGTTTTGAATTATTGAAGCAGAAGGTGACAGACCAACTAGTGTTAGCATTATTAGATTTCAACAAAGTATTTCAAGTAGATTGTGATGCCAGTGGAAATATAATAGGAGTAGTGTTAAGTCAAGAAGGTAGACCAGTAACATATTTTAGTGAGAAGTTGAATGATGCAAGGAAAAGATATTCAGTTTATGATCAAGATTTCTATGCCATAATTCAAGCTTTGAAGTCTTATGTCAGAAAATGTCCCCTTGGGGGATTTTCCCTCCTAAGGTTTAGCTCCCGAGTCCTTTAGAATGCATTTAGATCATCTTGCATGTTAGTGATGACTTTCAATGAAGAAACCCCTAAGTTTTATGGCATATGGGACCTAGGGGATGCACTTATGATGAATCCTTCCTGAAATAGTGGGGAGGACTTGGGTGCCCATGCCCTAGTCCTACCCTATTTTGGGTCAGGACCTATTTTCATGTGTCGGTTATGTGACCGTTATTAGGTCCTATGCCGACACCTCAAGTTTGAATTATGAATTTCTTGGTGAGAAGTTGTTTAGTTGCATATATAAGCATGTTTAGGCATTCATTTATCAACTAGAAGATGATTACGAACTTTTGGCATACTTATGATTTGAGAGATTTCAAAGTATTCATTGTTGCAGAGTAGTATTGTTTTGTTATTGTCTTTGTTATGCAGATTTGGCTTCATCTTCTCATGATGTGAAGGATCTTCATATTCATGTGAGCTACACAATCGAGGTGACATTCATTTGTATTTTCAATGATTTATCAATTGGTTTTTGCCTCTATCTTGTAGGGATACACTCTTTATCTGACAACAGTGTTTGGAAGACTTGAATGTCTCTTCGGGGCTTAACCAAGGTAAGCCTCTAAACACCACAACCCCCAACCCATGTTTCTATGATCACAGGTAATAGGTTTCAGAAGCAAAAGAAGTGGAGTTGCAGGGAGCCATTATAGACTATCAAAAGTGTAGAGCAAAGAAGAAAATTAGGGCTTGGACTAGGGCACCCACTCATTAGTCTTCTGACTTCTGATGCGGTGAAATCTCTATGACAATATGATTGTGTTGCATACATTCTTCAGAGATCTTGACAAAAATAGGTACACTGGACTAGGGCGCCTGCTCATTAGTCCCTGACTTTTCCACGCACCAAACTTTGAAATTTGGGATGTATTTTATTATCATTTGATATATCTATGTGCAATCATTTTTCATAATTTGTCTGTTTGTTTATGATTTTATGAAATTAAGGTTTGAGCATAATCGAGCTTAATTGAACAACAAATTCACACAATTCTAATCTTCCCCTTTATTCCAAGTGATAGGAAATCTGTAGTCAAGTTCTCTACTTGGTTGAATGTCCTTGAATGTTGTGGTGAAAGGAGGATTTAACATAAACCCTTGAAATAAGCTAAAACCCCATCTTCCTCTTTTTACCATAAAACATGAAGAAGTGGAGACATTACTTGTTTTCTAAGGAATTTGTGTTGTACACTGATCATCAAGCTTTACAATATCTGAACAGTCAAGGAAAGTTAAATCAGAGACATATGAGATGGGTAGAGTTCATGCAGAGTTACACATTTGTATTGAAGCATAGGAGCGGAAAGTCAAACAAAGTTGCAGATGCATTGAGCAGAAGAAATTTACTGATAGAGATGAGAGCAGAAGTATTAGGATTTGAAGAACTGAAGTACATATATGAAGAAGATCTTGATTTTGTAGAACCATGGAAAGCATGTAAGGAACCTGCTGTGACAGATAGAAGTAAATGGATAGACTATTTCATTCAGGAGGATATGTTGTTCAAAGGAAATCAGTTGTGTATACCTAGGAGTTCAATGAGAGATAATTTGATAAAGGAGAAACACAGTGGTGGATTGGCAAGACATTTGGAATTGATAAGATAGTAGCTTTGGTAAGTGAACATTACTTTTGGCCTCAGATACATAAGGATGTAAGAAAGTTTATGCAGAGTTGCAGAGTATGTCAAGTTGCAAAAGGGAGTAGTCAGAATATTGGTTTGTAAAAATATTTGACAGTACTGGAGAGACCTTGGGAAGACATAAGCATGGATTTCATATTAGGATTGCCAAGAACACAAAGGGGACATGATTCTATTTTGTAGTGGTGGATAGATTTTCAAAGATGTCACATTTTATACCTTGTAAGAAGACAAATGATGCAGTGCATGTTGTTGACCTATTTTTCAAGGAGATTGTGAGATTGCATGGATTACCTAAGAGCATAGTTTCAAACAGAGATACAAGATGCATTGGATATTTTTGGAGGACATTGTGGAAGACTTGATGAAGACAAACCTAAAGTTTAATTCAGCATTTCATCCACAAACAGATGGACAAATAGAAGTGGTAAATAGGAGTTTGGGTAACTTGTTGAGATGTTTAGGAGGAGACAAGGTAGAAAATTGGGATCTAATTCTACTGCAAGTAGAGTTTGCATACAATAATTCAAATAGGAGTACAGGGATGGCACCATTTGAGATTGTGATCAGAATGAAACCTAGAGGAGTTGCAGAGTTGAGGGATATCGGTATGGAGAACAAGAGAAGTGCGGAGGCAGAAGAATTTGCAGGATATGTGGAGATAGTACATAATCAAGTCAAAAAGCATTTGGAGGAGATGAATGGTATGTATAAGGAGCAAGTAGATGAGAAGAGGAGACACAAAAAATTTTCAATTGGAGATGAAGTCATGGTATATCTGAGAAAGGAGAGATTTCTAGTGGGGACATACAACAAGCTGAAGATGAAGAAGTTTAGACCTTGTAAGATACTTAGGAAATTTGATTCAGGGAACACATATGAAGTGGAGCTATCAGATACATTGGGTATATCACCTATATTCAACATTGCAGACTTATATCAGTACCATGAAGAAGAGTCAAGTGACAACATTGAAGATGAATTGAAGAACCAATTACCATAGCAACAACCGGAGCAGATAGAGGACATCTTGGATAGTAGAGTTGGACGCAATACTAGAGGCAAGCAATACAAAGAATATTTGGTAAAATGGAAAAAGGTAGACCAGAAGAGGATTCATCATGGATTTCTCAGGCTGAGGTAGACTGCCTTGGTTTTCCTCTAGCCCCAACAAAATGAGGGACTCACTTTTTCAACAACCCCGAGTGTCTGATGTATGAGCATCCCGGGTTGCAGAGCAATCTTGCATCAACCAAAAATATTTGCACTTTCTTTTCTTGCATTTTCAATTCAGTTCAGTCAGTTGCAATTTTATCATTTTGTACCACATTTTACCACATCTTCATTTCAGAGTGTGCGGAGCAAGAATTAACATTTTCATATCATCATCTACATCATATTTAAATTTTAGATCATTTGGATTTGTCTACTAAAAGTTATCTGGTGGAGCCTTGCTAGTCACAGGAGCGAACCAATTAATCTCACAACAATTTCAAAGAGAATTTAGAAATAATGACAAGAATAAAAATGTTTCCTTCACAGTCTTAACAACAAAATACCAAAATGCCAAGAAGTATGAAAATGCAGACTATATAACAGAGAATCATAGAGATAGCATGTAAAAACTCAAATCCTCAGTGTTCTATTCTCTTATTAAAGCATTACAAAACTCTATCTATCGGCTTGCAATAATTGGCCTTTTCTAAGTGCATCAAAAAACAATTTATCTCGTAAACTCCAATCTATCTTCTACCTTCTGTTGTTTTACTTCACCTCCTCTGCATTCACTTCTGTTACCTCTCTGCCTTCTCTCTAAAATGACCCCGTCGTCAGCCTTTTACCCAAAACTCTGTCATTTTTTGTTGTTTTCTCATTTGGCCTGCCTTTTTCTACTATGTAACTGTCAGCCTATATCTTCTTTGGCTGTAGTCAATTCATCTTCCATGTTGTTCACCAGGAATGTAGGCATGTTGTTCTACTTTTACAACTACCGCTCCAAATTCTCCATTGCCCATTCTAACCGTCGATGCAATCAACCACCAAATTATTCCATCTAATCTGGAAGAGTGACGGTTGACTGAGTGCAGAAAGGCCCTTTTTTAACCAAGTTCCTACCATGTAGAAGACATAAACTTCATTGTCATTCGCGGGTGACAAGAAATTCCTTATAACTCCCGATTTGCATAGCAATTGGAGCTACAGAAGAACAAATGATAGAAGGCAAGAACCAGCTAAAAGAAAACAAAAGCAAACAAAACAAAAAGGAACTAAAAACCAAAAAGATAGGAGCACGATGCCCTTGCATCAGACTCTCTAGGGGACAAAATTCATGTGCTCCTGCACATGGGTCATTGCTCAAAACTGATTTACATTTTTGCAAGCTTCACAATTTTCTTTATTATTTGAGTTTTTGTGACAGGATGTGGTGTAATCAGGTTCCTGTCGCCTTGTCTTGAATGATAAAGTTCCCTTTGGCATAGTTTTATGAGTAATGGTGGATAGTTGGGAGTTAAACGGTTATGAATTAGGTAGTCATGGGTAGACTAATGCGACAGTTACATGGTGAATATTGAATAATTTGGGAAAAGACAAAGAATCACGGTAGCTAGCAATGGAGGGAATTTTGAATTATGGAAATGACCAGGGAGAATGCAGAAACAATATTTGGAAAGAAGAGGAGGAGGTTGGTCACAAAAGATAGATGAAGGCATTAAGAAAAGGCCAATGAAAGGGGCCACAAATAGTATAAGAACTGACAGAGCTGACATGCCAAACTAGAGAAGAAGACCGATGGTGGCAGAGGAGAGCAGGAGGTAAGATAGCTGGAAACAAAACCCATTTTTCTTCTCTATGAAAGAAACTGAAAGGGAAGAGTCAGAAGTGTAATAGAGAGATTCAGGAGTTTGCAGAGATTAAGAGAGGCCAAAGGAAGAATAAAAGGGGGTCGTTGACAGAGAAGACGAGAGAGAGGAGGCAGAACAGGAAAGGTTGTGAATTAGAAGGGGCATCAAGGCTGAAAAGAACAAGAAAGGTTGCAGGCCATAGAAATGTTGAGGCAATTGCAGAAGAGGCCGATTGAGGATGAGAGGCCGTAAAGAAACAAAGACAAATTGTTGTGGATGAGGAGTATCGTGTGGAGAACAAAGAATGCAGAAGTGAATATAAAGTGAGAGGAGCATGCGACAAAGAAGATAAACACACAAACCTTCAAACACAATAGAAAACTCTGATAGAACAAAATTCAAAACCCAAAATTTAAATGGAGAGCAATGCCCCTGCATCATTATCTAGTTCAGAAGATCACCAGCTTTCACAAAACAAAGCATTCAGACAACCAGTTGAAGGAGAAGGTTTGCAGAGCACTTCCGTGACTTACAAAGTCAAATGAAACATCATACACATCATATATGGATCAGATAGACCTTCCTTGAGGTCTGCACCAAGTTTCATGCATTTGCAAACCATTACTAGTTGTTGAAGGCCGTTCTACATGTTTCTATGTTACATCCTTCATTGGAGTTTGTAACCTCTTTTGGCTGACGCGAAGGATTCCTGGAGCTTGAAGATGATATATATAGATCTCTAAGATGTATCAGGAGGTAGTTCACTAGTTAGTAGTTCTATGATATGATTTAGATAGTTCTAGAAGTTTGATTCTTTTTGGGAAGGCACTTCAATGCCATATCTTGCATATCTATTGTAACCTAGAAAGCGAGCTTGTGAGCCCTTTGATTGTAGCTTGCATGTTGTCAACATATGAGCATTGTAATTCTTTGATATTCTGAATATATGAATCTTCCATTGCATTCTATGATTGTGTTGTTTTTGTTGTGTTTACTCTAGCTGCATGGTTTGGATAGTTTGTTTAGTGAACCCTCTGATCATGACTGCACCAAGATGGGGATATGGGATTGAAAGATTTCAAATTACAATGTATTTCTCTTATTATGAAATGGACTATATAGGCTTTAGAGGGCTAAAGGCCATGACAAATTCTTATAAGAAATAATATATGTTTTGCTACCCTAAAGAGGAATAAATTCTAAAAGGGCCTTATTACCCATGAAATCTTGTTTGAAAATTTTTCAATTAAACCTAGTGTCTCTTCTGTGTTCTATAGCACTTGGAGAGCTTGGGAGTTGGTGAAGCATTTGGTTGGTAGGCCCATGATGCATTCTATAGAGTTGCAAGGGAACCTTTGTCAACTATAATTCTATTTGGAGGTGCCTTACATATAATAATAAAACTTTAGCCCTTACTAGGAGCTACTATGTTAAAGGTTGGGATGTTAAAGGTTGTAAGGTGTTTGGTGATATATTTACAAATAACAACTTACTTACATGGAATGACATTTATGATATTTGTAGTTCCAACTATTCAGAAAAAACCTACTCTATTCTCAAGAAATCTCCATATAATATTAGGTTTCTTATTTAGTTAAGTTTTAATACAAAAGTCTTAAGCAACATAAAATGGGTGAATGACACACCCCTATTGTTGGCTAAGACTATAGATGTTTATAATATGTTAAGAAATAAAGTTATAAGATCTTTGATATGCTTAACCGTATGTGGAACCTCTCCCTTTTTGTCAAATATTGGCAATCTATTCTAAGACACATTTGGTCTAGATGAATTTAACCAAAGAAAGCCTATTCTAGGTGGGCTCCTAATTTTTTTTTTAATGATGTTGGCACTATCCTCAATGATGCTAGAATTAGTCCTTATATTTTCCCTAATTGTAATTTTATTGAAACTCTTTGAGCATTTATTTTTTGATTGTAAGTTTGCTAAGAACTATTGGCACTTGATTTTGGGGGATAAATTGGGATGAAATAGTTGGAATAATATCTCATGGTGTGAAATTCATTTTGGGCTTATGGAATGCTTTAATAAAGAGCTTAACTAGTTATGGCTTAATCTTTGTATTGAAATCTTATGGAATCTATGCAAGACTAGGAATAAAGAGATTTTCTAGGACAAAAGAAGGATCCTTATAGACTCTTGCTTGGAGTTTACCTTCTCTTCTACTTTTTTATAAGTTACTATGACTTTAGAGATATCTAAAAGTAAGTTCTATAAGTTGCTAGATTGTAGCAAGGTATAGTTACATAAGACTAATATAATATAGGTAAAGTGGTGGCTAGACATTGACCATAATGAGAGATGGTTGGAGGAAAGTGACAGAGGATGATCCTATTATTGAGTTTAACAACACAATTTGTATTGCAAATAAGATTGGAAAAATATATGTCAAATCCCAAGCTCTTCCTTAGCCAAATAGCACATGTAGTCATGTTGATGTTAATGCTCAAGAGTCTAATGTCCATGTTCATGATGGTAATACTAAAGTATACAAATCTTCATGAGTTTTGCTCTATTGATGAATTGATAATAAAAGTTTTAGTGATTTGTGTATGCTTTTTTGGCATGATAACTATATCGTGTAATTGATATTTAAGAATACTACTATATATTAAGTGTTTTGATTACGCTTTAGGTATTTCTTATTGACTAAACCTTGACTAATTTAACTTTAATTCTAATTGTTTATTTGCAACATCTAATTGACTACTCTTATGGCCTCTAAAACTCATATATATATATATATATATATATATATATATATATATATATATATATATATATATAAGGCCTTGATGTACAATTGCAAATATAATGCTTTGATCTATAGAAAGGTTAGATATATTAAAAAACAATCACTTTGGTCTACCTAAATGTTGGTATACGCTAGGTTCTCAACTAGTTACGCCGAAGGCGTTCCCTTTGTGAACAAGAGGGCTAACTTTTAGAATCTAGGGTTGAGAAACGTCCACATTAGTGCCAAGATGATTGAAGTAATCTCCAGCGTCTATTTTTTCAGTCATGGGCAATAAATGCCAAGATGGTTCCCACGCCAGAAAAAAAAAGGTGTCAGAAGTGTTCATCGATCATAGATACGAAGTGAGTTTCACCAATAGAAAGTATATCAGGCAGAGATTAGTGGTCGGAGTGACAAGGGCCATCGGCGGAAGAAATTTTGAAGTTGCCGATAGTATATTATCTTGCCGATATGGAGAAATTTTGAAGTTGCCAATAGTTGATTTTTTTATATGTTGAAAGTATATCGGGTAGAGATTAGTGATTGGAATGACTTATTTAAAGAGCCCCGACGATGTAAGTTACGCCGATGAGGAAAGAAAGATGCAAAGTAAATAAATGTATATGCTAAGTCTAGAACCAAAGTTGTTGGAATCATTGTTCATCAAAGAAGAACTACGGCACATGAGAGCAGTAAATAAAACTTAAATAAGTGTAGATTATTTTTATAGGAAAATCTTATGGCATGAAAGAGTAAAATGAAATTGTTGGTGTTTTGACCTGTACGCATGAAGGTCATGCCAACAATAAAATATTTTGAATTTCACTAAAAAAATTATATTATTATTATGCATACTAACATATATAATTAAAGTATAAATTCCATAACAATATATTTATAATTTTATAATATCTACCAACAAAGAAAATATCTGTGATAAAGATATGCAATTAATTCTATGACCCAACGATCCATTCAAAATTTACTATCTTAGATATTTTATTCTATGCATTAAATGACTTTTTGCCAACCTATTTAGCCACATATGTACCATCTATGGTATAATCAATGCTCTTTAGGTGGTGACAAAACTGGAAAAAAAGCTTATATATACGCTTAGTTTTATAGTTTTTATTAGATTTGCATTCAGAAATCACTACACTCTTTTACTGTAAAGCTTATAATAGAGGTATGTTTTATTTCTAAGTTTCAACTATTAGTAGTTTTGGATAGAAATATTTTCCCATATCTTATATTTTGAATTTATTGAATGAGGAAGGCCTCTCAAAACAAACTTTTCATTTTGAATATTTTTGTTCTGTAGTTGTAACTTTTGATCTTTGTATCATGTATTAAGGGCACTATATGTTTGGTTTAGCTTTTACAAATTAGATGAAGTTGGCTTTAGTTGTTTATAACATAACATTATTGCTGTCTACAACTTGCAATTGTTCATCTTTTCTTATTGTTATATACAGCTTGCAATTGTTCATCCAATATGTGAACTGTTCTAAGCTTTTCGGTAAACTTTGATGGATTCTATTTGACTCACATTCCAGTCCTGAACAAACAATGAAATGGAGTGAGACCTAGAATTTTAAATTTATTGTGCTTATCAACTAAAAATTTATTGGCCCTTCTTACTTATGATTAATTATAATAATAAGTTTTTCCTATACAAATTTTTATAATATAATTTATATGATTTAAGCCTTAACAAACATGGTCTCAACCCTGTATGCAATGGTTGTTTGAATTGTATATAGGTTTTGGGTCGTCCTAATGCAAGATGGCTATGACCTATCATGTTCCCTACAACTGTGCCCCAATGTAAGTTTGTGCCTGCTGAAATTAGTTGAATATATTATTAGTAGAAAATATTATAATATTTTATTAGAAATGATATAGAGTTGATATTTTAATAAATATCTATTTATTGGTATAGAATATATATATATATATATATATATATATATATATATATATATATATTAAAATTTATGCTAAAATTAAAACTATATTAAAAATTATACAAAAATTAAAATTAAAACTAAGTTAATATTTAAAACTATGTTAAAAGATTTTAAACTAAGATTTAAAAAAAGAGTATATTAAACTATCTAAATATTAGAAACTAAATTAGAAACTATACGTAATTAGGTTAAAAAACTTTTTGAGGCAATAATTAGTTTCCTGTATATTTAGAATTTCACATTGAACAAAGTACTATTATTATCCCAATAACTACATACCAAACTATAGATGTTCAAAATTAAAATTAAAATTAAAACTAAGTTAATATTTAAAACTATGTTAAAAGATTTTAAACTACAATTAAAAAAAAAACTATATTAAACTATCTAAATATTAGAAACTATACGTAATTAGGTTAAAAAACTTTCTGCGGGAATAATTAGTTTTCTATATTTAGAATTTCACACTAAACAAAGTACTATTATTATCCCAATAACTACATGCCAAACTATAGATGTTCAAAATTAAAATTAAAATTAAACCTAAGTTAATATTTAAAACTATGTTAAAAGATTTTAAACTAAAATTAAAAAAAAACTATATTAAACTAAGTATTAGAAACTAAATTAGAAACTATACGTAATTAGGTTAAAAAACTTTCTGAGGCAATAATTAGTTTTCTGTATATTTAGAATTTCACACTGAACAAAGTACTATTATTATCCCAATAACTACATGCCAAACTATAGATGTTCAAAATTAAAATTAAAATTAAAACTAAGTTAATATTTAAAACTATGTTAAAAGATTTTAAACTAAAATTAAAAAAATATATATTAAACTATCTAAATATTAGAAACTAAATTAGAAACTATACGTAATTAGGTTAAAAAACTTTATGAGGCAATAATTAGTTTGGCATGTAGTTATTGGGATAATAATAGTACTTTGTTCAGTGTGAAATTCTACTGCATTAGATATGAATGTTAGATCTGACGTATAAGCTACATTCAAATTAACAAAGCAAAGGGTAACTTATTTTGACATATGTGCCATAGAGCAAAACTGGAAACCTAGAATCAAATGGCTGTAGCTAAAGAAATTCATGAACTGCTAAACCACCTACGGTGCATCTTCAAATGTACTCTTAACGGCATGACAAACAAAGATGGTATAACGAAGAAAGCCTAGATGCTTACTAAAAATGTTAAATAAACTAAGCATTTGTGGTTGGCCTACTGTGGATTCAACTATTGAGGAATTTGTGGTCTGTCTACTGTGGTCTGCCTTTTCTGTTATAATTCTCTTTTCTACTCTAAGTCCTCCTAAAGGCTTTAGTGTCAAATTCGAGTATACCAATAAGTGTGCCAACTCTAGCATTTTTCCTCCCTTGCAATTTTTTTGGAAACTTTTAGGTTTTGATTCTAGGATATAAATTAGAACATAGGTAATAACCATGCATTGAGGGCTAGTGTACACCCCCAAAGTTTGAAGACTTTAAGGTATTCAATCCCTACCTGGTAAAAAACAATCCCTTCTAGTGTAGAGGAGAAGAAGCAATGGGTGCCAAAATGCTTCTATTTGACAGGGATTTAAATTTCTTAATCCCTGCCTCTCTAAATAAGTCTGCATCTGCATCTGCCACTATCACTAATGGTTGCCTTACAAAGTTGAATCTGCAATTACGAACATAATCATATACATGCGATAATCATACCTGACAAAACTAATATACCAATGACGATTTTATAATGCCTTTATTATCAAATACTGCACATTACATATATATTATATATGTACTATTTACATAACAGCATAGCACCTTGGAGAGTTCGTTGTGAAGTGAGTGACCAAAATACCCAATTGTAATGATCGTAGAATATGCACAAACTAGATTCTATCTTGTGATGTTAATTAATGGGGCTCTATTTTTCTTGTCAGTACTGATGTTTTGAAAGAAATTACAAGACTTGAAAGTTTGACTCTAAATATCTGTGGCATTTAGGTCTTACAGAAATTTATATAGAATTTCCATTAAAATTTTATATAGATAAAATCTAAATCAAGATTACCTTTCTCCTTGGTGACCTTCAGCTGAGACAAATTGATTATGTATTTTACAGCTTCATCGAGTCCAACCAAATGTTTGTTCATCTCTATTGGAACATTTCTCATCACCTTTAATACAGAATTCACTAATACTCTTAAAATAGTCTCCATGATCACTAAACATATGCAATAAAATTAAAAACAAAATGAAGAACCGCACAAAATAGAACGTAGAGAGAATAAATGAGATGTACGCTATGATAAGTTGGTAAGGCAGACTATACTTGTCCGTATTGCCTCTGCTCCTCACGCCCTTGTTCATGTTCAGAAATCACAGTATGCACTGAGTTTGCAAAGAGAATATCTCTTAATTTTGATAGACATTGTCATTAGAAAATCTCTACTCCATATGCATACCGACTGTGAAACCACCAAAACCACGCTTCCCAGTAATGGTTTCCTTGCACGCATGCAAGCTAAGACAAGGCACATGGGTAGGCACGTGGAGTACCGAACAAGGTGCCTCAAAGACGTGACATCCCCAAACGCTGATCGGCATAACATGTTACTATCGGCGAACACTTTACAAGCCCTCCCAACGGTATAAGTCATGCCGATGATAGAGTTCGTAGTACTCTCACTGAGCATCCAGTGGAACGGAAGGAATTACTGATCATCGGCAAGAAATGAACATCGGAGTGAAAGATTGACGAGTCTCTGATATTCTAAAGTCTCGACGATCGTCCGTACTAATAGACTTTAATAAATTAATGTATTTTCAACAAGGCAATTTATTATTTGACTCAACTCTCTTTGCTTTGTTATTTATTATTATTAGATCCTATTAAATATTAGTAGATTATTATTATATTATATTATTTAGATGATTACTTTTAGTTTTTATTATATTTATAAATTATATATCTTAGAACTTACAACTTAATATTAAAAACTATAAAAAAAACAATTTGATCAGCGTTTATTATATTATTTTATAACTAATTGATTACAACGATTACTTTTTGTTATCTTTTATAAATGCTTGAATATTCTAGAGACCATCTTTTGTTTGCATTTTGGACTTCAGTACAAATCAATTCTATAGTTCTTTTAAAGGCTTAGTATAGATCAATCCTATACTTTTTCTCTTTATTTGAATAAAATATTAGTATAGTTTTGCTTTTTGTTTCGATAAAATATTAGTAATAGGTACAATCCAACCCATTTGAATTGCAATGGTAGAATTCCTTAAGAACTGAAAAGATTGTGATTTTTCTCTTTGAATATATTCGCTGCTGCTTTTCCCCAGTGACAAATTCTTGTAAATTCCAGAGAAATTTCTTCTTTCAAGAAGGTTTTCACCATTTACAAATAAAAAAACCTCGATCTTTGATGAATACTACAGAATAGTAAGGATTTTAACTTGAATTTGGCTTTCTTTGCTTTATATATATATATATATATATATATATATATATATATATATATATATATATAATTAAATTGGTAATTTGGAGCCAAAACAGAGGGTAAATTTGCTCGTAAAATAAAAATAAAATTTTGATAGGCTTTGAATTATTTTTTCTTATGTTTATTTTCTCCTGTTGAATTGGAAGCGAAATGCTTTAATTATTTTCAAGGTGAAATTACTCATATCTTGAAATATCTGTGTAGCGTGAATTGATTTTATTTAAAGTTTAAATTCCATTAAATTGGTAAAATGGAAACCAAAAGAGGATAACTAGCCTTTACCTAAACAAATCTTGTTTGGGTTTGATTATTATTTTCTTTATATATATTTTGTCAAATTGGTAACTTGGACAGCAGAATGGAGGGTAAGTTTTATTATTGGTAAATTCTTTTTGCGCTGTGTCATAGGGCTTGCACCTGTTTGCAATGCCATGATTGAGGGGTATCTATTACATAACATTTACCAGGGCTTGTACCTGTTTGTGTCCGTTGGAGTGAATACTTGGATATGTAGATTAGTAGTTTACCCAATTAAACACTTAACATTTGTACATATATGCATTTAACATGTCTCTTGAAGAATTAAGTATGGATTTCCCCTACGAAAGCTTCGGTGATTTACAACTTGAGTGCATCCCATTTTACATGTTGTGAAATTGCCATTAGTTGAGAAGATCATTTTAGGGTTTGATTTCATTTTTCCTATACATTTTCTTTCCATTTAATTGTAGAATTTAAATTTCTTTTTAGGGTTTGAATTATTATTTTTTGTCAAACTGGTAATTTGGATAAAATTACTTAGTTAGAAAATTTGTTAGGACGTTTTAATTGGGATTAGGTTTTAATGTTTTTGTTTTCAAGAAAAGATAAGAGTAGTTTCCATTTGAAGAAGATCATAATAAATATAATATAGATTGTTATGTAATATAAGAATTATTATGTAAGGGAGGCATAGTTATGATTTAGTGGGTAGTAAATGATAGATTTAAATACATATATACAAAAATTTGCTTTTATCAAGATTAGAAAGTAATAATCTTTTCTTGCTAATCATGAAATTGTATGATTATTTATTATATGCAAGAACATTGTCTTTATTTGAAATTTCATGGGTATAAATATGATAACAGATATAACATGTATAGGCAAATCATAGCAAACAATAACACACATAACATGTCTAGACAAATCATAGTAAACATAAAATGTGTAACAAGTAAAAAAATTTACCAATAATGATTACACCCAAAAAAATGGGCCCAAAATTTTTCAATAATGATTATATGACTTTAATTAAATTAACTGTGTGTATTTTTTTATGCTTGACTTCAACTAAATATAATTACATTAGATTAGATAATATACATTATATTAAATATTATATATTGTATTTAAAATAAATATAATTAAATTATAATTAAATATTTAATATAAATATACATTTTTATAATTTAGTATTATTTACAAATATATTAATTAATGTACATTACATAAAATATACTATATAACAATAAATAATATTTTATTTGATATTATATATTATATATTATATATAAAATAACTTAAAATTTTATAGTATTCATAATTATATATTTTTAGTTCTATAAAATATAACTAAATTATAAAAAAATATAAATATTTAATATTTAAGATATTTAATCTAAATATACAATTTAAAAATATTCAATTTGATATGATATATAATATTATTTTATAATATTGTAGTTGAAGTTGTAAGGTTGCATTTTTAAATATACAATATATATATAAAAATTAAATACAATTGAAATATAAATAAATATAAATATTAAATATATAATATGTTTACTTTAAATATACAATTTTATAATATTAATTTGATATGGTATATAATATTAATTTATAATATTATATTTGAAGTTTTAGGGTTTCATTTTTAATATAGAATGTCAATAAGAAATTTAAATCCATAGTTGTTTAAATGAGAAGATCAATTGCCATGTCTTTAACTAAATGATGTTTGTCTTGTATCCCTATGGTATATGTAATTTTTTTTGTTTCCTTGATTGTTGTAAATCATAATCTTAATGGATTTATGGATACAAGACAAACATCATTTTTAATACAACCATGGACCTATAGGGCAAGAAGAAATAGATAATTTGAACTATACACTAAAGATAAATATAATCAATTTGTGGATGACATGGACTTGTTGAGATTATTTTTTATTTATCCCTTTTATTTCAAATCCATTTGTTGGGATTATTTTTTTACTCCTTGTAATTTTAAATTAAATCTTTGCCTAATTCAAATACTGTTTAACTAATTATCACATGTGTTTGCAGTATTTATGAAAGTACATGGTTTTTAGGTTGAAAATTTAAGATTTATATACATATTATATAAGTTTTAATATATACATATTATATAAGTTTTTCTATATCGCAAATAGATTACATGTTTTGTGTTACATAACTTTTATGAAATGTTTTTTTAATATTCCCGTTTTATGGATTAATAATTAGGAAATGGTTTTCTACTAATGTATGGAGTATCATTCAAATTAATGAGAGAATATAAGTATTAGAATTTGATTTGATGGTGATTTTGTTTGTTAAGTTTTTTAATTTGTTTTCAAATATTAATAACAAGATAATTTAATTGTAAAATAGGGAAGTAAAAATGGAATTAACTCAGAACACCCAAACTTGCTCCTTGCCAAGGAAGCTTGTGCAACTAATTGGACCAAATAAGGAAAGTAGGCTTTTTTCAAACAAAACACTCAGTGCACTCACTCCCTAGATAATTCGAACTTTGTTTGGTTCTCTTAAAAGAAATCTTTTTCTTTGATGAAGAATGATTCCAACAACTTTTGTTCCATGGCTTCAAAATTTGCGAAGAGCTACGGCACATGAGAGCAATAAATAAAACTTAAATAAGTGTAGATTATTTTTACAAGAAAATCTTATGGCATGAAAGAGCAAAATAAAATTAGTGGTGTTTTGACTTGTACGCATGAAAAACAATAAAATATTTTGAATTTCTCTAAAAAAATTATATTATAAAAATAAATATTATTATTATTGTTAATTTTTTTTATTTAAAATAAATATTTTGTTTTAATTGACAAATGAAATAATGTCAGTGTTACAAATAAAATTATTTTCCTTTCTACTTATATGTTCTTATTTATGCACTCTTCTTAGGAAATGGCTCAACCCATACATGCCAATGACACCATTGAGATATCTAGCACAGATAAAAGCAACAGCATAGTGAACCCCTTCAAACCACTTGATGCCCCAAACATGCAAGCAGAGTCATGTTCATCAGTGAACAAGCTAGAAGACTTTCAAAGTGACGTCCAATGTCTTGCTGGGCATGTAACATCAAGCTACCAAGAAATTGTACGTAAATCCAAAAAAGTGTGTGAGACAACACCTTTTGTAGAAACATTGGATATTGAAACATTATATGACACCATGTCAACATTCCATGATACCTCGACTAAGCTAGAAGGCCTCTGCACTTTCCTTAGGGAACTATATTATGATAAATACTATGCAGGAGATGACACCCCCATATCATTCGCTCATTTGAGATGTACTTGAAAAGCATGTGATGAGTCTTATATCTTTTTGAAATGTAGCTTTTGAATTCGTATATATGTAAATCTATAATAAGAGCATTACTATGGAGACAATGCAACCCCTGATAACATTTGCTCATATTAGCTTGACTTGCCAAATGTTTGCACAAGTATTATACGATTTTTGCATTGATGCTTTTTGACAAGGATATATGTAAGTGATCTCCGAACTGGAAAAGAACATCTTTTGAATCCTACGATCCAACATTTGTATATCTATCAATGTAACTGCACCATGAAATAAAAAAAAAAACTTCAAGTTTGAAAGGACATATTATATCTTTGCCTACCAACATGCAGTTGAGTACATTTGAACTTTTCGCGTAATAAGAACATGATGCCTATTTTTTGTTAAAATTGGGCACATTCTTACACATTTTTTCAAACTAATTTAATATCGCTGAATCCGATACAAGACGGGTATGTTTCCAATGTTATCTTGCATTTAAATACCTTAGTTTTACATTTTTAAAAATATATACCATAAATATGTAGTAATAATTTTCAATTTGAATTTGTCTATCGACTTGCTTCTAAATCGATTGTCATAAATGTAATTGAAGTATAGACCTTTTATTAAATAACAAGATATTATTTATATTTCTATTAAGTATAGACCTTCTATTTGAAATGTAACTTTAAAACATATATATGTACATTTAAAATAAGTTTTACTATGGAAATAATGCAACCCCTGATAACATTTGCTCGCTTGAACTTTTCTTGCCAAATGCACGCACAAGTATTATACCTTTTTTTACATTGTTGCCCTCTTTACACAAATATATGTAAGTGGTCTCCAAAATAGGAAATAATGCATTTGAATCCTATGATTAGACATTCAAATACCTATCAATCTAAATGCACCATGAAATAAATAAAGAGGGTTCAAGTTTTAATTGGCATATTATATGTTTGCCTACCAACATGCAATTAGGTAAATTTGAACTCTTCACCTAATAATATGTGGATTAATCTTTGTCCCTAACTTTCCTACTCCATTTTACTCGCAGGCCAATTGCTTTCTGTCAATTTTAACTTCATGACAATAGTGTTAACTACAAATGCCATAGCCAACATACTTGCAGGCATGGATAGTCTAAACCCTTGTTTACAAGTTACATCTGTAGACTCCATCTGGACATCAAGAACACTTTGCAAATGTCAAATACCGCTTGTAACTCTTCGATGGAATGCACACACACCATGCTATACTTCCAAAGCAGTTCAACTATCTTGTTACAGAAGAGACCCTAGCCAAAGGCTCAATTATTTGTCTTTGAGATTACACTTGCAAGATGTTCCACAAATTCACGTATGCTCAAACATTCAAGATTCATTTATATTGCTCTATCTATTTGACTTATAACTTCTTATTAAATTATTGATTTTCCTTTTGTTGCAAGGCTATCATAATTACTAAGTTTGATATAATCTCGAATAGTGAAACAATAGTTGGAACTCTAGTACCTCTCCTCCAAGCTCCGGAGTACCTCCCACAAAATACCTTCAAACAAAAATTGGCCCCTTATGGATCTGAAGGTTGTTCACTCCAAGAAGGCAACATATTTGAATCCCAACAAAAGATTGGCCCTTTTCAAACAATGCCAATTCTAAAGTTGACTACATACCATAGGCAATGGTCCATCGAAGGTAGGGCCTTGGCAAAAACTCTAATCCATGAATTCCAAAATGCTGGTCGTGACGGTAAAGTTTTTGGCTTCGATTTCATAGACAGAGCAGGGACTGAAATACATATAACTTGCTTCAATGAACTTGTTGATGAGTTCTATGATGTTGTTCAAAGTGATGCACTCTACCTCATATCAAATGGTCATGTAAAAGTGGCTAACACAAAATACAGTAGCTCCACAAACCCTTTCGAGATATTCCTACACAACTCATCAACAATAACTCCTTCCACATGCATTGACTCTAACATACCCACTCATAGTTACCATATAAAGAGCATAGATACACTGGAGTCAATGCCTATTAATCCCCTTGTTGATGTCATAAGTTTTCTTTTATCTATCTCACCTACATCAACCATACGTAAAAGAGATGGGACTGAAACAATTAAATGTACTGCTACAATCATAGACATGTCAAGTTGTAGCATAGATGTTACACTATGGGGTTGCCATTGTCAAATTGAGGGGAAACAAATCTCGAGAATGTGCCTTCAACCAGACCCCCCCATTCTTCTTGTGAAATCTGGTCGTATTACCTCATGGCATGGAAAATCAATCGACACTATCTTCCCAACTACAATTCTAATCAATACAGACTTGTTAGAGGCCTCAACATTGAAGACATGGTATTCCACTTTAGAGCTTCTCCAGCCTCTAATTACCTTGTCGAATAACTCACTCAACCCCCACAAATTTGAAGATCCTATTGATATTTCAGAGATTGTTACTACAAAGTTTGCCAAGAAAAAAATGCTTGTGTAAAGGTCATTATCTCCAAGCTCCACTTGGACAACTTCTACTACCTTTCTTGCCCCTTGTTGGTTGAGAATAAGAAATGTAAGAAAAAAGTAATTCAAGTTTCCACCAATCATTTTCGTTGCCCAAAGTGTTCTACTAATCTCTTAGCATATGATTTTAGCTACATGCTTAAAATGGACTTGCAGGACGACACTGGTGAACTTCTTAAAGTTACTGCATTTGAAGGACCAACGAATGCTTTGTTGGGTGTCGGTGTAGAAATTTTTAGCTTCTCCTAGCAGAGCCTGACGGAGCCAAACAAATTTTAGATTGTGTTGTTGGTTGCCAATTCCTGCTTGATCTTTCTATCAAGATGAATTCATTTTTTGGACAAGAAACACACAGCATTGTTGTTATAGCCATTCAACTCAATTAAAACATGCACTGCACTCTTTTTTTGTACAATAACATAATGATTTGAATGGCTCCTCTGATGTTATGAAGCTCACTTCTAACTATTGTATGTTTCCCTTTTTCAAAGATGGGTAGCTTCATATAAACATATATAGGGATATGTTCCCCTATTTTTCCTATTTGCATTGTTAGCTTTTAACAATGTATTTGCTTCTTAAATTATCTATAATGATTGTAAAGTTCTCTTCGAACAAAAAACAATTTCCATTATGTTTATTACCTTGTTATTGGTTTCTTATATTTTGTACACATCAATGTCGATTGCCATGTTACAATATTGCTTTTGCATACTTTTATATCTTCAATTCCCATGCTTCAAAATGTGATATATATTTGCATGTGCATGATGTACAGATAGTTCAAAACCGTCAAATCTTCAAGATTCCCTACAATGGAAGTAGAAGATGCAAGGATGCTAGCAAAGCGAACCCGTACAAATGAAATGCAGTGTATACAATATCATGCAAGGAAAACTAATATTAACAAAAGAAGACAACAAAACGAACATATCCTTCAGAGTGAGGCCTCAGCATCAACACTATCTCCTTCCTCCAACGTCCCGCACCTTCAAACACTTGCCCCTCAGTCACAATATGGCCTACAACCCACCCCATCAACCCAGCTTTGTCCTCCTCTATGTTTCCCTAAAAATTATTACACTAATAGAGAAAAATTTAAGTCAAGATTGGATAGCCTCTCAAAAATGTCAACATGCTTAGTTTGCATGGAAAAATATCCAGGCATTAAAACTAGGAAATCAAATGGAGTCCCTACTTGTTATAGATGCATATTAGAAAAAAATGGCCATCACTTCTCTAAGTGGAACAACATGGACCCTAGTAATCAATCTACTTGTTTACAAAAACTAAGTCAAATCGAGGAGATGTTGATAGCAAAGATTAGCCCTGTTCTTCAAGTAACATATGCACGGGGGGGGCAACTAGAATATAGTGGTCACACTATCTGCTTTCCACAAGATATTTCTAGCATAGCAACCTCCTTGCCTAGGCGTATAGATGAACTAGACATCATTATAATAAACAAACAAAATGTTGAACAATAAAAGTATAGCTTCTATGTTAGTAGGTCATGTGTTCATGAGGCATTGACATATAAGCTCCAAAATGATCCATACTACAAAGATGTGCAATTGAATGAGCATGCGTTGTCATCTTTGCCTCATGAATCCACTGATATTTCAGAACTTATATATGCAACAACTTCTAATCCTATTCCCACAAATCTAGAGTCCCTACAAACAAATTTTGATGAAGCCGAAACAATTGAAAGTACAACCTTGTTTGTAGCAAACCTACCACCGTCACGTAGAGAAATGGAAGAAGTGCGAGCCTACTTACAACTAGGGAATGGACGACAAGCTCCTGCTATAGAATGGCCTCCCATTTCTACCTCCCCAATAAATGAATACACCACTGAAGGCTTGTTTGCAATGGCATTCCCCACTCTATTTCCAATTGGCACAACCACCTTCAAGCAACACCGCATGAAAGAAATTAAGCTACATGAATATGCTCTTCATCTACTAAGATATCATGATAATAGATTTGGCCAACACCCATGCTTCACATATTTCCTTCTCAACATAATTATGCACCATCGTAGCCAAGCCACAGCATCAGTGTTTGTTAACAAACAGGTAAATGATACACTTCCTACAACAATTACTGACTTCTGCCAAAGATTGAAGGACCTATCTGATGAAAGGCTCACCGATCAACTCATTCGCTTTAGCTCAGTACTTCGTGGCACACGGCCGTTTTGGAATAAATGTAGAGGGGAGCTTTCTGACATGGTCATTCAAATTGGTTGCCCAACACTTTTCTTCACCTTAAGTGCAACAGATACAAAATGGCCTGACTTACATTGCATTATGCCAACTACCATTCCTACGGATCCTTCAAAGGCTTCCAGATGGAGGGTACAAAATATAATTCGCAATCCACACCTTGCTGCACTCTACATGCACCATAGATTTACAACATTTCGTGAAGAGGTCTTGGAGAAACTACTCGGTGCAAGTGACTACTGGTACAGGTATATGCCTTCCACTTACCAAAATCACTTGTTTTTTTTTCTTTACTTCTTGCTAACAAACTCTCAAATCTAGGTACGAATGGCAACATAGAGGATCTGCATATATTCACGGTTTCCTCTAGCTCCAAGAAGCGCCTAACATTGGAAAATTACAATGGAACAACCTTCAATCTGTACAAAGAACAATTGACTACATTGATAGATATGTCTCTGCCTGGAACCCACGTAGTCTTCAACTCAGGAATCAAAATTTCCATCGAACTATCTTGGATGACCCTTGCTTGATGGATACAGGAATGATAAAAGCAATGAGCCCTTCCACTGATTACAATGAATTGGTCAATCATGTGCAACGCCATACAAAATGTACCCAGCTAACATGCTTGCAGAGGAAGGGGACATCTCTTGCGTGTCATTATAAAGCCCCTTGGAACTTACAAGAGAGATCAAGTCTTACAATTGCTGAGAATGGGCAACCTAAACACACCCCTGCCCGCAATGATGACCACTTGAATCTTCACAACCCATATATCCTTTCTATATGGAGAGCCAATGTGGATTGCCAACCTGTTCTTTCAACCAATGCAGTGCTCAAATATATTGCAAAATATGCAACAAAAGCTGAGCACCAATCTGAAACATACCACAATATGATGACTCGCATTTCAACCAATTCAGACTCTGATAAGCCAGCACCAATAGCTTTTCGCAAAATGCTATCTAAAAGCCTTGTAGATCGTGACATTGGTGCCCAAGAGACTTGCCACCTTCTGCAAAAACTACCCCTGTCCATATCTAGTAGACCATTTGTTTGTTTAAATGTTAGCCAAAAACATTACCAACGTGTTACAATCTCAAACACTTCCACTACCCCCTCCCCTACTTTCATTGACTCATACATGGTGCGACCTATGGAGTTGGATGCTCTGTCACTCATTGATATGACACAAAAATGGACCTTCAAAGCATCACGCAAAAACTTCTAATGGAGAGAGCGCTCCACATCAACCATTGTCCGTGTAATCCCACGGTTCACAACTGTCCCAGCAAAAGATGACAGGTGTTTTGAAGCGTTTTGCTGGAGTGAACTACTGCTCTACCACCTATTTCGTAGCATTCATGATGATATTGGCATATCAGCACCACAGATTATTGCAAATTGGGATCCACTATCAGATACCAATGATACCAATGATGGCAGTACTTCAACTAATGAATATGTCATGGAAGATAACAATCTTGATGAATGGCAAGTGTTATCAAGCTTGCATCCAGGCATATCATTTCAGTTAGACAGCCTTGACATGCTTGGTCATCATGGCATTGACCTGAACCATTACTGGACAACTCTGAGCTTTAATCCAATACTAAAAGCTACAGCTACTGATTTCATTGACTCTTATCAGCCAACCTTTCAAGTCCAACATGTTTTTGCTCAAGCATCATAGAGCAGCCTCTCTATCCAACAGCAGAAAGCATATGATATTATTGTTTCGCACTTCTCTGCTAGTAGTTTCCAGCCACCACTAAAAATAATTGTTCAAGGAACTGCAGGTACTGGAAAGTCACATTTGATCTCAAGCATCAAATCCACACTCATGGGAGTAGCTCCACATGGCCAATCACCTTTGCTACTCCTCACACCAACTGGTGTTGCAGCTTTCAACATTCAAGCGTCTACAATTCATTCTGCACTCCACATACCGATCAGAGAAATGAATCCCCTACAAGGACAAACACTTGCAACATTCCAGGAGAGCATGTACTTCATTCATTACATTTTGATAGACAAGATGAGCTTTATTGGCCCAAAGTTCATACAAAGAATTGACATATGATTGCGTGAGGCATTCCCTAGCCACAATCATATCCCATTTGGGGGACGCTCAATCATTCTCTTTGGTGACCTTGGCCAACTCCCACCAGTCAAAGATATCCCCATGTATGCTTCAAACTCCTATGGAGGAACACTATGGCGAAGCTTCACCACAGTTATTACATTGACCAAGATATTTCGGCAAATCGGTGATGATCCTATACAAATGGCCTTCCATTCAATTCTCTCAAATATAAGAAATGCAGAGCCTACAGTTGAAGATTGGCATGTTCTCATGGCACGTTCAAATTCCTCACTGACCTTTGCAGAGCAAGCACTGTTCCTATCCTCCATACATTTATTTCCAACAAATGAATTGGTTTCACTACACGTTGCAATCATTAGCAATGCCAATTGCCTTGTCTAATGTAGAACAACTAAAAGGGGCAACATGCCCAAATCCAGACGATGAACAACTTGAAGCTAAAATTCTCTTGAGTGTTGGCCAAGAAGTTATGCTGTGTTCTAATTTGTGGGTGCAAGCAGGCCTTGTGAATGGTGCATTAGGCCAGGTGAAAGCCATTGTATACAAGGATGGTGATAAAGCACCGCAACTTCCTTTGTTTGTTGTTGTTCAGTTCAAAAAATACATAGGCCCAGTTTGGGATCTCAATAATGCAAGAAATGTGCCCATTGCACCATTGAGTCGTGGTGGTCGTTGCCAGATCCCATTGAAAATGGCATGGGCCTTAACAATACACAAATCACAAGGCCTTACACTTCCACGAGCAACAATCAACATTGGCAATATAGATTGTCAGGGACTGACATTCACAGCTATTTCTAGAGTCTACAACCTTGCATGTCTTCGAATATGCCTGACTTTCATGTTCCAAAGATATGCACGTATGCAACACAACCCATATGTTGCTCTTCGCAAACAAGAGGAGGAACACTTGTCAGTGCTGTCACGCGCACAATCTTGATTGCATGATCATGAAAAAAAAAGGCACAAAAGGTTAGTTCGCCCACTCCCATTACTTTCTTGCATTCACTTATAGAAACATTAATTTACAATTTGTATATATCTTTCATTTTATGACAATGCTATGCAATACCGTCAAAACATTCATTTTTTTAATTGTAATTCATAAAACTTCACTTGTATTGGACATAATATTCAGATTATTATCAAAGCTAGAGTAATATAAAACATAATGTGACCAAAAGTGGTTTTGGTGGATTGGTAGCATTATCCTGTGATTGCCCACTTCTCTGAATATCTTCAACACAGACAAACTGATTACAATTGTAGCCAAGCAATTCTAAGACTTTACTGAACCTGTTAACAATTTCTGCAGATGAACGACCAATGAGACCATTTAGATCTAGGTCAAACTAAATTTTATCTTGTGCTGTTAATTAATGGGGCTCTGTTGTTCTTGTCAGTACTGTTGTTTATCTCAATATGGCATATAATTTACATTGCAATTTAGTATTTGGTAAATGTACATCTACTCTGCATTATGATGTTTAAAGTTTGAACATATCACGTTACATGAAAGTTTAAACATCCTTACCCATAAAGAGGGAACTTTACAGATTTTATTTTTTTCAGGTATTGCGATTTTACTGTTTTATTTTGTATTATTTTCAAGAATTTAAATGTTATTACTATACAGGGAGGCTGGTGGTTGAAGGAGATGATCGTATGTACCAAAAAGAGAATTTATGGATGGTCTCTTTCGTGATGAGCTCCTTTTTAAATCCGCTGTCAGTAAACAATGAATTTCACTTATAGCTTGTGATCACCAAAATAGATGATGTTCATAAACGTAGTTGAATAAATAGAAAATCATCTCACACTGGTCTTTCTTACTTCAGTAGTTCATCCATGCCAATTTGAAAGAGCTTGCTTCAGTAGTTCATCCATGTAGACACTCTTATCTTTGCGCCATCCCTATCATTACAATAGCTTTATAAACTTACCTTTACACTTAGCCAATTTGAACTGAAACTTGAGTATGAGGTCTGGCTTTATGTAGAGCCCAAGCCGAGGGCAAATCCTCAATACAGATATCCAATGTACCTTCGGAGTAATAAAAATATTAGGTCCAAGCACTTACTATATTCCAAGCATTATTCTATATAAAGATATAATTTGTTGCTTTTTATGTCACAGCTCTTGAATTCAGATCATGGACATGTGCTTAACCGAGTTTCATGAATTTCTTTAGCTACATCAATTTCATTCTAGGTTTCCAATTTTGCTCTGTGGCACATATGTCAAAATAAGTTATTATGGGCTTTGCTTTCTTCTATGGCTGCATTAGATATGGATATTAGATCTGACTTATAAGCTACATTCAAATTAAGAAAGCAAAGGGTGATTTTATCATGTGGAAAACAATGCAAAAGCTGTAAATCGCTTTACGTTTTTTTTTTGTTGTATTTATCCCAGCATACATATGGGCTTACTCTAATATAATAAACTTTTGTTATAGTCTTCACTTGATCAGAATAAAGAATCCAAATGTTTCAACACATTAACTTATTGACAGAAAAACTTTCAAAATAATCTCTTATATTATTAAACTTCACACAGTTCAATTGTCATTGACAAATTTAACATTCCAGAATTCTCCACATTTAATGGATAAAGAGGTCAGATTGATTTACAAGTCAATATTCTCCCTCTTTTCATTCTAATTTTCAGAGTGCTGTATACTTTTCTCTTGCGGGGAAATCTTGTCCGTAGATGGGTTATCTTACGTCAAATTCACCTATGACTTGCCAGTAGCCTTGACTGTTGATATGAGAAATAATGTGTATATGTATATCCATGATTCACCCAAGACTTGCCAGCAGCCTTGACTGTTGATATGAGAAATAATGTGTATATGCAGATCCATTGTATAACTAGAAATCAATAGAAAAAATGTCCAAGACAAGCAAACATAGTTTGACAGGTCCTACTTACTATTTTGGCTTTAAGGACGTTGAAAATGGAACTATCTTATCTTGTTACTTCCTTGTAAGGAAATGAAATGGAATTTCTGTGCAATGTAAAAAAAAGGTTCGGTCTTGCTTTGGTAAGGTGCAAGAGAGAGAATACCACCGTAGTCATTGTTGCTTTGTTTCAAAACTTTCAAAAAAACGTGTTTATTCTATATTTTGGGCAATTGCTGGTGTTTATTCTATTGTCATGTTTAAAGAAAAGAATAATTTAAAAGAAATTTCAAGTCTGGATAGAGCCGGATTTGGTGTATGATTTTTTGTGATTAAGCTTTGCAATTTTGATGTTGTTCTCATAGAGCGAGAGAGAAAATGTATATATGTATGTACATTAACTAACTAGATGCCACAAATGCAAGTTGCAGCAATTAATGCACCTTCCACTTGATTTTTAGTTGCAGTATTGGTGTCTTCAATCTCTCCTCCTTCATAGTCAGTTCAAAATTTGCATATCCCCTTTTGTTCATACTCTCTCTCTTATGCTCTGTATATCTCTTCCTGTATACATTACTGTTGGCATGCATTTTTTTCTTACCATCGGCGCAAGTTCTTATAGTCGGGATGATTTTACAATTTCCAGCTGATCACCCTTTGTTTGGCCGAAATCGGGTTCTGAATCAGTGAAAATCGCATCCAAAATGCATGTACAGTGCTAGAAAATGATCGGGTCAACCATCGTTGACCGAAAAAATGCTATCGGGCTCCAAAAATTGATCTCAAAATGCCATCGCTTTGTCTTTTCCCGCCCAAAGGCGTAATATAACACTATCGGCGAGTCCAAAAATTTCTTGGCTGATATCCGATGTTATACCGATGAGCTTCCTTCTATGTTATTGGCGTCAGATTACTCATCGCCAAGACAAAACCAAACATTGCCGATATTGAAAGTTATGCCGATGACCAATGTTATCGGAAAGACCACACCTTTCGCTGAGACAAATGAGATCATACCTTTCAGGGAGACAATTCCTAACATTGCAGATGATATAAGTTACGCCGATAGCCAATGGCTATCGGGGAGACTATGCTTTTCGGGGAGAAAACGCCAAACTCAACCGATAAAGAATGTTACACCGATGGTAAAATTCATCGGCGAGAGACAACCTTCGGGGAGACAATTCCTAACATTGCCGACGAGCAATGCTATACCGATGAAGGCAAGCACTTGTATTCCCGGATATGTAAGTGGAAAATATACAACAATTCAATTCTTCTTAACTTCCCTTCGCGTCCGCATAATGTTTACTTTGTTGTATGTTTTAATGTAGGTATGAAATATACATTGCGCCAAATATCAAATGTATTAACATTGTTTCATAACCCCTTGGGTTTGCGATTTTATAAGTGCATCTGTGCATTTTTATTTATTTTATATTTTCACTTTATATTTTGCATTCTGATATTAAAAATAAAAAATAACAAACTACAATCTACCTTTCGATTAATTTTTTGCATGCACAAATTTTAGTTTTTCGAATCTACCTTAAAATTACATACTACTTTTAAACCTTCCTTATCAATATATTGAAACTTACATTTCACTTTGCATCGTCCCCACCGGTCATAGTACAATTTATTTCAGCATGTTCGAATAGTTTAATGGTTCTAAACAAATTTAGGTCACTTCAACTTTCCATGGCGTACCCATTGCACACTACAGTGCAATTGCTAGTTAGCTTAAATGGATCTTCCCCTATGGCATTCCGATGGTTTTTCAAAAGATGTTTTGAAAGACTAGGTATTCTCTATCTATAAACACGACACAAGTTTATCCATTTTCAAAGTATCTTATTGGAATATGTCATGTTAGTTTGGCCCTTATTTCAACTCAATGTTGAAGAGAAACATCGAGAGTAGTGGGGAAACAACTACAACCTTCCTGCGGGTAAACGAAACTGCCAGCGTTCTCTCGAAAATTCTAGACGTCTCCCCTGTCTACCAAAAATTTGCCCTGCCCGTGACTCGTTTTAGCATACACAGAAGACGATTTTGAAAGTTAGCGAAAGCCAATAATCCATTTTTCCTAGCTGTTCCAAAGAAAGAGTCATCATGTCTCTTGTTCCCGGCATCTTTGGTAGGAGATCCAGCGTGTTTGATCCATTTTCTCTTGATGTGTGGGATCCGCTGGGAGCTTTTAATTCCTCTTTTACCAAGGATTTGGCTCCTTCTTCAGATTTTGCAGCTGCAGTTGCCAATACACAAATCGACTGGAAGGAGACTTCTGATGCTCACATTTTCAAGGCCGATCTGCCACATAACTAATTTTTTATGGCCTTTCTTCGATTATTATTTGCAGTCTGATATTTTGGCCATTGCATTTGCATTTGTGTTGATAGGGTTAAAATTCTTTATCAGGTCTGAAGAAAGAGGAGGTGAAAATAGAAGTGGAGGATGGACGAATCCTGCAGATAAACGGAGAACGCAAGAAAGAGGAGGAGCAAAAAAATGAAAAATATCACCGAGTGGAACGCTCGCGCGGCAAGTTCCTGCGGCGATTCCGGCTGCCGGAAAATGCAAAAGTGGAGGAAGTGAAGGCAGCCATGGAAAACGGAGTACTGACGGTGACGGTGCCAAAGCAACCGGAGCCTAAACCAAATGTCAAATCCATTGAGATATCCGGCAAATAGATTTGGAGGGAATTGTGATTTGATTCCTAAATCGCGCTACCTAGTAAAAAAATATAAATGATATTTTACCTCTACCTTGGGGCTTTTCCTATTAATATAAATATAAATTGTTGTTTGTTCCCTTACTTACCTATTGTGCCATATGAATGGTAATATTAATTGTGGATCGTTTCCTTGACATACCATATGATATTTTAAATATATTTTAGTACATAGATTTTATATTATACCCAAAAATATAGAATAGTAAAAATAGTAAAATAAATATGTTAGTTAATGCTTCAAATAATATGTAAAATTTGTGCAAAAATCACTAAGCAAATTTTTTACGTAATTTTTTAAGGGAAAAATTAAAAAATTAACTGCTTAATACAAAAAGAACTTTTCTTACATAACCTTCTAATTGACATCACTTTCTAAAACAATTCACTCATAATGAACATACCCATTACAAATCAAGATGAGATTATTAGTTATATATTCTCTAAATCAATTCTAATTCTATTTATTTATTTATTTTGAAAGAGAGCTTTTATTAACAAGAAATAAAAAATTACATATACCAACAAGTAACAAAACAGAAATACAAAGGATAACAACAACAGCGAGAGTACATTTAACAAGTGACATAGAAGTCTGCTGTTATAACCAACAGAGCAAGCTCCACTAGATGCTAAGAAGATTACAATACCATAAATAATAGAGACATTAGTTGTCCATTAGAAACAAATGCTTCTCTGAAGATGACATAACTAGTAGAATTTGCACACAATTTAAACCCAGGGGAATGCAGCAGTAAAAATACAACCTCTAGAAGCAGCCCAAAAACAACTCCAGATGATCTACTAATTTTCCATATTGGAAGTCCATCATGTCATGAAAAGAGTCACATACTAGAACATGTTTGATGAATACAAAAAGTGGCAAGATGTGAATTTTTGGTGATTTCTTTGATCCATTTGGCCAAATGGACTTTTTGTTCTGCAAACAAACCCAATTGCTTCAGTATGTCATTTAATTGATGTTTGAGCACCATATTACCCTCCAAGGACTTAGTCATGCTCCGAATCAGATTTGCAACTTGAAATAAGAGATGAGAAAAGATGTTAGTCAATGCCATGTCCAATGGAATAAAGCTATTGTTAAACAAGGTAGAGCATCTTTGTTTCCATAAACAAAATAGGATCGTTTGACGGCAAGATTCAGTGATGATATGTTGAGAAGTTTTGGTTCCTAATAAAGCTGCTTTCCAATTGCGAATCATCGGACAAGTAACAGGGGCATGTTGGAAGATAGCCTGCCACAAACTTTGTACACGTCCACAAGACCAAAACACATGTTTCATGGACTCTTTATGCTTACAAAAAGGACAGCAAAGTGGTTGTGAATATAGAAAGCAGAGACGAACACCTGTAGGCAGCTAGGCCTTAGACTTCCAAATCATATTGCTCAATTTAATCCATTTAGTGTAAGAGAAGAGTATTTCCACTTGATGTTCAATCTTTGGTCATTTTTTAAGATTGGAAGGAGATTGAGGTATACAAATCGTAATAGAAAGTGAATTATGTTGGAACCATCCTACCATTGCCAATCTTAAAATCTCACTTCTTTCCTACTCAGATATTAATTCTTTCTTTTTTATTTATTTATTTTTTTTATCACACCTCTAATCATTCTTGTTCTATTTTAAAACAAAAAATATGGAACGGTTCTAAAAAGAAAGTCATTTCTATTTTTCTAGAACACCTATTTCTTCTTCATATCCTAACACTTTTCTTCTTTCATATTTGTATCATTTAAATTGATTTTTAACACCTCTCTTTAAGGGAAATAAAATCTGATTTTTTGGTTAATTATTTTTATTTCTTCTATCTTCAATACCTTCTTACCATACAAATCTGATAGTTGAAAAAACAAATTAAAATGCCTCTGTTCATCTAAAATTTCAAACAATTTAAATTCCAAGTTGTTTCCATGCTGGATTTGCATTTTGTATCTCAATTGTGCTGTGAAAAAGAAGTGGACAGGATCGTAAAAGAAGTGTATTTTGTCCTCCACTTCATTTGTGTTTTTGGCTAACTTGGCTTATAAAACTCTTGGTACTATTAGAAACTGATAACTAATCTGTATTTCATAAAGGTTATTTTTAAATATCATCCATTTCATAATTAAAGGTTAATTTTGGTTAATAAAAATAGGATAAATATTTACCACTATTTATTGTGAATCACTATAAAATTGCTATTAATTGTTTAAATATTGAAATGGATAATATTTAAGTAGAATGTTTCATAACTAAATCATGAATTGTAAATCATGAATTGTATTGTGGAGTGCTGAGACAGGGGTATAGAGAAGCTGGTATTCAAGGATGTGAAGAAGGGCATCAGAAGGGATAGAAAATATGTTATTCAGGCCAGAAATGCCTACGCTACAGGCCTTAACATGCCAGAGAACATCATAGGCAAATCACAGCACCAGACCGTAGGCAAAATCCGCTATTACCATTATCACAGCACCATTTCTAGCAGAGCGGGGCCCTGCAGGCAGTTTGTGAAGCCTTCCATGAAAGACATCATCACAATGCTCGAAGAAATTCCATAGACATACGATGGTAAAATTGCATTTCCTCTTCAGGCTTCATTTACAAGTGTGTTAGTCTTGAAAATCTGTTCTCGGTTTTGCAACGAAAATTTGTTTGGCCATGCCTAATCCCCTGAAAGTAATTGTGCACGGTCCGCATCTTGATCTGTATTTGGTTTGCAATCATTACTATCCTAATGATGGATCATCCGCTTGAATGGATTGATACTGTTAATCATTAATTTTGTTTTTCTACTTTAGTGGCCAGACAGATATGTACATAGTACTATTAGAAATAATGGTCTGCATTTTTTGATCTCTCTCACTGTTTACCTTACTGGGTTTTAGGAATAAGTGGGTATCTGATGATGGATTCCGTACAGACAGTTGAATTCTGGACAGACTTCATTCTTACCCAGATAATGTGTTCTAACAAATTAAACTCTCTACTTTATTTTTACTCATATAAGGGAGAGGGGCTAGTTGTCGCCCACGCCCCAATAACCGCTATGTTTATAATTACATGACTCTCAATTAAATTTTTAAAAAGAACCAATACATGTAAAATACTAACCTAATAAATTAACACAAATGCACCAATACATGTTCACAACTCCAATAAATTAACCAATGAAATTAAGACAAGTGCACAAATGGATGGCGAGAGGTTGCGCATGTATGGGGCGACATGTTGAAATGACACTTTTTTGACCCATGTGCACATAACACATCATATAGTGAAATGTATAAGTGCCTATAAGCTGAAAGAATAGCTTTAAACTCTTTGGTCACATATGGAGAAACCCAAAAAAAATCGTCGAAATCCGATGTCTAGCTATGAGCTTGACATGCGCGAAGTTAGGGTGGGCGGCTACTGGCCCCTCTCCCTTAATTTTTGAAGAGATCAAAAACAACTTAATTTCTTTTAAGGCCCTATATTTTTTAAAGTTTAGCACTAATAGTTGTGATTTTATGGTTTTAGTGTTGACTATAAGTACCTATAATTGAATGAAATGTGCCCTTTAGATCTAAAAACAACCAATCATGTGATGCCACATCAGCGCACTAACAAAACATGACTTAATGCACAACTATTGGTCCACCCTTTTTTTTTGGAACTATTGGACACTTCAACAAAAAGCATGCTGATGTGGCATCATATTTCATGATGTGGACTTGAAATCTTAGTTATAAGTAGGGGCCTTGCCAAGTAAGCTGCTATAAAATTTTTGGAGTGATTGGAAATTGCCATGTATGATTTTGAGAGGCATGAAGTTAGGGTACTCAACTACTGGGTCCTCTCCCATATTCTGACTTTTAACGCCTCTAAAATAAAACTATGAATCTAGAATCTTGAGGCTTCTTTCTTCCACTCGCTGTGACTATAGAACGCATTGGTGCAGGAGCACCCCATTACCGTCAAGAAGCTCCCTATTATCATTTTAATTATTGTAAGGCCTAGTGCCAATTGTTCTGATTCGGACCAATGTGTCCCATATTGTAAGCCACATGGCACCTATTGTAAACGGATAGGAAGTATAGTAACTGTCTGAGTTGTAACTGTCTTGTAACGGATGGCAGAGGTGATGAATCGATTCAGATTCCACCGAAGTGTAACTGCCTTGGCTAGGTTCTTTATAAGCGTGTGTGCTTGAAGAGGACAGACAGAAGAGAGAGGGAGAAGATGAGAAAAGAAAAAGAAACAGTTTGTAATTTCTGAGTAGAAAAACAAAAGATTTTTGGTTTGGTCTCATCGTATTGTTTTTGGTTTGGGACCATTCCACTGGTTGAGGCTTCCGCCGAAACCAGTGGAATGACTTCCCTAGGTTTTAATTTCCTTCCGTTTGATTTAGTCCAGAAATTTGTCTATCTGTATGGTTATAGTAAGAAATCTGTGTAGTTGCAGCATAGATTAGAAATCTGTGTGTGTTTAGTTACTGAAAATGGTAACGGTGAAGACAGTTAGAACAAATCGGGAAGGAAGCCTCGTGAGATATATAGAAGTGATCGCAGAAAGAAGTCTCTGTGTGCATCGGCGTGAACCTTGGCATCGGGCTGAGGAGATGATTGTTTGGCCGAAGTGTTAAGTCGCAGCGAACCTCACCGTTGAACCATCAGAGTGAACCATCGTGCTGAACTGGTTCAAAGAAACGGTTCAACGAAGTTCACGAGTTCAACAGTTAAATGAACTCGTAGGTTCATTTGGTTCAAGCAAACGGTTCGAATGAATGGTTCAAAGTAACAGTTCAACCGAAAGGTTCAAGGTAGTGGTTCAATAAAACAGTTCAATGAAATGGTTCAAGGTAAAGGTTCATCAGCGAGAGTCAAAGGCATCGGCTTAAAGAAATTATGTCCATCCGACAGTGAAAGTCTCATCGATAGCAACCTTGGCTGAAGGCATTGGCGTGAGCATAAGTATCGGGTTGAGAAATTGATCGTGGGCCGACGGTTGAAGGTCATATCGATCGGGAAGATTGTAGTGAGGTATCGCCGACAAGAAATATCAGCGTGAAATGCACCGTCGGGGAATTTGTTAGAGGCTTCACCGATAGTAATGGGTCATGCCGATAGAAGGAGTGCATCGGCGTAAGTGTTCCCATCGGCGAGGTTGAGAAATGTTTGACCGAAGATGTGTGTCTCGCCGACAGTGCAGTTTGAAGGAGCCTTTGAGGCCATCGGAGTAAGTATGTATATCGGAGGACAACGGAGGAGTCACTCTGACAGTATAAGTCTGGGCGATGGATGTTAGCCATCGGAAAGAATAGCATGTCGATGAAAGAAATTAGGAGGTGGCCGATAGATTAGGTCTGGCCGATGAGAAAATGGAAGCATATTTTAGTATTATGTGGTCTTAAGTAAGGGGTTATTAAAGAAAATGAAGCCTAACCCCTAGGTTGGTGGGTTTTAATGGGAGTTCGCCCTGTTTAGTAAGATATTACCCGTTCCTCCGCATCAAATTGGTATCAGAGCTAGCGAAAGTTCTGGGAATCTAAGTGAGAGATTGATGTTTTGGTTTTGCTAATATTTGTGGTTGCAGATGCATGTCCACAAGCTACAAGCAGGCAGATAAGAGATCTGTCATGGAACCACAGGAGATGGTTCAAGGGCCTGAGAAAGAGGTCCAGTGAGTGTCGCCAAAAAGTCCTGGGGAGAGAGGCATGAGAGGACTCCTAGGTGAGGGACAGAAGTGTTGGTGCAGCATTGAGGTTGGACTTATAGCAGCATCTGGAGGAGTAGCCAATTAGACTCTGTTGAGGGGAGTCACCGTTGAATGGTACGAGTAGCAGAGGCATCAAGTTTGAAGACACCAAGAGAATAGAGTGGTTGCAGTTCTCACCGAGCATTTCCATGGGACATGGAAAGTTTTCCAGTCTAGGAGTATGGTGCAGGAGCACCCCATTACCGTCAAGAAGCCCCCTATTATCATTTTAATTATTGTAAGGCCTAGTGCCAATTGTTCTGATTCGGACCAATGTGTCCCATATTGTAAGCCACATGGCACCTATTGTAAATGGATAGGAAGTATAGTAACTGTCTGAGTTGTAACTGTCTTGTAACGGATGGCAGAGGTGATGAATCAATTCAGATTCCACCAAAGTGTAACTGCCTTGGCTAGGTTCTTTATAAGCGTGTGTGCTTGAAGAGGACAGACAGAAGAGAGAGGGAGAAGACAAGAAAAGAAAAAGAAACAGTTTGTAATTTCTGAGTAGAAAAACAAAAGATTTTTGGTTTGGTCTTGTCGTAGTGTTTTTGGTTTGGGACCATTCCACTAGTTGAGGCTTCCGCCGAAACCAGTGGAATGACTTCCCTAGGTTTTAATTTCCTTCCGTTTGATTTAGTCCAGAAATCTGTCTGTCTGTATGGTTATAGTAAGAAATCTGCGTAGTTGCAGCATAGATTAGAAATCTGTGTGTGTTTAGTTACTGAAAATGGTAATGGTGAAGACAGTTAGAACAAATCGGGAAGGAAGCCTCGTGAGATATATAGAAGTGATCGCAGAAAGAAGTCTCTGTGTGCATTGGCGTGAACCTTGGCATCGGGCTGAGGAGATGATTGTTTGGCCGAAGTGTTAAGTCGCAGCGAACCTCACCGTTGAACCATCAGAGTGAACCATCATGCTGAACTGGTTCAACGAAGTTCACGAGTTCAACAGTTAAATGAACTCGTAGGTTCATTTGGTTCAAGCAAACGGTTCAAAGGAATGGTTCAAAGTAACAGTTCAACCGAAAGGTTCAAGGCAGTGGTTCAATAAAACAGTTCAATGAAATGGTTCAAGGTAAAGGTTCATCGGCGAGAGTCAAAGGCATCGGCTTAAGGAAATTATGTCCATCCAATAGTGAAAGTCTCATCGATAGCAACCTTGGCTGAAGGCATTGGCGTGAGCATAAGTATCGGGCTGAGAAATTGATCGTGGGCCGACGGTTGAAGGTCATACCGATCGGGAAGATTGTAGTGAGGTATCGCCGACAAGAAATATCGGCGTGAAATGCACCGTCGGGGAATTTGTTAGAGGCTTCACCGATAGTAATGGGTCATGCCGATAGAAGGAGTGCATCGGCGTAAGTGTTCCCATCGGCAAGGTTGAGAAATGTTTGACCGAAGATGTGTGTCTCACCGACAGTGCAGTTTGAAGGAGCCTTTGAGGCCATCGGAGTAAGTATGTATATCGGAGGACAACGGAGGAGTCACTCCGACAGTATAAGTCTGGGTGATGGATGTTAGCCATCAGAAAGAATAGCATGTCGATGAAAGAAATTAGGAGGTGGCCGATAGATTAGGTCTGGCCGATGAGAAAATGGAAGCATATTTTGGTATTATGTGGTCTTAAGTAAGGGGTTATTAAAGAAAATGAAGCCTAACCCCTAGGTTGGTGGGTTTTAATGGGAGTTCGCCCTGTTTAGTAAGATATTGCCCGTTCCTCCGCATCACGCATCTTAGCATAAGGGCTTAAATTTAACAGTTGTATAGCTACATTTAAAGATTTTAATTGTAAAATATGATAAAAATAAATATTTGACTGTATTAACATTCATGTAATTTATTTTAGAAACTGTAGAAAAAATAATTAATATGAAAATATGACTGTTATATATATATATATATATATATATATATATATATATGTGTAAGTTACTGTCAAGGGGACAGCTCCCATTGTATTAGCAAATAAAGAAATTACACTGCCAGTGGGTGATCATATCCCAACATGGAAAACAATGATACTACCTGGAGAAAGCAGAAACAATACATTATAGTGTTCGCACAAAAGAGCCTTATGAAGTCATCCACTTGAGGTGGGGATGTGTCATAGGAATCCTAGGCCTTCCCCAAGCTTCAATGCTCTTTCAATCTGAGGGGGAAGAGTAAATTACTATATTGGCTCAGAAAATAGGTAAAAGTCTCTATGTTATTTCTATTTATACCTTCTTTGAACAAGCACAGAGCCTGGGCAGTCACCTTGTTCTTCTTGACTGTCGTTGCATCGAACACACCTATCAAAGATCCTCATTTTAGTTTTTTGTTGTATGCAGAAATGGCTGCAAAGGCCACATCCTTCATATCATCCTTGACAAAGGAGTTTGCCATGATTTTGCCGCATGCCTTCCTTTCAAGGATGAGCACTGTGTTCATAAGAAATTCCTCATAGAGGAAATCGTCGTGAATATGCTCGTCCGAAAATAGGTGAGTCGATGACCTTCTTGATTGCTGAGACAACACCTTCCTTCTTGGCCTTGAAGACATGCTCAATCTGCTCATCCATAGTTTCTTCCTCCTCCTCAGTTTCCCCTTCCTCTTCTTCTTGATCATCTTTAGGCTCGTCGTCCCTATCCTAGTTGCAAGCATAGATGCATTCAATAGACATATGTTGGGCCATTTCTGGATAGCGTCGATAATCTGCATTGAATCCATTATGTAGACATCGTTAATTTGGTATTTTTTATGCTCGTGAGAGATATTCAACTGGAATCACTACCTACGTCTTGATCTTTCCAGATTTAGTCATCCTTCCATGCTGCCATCTTCGCTTGCACCAAAGTCCCCGTGAAGACCAAGAGCAATCTTGAAAAGCCTAAGTGCAATTCACATATATGAGGGTAGATTCTTTTGTCAGAACCGAAGGCAAAAAACACTCTCTCAAAAAGCATGACTGATATTAGAGCATAAAGTTTCCCCATTTTGTTGAGTCATTTAAGATACTTTCCAATTCTGGTTGATTTCCAATTGGCCTTAGAGATCATACGGCTATTGTACTTCTCTCAAAGTTGAAAGGAGTCAAGAACTTCGGACAAAGGACTGGGAGCATAGTATATGAGCTGTCGTAACAAAACACTAAACAAGTCTCAAAAAATGCATGTATTTGGCATTTTGCGCAATGCCATTTATAGGGGGTAGATCACCCCCATCATTCCTTGATCATTTCTTGAAGTTGGGGAGGGCTCCGCCCTTCACACCCTACAAGAAATCCCCAATTGAGAAGCTCCTAGTAAGTGTGGATTCTGGAGGAGATGGACAATTAGGTACTATGGGTACATTCTTGCTTCGTACTGGCCCATTACCTACAATGATTTGCCCCTCTTGCAGCATGGGAATGTTAGTCACCACCTTAGGGGAGTCATGGACATGTGGGGTGGAAATGCAAGGAAGTGTTGTTGCCACCTTAGTCCTCTTCAGAGGACTCATTTCGCCACCTTTCCTGCCTGCATTAGGGCTAGAAGTACAACACTTATTAGTGATAAGTCCCAGTTGATCCTTAGAAAGTTTCGATTGTGCTATTGAGTCCTTCATTCCATCAGCGACAAGATGCAATGGAGAATGCACGAACTGGTTATTTTCCAGTTCCTTGTTCTACAAAATTGTTGATGCATTAGGGCAATCCTCCTCCCTAGATTGTCTAGGGCACCTAATGCTGAAATGGTTTTTGCTTCCATAGGTTAGACAAAATAATCTAGTTTCTTCAATCTCCAGTGTTTGAATCAATCTTTGGTGTGTAGATCACAGGTTAATTTCCTTTGGAAACCTTTTGATAGCTACTACCCATATACGCGCATAAAAGTAAGAATCTTTTTCAAGCAGATATGTGTCTATGTTTGTTAAGGTTCCCAGCATTCGTCCAATTTTTGCTAGGCAATCCTCAGTCCAAAACTCCAAAGTCAGATGTTATGTCGTAAAATGTCCCCCTAGGACTTTTTACCTCATAGTTTAGCTCTTAGGTCCCCTTAGTTTAATCATGCATGTGTTAAACTCATCCTGAAGAAAAATCCCTCGAAACCCATGTCAAATGGGGCTTAGCGGTCCACTTCAATGCTAAATCATGACTAAAAATAAGCCTCTAGACTTGGGCACCTGCGCCCTAGTCCAGACCTATTTTGCCAGTCCCCCAACCTAGATTTAAAAGTGTTGTTTTATGACTGTTAAAAGGTTTCCCTTTGTCATCTTTTTCAATTTGAATTATGAATGTTAGTGGGAATGCATATATAAACATGTTTAGGACTTCATTTTAAACCTAGATGGATAAGGTGAACTTATGATCATCAAGCAAAGAGCATTCAAGGCATTCAGTGTGTTGTAGAGCAGAATTGTGTTTGTTGCAGATTCGGCTCCATCAACTCATTTCCTCATGATTTAAAGGCTCTTCATCTCCATGAGGGTTTCACCTCTAAGGTGATATCTATTTGTGTTTCAATCAATCTATCTTATCATTTGATTTTGTCTCTGTCCACCAAGGACATGCACTCTATCTAACAATGGTGTTGGAAGGCTTGAATGCCATTCTGGGGCTTGGCTAAGGCAAGCTCCTAAACACCACAACCCCCAACACATCTCTTGTGATTGTAGGTTACAAGTGCGGGATCTTGTAGAGTTAAGTTGTAGAGAAGCTGACCAAAAGATAGAGATTCAGGATCTAAAGAAAAGAGCAGAGAATATTCCCTTCTAGACTAGGGCGCCCACCCCTGTCCTCCATTTTGGCTTTTCTAGAAAATCTGAAGCAGGTTACAGTCTGATACAGATCACTATTCCAGATCTATTGAAAAGTTGCCCTATCAGATTTGGGCACCCACCCCCTTGTCCCTGTAGTTTTTGCTTCCAGAAATTTGAATCCTAGTATGTATATAATTTGTATTTATTGCCTTCCTGTGCGATTATTTGTTGTATTTCGTTTGTTTGTATCCGAAATCATATAATTAGGGTTTAAGGCTTAATTGAACTAGGGTTTGACATATCTAGCAATCTAATCTATCTTTCCATATCATTCCTAAGTGACATCAACCTGTAACTAAGTTCTCTCCATCTGTAGTGACTAGGCTTGATAGTTGTCCTTTGGATGTTTTTGGTGAAAGGTGGATTTGATTCAATTTACCTTAACTACACTTCAACCTCATCTCCCTTTTTCCACTTAACATTTTGGTGAACCTATGTTTTTATTGAACTTGCATCTTGTTGATTGTTTTAATCATATTTGCATTCATTCATATCATATTTGTTACATCCCTAATTTATGTCTTACTAAACTTTTCACTTTTACTGGGACATAAGTAAATCTATTGTGATGTTATAGTTTAATGACAAGGAATGATATGGATTATATTGAATGTCATTTATGAAATTATGGAAATGATTATGTTATTGTCAATTTAATATTGCATTATGAAATTTGGTTTATTATTTGAATAATGATGCACTGATCATAATTTGTTTGGTTACAAGTTGAAACAAGATTACAAGTTTTTAGATGACTCTCGGAGAAGAGAGAATCTTTCGAGGAGAGAAATATAGACCTCAGGTTATGAGTGGTTTATTTGCCAAACGAGTATAAGTGTTTAATGAAAATGTGAACCAATGTATCGTAACAGGTAAGTCTTGTCTTGTCAGTTTACTTTTGAATCTAATCGACATGTAGTCAATATCTTGATTCTCATCTAGTCAAGTCGATTGTGAGTCGACATAATCATTTGTGAAGTAAATAATGTCATCTGAATTAAATTGTGACCATTTACGTTTAACATAAATATTACGACGTCATTGACATAAAATGGTTGTGTTATTATTAATGAGTCATTTAGTGTTTTATTGTCGACATTTAACGTCAGATGATGATCTTATCAAGTCAAGTCGACGTGATTTAACGAGAGTCTATGAAGGGGAGACAAGCTCGACCCTATCACATTACTCATAAGCTTTTCAACTTATTATTATTATTATTATCATGTCTATTTATTCTTCTCTAGGGATATATTGAAGAGGGAATCTTTTAAACATTTATGAGGAAATTACTACCCTCATTGTCCTCTTAATCGTTTATGTATATCCATTAGAGAAGACTACATTGTGGACGTTTCTTTTAAAACATTAGAGAGTGGTCAAGAGGGTTTTTCAAGAAGTTAACGACCTCCTTTTACAAAGAAGTTTTCCTTCATAACTAACTCGACATCACTGAAGGCCATTAAATGAGTCGTAGTTGGTTTGTTAAGTGATACTAATAACCATGTCCACCCCCTTAAATCCGCATGCTTAAGTTGTGAATGAATAGAGGCATTTTATTAGGAGTTACCCATGATTAAAAAGGGAAGTTGTTCAAGAAATTTTAGTGCAATCTTAATGAGAGGTCGAGTGGATCGGGAGATGGGGAAACGACATGTAGTGGAGTCTTAATATGTTGTTAACATATAAGAAGAACTCATTAACTGAAAGGGATAAGTTATTAATGAATGATAGTGGAGCCATTATGGTAGTAGTCGTGGTTGATTTGGGTAGAACAATGCTTATAGGGAGTCATGTAGAGTGTTAAAAGGAGGGGAAAATGAACAACTTTTGGATATTGCCAAGGAGAGTAGAATAGCTAACAAAACTTTTAACAAAAAAGATAACTTTGGGAGATAGACATTATCTTTGAGAGTCGAGAGGCACGGGAGAAGTAAGTCGGGAGGTAATAAAAAGGATGGACAGCTGAGTTGTATGGCAGAAGTGGAGAGATAAAAACAATTTTGAGAAGAGTCGAGAGGCATGGGAGAAGTAAGTAGGAGGTTAACTCTGTAAACAATGAGAGAAAGCCAAGGAAGTTATATCTGTTAAGAAGGTGATCTCTTAAACAATGACTGAGCAAAATTAGAGGCCACAGTTGTAAAGCACGAACATTCTTAGGAGCCTCCAGAGCTTAACTAACTAGGTTCTTTTCCCTTATTCATTATTTTTTCGTAGTATTTGGTACTTGCTTTATACTCTAGTTGCATTTGAACTAGGAATTGATGCTCTTATCTTGTAAGGCCGACATCTTTTTGATCAATGAAAAGGACGAAGCTTTAAGTCTGAAATGTTATGTTAGTTCTCAAAAATGGAACTTCAATGAAGTAATAGTTGTATTTTTTTTAGAAAACCTCCTATATATATATTGTAAACATATCTTATTTTTGTTTGTGTATACATTCAAAGACGCTGTTCTAAATAAGATTTGAAAATGTCTCCTTTCTCTTTGCAGACCTCTATTTGGAATAGCGTAATCATAGTAGATTTATGCATGTATAGGATTCTATATATAATGAATTCATAAGATCTAGTTAACCTATTGAAGACCTCTTTTTGAACAAATATAAATTTCTATAGATTCATACCAATATTAGGGTTCTTGAAAAGTGAAAAGGTATGAACTAGTAAGTACGAGACTATTATACTCATTCTATGATAAAGTCATCCTATTGATTAGTAAAATTATGTTGTGAGTAATATGTGATAGCTAATAAAAAATTTAGGTTTGAGTTGTGCAAAAAGGCACTGATATTAATATTGTGTTCATGGGTAGTAATCAAAGGATGATAGCATCATAAGCTAGTCTTATTACATTATTCGATAATAATTCAAATTTAGTCAAAGTTTAAACTCATATAGAACCTTTGGTTTAGGTAAATCTAAGGATATACTTGTATATAAATAACTATCTTGGTTTGAGAGATTTAATGCCTGCATAGTCAGGAAAGACTAGGGAATAATCTCTTCCATCGGATATTCTTACTTCCTAGAATAAGTATGTTTGTTATTCCCATGTGTTGGGATAGGTTAAATAAAACCCTAGTTTAACCCAGGAGGGTTAAAGATTTTTTGATGACACCTTTATGGTTATAACCCGTTTTAGTTATTAGATGTGGGTAGACATTATAGGGTCAAGAACCCTAATTTAGTAAATGTTCATATTTATCTTATTGAAAAGAGATTTGTTATTAGTCGACAATGTTTAACCTAGGTAGAGAAAACTATTTGTTGGGCTACAAGTTGACTTGAAATATAGGTCATAAGCCTCGAGTTTTGCAAGCATGCAAGAGGTACTATTATTGGTTAGTCAACCATAAAGTTTATTATACCTTATTTGGTCACAACTTCTCTTAGCTATTACTTGTCAATAAGTGTTGAATCTCAAATATTGCAAGATGCAAAGAGATACCCAAAAATAGATAGTCATTCCATAAGGTTTATGGAGCAATGACAATGTCTTGTGAATCCACCTAAGTCAGAAAGACTAGGTTTGAGTTAGACAAAACTCTTTAGTTAAACCTTAACTTGACCTAGATATGGTAATTATTTATATTAAATCATTGAGATCATTATATAGATCATGATTGAAGAGACAAGTACCCTAACTATGTATAATTATTCTTACTTGTAAGAAAGGAAAACAATTTCTTAGACTATGATGTTTATCTTGGGTAAGGTAACCATCTTATTCATTGTAAACTGATTAAAAATCCTTATGAGTTGATAAGTATTGGATTTCGGGTATTGCAATGATGTAATGAGAGTCCTTGTAAAGAAAGGTAGTTAAGTAGGTCTATAGTTTATAGATAGTGAAAGAAAACATGTATGGGTCGGGAAGACTAAATTATTGAAATTGTCAAGACTTCATAAGTTAAACATAGTTGACTAAGTCAAATTGTAGGAATATGATAGTATCCAAGTCGAGTTGGGGTGGGTGAACATTACGACAATGTTCATTGTGAATGTTAATTTATATTGAAACTATGGCCATAGTAATGCATTGTCAGTTCACTGTATCTGGATTATGCAATCTATCGGAAATCATACTTAGCTGGAGGGTATCTAGGGTTGTATGATTGATAGAGTTGTGTAGGATACAACACTATGTACTTGAAAAGGAAAATTACCATTGGTCACCTTTGGTCTATATTCCTCGTGAAGGGTAGGGCCACTTCCTATGTGGAAGATGTGTGGGAGATTGCCGGTCTATGGATGGAGGTAAAACATTGGAAAGATACTCCCTCTCTAGCAGAAGACATGCCAAGGCTTGTGATAACTTAGATGTTAGATTTCTGGATGCAGTGTATCTTTGAGACTTGTGTTTATTAAGACTATGTAAAACATTATTTGATGTTGCTATTTGTAATTGACTTACTTTTGTAAACATTGTACTTGAGAAAGACAATATGGTTTATTGTATTTTGTAATGAGAACTCTTGTAATTGTAGTTACTTGATTATATGTTGAATAAATTTTTTTAAAAAAATTCTATCTCATTTTTACCTTTTTAAATTACTTTATGGTAAACTTTTTAATTTTACTATGTTTTTAGAACGTGGATGTTACATATGGTATCAGAGCTACCAGGTTTGACACTAGGGTTTATGAGTCCACTGTGCTAACTTGTAGTCAACATTATGCAGTTAGCTAAATGTTTGAATTTTATTGTGCCAGAATGGCGTGGAGAAGAACCAAGAAAACTGCTAGAAAGTCTGTTCCCCAGCATTTGCCTTAATTAGTGGTTAAGAAGAAACCTATCAAGGAGGTTGAACTTAAAGAGCATATTATTTACTCTAAGGGTGCATGGCTGGAGGATTCAGAGACTTTTGCTGATGCGCTTAAGCATATTTGGCTAGAAAAAAACAACATTTTGAACTGGCCAAGCATTCTGCTATTTCTACTTGTGTAGTAAAAAACCTAGTAAACTGTAGCTAGTTACGACATGTCACTTGAAGGTTGATGTGATGCTTTTGTTCTAGGAAAAAGGTGTTGGAGGAGTACTTGTGTGTACATCCACCCTCTATGTTTGTTTAATTGGAATATTGTTAAATCGACAATGACATGTAGTCTTGTCATATCAACTTTATAAATAAGGATGTAGTTACTCCTAAATAAATTATAATAAATATGAGAATGTTTTATATCAATCTTTTGATTGTTATGAGTTAAATATGTTTGATGTTTTGAGTCACTTTAGATTTAGAAAATTATTAGATAACTTATTTATCTGACATGAGAAAAATGACATGTTTCATACAAGAACAAACTAGGATGAGAGTCTAGAAGATAATAAACCACTAGTTAATGTCTTGGACAAATTAGAGCAATCCTAACCATGTTTGTAGAAACCAAGGAGAAACCTGGTATTTGGAAAAGAAAGTATGAGATCAAGGAGACCCTGAAGGGGGAAAATGAGATTTCTCATGGGATGAGAAAGGAAAATCACCAAGAATATAGAGCGATGAAAATCCTGAAACTTTAGACCCTAAAAGGAAGAAAAGGATAGACTTACCTTAGAACTGTCCTAGATATGAAGAAAGTCATTCCACCAAGGTTTGATGGAACAAGTGATTGAAGCAACTAAAATTTTTATTCCTCCTAGAGTTTTGGGATGAGTTACCTAGAAAAGTACCTTACAATATGACAACTACAAAATGAATGAAATCAAAAGCCGCATAACAAGAATTATTGGCTAAAGGTTTGATTAGATCTAGTATTTCACCATGGGGTGCACTAGTTATCGTTGTCAAAAGAAAGGACATAACTCTGCAATTGTGTATTTAGTATCGTATGCTCATTAAAACAATGATAAGGAACAAATATCTTTCACACATATTGATGACCTCTTTGATTAGATGCATGGAGATGCAATGTTTTCAATGATTGATTAGAGATCAATATATCATTAGTTAAGATTGAAGGATGAGGATACCTATAAAACAACTTATAGGACAAGTATGGGCACTATGAGTTTGTAGTGTTGCCTTTTGGAGTTACAAACACCTCTGTAGTATTCATAAATCTCATGAACAGTTTGTTTAGAGATTGTTTAGACAAGATGTTCTAGCCCTTCTAGAAGATATACTTATTTATTCTAAGAATGAAAGAGAACATTACCAACATGTGCAAGTGATTCTGCAATGGTTAAGAGAAATTACAACAACACCAATTCTGTGAATTCCTGACCCCGAAGGATAGTTTGAGGGAAAAACTGATGCCTCAGGAGAAGGATTAAGGGGTGTACCTATTCATGATGAGCAAGTGATAGCCTAAGATTCAAGGTATGATGGATTTTAATTTGAGTCTAATGGACTATTGAGTTTCAAAGGAAGTATAAGTGTTTCTAATTCTGTTGAATTAAGGAATCTAGTATGTAAAGAAGTTCATACCGCACCATATTCTAGACGTCCAAGAGTGACCAAACTTTTAGCGAATGTTAAACCTCTTAATTTCATGAAAAGAATGAAGAACGATGCTGTGAGATTTGTAGCAAGTTGTCTGGAATGCCAAAGGGTAAAAAATAGAACATCAACACTTGTAGGATTGTTGTACCCACATGATATGCCAGAATGGAAATGACAAGTTATTAGTATGAAATTTTGTTCAAGGTCTTCCTATGTCAAGGAATAGACATGATGCCATTTTAGTTGTGGTTGATAAACTCACAAGGTAGTACATTCCATACAAGGTAATTTGACTAATGGAGCACTTGTGTTAGCTCGCAAATTTGTGCAAGAGGTGTTTAGATTGCATTGTTTTCCTAAGAAGGTTATCTCAGATAGAAATGCACGTACAATGTCAAGGTTTTGGCAAACTTTATTCTCTATCCTAAGGACTAAACTTAATAAGAGTACAACTTATGATCCTAAGAATAGATGGTTAAATTGAGAGAATTAACCAGGTTTTTTTTTTTGGAGAATTTGTTACAAACGTATTGCATGGATCAACAATATAAGTAAGGAGACTACTTTTTCACTTGTGAAATTTTCAACAATACCTAACTTTTTGCTATTGAGATGGCTTGAATTGAAACATTGGATAGAAAAGATGTTGAATTCCTATAAGCTAAGTAAGCTAAAAGATAGGATTAGCATTAGTCCAGAAATGTTATTAGAAATGCATAAAAAGATTTAGTTAATCAGAAAAGATCAGTGGAAATTGTTAATAAATAAAAAGTTATGTTGATGTTAAGCAAACACTAAGACAATTCTCGGGTGGAGAAGAAAATTTCTTTTGAAGGTAAAATTCTAGAAAAGTTTCATAAAGTACAGAATGTATTCCAAACTAGTTCCTAAGTATAAAGGACTCTACTAAATTTTTAAGATTATAAATTTTATTGATTTCAAGAATCAATCTATTACCAGTTATTGCCAAGAGGCATAATGCTTTTTGTGATTCATACATGAAAATATATATTTATGTAATATAAGAATATTATAGTCTATGAATGTTTTACAAGTACAAAACCTAGGGATGGTTATATCTTCTTAAATGCTTGAAGGTCGCAAGCAATTCTTGTGTAACGTAGAGGTTATGTAGTGTTAGGTCCAGTGGGACCAATATGCAAAGGATAATGCTACATGGGGGGATTACCATGAATTTTTACCAAAAGTTTCCTTATTTATTTAATAATGTTACCAATTGAAAACAATGAACTTGTTTTCTAGTTGCATTTTGATACTTTATATCATCGAGGACGATGAATCTTTAGGGGAAAGATATGTTACATCCCTAATTTCTGTCTTACTAAACTTTTCACTTTTACTAGGATATAAGTAAATCTATTGTAATGTTATAGTTTAATGACAAGGAATGATATCGATTATATTGAATGCCATTTATGAAATTATGGAAATGATTATGTTATTGTCAATTTAATATTGCATTATGAAATTTGGTTTATTATTTGAATAATGATGCACTGATCATAATTTGTTTGGTTACAAGTTGAACCAGGATTATAGGTCTTCAGATGACTCTCAGAGAAGAGAGAGAGTATCTTTTGAGGAGAGAAATATAGACCTTGGGTTACGAGTGGTTTATTTGCCAAAAGAGTATAAGTGTTTAACAAAACTGTGAACCAATGTGTCCTAAGAGGTAAGTCTTGTCTTGTCAGTTTACTTTTGAATCTAATTGACAGGTAGTCAATATCTTGATTCTCATCTAGTCAAGTCAATTGTGAGTCGACATAGTCATTTGTGAAGTAAACAACATCGTCTAAATTAAATTGTGACCATTTACGTTTAACGTAAATATTACGTCATTGACATAAAATGGTTACGTTATTATTAATGAGTCATTTAGTGTTTTATTGTCGACATTTAACGTTAGATGACGATCTTATCAAGTCAAGTTGACGTGATTTAATGAGAGTCTATGAAGGGGAGACAAGCTCAACCCTATCACATTACTCGTAAGCTTTTTGACTTATTATTCTTATTATTATCATGTCTATTTATTCTTCTCTAGGGATCTATTGAAGAGGGAATATTTTAAACATTTATGAGGCAATTACTACCCTCATTGTCCTCTTAATCGTTTGTGTCTATCCATTAGAGAAGACCACATTGTGGACGTTTCTTTTAAAACATTAGAGAGTGGTCAAGAGGTTTTTTCAAGAAGTTAACGACCTCCTTTTACGAAGAAGTTTTCCTTCATAACTAACTCAACATCACTAAAGGACATTAAATGAGTCATAGTTGGTTTGTTAAGTGATACTAATAACCATGTCCACCCCCTTAAATCTACATGCTCAAGCTGTAAGTGAATAGAGGCCTTATATTAGGAGTTACCCATGGTTAAAAAGGGAAGTTGTTCAACAAATTTTAGTGCAATCTTAATGAGAGGTCGAGTGGATCGAGAGATGGGGAAACAACATGTAGTGGAGTCTTAATATGTTGTTAACATATAAGAAGAACCTGTTAACCAAAAGGGATAAGGTATTAATGAACGATAGTGGAGCCATTATGGCAGTAGTCATGGTTGATTTGGGTAGAACAACTCTTATAGGGAGTCGTGTAGAGTGTTAAAAGGAGGGGAAAATGAACAACTTTTGGATATTGCCAGGGAGAGTAGAATAGCTAATAGAACTCTTAACAAAAAAAAAACTTTGGGAGATAGACATTATCTTTGAGAGTTGAGAGGCACAAGAGAAGTAAGTCAGGAGGTAACAAAAAGGACAGATAGTTGAGTTGTATGGCAGAAGTGGAGAGATAAAAATGATTTTGAGAAGAGTCAAGAGGCACGAGAGAAGTAAGTAGGAGGTTAACTCTATAAATAGTGAGAGAAAGCCATGGAAGTTATATTTGTTAAGAAGGTGATCTCTTAAACAACGACTGAGCAAAACCAAAGGCCATAGTAGTAAAGCACGAACATTCTTAGGAGCCTCCAGAGCTTAACTAACTATGTTCTTTCCCCTTATTCACTATTTTTGCATAGTACTTGGTACTTGCTTTATACTCTAGTTGCATTCAAACTAGGAATTGATTCTCTTATCTTGTAAGGCTGGTGTCTTTTTGATCAATGAAAAAGCCAAAGCTTTAAGTCTAAAATGTTATACTAGTTCTCAAATATGGAACTTCAATGAAGTAATAGTCATATTTTTTTTAGAATACCTCTTATATATATATATATATATATATATATATATATATATATATATATATATATTGTAAACATATCTTATTTCTATTTGTGTATACATTTAAAGACACTGTTTTAAATAAGATTTGAAAATGTCTTCATTCTCTTCGCAGACCTCTATTTGAAATAGCATAATCATAGCAGATTTATGTATGCATAGGATTCTATATATAATGAATTATAAGATCTAGTTAACCTATTTAAGACCTCTTTTTGAACAAATATAAATTTCTATAGATTCATACCAATATTAGGGTTCTTGAAAAGTGAAAAGGTATGAACTAGTAAGTACAAGACTATTATACTCATTCTATGATAAAGTCATCCTATTGATTAGTAAAATTATGTTGTGAGTAATATGTGACAGCTAATAAAAATTTTAGGTTTGAGTTATGCAAAAAGGTACTGATATTAATATTGTGTTCATGGGCAGTAATCATAGGATGATAGCATCATAAGCTAGTCTTATTACATTATTCGATAATAATTCAAATTTAGTCAAAGTTTAAACTCATATAGAACCTTTGGTTTAGGTAAATCTAAGGATATACTTGTATAAATAACTATCTTGGTTTGAGAGATTTAATGCCTGCATAGTAAGGAAAGACTAGGGAATAATCTCTTCCATCGGATATTCTTACTTCCTAGAATAAGTATGTTTGTTATTCCATTGTGTTGGGATAGGTTAAATAAAACCCTAGTTTAACCTAGGAGGGTTAAAGATTTTTTGATGACACCTTTATGGTTATAACCCGTTTTAGTTATTGTACGTGGGTAGACATTATAGGGTCGAGAACCCTAATTTAGTAAATGTTCATATTTATCTTATTGAAAAGAGATTTGTTATTAGTCGACAATGTTTAACCTTAGGTAGAGAAAACTATTTGTTGGGCTACAAGTCGACTTGAAATATAGGTCATAAGCCTCGAGTTTTGCATGCATGCAAGAGGTACTATTATTGGTTAGTCAACCATAAAGTTTATTATACCTTATTTGGTCACAAATTCTCTTAGCTATTACTTGTCGATAAGTGTTGAATCTCAAATGTTGCAAGATGCAAAGAGATACCCAAGAATAGATAGTCATTCCATAAGGTTTATGGAGCAATGACAGTGTCTTGTGAATCCACCTAAGTCAGAAAGACTAGGTTTGAGTTAGACAAAACTCTTTAGTTAAACCTTAACTTGACCTAGATATGGTAATTAATTATGTTAAATCATTGAGATCATTATATAGATCATGATTGAAGGGACAAGTACCCTAACTATGTATAATTATTCTTACTTGTAAGAAAGGAAAACAATTTCTTAGACTATGATGCTTATCCTGGGTAAGGTAACCATCTTATTCATTATAAATCGATTAAAAATCCTTATGAGTTGATAAGTCTTGGATTTCGGGTATTGTAATGATGCAATGAGAATCCTTGTAAAGAAACGTAGTTGATTAGGTCTATAGTTTATAGACAGTGAAAGAAAACATGTATGGGTTGGGAAGACTAAATTATTGAAATTGTCAAGACTTCATAAGTTAAATGTAGTTGACCAAGTCAAACTATAGGAATATGATAGTATCCAAGTCGAGTTGGGGTGGGTGAACATTATGACAACGTTCATTGTGAGCCATAGTAATGCATATGTCTCTACATGCATTGTCGGTTCACTGTATCTGGATTACACAACCTGTCAGAAATCATACTTAGCTAGAGGGTATCTAGGGTTGTATGATTGATAGAGTTGTGTAGGATACAACATTATGTACTCAAAAAGGCAAATTACCACTAGTCACCTTTGGTCTATATTCCTTGTGAAGGGTAGGGCCACTTCCTATGTGGAATATGTGTGGGAGACCGTCGGTTTGTGGATGGAGGTAAATCACTGGAAAGATTCTCTCTCTCTAGCAGAGGACATGCCAAGGCTTGTGATAAAGATGTCAGATTTCTAGATGTAGTGTATCTTTGAGACTTGTGTTTATTAAGACTATGTAAAACATTATCTGATGTTGATATTTGTAATTGATTTACTTTTGTAAACATTGTACTTGAGAAAGACAATATGGTTTATTGTATTTTGTAATGAGAAATCTTGTAATTGTAGTTACTTGATTATATGTTGAATAAAAGAACAAAAAAATTTCTATCTCATTTTTACCTTGTTAAATTACTTTATGGTAAATTTTCCAATTTTACTATGTTTTTAAAACATGAATGTTACAATATTCATCATCATACATTCAAAAATCTTGCATAAATTTGAAAATTTTGAAAAAAATAAGTATTTTTTGCTTGCATTAAGGCATAGTTTGCACTATTTTCCTTGCATATCATTGAAAACATTTAATTTTCTAACTTTTACATCAGATCTAAGACAAATTACAGGATTTCATCTTTTCATGATCATTTACCTTGCATTTGCATATCTCATTTTCTAGGGTTTTGCTTGAAATTTGCATTTTTCATATATTCTAGTAATTTCAAAAGCTAGGGTTTGTAATTAAAATCTTGTTTCAAATTTTATTACTCATTTAAACACTCTTTCAAATCTGATTATTGACTATAGTGTGACTACACTGTGTTTCTTTGCATTTACATTTGCATTATTAGCACATTTACATTGAAAAAGGTGAAAAAATTGAGCATTTTAGGTTCATAAACAAGCATAGTTTTGCATTGTTTCCTTACACATGTTATAAACATCTTCTAGATTAGATCTCACATTCATCTTAAACATTTTTTCATTGCTCATTTGAAAAATTTGGCATCATCCTACACTCTTGCTTGAAAATTTGCATGTTTTTTTATTACACATTATGTATTTCAACATTAAGTGTTTATACACTTTCACAAATTTATTTAATAAATCTTTCAAACCATTCATCTTGCCTTGTTGTGTGGTAATATTTCCATCTTATTCACTTTGTTTGTTGTGAACTCCGTGTGTCTTTTAGAACCCGTTTTCCTCAAACAAGTGCTTTGGTGCGAAATAATCTCACATACATGGCTTCTCATCACAAAAACACTATGTTCCCTCCTAGGGTTTAAATGAAAAGGAAACTTCCTAAACTTGAATTAGTCTTTACACCATATGATAGAACAAATGGAAGTGTTGAAGGACCTCTTTACATTGTAGTGAAAGTAATGGAAAAATCCACAAGAGGAGCCCTTATTGATTCTAATTGTGCAACTAATGTGCCTACGAAGGAGTTCCTTTATACATTTGATTTGATTCTTGCAAGAAACTTATGAACCTATCGACATGATCATTAAAACACATACTGGAGCTTTCCTCCCATCTATAGGGAAGATTACTTTATTGATCATGGTATTTGAGAAAGCTTTGGAACAATCATTCAATATTATACCTACATCCGACCTCTTCTATATAAAATTAGGCCATCCATGGCTCAAGGCCATGAAACTTGTCCCCTCAACAATTCATAAATGTGTAAAATTTCATCTCAATGGAAGTGTGCATACTATTCATCATAGCAAGTGGAAACTTATGGTTACTTGAAAGAACTTCAATCTTGATTATTTTTGGCCACAACTTATTGAACCTCTTAAATCACGAAAAGATCAAATGTTCTTGTCATACCAATGATACAAAGAAAAATTGATAACAAAATTTGTTGGAGCTCCTCCCAAACAAAACATAAGTGAAGAGCCACCTGAATCAAAAGAACCCCCTAGACCGAAAGGAAAGGGAATCTTTACTGAGGTTCCTCCTCCGTCATCCTTACAAGGATCAGGAGATACCCATAAAGAACAAAACATTTCATCACAAACAGTTAATCTAGTACAACCTTCCTCCTTTAAAATGTCAAAGACTATGGAAAATCATGACAATACTTTTGCAAACATCACCAACAAAACAATAAGAAATAGACAAGAAAAAGAAAGGAGAAAGAGAAGACAAGCTTTAGCTCAAAAACCAACACCTCAACAAGAGAACATTCCACCACCTAACATTGAAAAAAATAAAGAAGAGCTTAATGTTGAAGAATCAAATGACGGTGATCTAAGTTAGGCAATTGTACCCTATGTACCTCTTTCCTCTTGCATTTGAGATTAGGAGGAAGATGATTTGTTTGACGACAACTGCTAGTTCAGTTGTGTAAATAGGTAAGTATTTCTAACCCTGTTGGTCATCTTTGTACCTTTTCTCGCTTACGTGACCTTCTCTTATGTGTTGTGTTCCCCTGTGATGTGTTATGTGTTGTTTAGGTATCCTTGGATGACCCTTGATACTCTTGTAAGGTCAAGGATACCGGAAGACTGCCTCTGTTGTGACCATTCTTCTATTTGTTTCATCATTCTTCTACGTTGACTCTCCTCTATTTTATTGTTGTGTTGTGCCTTAGGGGCATAGCATTGTGGTTGATGTTTTGGGGGAATCCTCCTACATGGTGTTCCTAAGGCACTTGTTCTCCTCTCTCATTTTTATTGTTTACCTTCTTCAGTGATTCTACCTAGTTGGTGGATGATGAAAACAAACAGATACTAATACGGACCGCATGTCCCTTCAGTAAGTAAGCAAAAATGGACCTAGTCCATATATGAAGATGGGGTTGATATATATATATATATATATATATATATATATATATATATATATATATATATCTGATGCTTGACTAGTAGAACCACTCCATGTGATGCATCATGTTGTCTTATCTCTTCTAACAAACCTTTGCAATACAGCTGCTCAGTGCACTTTGGATTGTTTTGTATCTCACCTTTTTGTTACACTCGGTCTTGAGATACATGCAATATAGGCCCAATGACTATACTTGGATCTAAACCCGTTAGTGTAGCCTTGTTTTCTTGAATGTGATCTAATACATGCATAGATTTTATGTGATTTTCTAATCTTAGTATATCTTATCAATGTGTTTGTGGGAACATTCGGTGATCATAAGCACATATCACCTCGGGGGAATGGGCTTTGCAAGAGCTCTTGTTCCCTTGCATTTTTCTCTCTACATTAATGTGCTTGATATTGGTAAGTGAAATCAACCACCTTAATGTGGGGGCATATATAATGGTATCTATTTGATGATTTTGACACTAACGAAGCATGTTTGTAAGCCCTCTCTATGAGGCAGGATGGTGTATCTCTTGAGCTAGTGCACATCCTTATTTAAATTGCAATAAAAAAGCCCTCTCCACGAGGCGGGATTACGTATCTCTTGAGCTAGTGCATATCCTTTTATACAAAACCCTTCTACGAAAGGCGGGATGGTGTATCTCTTGAGCTAGTGCACATCCTTTTATGCAAAGTCCTCATTGAGAGGTGGAGTTGGATCCTGATCTATCCTCCCTTAAACATGTCTTTGGCGGTTGTTGTAGCATAAGCTCAACTGTTAAGTGCGTCTATAACATGTTTTAGATGGTGGGACTTAGCAATAAGCTCCTTCCATCGCTCATGTTTGCCATGTATAAGATGTATAGTATGTCTATGACATACTATAAGGCTCTCATGTATTCTGTGTGTCTTCTTTATGTGTCTTCCCCCTTGTGTAGTATCAAGGGCATAATGATGAGCCCCCCCCATACTCAGGTTTTGTTTGGCATGTCTTCCCCCTTATGTGGTATCAAGGGTGTAGCAATGAGCTCCCCCCACACTCAGGCTTTGTTTGGCATGTTTTCCCCTTGGTGTAGTATCAAGGGCATAGCGATGATCTCCCACTACATTTTGGGTTTTGTATTGCATGTTTTTGGTGGTTTCAAGGGCATAGCAATGAGCTTGCCCCACCCCTTAGGTAGGATTTTATTTCATATATGAAAATGTTATATCAATGTAGTCATCATGTTTTGCGTGACTGCTCTCATGTCTTCACCATGTTTTACATGCTTCCTACTGTATTCTTCATGTTTTGTGTGCTTCCTACTATCTTCATTGTGTCTTGTGTGTCTTCAATGTATTTTCTAGTGCTTACCTGAGGCTAGGGGCTAGAGATAGTTCCTCAATATTTGTGTATGCCTTAGCTTCGTGTGCTTGGTGTGTTTGATGTGTTTTTGACCATATTTTAATGCATGTATGGATCACAAGATAATACATACATTAAAGTGGGGGCTAAATATTATGTCGTAAAATGTTCCCCTTGGACTTTTTACCTCCTAGTTTAGCTCCTAGGTCCCCTTAGTTTAATCATGCATGTGTAAAACTCATCCCGGAGCAAAATCCCCCAAAACCCAAGTCAAATGGGGCTTAGGGGTCCACTTCAATGCTAAATCATGACTAAAAATAGGCCTATGGACTTGGGCGCCTGTGCTTTAGTCCAGACCTATTTTGCATGGACCCAAATTTAAATGTGTTAGTTTATTACCATTAAAAGGTTTCCCTTTGTCAGCCTTTTCAATTTGAATTACGAATGTTAGTAGGAATATATATATAAACATGTTTAGGACTTCATTTTAAACCTAGATAGATAAGGCAAACTTATTATCATCAAGAAAAGAGAATTCAAGGCATTCATTGTGTTGCATACTAGAATTGTGTTGTGTTTGTATGTTTTTGTTGCAGATTTGGCTCCATCAACTCATTTCCTCATGATTTGAAGGATCTTCATCTCTATGAGGGTTTCACCTCTAAGGTGATATCTATTTATGTTTCAATCAATCTATCTTATCATTTGAATTTACCTCTGTCCACCAAGGACACATACTTTATCTAACAATGGTGTTGGAAGGCTTGAATGCCATTCTGGGGCTTGACTAAGGCAAGCTCCTAAACACCACAACCCCCAACCCCTCTCTTATGATTGCAAGTTACAAGTGCGGGATCTTGCAGAGTGAAGTTGCAGAGAACCAGAGCAAAAGATAGAGAATTAGGATCTGAAGAAAAGAGTAGAGAATATTCCCCTCTGGACTAGGGCACCCACCCCATAGTCCTCCATTTTGGCTTTTCTAGAAACTCTGAAGTAGGTTGCAGTCTGATACAGATCATTATTCCAAATCTGCAAAAAAGTTGCCCTATCAGACTCGGGCATCCACCCCCTTGTCCCCAAAGTTTTTGCTTCTGGAAATCTGAATCCTGGTATGTTTCTAATTTGTACTTAATGCCTTCTTGTGTGATCATTTGTCATATTTCGTTCGTCTATATCCGGAATCATATAATTAGGGTTTAAGGCTTAATTAAACTAGGGTTTGACATATCTAGCAATCTAATCTATCTTTCCATATCATTCCTAAGTGACATCAACATGTAGCTGAGTCCTCTCCATCTATAGTGACTTAGCTCGATTGTTGTCCTTTGAATGCTATTGGTGAAAGGTGGATTTGACTAAATTTACCTTAACTACACTTCAACCTCATCCCCCTTTTTCCACTTAAACAATAGATTATACAACCGGATCCATTTAGGCCCATGTCGTAAGGTTCATAAATTGTAGGATCAAAATTTGGGATCCATTTCTGGATATAGAGGGGGATTTCATCCATTCGCCATGACTTACGCTTCAAGATTATGTCTCTATCTATTTTGGATAAGAATACAACACTAAAAAAACCTTTTGGAAGGAATTTTAAAATACATGGTATCTTCTAGTTTTCCTCAACCCATGTCTGAATTTGGGCTCTTTGTAGTTTAGGGCCTATGAAATGATAGATGATTGTTGTGTTGAGAAGCATATCCACCTCACCTACACATTTTGCCATAATGTCAATATCAGGGCATGATGAAAGAACCTCATTTTCGCCAGAGGTTGATTCGTCAAATTTTTCCTTGCTGAATTCCTTTCGCCACCTCCAGAAGAAGCTACCCTTGTTTGCTCTCATTGTCAAATCTGGTTGTGTGTATGTGTGTGTGTGATAGAGAGAGAGAGGGGGGGTTGGGCTTAATGGCAAGGCCATAAGGTTCTCAAGATGGAGATCCAAGTTCAAATCCCCCAAGTAACACCTATAGTTGGAACTTTAAGATGTGGCTCTTGGATTTTCATGGTGGTTCAGTTGGTGGTTTCAAGTGTGGTTCTGTGTGGTGACTCTTGGTCTTCTAGTGGCTCTTAAGTGGATTCATGGCTCTTGGACTTCTGTGGTGACTCTTGGTCTTCTAGTGGCTCTTAAGTGGATTTGTGGCTCTTGGACTTCCATGGTGGCTCTGTTGGTGGTTTCTAGTGTGGTTCTATGTAGTGACTCTTGGTCTTCTAGTGGCTCTTAAGTCGATTTGAAAGTGTGTGTGGCTCTTAAGTGGATCCTATGCTCTAATATGAGGTCCCCCTTATGACCTCCACTAGAGTGGGCCAACCTAAATATCCTTACATTACCAATCAAATATATATATACATAGTTAGATTTTGGTGGTGAGTGAGCTATATATATATATATATATGTATATATATATCTTTTATTTTAAATTCTTTAATAGAAATTTCTATTATTTAAAAAATATTCCCAAATTTTTAGATTTAAAAAAAAAACTCTCAATACTCTTTGATTTTTTTTTTATAAAATAATTTATATTCATTCTAGGCTTTTCCAGCACATCAAACAATTAAATTTTGCATTAAAGGATAAGGGCCTAGCACTTATAAAAAATAGAAAGAACTGGAATGCTTTGGTTTGCATTGAAGGATAAATTTGCTTTTAATCACTATTTTAGCACAGTTTGAATCTATTTTAATGCATTAATATTATGTTTTAGTGCAGTTTGTCACTGTCGTAATACATTTAGCCTCTATTTTAACGCTTTAGGGCTCTATTTTAGTGCAGTAGTTCTCTACTTGAGTGCCTTTAGCTCTTTGTTTAGAGCATTTAGTCTATATGTCAGTGCATTTATCCTCTGTTTCAACACCTTCTTTTTGACAGAATTTGCAGGTTTTACAGGTATCTAACTCATTCTTACAGGTATCCAAAATGTCTATCCAAGACCTATTTTCAAAACTATTGACTTGTTTGGTGCAGATTCACTGTTAAAGTCTCATTTTTTTATCACTAGCTTTTAGTTGCACTATGGTTAGAGTAGGGGTAATCAATCTTGTTTGCCATGTCTTGTTTTCTTGTAGACGTATGCTCTCCCCTCATACCTTAGGGTGATCTTGGGGATCAAAAGTCTACTTGCAAACTTTCTTAGTTTAGTGTATCATGAAGGGGTTACTCTTTTTGTGTATGCTCTCCCCTTGCGCTTCATGTGATCTTAGGTGATCAAAAGCAAGGGTTAATTTATTCTTAGGAGGCCTACTTGGGGATTTCTTCACCCCAAGGGATGACCTCAACCATGTGTACTGGCAGGATATATCAAAGGGGGGAGAAGGAAACTTGTACCCTAATCTAGTCACGTTGTCATTTGGGACACCCTTGGGATCCCAGGTGATTTCAGACACAAGGTGAAGTGGTGCTTGCTTAATCACTTGTGCCACATCCCTTCAATGGGCTAGTGTTCATAGTTTGTGCCTCATGTACCTTGCGTATATTGAGGACTCCCTAGAAGCTTGTTCAAGCCTAGCATAAGACCTTCAACTATCATATCCATGGTGCATCCCTGTCGTAGGAGGAGAAGCGCCCATGCAATTACCTCCATTATCTTGAGTTGGAATAATCTTTGGGCAAGACATCTCGTCTCCAAGATAAGGGGTGTAAGGTGGTCCATGACCTTGCATTCCCTATCCAACCAAGCAATGGTAGATGGTATCAAGGGGGTGGAAATCACCATTTTCTAAAAATGGAGATTGAAGCCGCACCTGAGTGGGTCTATTAGATGTGACACTCCTACTCAAATAATTTCTAGGATGTTCATGTGAATGGTGTGTCTTCTTTGTCAAAACTTGTAAATGCTAAAATCCAAAAGTTCAATTCTATACATTAAAGTCAAGCCATTGTGTCTTCTTGCTTGTTTAATTTCTTGCCAAGAACTTTTGAAGCCAAAAGATCCAAAATTTTCCACAAAATCAAATCAATTTTGCCCTTTTGAACAAAAAAATAGCACCTTAGGTTCTTTGTTTGATGCCATTGGGCTCTTTGTTGGTGCCATTGGCTTGTCTGTTAGCACCAAAAACTTATTTGTCAGTGCCTTAAGCTTATCCTTCAGCGCATACAGTTCCTCTATTAGTGCCTTAGGCTAACCTTTTAGCACCTTTGGTTCCTATGCTCAATAATCATCCATTGACCTATAGTTGATCTTCCAAATATAATTTCACCATCCTTGTGACGTGGCAACATTTTAAAATCACCCCAAAATCATCCATTATCTATCTAAGTCCATCCTTTGTCAAATTTCCATCCCACATCCTATCATTTGACCTTAGGAAACATCTCGATTTTTATTTTGGACCTTTATCCTCATTCCCCCCATTCCATATTTAATCAACATCATTCAAACCTTTCACCACAATTTCCCCCAACTCAAAATAACAATATCCTCTGAGCCATAACCAAAATCCAACCCAAATACAAATCATCCCAACCTTAATCCAATTATCCAAATCTTATCCAAACCAAATCAAATCATCATCTAAACATCAATCAACCTTATCCAAATCAAATCAAATTAATATCCCAATCATTCTTCAAAATCAAATTTGTGCAAACTTAAATTAGATCTCATCCCCCATCATCTAATTTATAAAAAGCTTAAGCATTTGTCTACCTTAAGTTCTTTTATAAAGTAGTCTTATCAACCTTAGAGTGAATTGGATTAGGAGCCTACACTACTCCTAAGTTAGTGAATTCTACGGATCCTATTTTGCTTGGAGGTCTTGTCTACCCCAAGTAAAATAATCCCCATTCCCTTTTGCTTAAGTGTCTTAGTCTACCTTAAGTAAGGAGAGGAAAATATCTTTAAAATCCTTAAGATCTAGATTTATTTGGGTCCTCTTTTGACTTAATCATCCTTTATCAAAATCATCCCAAATCATCATCCAAATTACCTAAAGTATCCTTAAATCAGATCTACATATCCTATCATAAAATTATCCATTCATTCTATCCACTTTGGCCCAAAAATTTTGAAAATCAATTCCTAAGGTCATAATGTTCATTCACCTATGATCCCAAAACCAATCCACACTTCTTCATTGCATGCCACAAACAAGCTCCCAAGTTAGGAAGAACACATAAATGGAGCCACAAAGGACATTTGGAATGCCAAACACCGACAAAAACAATGTCCTAATAATCCAACAAAAAACATCCTATGATAACAATGCTATGATAAATCCATGTGGGGAACCCAACAACTACCATCCACTAGTAACAATGCCAATCAAGATGTCATATACTTTATGCAAGATGCCAACTCCATGGACTTATTAGACTGAATCCTAAAGTTGGATCCTAATAAATATCTAGAGTTCTTGATCCAAAATGGTGCTAAGGTACCAAATCCACCTTCTAAGCCCAACCATCTTCATCAAACAATGTTCCTAATACCTCACAACCTTCTGTTGGTAAGAGACACTACTTCGCATTGATAGGTGTTGTCATTGATGGCAACTAAGTTCATCCCATTCATCCGCATAACATAATTTGTTCACACTAGAAGTCAGAATCAGAATTGGTCTAAGTCCAGGCAGTTAGGAACAGAGTAGGTGACAAGGTCTGGTATCTTCATCCGGATCTCCCTAGTGGAAAGGCATGGTTTGCTGCGGATCTAAAGTAGTTGAAAGCATTGTCAAGACACTCTAAATCTAGAGTTTTGTCCTCTGGTGATGGACGACTCAAAAGATATTAGCTTCTGAGTATCAAGTTTTAGTTTGATAGAACAAATGGAAGAAGAACAGGCTAACCTTGTGAATGATCTTAATTCTGGATGTATAGAAGTTGTTTATTGGGCAATTAGTGATGATCAGTGATGATAGCTGACATGATTGATGATCTGCAAGTGCAAGTTTTGGTCTGCATCTCATATTATGTATGGATCTAGCTGGCAAAGTAGAGTACTCAACAAAGTTCTAAATGTTCTTGAAGCCGACTGGTAAAATGATTGTAGATCATGTTACAGATATATATAGCCAATGGAATTGGATGATTTTGTGTGTGAGGTGTACGAATAAGGTGTAAATGTGAGAAGAGCAGAAATCTAAGGTGTGAATGAAGGCAGAGTAGTAAGAAGAGCAAAGCAAAGATGAAATGTGTAAGATCAGTTTTTGCACTTAACTAGAACTGAAACTCTTGCATGGGTAGATGCTATTTATCAATTCAAAATCTATTCTATTCTCTTGTAATCTTTCTGTAGGCATTGAACCTTCATTTGAGCAATGAGCTCTGGGCAGTGAGCCCGAATGCATGTGCATTCCCATTTGTAAAAATACTTTTAACAGGGTATTAATTTTGTGGCTTATCCCCCACCATGGTTTTTCCCTTAACTAGGTTTCCACGTTAAAAATCTTAGTGTCAAGTGTGTTTTTGTATTGTTTCTCTTGCACTTATGATTGTTGTTTTTATGGTTAAGTTATTGAATTGTTATTGTAGACACCCTAAAATGTCCTAACCATTTAATCGTCCCAATTAATTAATTAAATTTTATTTAATTAATTAAATCGTAATTTACCCATAATTAATTAATTAAATATTATTTAATTAATTAAAACCCCTTGAGCACCTATATTGAACTAATTTAATTCAATATTTATTCCCTTCTAATGTTAGCCCATATTAATTAAATAAATATTAAATATTTATTTGGTTAATATTCCCACTCACAATTCAAACTTAATCACACCCTTAATTAACTAAATAAACCCACTTTGTTTAATTAATTATCACCTTCACATGTCTCCATGAACCAAATAAAAAAATAAAAATAAATCCCTCACCTCTCACCTTATTGCAACACTTGTCACATTATCTACCCTCCACTTAATCCCTTCACATGACTTGCCAATTTAAATATTTTTATTTAAATTGGAGTTAATTATTCTCCTCCCTCCATTTGTCACATGACTACATAGTCACATGCACCTCTTAGCCTTTTATTCTAATTTAAAATTCACCTCTCTTCTCCATCGTACACTTGTCACAAGGCTAAACTTGATCCATGTATGATTAATCTAAGCCATCCATAAGCCAAAAGTCAAAATCAAATCTCATCCCTCCATTTCAACCAAGCTTTTCTATAAATACAACCCTCTTCTAAGCCATTTGCATCTAATCTTGAGTGTATCATCACTTTGTTAAAATCATTCTTGCATTTGTGAGCTAGGGTATAGTGATTTGCACTTGCATGAGAGTATTTCACATTTTTATCATTGGGGGTATAGCTAGAATGTTCATGGGTGAAACATTCTCAACCTTAACCATGGATTGTGGATCATCTTGAAGGTATATTGCATTTGTTCTTTACATTTTGTGTTTATTTCCTTCATGCTTGTTTCCATGATTTCATTTGGCATGCCCGGTGGGACACCTAGGTCCTGGTTTTACTAATTCTTCATTGTGTTTTGAAGATTTTTGTCAAAAAAGCCATATTGTAGGTTCTGTTCCAGGTTTCAGCATGATATTTGACTATTTCGACACGATTTTCCTAATCTCTAGAGTGATTTTTGTCGATTGTGGCTTGATATTTCTAACTTTCGGCACTATTTTCTATTTTGGCGTGATTTTTCGTGTTTAACTTTCACAGGTTTTTTGTGGTTGCAGAATCTTGTATTTTTTAAGTTTTCATTTAGCTTTGTGCTTGCAGGTTCTCAGTTTTGTACTTGCAGGTTCTAACAAGATCTATCTTGCAGGTTTTGACCAAAGGTTTGACATTTTGGCCACTAGGATTATACTAGGGTTTGCATGTTACTTATATTTGCATTCATGGACTAGGGTTTGTAGATTTCTAGTATACTAGGGTTTTAGATCATATCAAACTCCATCCTAAAGCAAATAGAAGGGTTTGATTTTTCATATTTAGAGGATAGACCCCTTTTTTTGTCATTTTGGTGCAGTCTGCACACAGATCCGCGTGATATTTCAACCTCTTCACACAGGTAAACCGTAGACTGGCGCTATTTTATTTTTCTGTGGCACGATTTTCTTATATTATGGCATGATTTTCTAAATTTGTAGTGCAATATTTAATATCTGTAGCACTATATTTAGTTTCAGCACAATTTCTATTTTCTGTAGTGCAATATTCTGCTGTTAGGTAAACTTTCTGTGTATTACAATTTACTAATTTTTGGCACGATTTTATGAGTTTTTGGCACTTTACTGTTATGTTTTGGAGCTATTTTTCTATACTGATTTTCTGACTATGCAGGTTGTTGGCCGAACTCTACAACATAAAAGAATGCGTGTCAAAGACTTGAATCTGAAAACTACTAATGATTTGCTGCAGGTTTTTGTTAAATTAGGCACACTTTGTTTTGGGCTTTAAAATGAACCTTTGTGTGTTTAGCTAGCAAACATTTCATTTGGGTTTAAAAAGAATCATTGCTTGATCTTAGGAACATTTGGATTTGGATTTAAAAGGAACATTAGCATTTGTTTGCTGTGTTTGTTGCACTTGCACATTTTGTGTTACCCAAGGGTTAGAATCAAAGTATCCTCTCCCCTCGCCTTCAAAAGGATCTTGGGTTTAAGAGAAATGGTTCTATTCTCTTCTTTTTTAGGACATGGGCCTGCCCTTGAGACACATCTGTACGAAGAACTCATTGGCGACCCCAAGTGGTACTTTCATCTGGTCTGCTATATGTAAATTGAGGATAAGGCAAAAGCCAAGTCTAACTAGTATTAGCGCTCACCATACATTGCTAGCTTGAAAGGAGGTGTACCTTTGTGTATATTAAACTCCTAGTAGGGTTAGTTAGAGCCTTAAGTGGCTTGCTGGATGCTCATGAGGTGCCGGTCTCTTGAATGTTCCCCCATTATGAACCATTGTTTTAGTAGTCCAAATCCTTCTATTTGTTGATGCAGAAGGGAAACCTTTGAAGTAGCCCTGATTCATGTGGTTCTTAGCCAAGGTAGCAGGGACAATCCTAAGGTTTGGTGAGGGACAAGCCTTGGGAAACCCATATCTTGGTATGTGTGAGAAGTGAGTGCACTGTAAGGGGGAGCCGGTGCTACCAAGATCCTAGAGCTACCCGCTTTGAATAGGCACAATTAGGGGATTCAACAAATATTGTCTTAGCCTTCACCTTAGGTTGTGCTTGTTTCAAAATTTTTAAAACAACAAAGACATTGCATCAAAACAAACTTTCCCATTGTGTGAATTGTGTGCTTTGTATTTGTTTGCCAGGAGTTATCTCCATTTCCAAAAAACTTTAGAAAATCCAAAAAACAAAAATCAAAAACCTTAGAAAAATCTAAAAAAATCCAAAAACCTTAGAAAATCCAAAAAAATCCAAAACCTTAGAAAAATCCAAAAAATCCAAAACCTTAGAAAAATTTAAAAAAAAATAAAAAAAGGAAAAGTCCAAGTGCTTAGAAATCCCAAAACATTTTCAGCCTTTTCTCATTTGTCTTTTTTCATTTCATTTATCCATCCATATCTTAAACATTCATCCATTCATCTCATCTTGACCTTAGAGAAAATATCTTGATTTGTTGGACTCTCCATCTTCTAAACATTTCATCCCAAAATCGTTTTCCACTTACATCTCATCCAAGTTGTCTATTAAGCCATTCATATTTTATCCCACCAATCCATCAACCTTAGGACTAAGCTTGTGTGCAAAAAGATTCAATCTAGATCTCATCTTATCCTTATTTGTAAGATACTTAAACATTAGCTACCTTTGGTATCCTTATAAACTTCATCTATCATCATCCTTATTTTATGTTGAAGGTCATTAGTCTACCTTCAAGTAAAATATCTTATCATCCTTTTGCTTTGAGGTCATTAGTCTACCTTGAGTATAATGAATCATCCTTGAAACAAAACCTAAAGATCTAGATTGTATCCAAGCTCATCTTTTTTAGTCCTAAGCCATTTTTCCAAAGTTCAAACACCATATCTTTAGCCAACTCGATTACCAATATCACCCTTTAGTCTTGAAAAATTTCATCCATTTCTCTCCTTCTTCCCTTTGGGTCAAACTAATTACAAATTTCTCTCTAAGGTCTTTCTTCCCAAGGACATCAAACCCATCTCATAATCAAACTCAATCCAACGTCATTGCATGCCCTTGACAAGGTTACAAGCTAAGAGACTTCAAGAAATGGGATCCTTCAATAATGGAATGCCTCAAAACAACCAAAATAATATCTCTATCAAAATTGGAATGCAACCAACTGATGAGAATAATGTACCATATGACGATTCAACTCAACTTCCACCATTAGCCCATGGAATGAATGTACCTGAACAAGAGGTTGAGGATTTCTTATAAGCTATTGGGGCCATGGATGTGTTACATAAAGTCCTCAAGTTAGATCGTAATAGGTTTATGGATCACCTTATTCGACTTGGGGCCACCCCTACAAACACTAGCACCACCACACAACACATCACACTCACTATTCTTGGCAACACACCAAACACAAACGCTTCCATAAGCCTCCCATCAAACGATCCTAACTCCATAGCCATCATATCATAGTTACTTTCACAACAAAATATTAATACTTCCAATACCGCCACCATTTCCATGTCCCAAGATAATCAAAACCCAAATTTGCGATGACAAGATGCCAACACATGACAAGATGCTAACACACGACAAGGCCAAGACACACAATTACCACCCTATCTTCAATGAATGTGTCAAGACAACTCTACCCCACAACAACCTTTGACAATTGAAATGGTCCAACAAATAGTGGAGAAGGCAAAGGAACCCAAAAAGAAGCATTATTCTCTTGAGGAGATATGTCATTATCCTTTTGACAAGAATCTATATATGCCACCATTCCCTAAACACTTTGAAACGCCAAAATTTGACAAATATAAGGGAAAGGGAGACCCTCGGGATCACTTGCGGGAATTCTACTTCGCTTGCCTTGAAGTCGCTCAAGAGGACACTTATTTAATGAGACTTTTTCCCAAAAGCCTTAGTGGACAAGCCGCTGAATGGTTTACACATCTTCCCTGGGGCATTAAATCATTTGAAGAACTTGCGGACAAATTTATAACTCATTTCTCCTACAACTGTGAGGATGAAATCTCTATGACAGACCTTTGTAATACTAAACAAAAGAATGGGGAACCATTTGCGGCCTTTTTACAAATATGGAGAGCATTGGAAAGAAAGTTACCATGGAAAATACCCGAGAAACAATTCGTGACCATGTTTGTCACTAATCTGAATCCTGAATTAGCATTTCACTTGCAAGTGTTTTGTGCCTCAAACTTTGAAGAGGTTATTGAAAGGGGAATAACCATTGAAAAAGCCCTTGTTGCTAAAGGATCAATAAAATTGTATGACAACAACAAGAACAATCATAACAACAACAACAACAACACCTCAAGCAACAACAACAACGCTCAAACAAGTGACAAGCCATGCTTGAACAAAAATAAGAATTCCCTCAATGATGGAGTAACAGATACAAAAGCTGTCCAAAATAATCCACCGCTGAATATCTCAAGCAATAATGTGAATGTACCTAGGGGACCTCCAAGACAAGAAAATCACCCTAGAAGAAGATCTACACCTTTGGGGGAACCCATTGTGGATATTTTGGATAGATGTGTGAAAGGGGGCTTATTGCAACTACCACCCATAAGACCTATTGATGAAAGTCAATTTAAACTTGTGTGGTATGATGAGAATCAATATTGTGAATATCATCATGTTAATGGACATCCAACATCAAATTGCATGAGATTAAAACATCGCATACAAGATCTCATAGAATCAGGCAAAGTCAACCTCCAAGACTCTTCAAATCCATCTCTGAACACAAACTTGGGAGTATACAAGGACCCCCTCCCTGACCATAAAAAAGGAAAAGTCTCTTCAGCCACCAATGAAACATATCATGTTGTTCCTCTGCCAAAATTTTTTGATTCCATTGTTGGCCGAATAGAAGAATCCTTTAGCCATATTAACACTATTACAATCTGAGTCCAATCCCAAACTCCTAATTGTGCTGTCACAACCCATCATGGTCGCATAACCATTCGTGGTGCCACTAACCAACCAACTATAGCTAATCAACCTCAATCATCCTCACCTTCTAATCCACTCGCATATAAATACAACCTCCTAGACCATCTAGGAAAGACACCGACCAAATAACAATTCTTGAGCTCCTTCGCACATCGCCACTTCACAAGGAAATCCTGGATAAGGCTTTGATGGAAACACAAGTCCCTAATGATCTAAATGTGGAATAATTTCAAGCTATGGTAGCTCACCTTGTAGCACCCCATCACCTCACCTTTTCAGAAAAAGATCTTTCTTCAGGTACATCTCATAATGAAGCATTGCACATCAAAGTCCTAGTCCATAAACACATCATAAAAAGGGTTTTAATAGATGGTCACTCCGGCCTAAATCTGTGCACTCCAAAATTATTGAAACATTTGGGATATTCTAATGTGGTCATAAATGCAAATGAATGTATCACCATAAAAGGCTATGATGACACAGAGAGATTGTCTACAAGGACTATCAAACTCCCTATTCAAGTGGGACCTAAGATTTTGGAGACAAAGTGCCAAGTCCTTGAGCTTGATCTTCCTTACAACATTCTTCTTCGTCGGCCATGGATTCATGCTATGCAAGCTGTTCCCTCCACTTTCCATCAGTGCCTCAAATTCCCGCACAACAAAACTGAGGTGACCATTTATGCCAACCCTAGTCCTTTTCAATACTATAGCTTCTTGGAAGGACATGACCATACTTTATGTCCCTATAATCATCTTTTTGCGACTCCTTCCAAGACTCCGCAAATAACTTGATCATCTTTCGTCTACATTGATCCTACTGATTTGCCACCAACATCCCAATCCACCTCTCATCCTGAGATCAAGATCAAGGCAAGTGACAAAGGATGTGGTGAATATGACTTACATGGTGCCTTCTTTTGTGTCGGACTTCTACCACCATCCCCTAAGACATATGGCATTCCTGAGAGAAACGAAGTCTCTACTGTAGTCATCAAGTGCAAACCAACACCAACCTTTGAATAGAAACATCTCATGGAACAGGATATCTTAGAAGATGTATCCTCATGGCTATACTAGGATGAAGAAGAGCAGGAACCCTCGGCTCTTCCATTAGAAATCTATGGTCAAGGTTCCTGAATATTTAAGAAAATGGGATATAGGGGACAAGGGGGCATTGGCTTGTATGAATCAGGGAGCATTGAACTGATCCAAGCTTGTGGACATTATTATCACCAAGGGATAGGGTATAGAATATTAGAATTGCCACCTTTAGAATGTGAGTGTACTTTTGCGGAGGACGCCAAGGCCTTCCCGGTAATCAATGACAAGGATGAGGAGTATCATTCTGACTCCTTCGATTTCACCAAACTCTTTGAATCCTCCATCTGTACCATATTCACATTATCCTCCATGCCATCCACATCCGATGACCTACCTCTCATCTATCCACAACTTGTCAATTGGGACCAAACAGCACCACCCATCCTAGATGTTATAAAAAACAATGAAGCTCTTGTTGAGTTCATGGGAGTAAGGAATCATATTCCTTTGGGAGATCATAAAATAGGATATATCATGGAACTTAACATTGACACATACTTTGGCGAGACCACCCAATTTCTTAGTCACAAAATGATGAATATTAAAATAAAAAAGACATCCCTGGGCGAAAAACACTCTGTGGCCCTTTCAGATGATAAAAAAGTAAAAATAAAGGACGTATCCTCTGGTGAAAACATCTTTGAGGTGCCAGAGGATGAGAGATTGGATCTCCCTAAAGTACCTAAATTTTATCAAGAAACATCTCCTATCTTGACAGAAGCATCATAGGAAATGAATCTTGGCATGGAAAGCGAGCCTCGGATCACATATCAAGCTGAATCATTAACACCAATAGAACAAAAGGCCTTTCTAAATTTCTTCAAACAAAGAAGCATCAACTTTGCATGGACTTATACTGATATGCCTAGGCTAGATATCGCTCTTGTAGTTCATCACCTTGCAGTATATCTAGATGCAAAACCGGTGAGATAGAAATTGTAAAAGATGCATCCACAAATAGCATTACTTGTCAAAGAAGAACTAAAGAAACTTTTGGATGTAGGATTTATTCGACCAATAGACTATCCCCAATGGGTGTCAAATCTGGTACCTATGAAAAAAGTGACTAGGGGCATCTGTTGTTATACCGACTTTTGAGATCTTAAAAAAGCTTGTCCTAAGGATGATTTCCCTCTTCCTAACATCGACATGATCGTAGATCTCACTACTGGACACGAAATGCTATCCCTCATGGACGAGTTTTCAGGATATAACCAAATCAAGATAGCTGAGGAAGACCAACATAAGACATCATTCATAGCACCATGGGGAACTTACTGTTGGGTTGTGATGCCTTTTAGATTAAAGAATGCAGGTGCTACATATCAAAGAGCAATGATAGTCATCTTTCACGATTTCTTTCACAAGATAATGGAAGATAATGTAGATGACCTTTTGGCAAAATCAAAAACAAGAGAGGAAACTCCTAGGATACATAGTGTCATGAAGAGGGATAGAGGTAGATCTGAACAAAGTCAAAGCTATAATGGAGATGCCTCCTCCTTCGACACTTAAATAGCTTAGAAGTCTACAGGGTAAGTTGCAATCCATTCGTTGATTCATAGCACAGCTCACTGATAAATGCTAACCATTTCAACATTTGCTTAGAAAGAATACAACTTTTTAGTGGGATAATAATTGTCAATTGGCCTTCGAACAATTGAAGAAATATCTTGCCAATCTACCAGTTCTCATGCCACCAAGACCAAGACAACCTCTTCTCCTCTACATATCAGTAATAGAAACTGCCATTGGAGCCTTACTGGCACAACATGATGAGCAAGGAAAAGAGAGAGTCATCTATTACATCAGTCACACGTTGATAGCATATGAACTTAATTATTCACAGATTGAGTGAGCATGTTTGGCAGTAGTCTTTTCATCATAGAAGGCACTATATGCTTAGTCACAAAACCAAGCTCATTGCAAAAATTGATCTGTTAAAATATTTGCTAAGCAAATCCGCTCTCACTGGAAGAACAGAAAAGTGGATAATGGTCTTGACTGAATTTGACATTGAGTACACAAAATGAAAAGCCATCAAAGGGCAAGTTATTACTGATCAATTAGTAGATGCTCCTATGCTAGCTAAACATCCTTTGTTTTCTGAGTTTCCAGATGAATCCATAATGATAGTTGCATCGACTGAAAACACTTGGAAAATGTATTTTGATGGATCGTATACGCATCATGGCTCGGGGGTAGGTCTCCTATTTGTCACACCTCAAGGAGACAGAATTGCTAGGTCATACAAAATAACATTCCCATGTACCAACAATATAGCTGAGTATGAGGCCCTCATCACACGGCTTCATATGGAAATCAAATGGAAAATAGAAACACTGACAGTATATGGGGATTCACAGTTGGTTATCTAATAGGTCAACGACGAGTACGAAACAAAAGATTATAAGATCCTACCATATAAGAGAATGGTCAATGACTTCAAGGATTACTTCCACAATATTCATTTTGAATAAATTTCAAGGCTTAATAATAAAGTGGCTGATGCAATGACCACCATTGGGTCATTGGTAGATATGAAAAAAGATAGCAAGAGATGTGAATTCTTGGTGTAAGAGCTTGAAATCCCTACTTATAATGTTCCACAGTCAGAACTTGTATGTGACATTGTTGGTCCTTTGTCCCTGTGTTACCAAGAAATCTATTTATACCTTCATGATAATACCCTTCCACCCAACCTGACATCTACCCAACGACGAACCTTCATCCACCGATCATCCTGTTTCACCATCATTGCTAATACTTTATACCGAAGGAGTCTCGACGGTACTCTTTTGAGATCTCTTAACACTAGGGAGGTTGAGATGACCTTACATGAAGTGCATGAGGGTATTTGTGGGGCACATTCTAGTGGACTGACCTTAGCCAAGAAGATTCTTCGAACAGGGTACTATTGGCCGACTATGGAAAAAGATGTGCATGATTATGTTAAGAAATGTCTACCTTGCCAACAACATGGAGATTCAATACATGCACCATCACAGGAATTGCAACCGATCACGACTCCATGGCCTTTTTCATAGTGGGGGCTCGACCTCGTAGGGAAAATCCATCCACCCTCTTCCAATGGCCATAAGTTCATCATCACCACCACAGAATACTTCACTAAGTGGGTAGAAGCCCTTACACTCACCTTTACCACTAGTGTCCAAATTTCCAAGTTCATCTTGCATTACATCATCTGTCGTTATGGTATCCCACACTCCATTGTCATGGATAATGAAAAGCCCTTTAAGAACCAAGAAGTCCGCACCTTGTGTGATAAGTTCCATATCCAGCACCGTTTCTCTACCCTGTATTATCCACAAGGTAATGGTCAGGCCGAAGCTTCCAACAAAACCATTTTGCATATCCTGAAGAAAATAGTCAATGAACCCGGTCGTGATTGGCACCTGCAGCTTAATCCTACCTTATGGGCATACCGCACTAGATTCGTACACCCACATGAGCCACACCCTATTCATTAGTGTTTGGTTCTGAAGCCATCTTGTCTATAGAGGTCAAGCTCCCATCTTTGCCCATCTCATTAAAGAACATTATCAATGATGAGGAATATCGAACTGCATGACTAAATGAATTAGAGTTGCTGGATGAGAAATGTATAAACGCTCTAAACAATTTGCAAGCTTATCAAAATCACCTCTGGAGAAGTTATAATAAGAAAATGAAGAGCTGCATTTTTGAAGTAGGTGATCTTGTCCTTATGGAGAATTAGAAGAACATGCAATATCGCCCTAAAAAAGGAAAGTTTGAACCTAATTGGCTGGGTCCCTTCATTGTCACAACCAGTTATGGATCAGGAGCCTATCAACTATCTACACCTGAGGGGCAGCCTCTGGAGGAACCTATGAACATCATGCACTTGAAGAAATTCTATGCATGACCCATCAAATATCCCAAATCAAAAAATCAAAAAAATTAAAAAAAAATCGAGTGCAATAAAGTCGTCCAATGGTGAAAATCACTCCAGTGACGCCTTGGATAAGTACCATGGTGAAAACCTATTTTAGGTGCCATGTGTAGTGGCAGGTCCTACCATCTAATAAAATCCCTCTCTGCACCCATAACCATCCATCCTGCCATAATAAAATCCATCATTGCATAATCATTCATCCCATTTACATACCATAGCTTGGAGTTTGAAGCATTTTTTGTCATCCCACCCTTATCTCCTTTCATAAATCACACCCACAAATACAATTCTGGAGATGGTATCCTTGTATGCTCTTGAGAGTCAGAAATAATATCAAAATACAAAAAAATCACAATACTCCAAAGATTCCAAAAACAATCATAAAATGTCTTGAAAAAAAATTCCAAAAACAAAATCAAATATTCCCTCAAAATACAAAAAAATCAAAATATTATCAAAGAAAATCCAAGCAATAAATGTACCCACAAACATCATCAAACCCGCATCTTCTTCCATCCACAACTACTCAGAACCATCCTTCTATCCACGAGCCATCCCTACATCATCACGTCCAACCAGAACTACATATTCATCTTGCCCGCATCTATTAAGGACCTTGATCCCATGGATACAGGGTATGTAGGCAGTCTAGAATATGAAGGAAGTATCTAGTACTCAGGTCCACATGATGTACCCATTCAACCCAGTTGGATGGTTCAGATCAATCAAACTTACCTTGCAAAGCAAACTAAGCATCAACATCAAAACATCATCCTCAAAATGCAAAAAATCATCAATCAACAAATCAAACCCCATCATCACAAACAACTAGCTATCTGCTTGCTTATCCTTTTTAGCATCTAAATCCAACAAACATCATCAACAGGTTCTAACCTTAATGGATATATCATTCCTATAATAGGCAGAATCTATTTATCCTTAATCATCATCCTCATCTTATCTAAACATCTCTTGGAAAGAAATACCTAGCTGTGGTCTTGCTTGTGATTGATCTTATTGATTCTTGATTTTTTATCTTGAGCCTCATTTTTAGGGATACTCAAAAACTGCCTTGATCTCATCATATCTTGGTATGTGGATGAGGACACCTAGACTAGAGCATAGTCATTGTTTTGGATGTTGTTTTTGTAGGATGGTCTCCTTACCTCTAAGAACGGTATTCATATTTTGATAATGATGTGTCGATTCTAGCATATTTCTCTCTTGGGGCATTTAAGCACAAATCTCACCTTTTATGTTTCTAGGAGGTTCTATTATGAGTCCCCTTCCATCATCTAGTCAAGGTTGTGCTATCTTAAGGGTCTAGGTACTTATCCCTTTGCTAGTAAGGTTTGGTCTATGCAAAAAAAAGGATAATAATCAGCACTTTGGTCCTATCATACCTTTGTGCACTCTATCCTATTTTTCTATATTAAACCTAGAAATTCTCTCAATGTTATCATGTAAGTACTAATCCTAGCTCATTCCCCCCATCCAATTTTTTCATCCACCTAACTTCTTTTCTATTTAACATGCCTTGTCCCCCATTTAACATGCCTTGTCCCCCCCTCCTAACATGAGTCCCTCGATGGCGTGGTGTCTATTGACTTAGTTTCCCCCCATTTTCCCTATACCTATCCCCATTCGTCCTTCCCCTAGCCTTTCCCCAATCTTGTCACCTAGGGTTTGACATAATCTAAATTGTATCATGACATATTTTCCATTTCATCACATTGCATTTACATTTTATATGCATTATCATTATTACATTGTCACTTGCATTACATTTAGGTACATTTCCATTTACATTGTGCATACCATATATCATCACATTTTGCATATACAAGAAAAGAAAACATTGCATAAATCATCTACTAGGCATGGCATCCATAAAATAATGAAACATAACATCATCATATAAATCATTAGCATGCAAATATTTGCCCATATCAAAAACCATCATAAGTCAAATGCATCCATAGTCCAACATAACATACATAGGAAACATTTAGATCACCATCATTTTGCATACATAAAATAAAACAAGTAGCATAACACATTTACCATCATCTATAAAACATTTTTGCATAAGATAAACATAAGCACATAAACACGTCATAACCACACCATATAGGGCACCAAAATAATCTCATATATATATATATATCATCATCGAAAAAATATACATTGCTCATATATACATCAAAAATATGTCATAATGCCTACAAGGGCCAAAATGATACAACATAAAAAAAAACTATTAGCCCTAGCCTGATGAACCTCTCTGACTGAGTCGGAGATCCCCCTAGACCCTATGGTGGCTATGGTGGCTGCGATGGATGTGGTATCTATGGCATCACCTGCTGAGATAGTGGCTGATGGATAGACTGCATCGATCTCGATCTATGTGAACCTAACATCCTAGATCGACTTTGCTGACTGAATCTAGGAAGCCGCTGCTCCGGAGGAACACCTATGCAGTAAGCTGAATAATAGTAGTCTGCCAGGGAAGACTACTATGAGGACCATCTCTACTCCTCCACCAACTGACCCTGCACCTGTATCAACTAACTTTGCAAATGCACTATCTGTGTTGTTCTCCCTCCAGCCACTAATCCCTGCAACCTAGAAACCTTAGCCTACAGTCCCAAAACCTAGCTAGTCAAACTAGCCACCTGAGTCTCTACTGCTTGATGTAGCCCTCTCTCTCTCTGTCCCGCGCTACTATCAAGGCTATAACCTGTGCCTATAGAGCACCGCTCTAACCATCCCCATCCCTGTTGCCTCCATCTATAGCTACTGACAATCCCCGGAGCTAGGCTAACTCCTGACCCTGTCTTTGCAAGGTATCCTCATAACTTGTTATCTGAGCATGCAGGGTAGCCATCTCTATCTCCTCATCATCCCCTCGGCCTCTTCATTGTGATCCCTATCTCTCTGCCAGGACATCCTCTCCTGCTCTCAAGCTACCTGCCCTTGGGGTCCCAGAGCTGCTAACCAACACCTGCTGCTGAATTGTAGGCCTCCCCTATTGTGGTGGCCTAAGAAGTGGTGCTAACCCCCTCTAACCTGACTATATCGGTATCCTACCAGAAGATACCGGTCCCCTCTGGGCATGCTGTGGTAGTGGTCCTCTCAGCGGTACCATCGATCCTCTCTATAGTGGCCCTCTCTGTGGTACCTACCTAATCCAGCCACCCTGATCCCTGCCACCCTGTCCTTTGCCAGCTCTACCTCTGCCAGTCCCCCTCACGAAACTACCTGTACCTCCTCCGTCATCATCATCATCATCATCCACTCCCTCCTCCACTATCATATCTGGCTTGGCCTTTGGATCTATCAAACAGTTGGGCTGCCACATGTGCCATCATCTGTCATAGTCAGGTGTAGTACTCGCATCTGCAATGGTACTGCGCTAGTCCCACTACTATGGCTATAAAGCATCAAAATCAACAATGGCTATCTGGGGCACTATCTGAGGAGGCCATCTCCTGTCTCTTGTCGTCCACCCGAAAATGGCCATCACCTATGGTAAATCCTATTGTAGACCAAACTGTCTCATAACACACGAGGGGATGTATTTGTCAATGGTCTGATCTCCTCACCCCATGATGTATCGTGTCTAAATAGCATAAGGCAACTGCTCATCCTCATCTAACCACCACTCACACCCAATATATGGTCTGTATACTATCCGTGTCACCTCATCGAACAATCTATGCCAGTACCTCAACATCCATGTATATGAGTACTGTAACTGTCCTTGGTACCTGAATACATAAGCCTCAAAAAGCTATCGGTGCAACACTCCCACTAGACGCGTGATTAGAATATGCTTAAATGCCCAAACATGTAGTAATGTCACTCCTGCTGATAGGGCACTATCTAAATGATACACAACTATGTGCATCTCATGATACAACTGTGTAAGTATATAGGGACCCCAGGCAAACATAGTCTCGTGAACCACCATCTACTCAATCACCTCTCCCCAACCCACTGAGAATCCCTATCCTCTCCTGTCTGGTATCACCACTCCATCGATCAAAGCACAAAGAAACATGATCCAACTTCGCTCCCCAGCTGCAAGAGTCTAATGGTAACTCATCACTCGATCCTCCTCTACTAACATGAATGCACCTGGCGCGAAGGCCCTCTCCAATGCTGGCCCTCCTCTACCCACATCATAGATCACTCGTCTCCCATGAATTAGAACCTTCAGGATCTGATAGACATCCTCTAGGGTGATGGTCATCTCACCCGTCGGCAACCAAAATGAACATGTCTTTGGTCTGAACCACTCAATCAAAGCTATCATCAGGGCTCTGTGTGCCTGCAACATGGGCATCTCTGCAGGTGTCCGCAGTCCTAAGGTGCTAAACCACACTCATGTAGCATCATCAAACCCTACCCAAAGTACCATCACCTCAGGCACTCTCCACTCCCATGATGACACAATGCCCCCATCAATCTGCATTTCATCACTTAATTCACTCCTAAGAATTCATTTTTCTCCCAAAGCCTTAAAAATTAAAAAAGGTGGTAACAGAACTTGATACTATCCTAAAATTAATTTTAGCACCAATCTTCTAGCTAATCGAGTGAATAGAATATTTGGTGCTACCATTCATAAACATCGCGCTATGACAAGGAATAGCACTACCCTGCTTTGACTTCACACCAATATTCAAATTGGCACTAGTCTCACCCATTTTCATGCCGCAACTAAAAATGGAGCCAGTACTCCCTAAATTCATGATAAACCAAAAAATCGTGCCCCTTCCCATGACCGCGCCATTCCTCAAAATGGTGCCAAAAACCTGAATCGCGCGATTATACAAAATCGTGCCACAACCTCCTTGGATTGTGCCATTTTTCAAAATGGCACCAATTCACCCAAATTTCATGCCACGCGATGATGCTAATCACCCTAACCTACCCATTTCCTAACAAAATAAAATGCAAATATGGGATTGACAACTCACCCGCTGGCCAGCCTCCACTCGTATGTACGTCCGTACCCTTTCCGCCAAGTGTGAGTATCGAGGGTAGAAAGGTAGGTTGCCGCCTCCTACCATCTCTCTTGCTCTCTCTTTCTCTTTGGATTTCTATTGGCTACGTGTGCAAATGATTCACTTTGGGCCCGCTTTTTGCTATTTTTCATCTTCTTCTTCCCTAAGGAGCATATTAACTCATTTTTTCACCCATTTTTCTTCCTACTGACTTGTTTTTCCATCCTGCCTTCATTTTTCACCTTCGTTTCTTACCTTTTCAAGAGTTCACCCTAAAATTTTTTATTTTTTGCCTGAACTCTCAAGGGGGCATCCCTTACCCATTTTATTCCTCCCTGCAGCTGGGGCAATTTTTCTTTGACTTCACGCCACGTCAAAGAGGGGCAAATGTAGACACCCTAAAATGTCCTAGCCATTTAATCGTCCCAATTAATTAATTAAATTTTATTTAATTAATTAAAACCCCTTGAGCACCTATATTGAATTAATTTAATTCAATATTTATTCTCTTCTAATGTTAGCCCATATTAATTAAATAAATATTAAATATTTATTTGGTTAATATTCTGACTCACAATTCCAACTTAATCACACCCTTAATTAATTAAATAAACCCACTTTATTTAATTAATTATCACCTTCACATGTCTCCAAACTCAAATAAAATAAATAAATAAATCCCTCACCTCTCACCTCATTGCAACACTTGTCACATTATCTACCCTCCACTTAATCCTTTCACATGACTTGCCAATTTAAACATTTTTATTTAAATTGGAGTTAATTATTCTCCTCCCTCCATTTGTCACATGACTACATAGTCACATGCACCTCTTAGCCTTTTATTCTAATTTAAAATTCACCTCTCTTCTCCATCTCACACTTGTCACAAGGCTAAACTTGATCCATGTATGATTAATCTGAGCCATCCATAAGCCAAAAGTCAAAATCAAATCTCATACCTCCATTTCAACAAAGCTTTTCTATAAATACAACCCTCTTCTAAGCCATTTGCATCTAATCTTGAGTGTATCATCACTCTGTCAAAATCATTCTTGCATTTGTGAGCTAGGGTTTAGTGATTTACACTTGCATGAGAGCATTTCACATTTTTATCATTGTGGGTATAGCTAGAATGTTCATGGGTGCAACATTCTCAACCTTAACCATGGATTGTGGATCATCTTGAAGGTATATTGCATTTGTTCTTTGCATTTTGTGTTGATTTCCTTCATGCTTGTTTCCATGATTTCAGTTATTAAGTGGTAAAAGAAATAATTAACTACAAAAAGTTCCAAAGTTTTGAGACAACTAATTCACCCCCCCCTCTCAGTTGTCTGTCCTATTTCTAGCAGTTGGTATCAGAGCAAGGTTCCTTTGAGAAGCCTAACAGCTTGAGGAAAAGATCTTGGAAGAAGTTTTAAATGGGTTCACTCAAAGATCAGTTTTAGTTGGTCCTATAAGAGCTTGTTCAGTCTAAAATAGAAATTAGTAATATGAGAGGTGAACTTAAAGATGTTGATGATACCATTGAAATGTTAAAAGATAAATTAAAGAAATCTTTGCAAATGAAAAAGGAGCTACTTCTGCAACTATCCAATTTACCTAAAGAATGAATGAAGCTTTGGAAGAAAAGACAAAGGAATGTGAGAAGTTGCTAAAAGAAGTTGTTGTTCTAAAAATTGAAATGGAATCTAGGGTGATGAGGCAAACCAAAGAAAGTGGAGATAGGAAGAAAATTGAAGAAGATCTGAATCAAAAACTAAAAGAAAGAATTGAAGAATGTTGCAAATTGGATGGAATAGTTTGCCATCTAGAGTCTGATCTACAAGAAAGTAGAGACAATGAGAGAGAACTTGAAAGGCAAATTGTCATTCTCAGACATGACCTAGATGTTGCAAATGAATATAAGGAGAAGTTCAAGATAAGCTCAATAAAACTCAAAGCACTACTCAAAGGACAAAAAAAGGCTGATGACAAGCATGGTCTTAGATATGAGAAAGGTGAAAGCTCTGAATCTGGACAGAGAAATTTTTAACCTAGGAATGGGAGAAATAGAACTAGAAAACCTCCGATAAGACAACCTAATGCTCAAACATATCCATCATTCAATGGAAATTGTTTCAACTGCAACAAATTTGGTCATAAAGCTACTTAGTGTAGAAGGAGAGTAAATCAAAATGGTCCATCCTTCTTCGATCAATGCTTCAAGTGTAAGAGGTATGGTCATAGATCAAATAATTGCAGAAGTATGATAATGAATAATGCTAACAATAGAGGAATTGGCAATCCCTTTAATGGTCACTATTTTGCTTGCAATGGGTTTGGACACATGGCTAATCAGTGTAGATCAAGAGGAAATCAAGTTTATAAGACACAAAATGTTGTGTACTTTAATTGCAATAAATCTAGTCATATTGCAAGATTCTGCAAAAGTAGGAACAATGGAAGTAGAGGTCCGGTAAATAGAAAACTAGATGAGCAGAGACAAGACAAAGGCAAAGAAAAAATTGATGCAAATGGGACTCAAAATGAAATAAAGAAAACATGGGTCAAGAAAATAATTTTGAATGACAGTCATGGATACGCATCAGAATCCTGTGCTAAAAATTCCTTCAGGAATTGATTTGGAAGCCTTGGCTCAGGGGGAAAAGCATTGTAAATCAAATTCCCCTAGCCAGTAAGTAAGTGCCTAAATCTGGTACAGTGAGAAAAGAGATCTTGGATTGTTTTAGATCATTTGGAAGGATTCCAAAAGAAAAGAGGTGAATATGGAAAATTGCGAAGTAATTTATGAGAAACTGTTCAACAAATAGAGTAATCGGATGTATTAGGGTAGAGCATTTATTATAAAGACAAATTAGGTGCTGTGGAGCATAAAAAGTTCATTCATTCCTCATTTAGATCACTTTGCATCAGAAGAAAGCAAGAAGAGGAGAAGTGAATGAGTTCAGAGCTGAGAATTCTCAAGAATTGAAGCGCAAAGAGGATCTCCAAGAAAAACCCTAATCTGCAGAACAAGGTACTTCTATTTTTTGTGAAACCTCTTGAATTCTCTATCTTTGCAAATGGCTACACCTTTAATTGTTGATATCACTGAAAGGCCCTATCCTAAATTTAAGAAGCATCCTTACAAATCTATTGAATTTGAGCCGCTAGGTGCTTTTTCTTGTGTTCCATTTGGGGTTTTACATGTTGAAGACATTAGGGCATACATTCATTGCAATATAGAAGAATTTGGGAATCTAAAACTGTTGGAATTGTTTAAGAGCCATCTAAAAGATGACAATTACCAATTGAAACCTAAATTTGAAGCCCTTGAAAGTAAACATTTTCTGCAAATGATTGAATTTTTGTCTTTTGATGAAAGTGAATGGGTTCGGTATGTGTTGAGCCAGATGCACGATGAATTTATTTGGCTACTACAACCATTTAAGATCACTAAAGATGTTATTAAAATTGTGACCTAGCTGAATGCAATTGGTGGATTACCTAGTTTGAAAGCTGTGAAGAATCAAATTGTTACTGATGCAACCAGAGCGAAGTATGAAAAAAGAGCAATGACAATAAATGACATCATCGAACTAGAAGTCAAATTTGCTTCTATGATCATTAGTTATAAGATCTATCACTCTAGTAGGGAGAATTCAGTTTCTGGGACTGTAATATATGCAGCTTATAACATGTTAAAGGAGAATGCTAACTATGATCTGTGTGAATTACTACATAATCAGCTGGTAGAGAATCTGAGCAAAATAAAAAAGGACAAGAAAAACTCTTTCAAATATGGTTCTTTGATCATATGCCTATTTTTCTATTTCATGAATGAAATGCTTGCAGTGCAAGGTGTGCACTGGACAAATGACAGGTCGGTGGCAATCCAGATAAGAGAGCATTTATATAGCCTTGGAGATTTAGGTGCACAAAAGACTGCAATCTGGGGGTATTTCAAAAAATTTCAGAGTCTGATGCATGCAAGGGAAAGAATCCCTAATTCAGTTGTAGAAAAGTATGAGAAGGAGATATGTTTTATGGTCAACACAGATCAATGTTTGATAGAAGCTATAGAACTAAGAACAGTATGGATAATGCCAATGGGTTATGAGATGTATGAGAGAGTTTTAGACATGTATGCTCAGCATCTTCTAAGAAAACTTAAAGACACCTCTGTTGAAAGGTTTGGAACCTACAAGGAACTAAGCTTAAAGTTGCATGTGGAGCTTAGATAGTCAGAAACAAAAAGAAAAGTGTACAAGCAAGTGGATATGTATGCAGAAAGTATTGGGATTACAAAAGAAACAATGAGAAAGAATAGAGTAAGGATTGAAAAGATGAAGAAAAGAACTGAGCAGACTTTAGAAGAAAAAGTAGAAAGTGAGCCAACAGTCGCTCTGGAAGTCCCATCAAGCTTCTCAAGGAAGAGAAGGAGTTCTGAAACTCTTGTTGAGAAACCCAAGCCCACTTCCACCAAGAAATCAGAAGCCACTCCATGCGGTGAAGGAGGGAAAAGAAACAAAACCAAGGCCACAAGAACCCACAAGAGCACAAAAGATGACGAGGAGACAGACATATGAAGAAGTGAAAGAAATAAGATCCAAGAAAGCTAGAACTTCAAAAACTTCTGAAGACTAGCCTTCCGAAAGCAATAATGCTAGTAAAAACCAAGCAACTGGTAAGGTCACTATGACTATTGATGAAATTGTAAAAACAATCATTGTTCATGGAAATTTCAAGCCTATTAGGGTTTACTATGATAATTTTGATCAAGAAAATAAGAAAATTTTGGAAGATACCATTATCATTTGAATAAATTCAATAGAGCCCTATTGGAAATTTTACAAGAACTTCCTAAAAGTTTAAGGAAAGTAATGGAAATGAGGAAAGAAGTAGCCAAGGCTAAATACCTAGAACTCAGAGAGTATGTCCTCTCCACTTTGTGTCCTATGATGAATAGAAGAGAAGCAAATAAAATCCTCAGAGAAGTTAAATAAAAATTTAGAAGCAAGGTCCAGATGAACAAGCTAATGCTTCGTGAAAATGAGGAAATTGCAAAAGAAATAGAAGAAATTTTGAGAAAGGCTTTAGATAAAGATAAAAATTATATTATTTCAAAGAAACAAGTAGAAGAAGTCAATCCTCCAGTTCCAGAACATGAAGCTCCAGAAGAATAGATTAACAAAAGAACTGATGACCAAGGTGTTAATTTAGATCCTCCGGAGTTAACCTATGAGGAGACAAATATTGAATTTGATTCATCAAATTTGAATGTTGGAGAAGTTTAGGATGAGGAACAAGTCAATCAGGAGGACATAGAAATGATAGACAAAATAGTTGATGCAAGAGTAACTCCTCCACCTGATCATTCATAGAGCCCTTTGGATCAGGTAGCAAGTGGTGAACAAACATGAAAGAGTCCCTCTGTAGAGAACATAGAGAAAAGTAAAGCAGAGAAAGAAGAAGAAAAAGGAAAGAAAGATAAAGCAGAAGAAGATGGTGCAAATGTTGAAGCACCTAAAGCAGATACTAAGAAATCTAATGAACTAAAGGATGGTTCAGAAAATGTTGCAATAGACACTGCAGATGCAATGAAAAGTCTTCTTGGAAAAGAGATGATTGAGCTTGATGAGCCTGAACTACTCCAAGGTCTAGCCAATCCAGATGCTCTCTCTCCAATTCAATTGATGAAAATAGCATCATTCACCCAAGTAAAGGCTAGAGAAAAGATGTTAAAGTTCCACATGGAGGACAATGAGCTACTGGGACTTGCAACCGGGATTTTGGAAAAGTTAATGCCTTCCTACCAGAAGAGTCGATCTGATTCCCCCTCCAAACATCTGAAAAATCTTGTAAGTTCTGTAAATACTCATTTTGAGTCCTTTGAGAAGTCTACAGAGACAAAAGTCAGAAATGAGTTTTTGAATAAGAGACTTAGTAAAATTAAGAGTCTAATAGGGTATGATAGGACTATACTTGCTATTAGTATAAAGAGTGTTCAAAATGCTCTAAGTGATGGAAGTGATATATATAAGTTTTGTCTATCCTGGCCCAAAGTAAGTGAGGATATTGAAAAGAAGATAAAGGAACAAGAACTAAAATTGCCAAATCTATCAAATAACTTTGATCCTCTAACTATTTCACCCATAAGTCAGGAATGTCAAGTAATTATCTTGACTGATGAGATAAAGAGACTTGTTAAAGAGAAAGGCAACATTATGAAGAGAATGTGTGAGCTCCAGGGATTGATTACCCCTAAGTTAGAGACAATGTATAATGCCCTATTTGAAGCTCAAACTGCAATTCAGACTAGTGATGCATCAGATCTATCAAAGGCAGAAGCATATTCATCTTTATTGAGTGGGCACATCTCAATTTTGGATGGAATGAAGAGTACTTGGGCCTTTGAACTTGTGCAAATAAAAAATAGCTTTGCAGACATTCTCAAGGTTATGTAAATAAAACTTAATGATTAGTTGTACATATGCGACAGTATATACAGAATTTTTTAGAGAATTTTGGTTTGAGACCCCACCCTTTTCCATTGATGTCAAAGGGGGAGTGAAGAGCAGTGAAAAATGAAGAATTCAGCAAAGGGGGAACTTCAGAACTAATAGAGAAGCACAAGTGTACAGAGTAAGGGGGAGCTACATTAGACACTTAGTCATTTTTCACTAAGTGTTACCATCAATGCCAAAGGAGGAGATTGTTGGCAAGAGACACTGCTTCACATTGATAGATGTTGTCATTGATAGTAACTAAGATCATCCCATTCATCTGCATAAAATAATTTGTTCACACCAGAAGTCAGAATCAGAATTGGTCTAAGTCCAGGTAGTTAGGAATAGAGTAGGTGACAAGGTCCGGTATCTTGGTCCGGATCTCTCCGGTGGAAAGGCATGGTTTGCTGTGGATCTAAAGTAGTTGAAAGCATTGCCAAGACAATCTAAATCTAGAGTTTTGTCCTCTGATGATGGACTCAAAAGATATTAGCTTTTGAGTGTCGGGTTTCAGTTTGATAGAACAGATAGAAGAAGAACAGGCCGACCTTGTGAATGATCTTAATTTTGGATGTATAGAAGTTGTTTATTGGGAAATTAGTGATGATAGCTAACATGATTGATGATTTGTGAGTGCAATTTTTGGTCTAAATCTCATATTATGTATGGATCTAGTTGACAAAGCAAAGTACTCAACAAAGTTCTAAATGTTCTTGAAGCTGACTGGTAAAATGATTGTAGATCATGTTACGGATATATATAGCCGATGAAATTAGATGATTTTGTTTGTGAGGTGTACAAATAAGGTGTAAATGTGAGAAGGGTAAAAATCTAAGGTGTGAATGAAGGCAGAGCAGTAAGAAGAGTAGAGCAAAGATGAAATGTGTAAGATCAATTTTTGCACTTAACCAAAACTGAAACTCTTGCATGGGTAGATGCTATTTATTAGTTCAAAATCTGTGCTATTCTCTTGTAATCTTTTTGTAGGCAGTGAGCTTTGGGTAGTGAGATCGAATGCATGTGTATTCCCATTTGTAAAAATACTTTTAACATGGTATCGATTTTGTGGGTTAACCCCCACCACAGTTTTTCCCTTAACCAGGTTTCCACGTTAAAAATCTTGGTGTCAAGTGTGTTTTTGTATTGTTTCTCTTACACTTATGATTGTTGTTTTTATGGTTAAGTTATTGAATTGTTATTAAGTGGTAAAAGAAAGAATTAACTGCAGAAAGTTCCAAAGTTTTGAGACAACTGATTCACCCCCCCTCTCAGTTGTCTTTCCTATTTCAAACACCTTCATCATCTAACACCACCAAATCAACATCAATCCCCACCTTCATATTAACATCAACTATATCCACATCCACTCCTCAAATTACCCTCAACATACCTAACAACACAACCTACACCAACGCTTCCACAAGCATCCCCCAATTTGATGCAAACACCATAGCCTTCATGACACAACTCTTCTCCCAACCACCATATAATACATCCAACATCCCTAGCAACAACCCTTGTAACAATCCACAAACATCTAACTTTACATACATGCAACCTCCTATTTCACAACCCCCCACATCATCTTCCACACATAACGCCACCCAAACATTCCAAAAAAATCAAAACCCCCAACAACAATAACAAATTCCACAAAATATCCTACAACAACTCATGGTCTACCAACAACAACAAACCCAAACCCCACCACAACAACAATTGCCTAACTTCCTCCAACACCTAATCCAAAATCAACAACAACAAAACATATCACAACCACCCACCCATGATTTATCAAGAATTGTTCAAACATTGATCCAAACATTTGAGGACATACAACATGGTCATAAAAGAAAACAATACTCATTTGAAGATATTTTCCCATATCCCTTTGATTGCACCATCCCCATGCCTCCCTTCCCTAAAAATTTCAAAACACCCAAGTTTGACAAATACAAAGGGAAAGGGGACCCTAGGGAACACCTTAGGGAATTTTTACATGACTTGCTTGGAAGTCTCTTATGATGACACATATCTTATGAGACTTTTCCCTAGAAGCTTAGGAGGACAAGCCACCGAATGGTTTTGCCACCTTCCCTCCAATACCAAAACATTTCACGAACTTGTAGGAGAAATTTGTCAATCACTTCTCATACAACTTTGAACATGAAGTGTCCATGACAAACCTTTGCAACACTAAACAATGAAATGTGGAATCTTTCACCACCTTCTTGCAATGGTGGAGAAGTCTAGAAAGCAACCTCCCATGGCCCATCCTCAAAAAATAATTGTTCACTATGTTTGTGACCATCCTTAACCAAGAGATGGGATTCCACCTTCAAATCAAATGTGCCTTTACCTTCGAAGAGGTTATCGACAAAGGAACCACAATTAAAAGAGCTCTCATAGATAAGGGAGCTATCAAAATCTATCAAGAAAATAATGACAATAAAAATAACAACAACAAGGTCAATAGCAACAACAATAACAACAACAACACAAACACAAACAACAACCAATCATACGAGAAACCCCACTTTTGGAGTAAGAACAAAAACACCCTTAACGATGGTGTCACGGACATTAAGAATATCCAAAATGTACAAACTACCACACCATCAAACCCATCCATGAGCACTAATAATGTTAGCATTCCTAAAGGACCACCAAGACAAAGCAATGTACCCAAACAAAGATTCATTCCCTCAGGTGAACCAATTGAAAATGTCTTGAGAAACCTTTTAAAGGCTAACTTAATCCAATTATCTACCATTCAACTATATGATGACAGTTTATTTAAACCTTCTTGGTTTAATGAAAAAACCTATTGTGAATACCATAGGGTGAAAGGGCATAAGATATCCAATTGCATGAGATTGAAGAATTGCATCCAAGACCTTGTGGATCATGGTGACATTACCATTGACGAACCTCCTAAAAGATCACCCAATGTAAACTTACGGGCTTACAAGGATCCACTTCTTGACCATAACAAAGGTAAATCCTCAAGCTCCAATCAAACCTATAACATTGTCCCTCTCCCTCTTCTTTCAATTCCGTTGTGGGTCATATAGAAGAATGTCATAACCAAGTAGCTACCATCACCATTTGAGCTAAAACACCCAATTGCATCATCACTACTCGTCACGGTCACATATCTATTCAAGGAGCCTCAACTGATGACCAAGCTACCACATCTGCACCCACAAACCACCCACCCACAAACAGATACAACCTCCTTGAACACCTTTAAAAACACCCACCCAAATATCCATCCTTGAGTTGCTCCGAACATCACCTCTCCACAAAGAATTCCTTGATAAGGCCTTAATAGAGACCCGCGCCCCCAATGAATTGAATTTCAATCAATTCCAATCCATGGTGGGACACCTCTCATCACCTCACTATTTCACATTCTCTGAGAAAGATCTTCCTACCACTAGCACATCTCATAATGAAGCCCTCCACATCTAAGTCCGCATACACAAGTTACATAGCATTGAAATAGTCTTAATAGATGGTAGTTCTAGCCTAAATCTTTGCACTCTCAAACTAATAAAACAATTGGGATATTCTGATGTGGTCGTAGACTCAAGTGAAATCATAACCATCAAAGGATATGATGACACTAAACGACTATCTGAAGGGACAATCAAGCTTCCAATTCAGGTTGGACAAAAGATTTTGGAGACTAAATGTCAAGTGCTTGATCTTGATCTCCCTTACTATTGACAAGAGACACTACTAGGCATGTCAGATGTCATTGATGGCAACTAAATCTATCTTATACATCCATATTTTACCATTTGATCATACCGGAAGTCAAGTTGCAGATTTGTCTAAGTCCAGATAGATAGGAACATAGCATATGATAGGGTTCAACATTTTGGTCTGCATTTCTCCATAGATTGTCATATTGTGCTACAGATCTAAGGGGATATTAAGGGATGTCAAGGCTGCTTAAATCCAAATTTTTAGCCTCTGATGATGAAAGGATTGAAAGTTACAAGCATCTGAGTATCAGGTTTTGGTTAGACAATTCAATCTAGTGAAGAATAGGGCGACTTGGTGTTTGATCCTTGTACAGATTAAGAGAAGTTGTTGGTTGACTAATTTGTGAGATCCAGTGGTATTGGCTGACATGTGTGATGACTTGAATACACAAGTTTTGGTTCGCATTGATGTTTGTGTATGGATTTAGCCGACAGAACAGTGATCTTGAAATTGTTTCTAAGTTTTCTTGAGGCCGTTTGTAGTTGATGAAAGCCCATGTTGCGGATATATATAATCAACGAGTTCAAGCATTTTGAAGTGCGAATGTGTGAATATGAAGTGAGAGGTGTGAAGTGTAGCAGTAACAAGTGCGAAGCAAAGAGATCTAGGGTTCAGATCATTGCAGAACAATGAAACATGACAGTAAGAGATGAAGTGTGTGAAGTTAGTATCTTAAGCCTAACTGGAACTATAATCTTGCATTGTTAGATGCTATTCTTTAGTTCAAACATTTCGGTGAACTCTTGTAATTGATCTTGTAGGTAGTGAGCCTCCTTTGAGCAGTGAGCTCTGGGTAGTGTGCTTGAAGGCATGTGTCTTCCCATTTGTAATACTTTTAACAGAGTATAAAATCTTGTAGGTTAACCTCCACCATGGTTTATCCCTTAACCGAGTTTCCACGTAAAAAATGTGTGATGATTTTGTTGTTGCTATTCTTATGTTCTTATTTCTTTCTTTTGAATGTATGTGGTAAATTTATAAAGGAACATAATAATAAGTTTTGCAGAACACTGATTCACCTCCCTCTTAATGTTTCTTAATTTCAACAATTGGTATTAGAGCTTGGTTCCTTGGAAGAAGTTTAACAGCTTGAGGAAGATCTGGGAAGGTATTTCAATGGGCTCATTCAGGTATTCTGATGGCATCAATGAACAACTTCAAGTTGCTTTAGAAGATCTTGATTAGTCTAGAGCAAAAGTTAAAGAACTGAAAGAAAACCTTAAAGATGCTGAGGATTTCATTTAGACTTTAAAAGGGCAACTAAGCAAATCTATGGAAAAGAGGAAAGAGTTACTTCAATGGTTAGCAAATTAGAATGAATACAATGACATGGATGAGGCTCTGAAGGAGAAGACAAAGGAATGTGAGATGCTAGAAAAAGAAGCCATTGTATTAAAACATGAGATGGAATTTGGAGTGATGAGGCTAACCAAGGAAATAGAGGAAAGGAAGAAGACTGAATAAAACCTAAATTAGTCTCTAAAAGAAAGAATGGAAGAGTGTTGTAGATTGGACAGAATAATTGGCCATCTAGAATCTTATCTACAAGAAGCCTGGTATAATGAGGAACAACTTGAAAAGAAAAATGTCATTCTCAAACATGACCTAGAAGCTGCAAATGAATACAAAGAAAAGTTCAAGATAAGCTCAGTTGAACTTGAAGTGTTACTTGATAGTCAGAAGAAGGCAGATGATAAGCATGGTCTGGGATATGAGAAAGGTGAAAGCTCTAGATCCGATCAAATAAATCTTGAAGGAAGAAATCCAAGAAGGAATCCTAGAAGGCCTTCAGTAAGGCAACCTAATGCTCAAAGGTATCCATCTTTCAATGGAAATTGTTTCAATTGCAATAAATTTGGTCATAGAGCTACTTAGTGCAAAAGTAGAGTGAATCAAAGTGGTCCATCTTTCTCTAGTCAGTGCTTCAATTGTAAAAGGTATGCTCATAGATCTAATGAATGCAGAAGTATGATGATGAACTACTCTAACAACAGAATAAATGCCAATTCTTTCAATGGCAACTATTTTGCATGCAATAGATTTGGGCACATGGCTAATCAGTGTAGATCAAGAAGAAATCAAGTAAATGAGCAAAGAAATGTTGTGTGCTTTAATTGCAATAGATCTGGTCATATTACAAGATTCTGCAGAAGCAGGAATGATGATAGAAAAGGTCCAGTAAATAGAAACTAAAACATGTAGAGACAAGATAAAGGTAAGGGTAAAGTAGATGTGAATGAGATTCAGAATGAAATGAACAAAACATGGGTGAAGAAAGGTGAAATGAATAATGGTGATGGGTCTGCATCAGAATCCGGTGCTGATAATTCCTCTGGGAATTGAAGTAGGAGCTCTGGCTCATGGGGAGCTGCATTGAAAATCTAATTCACCCTACTAGTAAGTGGGTACCTGAATCTGGCACAATGAATGAGGATAAAGGAGCCTATTATAGATCTATTGAACCAAATTCTAGAAGAAAAGAAGCTAATGTGATTGATTGCGGAGCAATTGAAGATTGATTGTATTCAGAAATAGTGTAACCAGATGAATTAGGGCAAAGCATTTATTATAGTGGTGAATTAGGTTTTGTGGAGTAGAAAAGGTCATTCACTCAACATTTGAATCACTTTACATTCAAAGAAAACAAGAAGAGCACCTGAGCTGAGATTTCAAAGATTTGGAGTGTGAAAAGCGAATTCGACAGCTAACCCTAACTAACAAAACAAGGTATTCTCTGTAAATCTCTCTGAATTTGCAATCTCTGGATATGGCTACTTCATTAGTTGTTGACATCACCAAAAGGCCATGACCTAAATTCAAAAACATCCACACAAATCTGTAGAGGTTGATCCGTTAGGTTCCTTTTCTAATGTTTCACAAGGTGTGTTGCACATTGAAGATATTAGGGTTTACATTCATGCTAGTATAGATGAGTTTGGGGATTCAAAGTTAGTAGATTTGTTTAAGAATCACCTAAGGGGTGAGATTTATGGTCTTAGACCTGAGTATAAGGTGCTATAAGACAAACATTTCATCCAAGTTATTGGGTTCCCATCCTTTGATGAGGATGAGTGGGTCTGGTATGTATTGAGTCGGATGCATGCTGAATTCATGTGGTTGATGAAACCCTTTAAGATCACCAAGGATGCCATCAAGGCCATAATAGGATTGAAATCATTCGATGGACTGCCGATGCTAAAATTAGTGAAGAATCAGACTATAACTGAAGCTATCGAATCAAAATTTGATAAGAGTACAATGACAATAAATGATATAACTGATTCAGATGTCAAATTTGCATCTATGGTGATTGGGTATAAGATATACCACTCCAGCAGGGAAAACTCTATATTTGGTACAACCATTTATGCTACTTATCAAATGTTAAAATAAAATGCTTACTATGACTTGTGTGAGTTGCTGGAAAACTATCTAATGGAGAATTTGAACAAGATTAAGAAGGACAAGAAGAATACATTCAAGTATGGTACGTTGTTCCTGTGCTTGTTCTTATATTTCATGAATGAGTTGCCTGGGAAGAAAAGCCTGTGTTGGACTAGTGATAAGATTGTTGCCATACAAATAAGAGAGCACTTGCATAATATTGGTGACTCTAATGCCCAAAGGACTACTCTGTGGGGATATTTCAAGAATTTTGAACATGATGCAATCAAGGGAAAGAATCCCTATGTCTATGGTGGAAAAGTAAAAGGATACAATTTGTTTCATGGTGGAAATAGATCAATGCTTGATGGAAGTAGTTGAACCAAGGACTGTATGGATCATGCCCATGGGGTATGAAGTTGATGAACAAATACTGGAAATGTATGCTCAACACCTTCTAAGAAAACCAAAAGATACCTTAGTTGAGAGATTTGGTACATATAGTGAACTCAGTTTGAAATTGCATGTTGAGCTCCAGAAACCTAAATCTAAGAGAAAGATCCAAAGGCAAGTTGAAATGTATACAGAAAGTATTGGAATAACAAAAGAAGCTATGAGACAAAACAGGGAAAGGATAGAGAAAGCTGAGAAGGAGAAGCATGATAGGGAACAGGGAAGTGTTCTGGTAGAATCCTCTTCCAAATCAAGGACTACTAGGAGTTTTGGTACAATCCCAGGTGCATCACCCTCTCCTATTGTAGAGAAATTCAAACAAAAACCTGTCGATAAGGAAGGAAAAAAGGACAAAAGTAAGGGGCAACAGATCATAAGTTAGTGTGGAGAAGGAGGATGAATAAGAGATTGAGTCAGATGGTCAGGTTAAAGAGTTGAAGGCCTCAGGCACTAAGGCTACTAAAGTGTCTAAGGAGAAGCCTTCTAGAAGCATAAGGGCGAGTAAAAGAAAAAAGACTGAAACTCATGTTGGAAAATCCACCTTGTTAGTTGAAGATATTGTGAATGCAGAAACTGTTCATGGGAATTTGAAGCCCATAACAAAATATTATGACAACTTTGATAATGTCAACAAGAAAATTTTGGAGGATGCTATGGTTAAGTACTTGAATACATTCAATAGAGCACTTGTGGAAATTTTGTCTGAAATTCCTAAGAGTCTAAGTGACATTTTGGAGATGAGAAAAGAAGCTGCTAAAGCAAAGGATTTGGAGTGAAGAGAAGATGTGCTATCCAGTCTGTGTCTGGTCATCTCTAGGAATGAAGCAAATCAAATTTTCAAAGAAGTTAAAGATCAATTCAGAAGCAAGAAAAGGATGAATAAGCTAGTGATTGGATACATTGATGAAGTGGTCAAAGAAACAAAACAAATTTTGAGAAAAGCCCTAGACAAGAATAAGTTTTATGTGGTCACTGAAGAACTTGTTGATGATGAAGAGTTGAAGAAAAATGAGCAACAAGCTGAGGTAGATGATTTCTCTACTCCGGAAGAGGAAATATTGAATAAAGAAGATGAAGATATGGTGGAGGAAGATAATGTTGATGGTGTAGAGGATACTCAAATTCCTCTAGACCAATCTAGTGAAGAAAATACAAAAATGAATATAAATGCTCCTACTGAAGGTGATTCTGAGAAGAATAAAGAGCAAAAAGTAGAAGAGGTTAAGGACAAGGAAGATCAAGAAGAAGAAACTGATGATGGAATTGATTCCTCCATTTTGGATGTTGAGGAATTTGATAAAAATGATGATAATGCTGTTGCTGAGGATATACAAAATCCTCTAGAAAAGAATGTAGAAGACATTTTTGATAAAGACAAAAGGAAGGATGCCTCTGCTGATGATGCAGAGAAAGCAGAAGCAAAGAAAAAGAATGAAAATGTGGTTGAAGATGTAGGCCCTAAAGAGCATAAAATTGAAACATCATATTGGGCAAGAGACACTGCAGAAGCAGTGAAAGAAATTTTGGAGAAAGATAAACAAGTTGCAAAAGATCTGGATATAATACAACGTCTAATCAATTTTGATACTCTATCACTAGTATAGAAGATGAAGTTGGCTTCTTTTGCACAAGCTAAGGCTAGAGAGGAAATCTTGAAGTTCCATATAGAAGACAATGAGTTGCTTGGTCTTGCATCTGACATTTTGGAGAAAATTATGCCCACATGTCAGAAGGATTCATTAGCATCCCCCTCCAGTCAGTTGAAGAGTTCGATAAACTCTGTAAGTACTCATTTTGAATCTTTTGAGAAGTTAGTAGAAGTTAAAGTCCAGAATGAATTTAATGATAAAAAGATTTAGTGAACTAAAAAGAATAATTGACAATAATAGAATTATGTTGGATACTAGTGTAATGAGTATTCAAAATGCCCTCATTGAAGGAGGAGATGTGTACAAATTTTGTTTTTCTTACCCAAAAGTTGTAGAGGATATTGAGAAGAAAATAAAGGAGTTCGAGCAAAAGCTGTCAAATGTATCTCAATCCTTTGATCCTTTGACAATGTCTGCGACAAGTCAAGAATGTCAAGTAATTAGCTTGACTGATGAAATAAAGAAATTGGTGAAAGAAAAAGAAAACATTGTGGCAAGGATGTGTGAACTCCGGGGACTAATTTCACCTAATTTAGAAACAATGTTTAATGCATTGACAAAATCTCAAGCTGCTTCTCTAACAAGTGATCCCACTGATCTACAGAACGTAGAATCACATGCATTTTTATTTAGTGGTCATATTTCAGTTTTGGGTAGCATGAAGAAAAGTTGGGACAGTGAATTGGCACTGTTGAAAAACATTTTTGGTGATGTGTTTAAGTTCATGTAGACAAGACATAAGGATTGTTTGTATATATGTGCCCATGTACATAGAGTTTTTGCATTAATTTTGATATACGGATCCCAGCCTTTGCCATTGATGTCAAAGGGGGAGTGGAAAATAGTACAAAATGAGGAATTCAACTAAGGGGGAGCATTGGAAATCACAAGTGTACATAGTAAGGGGGAGTTGTTCTAACACTTAGTCATTATTCACTAAGTGTTGCCATCAATGCCAAAGGGGGAGATTGTTGGCAAGAGACACTGCTAGGCATGTCAGGTGTTGTCATTGATGGCAACTAAGTCTATCTTACACATCCGCATTGTATCATTTGATCATACCAAAAGTCAGCTTGCAGATTTGTCTAAGTTCGGATAGACAGGAATAGAGCATATGATAAGGTTTAGCATTTTGGTCTGCATTTCTCCACAAGTTATCATATTGTACTGTGGATCTGAGGGGATGTTAAGGGATGTTAGGGCTACCTAAATCCAAAATTTTAGCCTCCAGTGATGAAGGGATTGAAAGTTACAAGAATTTGAGTATTGAGTTTTGGTTAGATAGATCAGTCCAGTGAAGAACAGATCGACTTGGTGTTTGATCCTTGTGTGGATTAGGAGAAGTTGTTGGTTGAGTAATTTGTGAGATCTAGTGGTATTGGCTAACACATGTGATGACTTGAATACATAGGTTTTGGTCCGCATTGATTTTTGTGTATGGATTCAGCCGACAGAACAGTGATCTTGAAAAAGTTTCTAAGTTTTCTTGAGGCCGACTATAGTTGATAAAATCCCATGTTGTGGATATATATAATCGATGAGTTCAAGCATTTTGAAGTATGAATGTGCAAATATCAAGTGAGAGGTGTGAAGTGTAGCAATAGCAAGTGCGAAGCAAAGAGATCTAGGGTTTGGATCATGGAAGAATAGTGAAACAGGGTAATAAGAGATGAAGTGTGCGAAGTTAGTATATTGAGCCTAACCGGAACTATAATCTTGCATTGTTAGATGCTATTCTTCAGTTCAAACATTTTAGTGAACTCTTGTAATTGATCGTGTAGGCAGTGAACCTCCTTTGAGCAGTGAGCTCTGGGCAGTGTGCCTAAAGGCATGTGTCTTCACATTTGTAATACTTTTAACAGAGTATAAAATCTTGTGGGTTAACCCCCACTGTGGGTTTTCCCTTAACTGGGTTTCCATGTAAAAAGCCTGGTGTTCATGTGTGATGATTTTGTTGTTCTTGTTCTTATATTCTTATTTCTTTCTTTTGAATGTATGTGGTAAATTTATAAAGGAACATAATAATAAGTTTTGCAGAACACTGATTCACCCCCCATCTCAGTGTTCCTTAATTTCAACACTTACAACATCCTCCCTGGCTGCCCATGGATCCATGCCATGTAGGCCATCCCCTCCACCTTCCATCAATGCCTTAAATTCTCATACAATGACACTGAGGTTACCATCTATGTTGATCCCTGTCCTTTCCAATATTGCAACTTCTTGGAAGGACATGACAAAACCTTTTACCCATGTAATAACACCATCAAACCATCCACTTCATACATCGATCCTCTTATATCACATACACCTCTTCACCATCACCTATCCCAGAGATCAAGGCCAAAGCTAGTGACATAGGGTGTGGAGAGTACAACTTACATGTCACATTTTGTGTAGGGTAACTTCCACCATCTCCTAAAGCATTTGGTGCACCTACGATAAAGGAAATCTCTATAGTGATCATCAAATGCAAACTGTCTCCAATCTTCAAGCAAAAGCACCTCTTGGAACAAGATATCCTTGAAGATGTGTCATCATGGTTATATCGAGATGAAGATGAAGAACCAACAACTCATGTCCTACCTAAGGGTCTAGATATAGTAAAAAACATGGGTTACAAAGGACAAGATGGTATGGGCCTACATGAACAAGGTATTCTTGAACCCATCCTATCTACAAAGAACCCCTACCATCAAGGATTAGGGTATGGAAAACAAGATTCTACCCCCACAGAACTTGAATATATCTATAGTGAGGTTGGAAGAGCCTTTCCCGTAATAGAGAACACCAACAAAGATGACCATCAAGACTCTTTTGAGGATTTCACAGAGTTATTTGAATCCTTGATATGCACTATCTATAGCCTCTCAACCACACCATCACCATCCAACGACCTTCCACTCGTCTATCCACAACTTAACGACTAGGACCAACAAGGACCTTCGATCTTAGATGTTGCACAAAATGGTGAAGCAATCACTAAACTAATAGGGGTAAGAGACCATCTACCTCTCAGAGATCACAAAGTCAGCTATATCATGGAACTCAACACATCTGCCTACTTCGAGGAAACTTTCATATCTCTTGGTCATAAAAACATAAAAATAAAAAAGACATCCCCTAGTGAAAACCACTCCATGGCACTTTCAGATGATGAAAAAGTAAAAATAAAGGACGTATCTCCTGGTGAAAACCTCCCTGAGGCACCATAATTTGAGAGAATGGACCTCTCTAAAGTCCTAGAGCTCTATCAAGAATGGTCACTAATCCTTGTAGAGGAATCTCAAGAGATAAACCTCGGTACCAAAGAATCACTAAAGATCACCTTTCAGGCCACTTCCCTCACACCAGCAAAACAAGAGGCTTTCTTATCATACTTCAAACATCGAAGCCACAACTTTGCATGGACATATACTGATATGCTAGGATTAGATCCAACATTAGTGGTCCATCATCTTGCCATACATCCTGACACAAAGCTAGTGAAACAAAAGTTGAGGAAAATGAATCCTCAAGTAGCATTTCTCGTCAAAGCTAAGCTCAAAAATCTCTTGGATGTGGAATTCATTTGCCCTATTGATTATCTAGAATGGGTGTCAAACATTGTTCCCATAGTTAAAGTCACTGGGGGCATCCGCATTTGTACGGACTTTAGATATCTCAACAAAGCATGCCCAAGGATGAATTTCCTTTACCAAACATCAACATCATAGTCAATCTAACAACTAGGCAAAAAATGTTGTCACTTATGGATGGATTTTCTGGGTACAATCAAATTAGGGTAGCTGAAGAAGACCAACACAAGATGACATTCATTTGTCCATGGGGAACCTACTTCTAGGTTGTTGTGCCCTTTGGCCTTAAAAACATAGGAGCTACCTATCAAAGAGTTATGATCATGATATTCCATGACCTATTCCACAACATCATGGAAGACTATGTGGATGACCTATTGGGAAAATAAAAAACAAGAGATGAACATCTACAAGTGCTCACTAAAATCCTTGACTAGCTAGAAGCATACAAATTGCGTCTCAATACTAAGAAGTGTGTCTTCAAAGTCACCTTAGGAAAGCTCCTTGGCTACATTGTGTCAAGACAAGGCATAGAAGTACATCCAACAAAGGTAAAAGCAATAGTCAAAAAGCCTCCATTAAATAATCTCAAGCAGCTACGTAGTCTTCAAGGGAAACTCCAATCAATCTGACACATTATAGCCCAACTAGCCGATAAATTCTAGCCATTTCAACATCTCCTCTGCAAAGATGTGGCATTTATTTGGGATAAAAATTGTCAGAAGGCCTTTGACCAATTAAAGGAATATCTTGCTACACCTGCGGTTCTCATACCACCAAAGTAAGGACAACCCCTATTACTCTACATTTCCACAATAGAGACAACAATAGGGGCATTGTTAGCACAACATGATGACCAAGGAAAGGAAAGAGCTATCTACTATATCAGTTGTACCTTAGTGGCATATGAGCTCAACTACACACCTATTGAAAGGGAATGCCTTGCAGTCATCTTCACATCTCAAAAATTAAGACAGTACATGCTCAATCATAAGACAAAGCTCATAGCAAAGATCAATCCACTAAAGTACTTATTGTCCCAAGAAACTCTTATAGGATGCATGGCTAAGTGGGTGATGATCCTTAATGAGTTTGATATTGAGTACACAGAAAGAAAGGCCATCAAAGGATAGCTAATAGTCGATCAACTAGTAGCCGCACCAATCCCAATAGAGCATCCACTTCTCTTTGAGTTTCTAGATGAGTCCATCCTCACAGTAACACCTACAACAAAATGGAAAATGTATTTTGACGGATCATACATACACTGTGGCTTAGGGGTAGGAATTCTCTTTGTCACCCCTTAAGGTGATTGGATCCAGAAATCCTATAAAATCACATTTCCTTACACAAACAATGTGTCAGAGTACAAGGCACTCATCACAGGTCTCTAAATGGCTATGTAATGGAAAATTGAGAAACTCATGGTCTATGGTGACTCACAACTAGTCATAAAACAAGTCAAAAATGAGTATAAGACAAAAGATGAGAAGATCTTTTTGTATAAAAGGATGGTAGATGACTTCAAAGAATATTTCCATGAAATCCATTTCGAGCGAGTCCCAAGGCTCAACAACAAAGAAAAAGATGCCATGGCCACTATAGGATCTTTGGTAAACATGCAAAAGAAGAATCGGTGATGTGAGTTCCTCATCAAAGAGCTACAAGTGCCAGCTTATGATGTTCCACAATCTGAATTGGTATGTGACATTATTGGTCCCTTATCCTGTGGTATCAAGATATCTACCAATATCTCCATGACAACATCCTTCCACCCAATCTATCATCTACCCAATATCAAACATTCATCTGTCAAACCTCCCATTTCACCCTTATCGGTGACATATTATACCAAAAGAGTCTTGATGACCAATACCCTTCTAAGGTGTCTAGATTCTCAAGAAGCTCAAAAAACCTTACAAGAGGTACATGAAGGAATCTGTGGTGCACACTCTAGTAAAGAAGTGCCTTCCTTGTCCGCAACATGAAGATCTAATTCATGCTTCATCATAAGAATTGCAACCCATCATGACTCTGTGGCCCTTTTCAAAGTGGGGGCTTGACCTCATCAGAAAAATCCATCCACCCTCATCCAATGGACATAAGTTCATTATCACAGCCACTGAATACTTCACTAAGTGGGTAGAAGCCATTCCACTCACTTACACCACTGAAGTCCAAATAGTCAAATTCATCCTCCACTACACCATATGCCATTATGGCATCTGCCTCGCCATCATCACTAACAATGGGAAACCATTTAAAAATCAAGAAGTTTGCACCCTTTGTCAAAAGTTCCATATCCAGCACCACTTTTCCACTCCATATTACCCCCAAGGTAATGATCAAGCCGAAGCTTCAAACAAACCCATCTTGAGATTTCTAAAGAAGACAATAAATGACGCTGGCCATGACTGGCACATGCAGCTTAACCCTGCCCTTTAGGCCTATCGAACCAACATCCATACCCCCATAGGAGCCATGCCATACTCCCTCATATTCAGTTTTGAATCCATCCTACCCATCGAGGTCGAGCTCCCCTCTCTCAAAATTTCACTGCAGAATCTCATTAATGAGGAGTATTAGACTGTATAATTGAATGAGCTAGAACTCTTGGATGAGAAGTGCCTCAATGCTCTCAACCACTTACAAGCCTATCAGAATCACCTCCTAAGAAGCTATAACTGGAAAATTAAGACCTGCCAATTTGAGATAGGTGACCTTGTCCTCATGGAAAATCAAAGAAACTTATAGGAGTGACACAAGAAAGGCAAGTTCAAACCCAATTGGTTGGGACCCTTTGTAATAACAACCAATTATGGATTAGGAGCCTACCAGCTAGAAACATCTGAGGGGTAGCCTCTTGATGAGCCAATGAACATCATGCATCTCAAAAAGTTCTATGCTTAACCTATTAGATATCCCAATCAAAAAATTAAAAAAATAATAACAATAAAAAATCCCAAAAAATCAAAAAATCAAGAAAAACTGAATGTAATAAAGCCATCCAATGGTGAAAACCACTTCGGTGGTGCCTTGGATAAGCACCATGGTGAAAACTTGTTTTAGGCACCATGAGTTGTGGCCACTTCCACCATCTAATAAGTTCTCGCCTACACCATCACTCCATGCCACTTCCATCCCATGGCTTGGTATTACGAACATTCAAGCATAAAAAATCCTACCCTTCATCACCCCACCCAAAGATGATTCTTGGATAAGTGGATCCTTGTAAGCCTTCCTTGTACAGTAGAAATTCACAAAATGCAAAAACAATTAAAAAAATCAGAAAATCCAAAAAAATAAAAAAAAATCAAAATCCCAAAAACATTCAAAAATATAAAATCCCAAAAACAACCATTTCAACATCATCAAAATCCAACATCATCAAAACATTCCATCCTACATCAACATCCATGTTGCAAGGTGTGTGTCCTTGGTCTCCTTGTGCTATGTAGTACAACACTTAGGTTCGTGACAAGGCTAAACCACCTCCCCTGGATTCATTGACTCTGGCGGTTGTATTGGGCATTAAAAGGTCGATCTTTTGGTGCAATGGAAACCATCTTTGCAACAATTGGTATAAGAGCTTGGGTCACACGTTCAAACCCCTTGCTTACGATGGGTGGAATTGTTGCAAGGTGTGTGCTCTTGGTCTCCTTGTGATGTGTAGTGTAGCGCTTGGGTTTGTTCTCCTTGTGATGTGTAGTGTAGCGCTTGGGTTTGTGACAAGGCTTAACCACCTCTCGTGGATTCATTAACTCTGGCGGTTGTATCAGGCATTAACAGGTTGATATTTTGGTACAATGGAAACCATCTTTGCAACAATCCAAACATCCCATCCCATCCCACATCATCATCACAAATCAGAACTACATATCATCACCACCCGCATCTTAATGTGCCTTGATCCCATGGATATAGGGTATGTAGGCAGTCTGGAATATGAAGGAAGTATCCATTACATAGGTACATAAGATGCACCCATCCAACCCACTTGGATGATCCCTATTTCCTAAGCTTACACTTGATCCAAATGCAATAAACTCACTAGGTATACTAGGAAAGCATCATCTTTCACACAAAATCATCAATCATCAAATCAACTTCAACCACAACTTATGGGCCTATATCTTTTTTTCCATCTTTCAACATTATCCTAATTAGCCAATCAATCCTTACCTTAATGGGTATATCATTCCTACAATAGGCAGAATCAATCAAATCCACACCTATTTTAGCAAGAGATATAATGGATGTTTGTTTGGTCAGGTGGTCTTTTTTATTATTGATTTTATCTTTTGTCCTATTCAAGGATCATTTCAAAACTACCTTGATCTCACTATATCATGGTATGTGGTGAAACACCTTGAATGGGGCATGGTCATTGCTTTTGTATGCTATGCTTGTGGGTGGGTCTCATTACTCCAATTTGGTATTCATATCTTGTGAAATATAGGGTCAATTCTAGCATATGGATCTCCTTTTGCATCTAAGGTTCATCATACCTTTTGTGTACTAAGGGCTTATGCTATGAATTCCCCTCATTCTCTAGACAAGGTTGTACTATCTTGGGCATGCATGGGGTCATCCTATTATTTGCAGGTCTAGTCCATGCAAAGGATGGATATACATCATCATCTTGGCCCTTCATACCTTGGTGAAAATATCTTCTTTGCTATAATAAACCTAGGATTGCTCTAAAAATATCAGCACAATATCCCATCCCAATCCATCATCCCTTGATCAACCTTGATACCCCATCAAACCATATGATTATTATACAAAGAATGTCTCCTTGGATTTGCATTAATGATGACAAAGACCTAACCATCTCCCCCACCCTAACAAATCCATCTAATCCTAACTATCCAATCCCATCCCATAACCATCCTAACCAGCCTAACCATCCCATCCAATCCTAACCACCCAACCCAAAAGGTACTTTATATCAATAGGCATCAACCAATTGAGGATACACCATCCCCAATATCCCCCCAACCTATCCAATAAACCTACATCCAACACCTCCCCCAATCCTTGAAAATGGCTCTAACATCACATGTATCATGACCAAAATCCTCCATCCTGCATACACAACATCATCATTAGAATATAAATCATATCATAATAATTATCATACCATACCATCATAATCATTATCCATATAGCATCATCCATCTTATAATGCATAAAATCCATACCCATAACCATCACCATAGTATTATCCATCTCATAATGCAAAATCCACAATTCCATAATGCATAAATCCATATCCATCACATAATACTTATCCATCATAATTCCATCACATAAACATCATCATAAGGCATAAATAAACATCATAACATCACATTATCACATCATGTCATCCATCTATCCATGCATAATCCACATAATCTACATCATAATCCACATCATAATCCATCAAAGACATCCATAAAACCATAAACATCCATATGCATCACATCATGTATAATCATCCATAAAAGATCACATGCATAATCCATAACAACATCATAAATCATCATAGCATCATGCATCCATATACATCACATCATCATCATAAAAACATAATCATACATCATCATAAACCATTATACATCATACATCCATAGTAATAACATCTATAATGCATCCATAACATGATCATAACCATAAAAACATCACATAAACATCATGACATAATAATAACACATAAATGCATCCATATAACCACTGCCAAAAATCATCATCTCATAGATAAATATATCCAGTACATATCCATAAATGGTCATGATACAAGAATATGCCCATAAGGCCAAAATACACATATAAAACCCCACAGGCGTATACAAAATCAACAGCCATGAGCTAAACTCTCCTAAATAGAAGGAGTGATAGAGCCTAGAGGAGAATCTTGTGGCGCTCTAGAACTCCTAGCCCCTGTAGTCCCTAGAGATCGTGAGGGAGGTGGCCCCATTGGTGGCTGCATCGGTGGCTACATTGGTGTTTGCTACTATGACACTGGCTACTATACTGAGCGTTGAGAATACCCTGACCTATGAGATGCAGTAGCTCCAAAACAGCTCCTATTGCTCTCCCATTGTCCAGTAGGAACCATACGCTCATAGAGGGTACAGTAGTGTTGTACCTCTCGTACAACATCATGTTCCTTTTGTTGAACCCTACTGAGGACATCTCCCAGCCCTACACCCATAGTTTGTAGTGCCTCATCCCTCTTGTGCTAATAGCCCTGTGCTTATCCCTGCCACTACAACAGTTGCATTTGTAGCTGTCCCTGCAACTATGCAATCTACTCTTGTAGCTGTGCTACCTATTTCCCTCCATCCCCACCAAGTCCTCCATCCAACAAGCCCTACAATATCTAAACCTCTAGTCTAGCATTGTCTTGCTCTGAGTGCACTATATCTAGCTCCACCTGCTGCTGGCGAACCTACTCCTCTAGGATCACCACCTAATCCCTCAACATATCTCTATCCTCTTCCTCATCCCTCCTCCTCTTCCGTACTCACCGCACAAAAGTAGAAGGATCGAGAATTGTACTTAAAGGCCCTGCACGTAAGGATCCTACCACCCCTACCACCACTGTTGCCAATACATAGATAGCCCCTCTACCTCCATCTCCCTATCATCCCTTCCATCCTCTCCATCCCCTTCCTCCTCCTCAACCTCCTCTACAATGATCTCCTCATCCTTCTCCTCCACCTCGGATACCCCTAGCTCACCATCAGGGATAGTTAACTGCAGAGGTCTCTCCTGCGCCTAACAAGTGTCATAAGCCATAGTGGTCCTAGCATCTACCACTCTGGAACCCCAGTCCCAAACCACTTCCTATAAGCCCACAAATCAAGAAGCACCAACTGTGGATCCATCTCCAGTGGCCATAACAGATGATCCACTTGCACCCAAGAAAAATGACAATCACCTGCAGCAAGTCCTGCTAGACACCAAATTGTCGCAGAACCCAAGAGGGGATGTAATGATCTATAATATGCTTGATCCTCCCTATGAGGTATCGAGGTTGTCATGTATATGGAAGATGACAATTTTCATTAAGCCATGGCTCACAATCTATATAAGGCCACCACACCATTGTCATTACCTCATCCAGTTATCACCTCCAGAACTGCATACTCCCTAACTGCTAATGTTGGAGAGTACCAGTGTATGCCATCACCTATGGCTAGAATTGTTGTCTCACATGAGAACACATGGGCCTTGTGACAGCTATATGCTCCCATACCCATACATGTAGCAATCCAATGCCACAACCGAGACTTGCTCCACCTTGATACAACACCATATGCATCTTGTGGTACAACTGGGCCAATAGGCATGGCCCCCATGCATACACCACGCTCCATGTCACCATCTACTCAATGCAATCACCCCATCCAATTGGAAAACCCTGTGAGTGCCCATCTAGCATGAGGATACCTCTAATCAACCCACATAAGTATAATGTATAATCATCCAATCCTCCAGCAAGAGCAGCATCCCATATCATCTCTTGCTGACCCTAGTCTATAACCACCTATGCTGGGGTGAAAACTTGATCCAGTGCTACCAAACCTATTGCAGTGTCATAAATGATCCGCTCACTGTGAATGGGGATTTGAGGGATCCTCCACACATCCTCTAGGGTGATGGTCGTCTCACCCTAGGAAGTAAGAGGGTGCAGGTCTCACTTTGCCACCTCTCCACCAACACTGTCATCATTGCTCTATGAGCCCTCAATTGGGGCATATCTGACACAAAACTCATCCCAACTACTCGCAAGCAAATCTGCTCCATTGATGAAAGCTTCTCTCTACACTCCATCACTAGAGGCTGCCACTCTTGAGACTAAATCTCTAGCAAATTAACCTGTGTTCAAAAAATAATGCAAATTAACCCATTTTCTAAAAATAGTGCCATGGTGCTAAACCATTAACATTTGGTACTATACCAGAGAAATGTGCTAATCCATCCACCTAAGGCATCAATCCAGACAATGGCACTAAACCACAGACTGATGGCACTAATCTAGACAATTGTACTAGTACAAAGCCCATTAGTGCTAATCGAGACAATTGTGCCATTTCCCCAATGTTCAGTGCTAATTTGCCTGGACGACCTGACTGCCCTAAAACCTGGTGCTAAACCAAATGTTTGTACTAATCCACTAGCCTAATGTGCTAATTGAGACAATTGCGCTAATCCCTAGGGGTTTGCACTAATCGATATGATTGTGCTAAACCCCCCAAAACCTAGCACTAATCCACCCGATAACACTAATCCACCAACATTTAACACTAAAACTATCATTTTCCTACCCAACCTTTCAGTGCTAATCTAGCCTAAGGTGATAATGTGCTAACCTACTATGTTGTGTGGCTACATGTTGGCGCTAATCATTAACCTACCCTTTTCTGACCCCATAAATGACCCGAAACCTAAAAAATGACAAAGTAGGGTTAGTTGACATACCCGTGCGCCAGTCTCCTCCATCTTTTGGTACTCTTGTACTTTCTCAGATCGGTGTTGGTGTCATGGGAAGCTTGGTTGTGCCATTTCTCTCACTCTTCTCTCTCTAGTCCAGTCAGTTTAGGTGTGTAAATGTGGCATGTTGGGCCCACTTTTGCCTATCTATAGTTGTCATGTCAACCCTAATTCACCGTTTCTTCTCCCCAAGCCACAAATCTTACCCGTTTTCTTCCGATTTTTCTTCTATCAACCCCATTTCCTATCTTGAATCCCTTTTTCACCTCCTTTCTCTCCTTTTTGAGAGTTTGATTTTCACCTGATCTCTCAAGGGAGCATCCCTCATCCATTTCCATTCCTTCCCGTCAGTTGGGGCAAAATTCTTTGACCTGACGCCATCCCCTACTCGGTCATGATGCCACATCAAAGAAGGGAAAATATAGACACCTGAAAATGTCTCAACCCCACAAGCCATTTTCCTACATCAATTACACTACTAATTATCCCTTCCACCAATTAATTAAATAAAATCAAAATTAATTAAGTAATTAATCCTAAGCACTCATCCTTAGCCATTCATCACTAATTATTCCCTAGTAATTGAATTAATTCAATTAATTTATTACTAAACCTTAGACTATCATTCTCAATTAATGAAATAAATATTCTAAATATTTATTTGATTAATATCTCCATCCCCTAATCTAGATTAATTAAATAAAACATGCTTATTTAATTAATCTCCCCTATCCTATAGCCTAAACCTAGCCTAATTAAATAAATACCAATTATTTAATTAGCTACTCTAACCTACCTAGCCCCTAAACCCAAATTAATTAAATAAACCCTTATTTGATTAGTTTTAACCACTAATTAACATGCTCACTAATTTTCTACAGGCTCATTAATTAAGTGGGTCAAACCTTGTTTAACACCTATCCCCACACCTTTTGAATAAAACATTACTTTTTATTCAAACGAGTCACATGATCCTTCCCCCTCACCTTTCCTCTTTCATGTTAGAGCTTTTTTTAATGCAAAGAGCTCACCCATGTGTTTGCCAAATGAACACATATGTCATCCCATTCACCAATAAAATCAAATTTTTAATCCCACCTTCTCCTAAGGAAATTAATTTTTTATTTCCTCACAAGTCCTAATCCTCATTAATGCAAAGACTTCCCAAGGTGAATAAAAAATTACAAAATAATCACAACCCTTCATTTTTATTGATGAAGATCTAGCCCTCCATCTCATCTTCTCATCTCCACCATTGGATTTGAACTTTGAATCTCAACCATTGATCTCAATTCCCCTCTAAAATGCCTATAAATGCAAGCTCACCCCAAGCCATTTTCATCTCATCCCATAGTATCATTATTATGCCAAAATACCATCATCTTAAGCCATTAATATCCTTATCATGCCAAAATCCATTTGAGTTTGTTTAGGATAAAAAGAGGGAGATGGCAATGGGGTTTGATAATATTAAGGGTTTGTGTTGATCCTCCTTTCACCACTGAACATTCAAGGACATTCAACCAAGTAGAGAACTATACTACAGATCTTCTGTCACTTGGAACATAGGGGAAGATTGGAATTGTGTGAATTTGTTATTCAATTAAGTCCAATTATGCTCAAAACCCTAATTTCGTAAAATCGTAAACAAATGGACAAATTACAGAAAATGATCACACACAGAGATATCAAATGACAACCAAATACATACCAGATTTGAAAGTTCAGTGTCCAGAAAAGTCAGGGACTAATGAGTAGGCGCCCTAGTCCTGTACCTGCTTTTTGTCAGGATCTCTAAGGAATGTCTATAACCTATTCCTACTGTCATAGAGATTTTACTGCTTTAGAATCTAGAGGACTAATGAGTGGGCACCAAAGTCCAAGCCCTAGTTTTCTTCTCAGATTTGCAATTCTGATAGTCTGCACCACTCTCCTATAACTCCACTTCTTTCGCTTCCGAAACCTATAGCCTGCAATCATAGAAAAGTGGGTTGGGGGTTGTGGTCTTTAGAGTCTTGCCTTGATCAAGCGCTGGAGAGACATTCAAGTCTTCTAAACACTGTTGTTAGATAAAGAGTGTGTATCCATGCGGGATAGAGGCAAAATCCAAAAGATAAATGATAGAAAACACAATTGACATCACCTTGTAGTGTAGATATCATGGAAGGAAGAAGCTCTTCATTCCATGAGGAGATGGAATCAAATATGCAACAAACAAGCACAATAACAACACAATACTTCTCTGCAACACAATGAAAGCCTTGAATCACTTTAAAAAAAGCTCATAGATCAAAAATGCCATTTAGTTTACAAATGAATCACTAATCATGCTTATATATGCAACTACAAACATTCCTGCTAAGGAATTCATAATTCAAACTTGAGGTGTCAACATAGGACCTAATAACGGTTATATAACTGACACACAAAAATAGGTCCTGACCTAAAATAGGGTAGGACTAGGGCACAGGCGCCCATGTCCTCACCTCTATTTTAGGCAGGATTCATGATAAACACATACCCTAGGTCCCATTTTCCATGAAACTCAGGGGTTTTCTCATCAAGAGTTATCATTAACATGCAAGATGACCTAAATGCATTGTAAAGGACCCAAGAGATAAACCTTAGGAGGGAAAATCCCCCAAGGGGACATTTTCCAACGTAACATTTAGCCCCCACTTTAATGTATGCATAAACGCAAGACCAATACATGCATTAAAGTAAGGTCAACAAACACAACAAACACGCCAAGCACGGAGAAGACATGCCAATCACAATGAAGATAGTAATAGGCATGCAAAACATGGAGAAAACAGTTACAATCACGCAAAACATAGAGAAGATGGAATTGAAGAGATGCAAAATATAGTGAATACAGTGTATGCAATGATTATTTTCTTTTTCATTTTCTCATATATAAAATGCAAATGCAAGTACAAGGAAAGTAAACACACAACCCAAATGTAGGAGGAGCTCATCGCCACCAATCTTGAAATTGCATAAGGGGCAATAGACACGCCAAACAATTCCCAAAGTGTAGGAGGAGCTCATCATCACCAGTCTTGAAACTACACTTGAGAACAAACACACCATACAAATCCCAAAGCATAGGAGGAGCTCATTGCCACCGGTCTTGAAACTATGCTTGGAAACAAACACGCCATACACACACACATGGAAGACACAGAGAAAACATGACAAACAAGCGATGGAAGAAACCTATTGCTAGGTTCGCAGCCATCTCAGGCACATTATAGGAATACACTAACAATTGGGCTTCACCACAACAATTTTTGAAGACATGCTTAAGGGTTAGGATAGTCTCAGATCCACCCCACCTGCTCAAAGCACTTTTTGAAAATGACAGGATGTGCAATCTCCTCGAGAAATACACCATCCTCGCCTCACACAGAGGTCTTAAAATAAAAAGGATATGAACAATATCCTGCCTTCGAAGAGGGCTTAAATGATTGCACTAGATTTCAAGCTTTACAAACACACTTTGCTAGCATCTAAATTAGACAGCTTACCTTATCTATGCCCCCACCTTAAGGTGGTTGATATCATGTACCGATATCAAGCACATTAAGGTAGACAGAAAACACACAAGGGAACATGAGCTCTCGCAAAGCCCATGCTCCTCGGAGGTGACATGTACTTCACGATCACCAAATGTTCCCACAAACACACAATTTCCTACAAGAAAAGGTGTTAGCATCCATATAATCATGATAAAAAACAACGCATGTAATCATTCACATAAAGAGATGAGGAAAGCAAGATCTAAGATAGAAAAAGTGCACTGAGAAACAATATTGTTATGTTTTGTAAGTGTGATAAGATACATCAGAGTATCACATAGTGTGATTCTACTAGCCAAGCATCAGATAATATATATCAACCCCATTGTCATGTATGGACTGGGTCCATTTTTTTGATTTCTCGCTGAAGGGACACTAGGTCTATATCAGTATAATATGTTTTTTCATCATCCGCCAGCTAGATAGAACCACTAGAGGAAGGTAAACAATAAATCAAGAGAGGAGAACAAGTGCCTTAGGGATAGTTATGTAGGAGGGTGCCCCCAAGTCACCAACTGCAACTCTATGCCCATAAGACACAACACACAACAATGAAAATAGAGAAGCGATATAGAAGAATGATGATACAAATAGAAGAAGGGTCACAACAGAGGTGGTCTCCCAGTATCCTTGACCTTACAACAGTATCAAGGGTCATCCTAGGAGGCCTAAACAACACATAACACAACATGGGGGAAACACAACACGAGAGGGGAGGTCACATAAACGAGATGATAATGTTGCAACATAGCTAACCACCAAGGTTAGAAATACTTACCAGTAGGGATAACCTAATTAAAGGTTGTCAATGATCAAAATCATCATCTTCCCTTCCCAAATGTTAGAGGAAAGTGGGACATAATGTACCATAGTCCAACTTTTATTCTTGTCTTCAAGTTGTCCATTGTTAAGATCTTGGTTTGATTCAATGTTAGGTGAGATGTTTTCTTGTTGAGATGTGTTTCATTGGGTCAATGCTTTTCGTCTCTATTGGGAATTAAGGTGTCTCAACCTTGGTAATTCTCTACATTTGTAATGTTTGTATTTATTATTCAATGGCCTATGTTGTAAATAATTAGAAATTCCACTTTGTCATATTGTGGGATGTGGCATGGTGATGTGTCAATCCTACATGGATTATGACAACTTGTTATTTTGTCTTCACATGAGGAGATCGGTGTCCCACTTAGTGGTAGGAATATGCTTCCATGTGTCGGCATCTTCTATGTTGTGTAAGGAATGTTTGACTGAAATGGTTATGACAGATTCCTATGACAAATCTATGACATGTAAGAGTCGAGAATAGAAGGTTGTAAGATAGGTAATGACATGTGTCATGTAGCATCTTTGAATGAGGCATATTTGGGTGCCCTAAGGTGGAATATGATGTGTTGTAAGAGAATATGCTATTTATAGCATGTGTATGATAGATTCTCTTATAGCTGTAAGTTGTAACCGCTATGACAGATTCTATGACGGTCGTAAGTGTCGTAAGAGCATCTGTCATAGCCCATTTTAGAAATAGGTGACCTCTTTGGGATGGGAGCTATGGACAAGTGTCAGACACATTCTAAAATGTTGACCAAGTGTCCCTAGGCATGGGTTTTGGTCCAATATGCCATATTGGACGCCCATTCCAAGAAAGGTCCAAAATTTCCTTGTATGTTCTATTTAAACAGGTGCTTGGAGATGGAGTTTGTATCATAGGCTTACAGGTACTATTATGCTGCTAGATTGACTCTATACATGAGTGTTGAAGACCATTGAAGCTTGCATTGCAAGTGTATTGTAAACATTCTTTCCGATTTGTTAATACATTGTGCAGGTTTCTGAGTGTGGGGTTTTTCACCCGATAAGGGTTTTCCCCACCGTAAATCTTTGTATCTCTTCTTCTGTCTTCTTTCTGGCTCTTGTGTTTTTCTGCTATATCTCATGTTAATGGTTTAACATCATTGTAATAGTTAGGATAAATTTGAATTTGCATAGCTCTCTCCTCAATAGATTAGTGTAGGAAGCGTTTCCGCACACCTAGCTTCCTTTTAGTTGGTATCAGAGCTTGATCACCTTTGGTCCTAGTTGTTGGGTAGGGGTTTTTTGAGCTAATCTTAGGTTGAGTGGGAGTCTATGTAGAGCATTCTATATCTTATTGAAACAAGGGAATGGCAAGTACATTAGGAAGGTTTAAAGTAGAGAAGTTCAACGGCAGTAATTTTGAGCTATGGAAGCTCAAGATGGAAGACATGTTAGTTGACCGAGACCTTTGGGAAAGTGTGAACAGAACTAAACCAGCTACAATGACTCAAGATGAGTGGGATCTCAAGGATCAGAAGGCTAAGGGTCTCATAAGACTTAGTCTTGTCAATTCTGTGTTGTTAAATGTCCATGAGGAGGCTACTGTAAAACTCCTTTGGAAGAAGTTGGGGGATGTGTATCAAGCCAAATCCCTAGTCAATAAACTTTTTCTGAGAAATAAGTTGTATTCTCTTCGAATGGAGGATGAAGGATCTGTGGCTGAGCATATGAATGCTTTTAACATGCTGGTTGCACAATTGACATCTATTGGTGTAAAGATGGATGAGGAGGATCGGTGTATGACCTTGCTTTGTTCTCTATCGGACTCATGGGATCATCTTGTCATGGAAATCGGAAGCACCACATCCACATTCATAATGGAAGAGGTGGTTTCTTCACTATTATCTGAAGAGATATGGAGAAAGTCTTCTGAGGCAGCCAAAGAAGCCCTTGCAGTTCGTGGAAGACCCAAGGAGAAAGGGAAGAAGAAGGACAAGAAAGATGAGAAGGGTAGATCCAAATCCTGTGGGAGATCTAAATCTCATGGAAATTCCAAGGCTCTTTGTTGGAACTATCGAAAGACCGAGCATTTCTGAAAGGAATGCAAAGAGGAGAAGAAGAAAAAGAAGAAAGATCCTGATTCAGATTCTGACAAATCACAAGATGACGGTGATGCCTTCATCGCAGCCCTGGCAACCCATGCATCTGATGATGTGTGGCTAATCGACTCTGGTGCATCATTCCACATGACCTTGCATCGAAACTGGTTCACTAAGTATGAGGAGTTCGATGGTGGAAAGGTGTATCTAGGTGAGGACTCTCATCTAAAGATTGTTGGTCATGGAAGAGTCTCTATCTGATTCCCTGATGGTCGAGTGAAGGGGATCTCTGGGGTTATGCACATCCCAGGCTTAGCACGGAACTTGCTTTCTGTAAGTAGTTTGAATGATGCAGGTGTGCAGGTTGTCTTTTCGAAAGAAGGATGTAAGATGACCAGAGGATCTATGGTGCTTGCTAAGGGTACTCAGAGAGGTACTCTGTTTCAACTGGAGGCATGCATTTCACAATGCAATAGTTCTTCTAACTCAAGGAAGATAGCAGCAGTCATTTCATCCCCACCATTTGAACGAGTAGTGAAGAAATCTATTGTTTCTAGTCTTGATGGTTGTAATCGTGCATTGGAAGTTAAACTTCCTACAGAAAAGACAATGTTATGGCATAAGAGATTTGGCCACATTGGTGAGAAGGGTCTGTGTACCCTGAAAAATAAGAATGTCGTTGAGGAGTTAGATGATTGTAATCTTGAGTTTCAATTTTGTGAACATTGCATTAATGGAAAACAAAACCGTGTTCAGTTTTACTCGAGTTCTCATAAGTCTTTTGGTGTGTTGGACCTTATTCATTTTGATTGGTTTGGTCTTGTTAATGTTCATTCGTTATCAAAATCTGTATACTTTGTATCTTTTATAGATGATTATAGTAGAAGGACATGGATTTATTTTCTCAGAAGCAAATTTGAAGTCTATAGCAAGTTTAAGGAGTTTAAAGCCTTTGCTGAAAATTAGACTAGTAAAAAGATTAAATGTTTGAGAACTAACAACGGTGGTGAGTTTTGTTCTATAGAATTCGATAAGTATTGCAAGGAACTTGGGATTGAAAGACATAAGACAACTCCATACACACCACAGAAAAATGGAGTTGTGGAGAGGATGAACAAGACACTGATGGAGAAGGCTAGGAGTATGCCTAGTGGAGCTGGTCTAGAACAAAAGTTTTGGGCTGAAGCTATTGCCACTGCTTGCTATCTGGTAAATAGATCTCCTACATCAGCTCTTGTTGGAAAGACACCCATGTAGGTGTGGTCTGGTAGAAAGCCTTCAGTAAGGCATCTTCATGTTTTTGGTTGTGAGGCATATGCACATGTGCCTAGGGAGAAGCGGTCAAAGTTGGAGAACAAATCTGTTAAGTGTATCTTCATCGGCTATGGTGTTGGTGTGAAAGGATACAATCTTTGGGACCCTATGGCTGAAAAAGTGTTGTATAGAAGAAGTGTCATCTTTAGAGATCTTACACCTTCTTCCACTATTTTGCAACCAAAAGAAAAAGAAAAGAAAGAGGATGTTGTTCAGTTTCCTCTCACCCTTGAGAAGACTCAACAGAAAGACAATGTTGGACCTGATGATGAGGAGAGCTCTAGCAGCTCTGAAAGCTTAGAAGAAGAAGCTGAACCTCAACCTTAGCTTTTGAGGAGGTCTACACGGATAAGGAAGCAACCTGAAAGGTTTGGTTTTACATTGCTTGATTCTAGTTGTGCTTATGCTTTTCTCAGTAATAGTGATGAACCTAGAACTGTATCAGAGGCCTTGGATATGAAGGATGCAGGTTCCTAGAAGGAGGCCATGGAGGAAGAAATGGCTTCTTTGGAAAATAATCAAACTTGGGACTTGGTGCCTTTGCCTCCTGGACGGAAACCTATTGGATGCAAATGGGTGTTCAAGAAGAAGATTAGTGCAGATGGTAGTATTGAGAAGTATAAGGCCAGATTGGTTGCGAAGGGGTATTCACAAGTGGAGGGTATAGATTATGGTGAGATCTTCTCTCCCATTGCAAAGTTGACATCCATTTGATTCTTGTTGTCTCTCGTAGCAGCTTATAACTTGGAGGTAGAATAGATGGATGTGAAGACAACTTTCCTTCACGGTGACTTGGAGGAGGAAATCTACATGTCACAGTCAGAGCATTACATGTTAAAAGGTAAAGAAAATTTGGTTTGCAAACTTAAGAAGTCTTTGTATGGTTTGAAGCAATCCCCTAGGAGATGGTACTTGAAGTTTGATGCCTTTGTGTTGTCAATTAGATTTGTGAGATCGAAATCAGATCACTATGTTTATTATAAGTTTGATGGTGATCATATTCTCATTGTTGCACTGTATGTTGATGATATGTTGGTCATTGGGAAGGGTAAGAATATGATTTCTGATTTTAAATCTTAGTTGTCAGCTCAGTTTGAAATGAAAGATTTAGGGGCAGCCAGGTACATTCTAGGAATGGAAATCAAAAGAGACAGAACCAACAGAAAACTTTGGTTAAGTCAGAGTAAGTATGTTAAGACCGTGTTGGATAGATTCAGCATGGGAGATTGTAGACCATTGTGTGTTCCCATTTCCTTGGGGACAAAGTTATCTGTTGAGGATTGTCCAAAATCTCCTAGTGAGGTGGAGGACATGAGCAGAGTACCTTATGCTAGTGTTGTTGGCAATTTGATGTATGTTATGGTCTGCACAAGACTAGACATTGCCCAAGCAGTGGGAGTCCTTAGTCGATTTATGGCTAATCCTGTATAGGTTCATTGGGATACAGTTAATAGAGTGTTCAGATATTTGAGGGGTACTTCCGAGTATTCCATTTTCTATCATGGTAATGTTTCAAGACCTCCACATTCTATTGATATTCATGGATTTGTGGATTCAGATTGGGCGGGTGACATTGATAGTAGGAGATCCACCAGTGCCTATGTTTTTACACTGTTTGGTGGTACTATTAGTTGGATGAGTAAGCAACAACCTGTTGTTACTTTGTCCACGATAGAAGCTAAGTATATGGTAGCAACCCATGCTTGTAAGGAAGCCATTTGGATTAAGAGATTATGTTCCGATATTGGTGTTGATGCAGGTCAGAACACAATCAGTCGTGACAGTCAGAGTGCAATTTGCCTTGCAAAGAATCCAACTTTCCATGCTAGAACCAAGCACATTGATTTTCAATTTCACTTCATGAGGGACATGGTTGAGGATGGAAAGGTAAATTTGGAGAAGGTAGATACTTTGAAGAATGTTGCAGATGTGTTGACGAAACCAATGGGCACAGAGAAGTTTAGATGGTGTTCGGAGTCTATGGGACTCTCGGCCTATAGTAGTTAAATCCTATTTTTCTATTGGCTCTTACAAGGTGTTCGACAAGTGGGACAATGTTGGGAATTAAGGTGTCTCAACCATAGTAATTCTCTGCATTTGTAATTTTTGTATTTATTATTCAATTGCCTATGTTGTAAATAATTGGAAATTCTACTTTGTCATATTGTGGGATGTGGCACGGTGATGTGTCAATCCTACATGGATTATGACAACTTGTTATTTTGTCCTCACATGAGGAGATAGGTGTCCCACTTAGTGGTAGGAATATTTTGCCATGTGTCAGCATCTTCTATGTTGTGTAAGGAATGTTTGATCGAAACGGTCAAAACAGATTCTTATGACAAATCTATGACATGTAAGAGTCTAGAATAGAAGGTTGTAACACGGGTAATGACATGTGTCATGTAGCATCTTTGAATGACACATATTTGGGTGCCCCAAGGTGGAATATGATGTGTTGTAAGAGAATATGCTATTTATAGCATGTGTATGATAGATTCTCTTACAGCTGTAAGTTGTAACCGCTATGACAGATTTTATGACGGTCGTAAGTGTCGTAAGAGCATCTGTCATAGCCCATTTTGGAAATAGGTGACCTCTTTGGGATGGGAGCTATGGACAAATGTCAGACACATTCTACAATGTTGACCAAGTGTCCCTAGGCGTGGATTTTGGTCCAATATGCCATATTGGACGCCCATTCCAAGAAAGGTCCAAAATTGCCTTGTATGTTCTATTTAAACAGGTGCTTGGAGATGGAGTTTGTATCACAAGTTTACAGGTACTGTTATGCTGCCGGATTGACTCCAGACACGAGTGTCGAAGACCATTAAATATTGCATTGTAAGTGTATTGTAAACATTCTTTCAGATTTGTTAATACATTGTGCAGGTTTCTGAGTGTGGGGTTTTTCACTTGAAAAGGGTTTTCCCCACTGTAAATCTTTGTCTCTCTTCTTCTGTCTTCTTTCTGGATCTTGTATTTTGCTGCTATATCTCATGTTAATGGGTTAACATCGCTGTAATAGTTAGGATAAATTTGAATTTGCATAGCTCTCTCCTCAATAGATTAGTGTAGGAAGCGTTTCCGCACACCTAGCTTCCTTTCATTCTCTTCCTCCTTTCTCTTGCTTGTCTATTTATTCTTGTCTTACTATTTATCTCTTTTAAAATCGTGTCTTGTTCTTCCATAGGTTTTTTTTGTTTTAGAGGAGGAAGCACCATGGTCAAATTTCATTTGTTTCAGTGGAATATATTGCTCTCGACGACTACCACCTGATCCTTGTAAGGATTGCAGTGGAGGAACCTTAGCATATCTCCCTTTTCCTTTTGGTCTAGGATGCTCTTCAAATGTAGGTTGTTCGTCTCTTATTGTTTTTTGAATAGAAGGACGGGCCACTTGATGTAATAATTGTGTTTTGTAGTTTCTATAGCTCAAAAAGTTAAAATCCATTTGTGGCTTTGGTTCTAGTTTAGATTGTTCCCAAAAGTAGTCACGGCTAAAGTGTTGTCTTGTAACCAAAGTTTTATACCTATTGTGATGAATAGTATGTACTTGTCCATTCAAAGGAAATTTTACACAATTATAAATTGTTGAAGGGACAACTTTTATAGCCTTTAACCATGGGTGTCCTAATTTTATGCAAAAAAGATCACATATGGGGACAACATCAAATAATTTTTCTATGGATTTGTCAAATACAATAACCAATAAAGATATCTTCCCAAAAGTGTTTATAAATGTTTCCTTATGTGTCTTAATCATCATGTCCAAAGGGTCATAGAAGCCTTGTATCAAACCATGTGAATAAAGGAACACTTTTTTTGCCACATTAGTCATGCAATTAGGATCAATAAGGGTTCCATCCATAGGATTTCCCATTATCTTCACAGTGATATAAATAGGTCCTTCAGTGTTTCCAACTGTTCTATCATGACCTGTGTAAACACAATTTCGGGTTCGGGGACCTTTCTTTTCATGTAAGGCCTAGGAGGGAACCTAGTGTTATTGTTGTGATTAGAAGCCATGTGTATATGTTTTGAAATCAATGTGAAATCAGATTTTAAAAGCTTTTCAAAAGTTATGCAAGGAACAAATGCAAAACTATATGTGAAAATGACCTAAAAATGCTTGATTTTTTCAACTTTTATCAGTGCAAATAAGTGAAAGAAGAGGTGTTGTAAGGAAATTGATGAGGTGCAGAAAATAATATGTCTAATATCAATCCAATAAACCAACAATATCCTTCACAACACACTTTTGATGTAATCCTATAATGATGATAAGCCAAAACCTAGTGAAAATACACCTAAAATATGCAATTTTTCACCAATTTTCAATGCAAAGGCCCAATAGAAAGGGTGTTGTGAGTAATTTGAGGAGAGGCAGTAGATTATATCTCTAATAATAGCTAATTAATACATAAAAATCCTTCACAACACACCTATAATGCAATTGTAGAGAGACGATAAGGCCAAATCTAGTGAAAACGCAAGGTTTTCAAACCCTAGACATGAAATTTTGCAAGAAAACCACTATGATGAAACACTACAATCAGAAATCAGTCCTAATGAGCATTTAAAAATAGTAGTAAATCTGAAACAATATTTTAACTACAAACCCTATCTAATGCATAAACTAGGTTATATGAAAAATGCACAATTTCAAGCAATTTTTTACAATTTAATCATGAAAATGCAATGTAAATGAATGATGAATGATGGATTTATGTAAATTAAATTAGATCTGATGATAATTATAGAAATTTAATGAAATTAAATGCAAACTAATTCAAATTATTTGAAAATGCAAGCTAAAAATGCCAAATTTTTCAAAATTTTATAATTTTTTTTGTAATTTTTCAAATGCAATAAGATGAAAACTAAATGAATGAATGAAATGAATGTAAGTCTGAAGTACAACAATCAAAAAGGCACAAAATTCATTAAAAACATGGGTTTACCAAAATGTTTAGGATAAAAAGAGGGAGATGACAATGGGGTTTGATAATTTTAAGGGCTTGTGTTGATCCTCCTTTCACCACTAAACATTCAAGGACATTCAACCGAGTAGAGAAATCTACTACAGATCTACTGTCACTTGAAACATAGGAGAAGATTGGAGTTGTGTGAATTTGTTATTCAATTAAGTCCAATTATGCTCAAAACCCTAATTTCATAAAATCATAAACAAACAGACAAATTATGGAAAATGATCGCACATAGAGATATCAAATGACAACCAAATAGATACCAAATTTCAAAGTTTGGTGTGTGGAAAAGTCAGGGACTAATGAGAAAGTTCCCTAGTCAACTGTACCTACTTTTTGTTGGGATCTCTCGAGAATGTCTGTAACCTGTTCCTGCTATCACAGAGATTTTATTGTTTCAAAATTTAGAGGACTAATGAGTGGGTGCCCAAGTCCAAGCCCTAGTTTTCTTCTTAGATCTACAATTTTGACAGTCTACACTACTCTCTTGCAACTCCATTTCTTTTTCTTCCTAAACCTATAACTTATAATCACAGAAAAGTGGGTTAGGGGTTGTGGTGTTTAGAGACTTGCCTCGGTTAAGCCTTGGAGAGACATTCAAATCTTCTAAACACTGTTGTCAGAGAAAGAGTGCGTATCCCCATGGGATAGAGGAAAAATCCAAATGATAAATGATAGAAAACATAATTGATATCACTTTGCAGTGTAGATCTCATGGAAGGAAGAAGCTCTTCATGCCATGAGGAGATGGAATCAAATCTGCAACAAACAAGCACAATAACAACACAATACTGCTCTGCAACACAATGAAAGCCTTGAATCACTTTAACATAAGCTCATAGATCAAAAATTCTATCTAGTTTACAAATGAATCACTAATCATGCTTATATATGCAACTACAAATATTCTGTCTAAGAAATTCGTAATTCAAACTTGAGGTGTTGGCATAGGACCTAATAACAGTCATATAACCAACACACAAAAATAGGTCCTGACCTAAAATAGGGTAGGACTAAGGCGCGGGCACCCAAGTCCCCCCCCATTTCAGGCAAGATTCACGATAAACACATCCCCTAGGTCCCATTTTCCATGAAACTCAAGGGTTTTCTCATTGAGAGCCATCATTAACATGCAAGATGACCTAAATGCATTGTAAAGGACCCAGGAGCTAAACCTCAAGAGGGAAAAGCCCCCAAGGGGATATTTTTTGACGTAACAGATTTCATATTGTATTAAATTTGAGATAAATCCACATACATATTCTCTACTTGGGTAAAGCTAGGAGAGTCTTGGGTGCATCTCTCCTCCACCTTATCAAGGAGTGAAGGAGATTAAAGGCTTTTGAAAGGTATAAATCACCTGTTTTGTGTTTCTTTTCATGTTATTTGGGTCATTTAATATTTTTCATCTTCAAGTCTCAAAAAGGTAATAGAGAAGATCAATTGACAAATGAAGAATCTAAAAGCTCCTAGAAAGCTGCTAAAGAGATAATAATGCAAATAAATAACTATAAAAGTTGGTTGATCAAGTTGGATCACTCTACCATAACACATAAATGCCACACAAGTTGAGAAGCAAAACAACCAAAGGTGTACCTTGAAAAAGTTGACCCCAACAATAACAATATGCTCAAATCAAACTCCAAATAACATCAATAAAAAGAAGACTAAAGGTAACAATATGAAGACTAAAAATGATCCATCCCATATGGCTCAATAGTCTTTGTGTGAATTGGCCACAATGTACTCGTACTTTAAAGCTATGAAAGTTGCACTTTGATTTGTTAGAGCTAATAGTAAACCTTCAAATTCTTCTTTGACACACCTTAAAGTTGAAAAAAAGAGAAGTAATCCAAAAAAAGATATTCGAGTAAAGCCTTAGAAAAATTGTTTCCTAGTGAAAGTTATGTCTACAAAACACCACTAAACATTTGGTTTTCCATATATGTAATAAAATAACATATTTGACAGAATCAACTATCATACTATTGTGTAGTTCCACTCCTAATAAGGATTCTTTCCCATTCATTTAATGCTCAAAAATAGCAGGTGAATATTTAAAACTAACATTCCCTTATTTCTTAACAAATGAACATCCCACATACTAAATAACATAGTTTCTATGCAACATGAATTCTTCTGCAACTTCCCGCTCTTTTGTAATTTTGAATTCTATTAGGGCATGGACCTGGTTAGTCCAGGGGACCCCCTACCCCCACCCCTCTCCCCCTCAGTATGGGTTGATCTAGGTACAGCCTCGGGATGTTCCTTAGAACCCGTGACTTCAGCTTTGGAGTTAGTTCCCAAAGCTTGGAAGAATGTTCTCTTGGGCTCAGACCAAGGAGAACATGTGAGTGCATTTGTTGTCCCTGAGCTGTTGGAGACAGTTGACGAAACAACTATCAAACTCCCAGACTATATACTATGGAAAAGATAGTCTCCTCAATGGAACACACACTGGTGGGAAGATTTTTCTCTTTTTGGTCAATATAGACATGGTCAAGAGGTGGGTTTCAGCTAAATGGCACCCAAAGAGTAGTGTGTCTATAAGCACTATGGTAGGAGTTCTTTTTCTCTTTAGATCACCTTAAAGGAAGATCTTTTATCAATTCTTGTTGGCGGCCCTTGGATCTATGGGAAACATAATCTGTCTCTCTGTAGGTGGAAGCCTAGATTTGAAGCTGTTGTTGATATGAATAAGACAACCCCTATTTGGGTCAGATTACCGAGCCTCCCTTTAGACTTTTGGGATGAAGACATTTTCACCTGGATTGCTAACTCTTTCAGGCATTTCATTGCCTTAGACAATACCACTGTATCCAAATCTAGGTTGGTCTTTGGTCGATTTTGTGTTAGTGTTGATATACACAAAACTCTCCCTAACTCTATAACTCTTGCTTCTGAATTTGGTAGCTGGACACAACCTTGTCAAAATTACTCTAAAAAGGGTCATTTAATAACCCAATGTAAAGCTCCTCGCAAGCAATCCCTTAAGTCCAAAGAAATAGTGGAAAGTGAGAAGGATGTCTCAGAGGAGTATCCCTTTAAGGAGGCTATTCTTAACATTATAATCTCACCTCTCAAAATAGATGACATTCAAGAAGATGTAGAGGAAAATACAAACAACAGTATTCTTGAGGGTCTCTCATTGGAAGGATCTGGGAATTAGGTTGGGATCAACATCTCTATTATAGTAGTTGGTTAGTAGAGTAATGAATAGATGGAACCTCAAATAGAGGAGAACCCTAATCCTAATGATAAGGAGGAGGGGAAATCCTTTCCACCAAGGAAACCAATAATAGTTAGAAGGAGAGTCAAACTATTGAAGAAATGGTATCAACAGAGACCCAATTGATGGGGTCTGATATTGCTACTCAATAGATTAACAACCCAGTGGTAAAGGCGAGAGTGGATAGTAAGATGAAAGGAATCTCTTCTCTAAGGGATAATACCTTTACCCTAACCCTAGGGGAGGGGACTAACAAGTCAAGTACTGACTAGAATATAGAACTAGATGGTTGGTCTACCCCTAACAGAAAATATAAGAATAAAGGTAAAAAAGAAGTTGATGTGGGGGTTGAGGCCAAATCAGATAGGCCCTCCCAGAGAGAGTCAAGGAAGTTACTAGAGAAATAGCCATTGGAAGACAAAGGACGCTGGAGGTTACCTCCAGAAAGTTTCACAAATGAAAATCCTCTCATGGAATATTAGAGGACTGAATAGTCCTCAAAAATAGTTCTTAGTCAAGAAATGCATTTTAGATTATAAAATTAATAATCTTCTTTTACATGAGCTGAAGATGAAGTTTGACAACTTTCAAGTTATAGCCAAAAGTATATGGCCCAATGCAGACTTCAGCATCAGTGATGCTATTGGTGCTTCAAGGGGAATAGTCACCATGTGGAATAAGAACATTGTTAGAGGGGATTACCTTTCTCATTCTAGAAGCAATCTGGGTGTGAAATTCTCTGCCCACAACAAAATATGGAACCTCATTAATATTTATGCTCCTAATCAGAGGAATGCTAGGAAGGAGGATTGGGAGGATTTGACCTCTCACATATTGGTCGATAAGGATGATCTCTGGATGCTTGCTGGATATTTTAACTCTCCCTTATACCCCTCACAGAAATGCGGGGGTATCACTGATTAATCTGACAACATGGCTGATCTTGTAAATTTCCTCAATAGTGTTGGTCTTATGGGCATTAACTTGCATGAGAAGTTATTTACTTGGACTAATAGGAGGATTGGTGATCAACTGATTCAAGTTAAGCTTGATAGATTCCTTATATCCACTAATTGGGACAATCTTAGATCTTCTCACCTTGTTGCCCTCCTGAGAACTATATCTGACCATAACCCTCAGCTTTTGTCTTGGAAGGATAATTTACATAAAGGGCCTTACCCTTTCAAATTTAAGATTATGTGGATTTACCACCCAAGTTTCAAAGATTGTATCTCTAATTGGTTGAATACTCCTATACAGGGGTTAGGTATGTTTAGGCTGGTTCAAAAACTTATTATTGTTAAAAACAAAGTTAAGGGTTGGAACAAATATAATTTTGGTAATACTTTGAACATAAGAAGAGGATTTCATCCAAACTATCTAAAGTCTAGTTGAAAATGGCCCAAGGAGACTAATTTGAGGGAATCTCCCAACAAGAAGATTCCCTGAGGAAAGAGTGGAATGAAGTTATGAAGAGGGAGGGAATTTATTGGAAACAAAAATCCAGAGTGCAGTGGTTGATGCAGGGAGACAAAAATATTGCCTTCTTCCATCAGTTTACCATGAGACATAGGAAGAGGAATAACATATCAAGGTTGATTGATGAGCATGGGTCTGAAGGTAACACATATATTCAGGTTGGGCAGGTTGCATCTAGGTACTTTAAGGGATTCAAAATACTTTCTAAATGTGGATACAATGGAAATGGTCTTGGGTGTATGGGGCAAGGAATTAAGGTCCCTGTGGAACCTACACTGCACCTTTCTACTATAGGTTTAGGTAATACCTCCTCATTTACCTAAATCTTCCCTTTCTACATTGGGTGATGTCTCCATGAATTATTTTCATGAATTACCTCTTCCTCCTCAGTAGCATGAGCTAATTCATAATATATATATTTATTCTAAACCCCTTCAAAATGTTCAACTCCCTTCCATACCATCTAAACAAAAAGTAGATCCTCACACAACTTACTTATCCTCCTAAACATATTCTACCCATGCTCCTAGAAAATTAGGTAATTACTATTCCTCTTGCCATGTGAAATACAAGTTCTAAACATAGTCAGTTAGCACTTCTCTCTTATGCATATCATATAATTCTAGGCCATTCCACCTGTTATCACCGAGATTGCACCCTCTTGTTGAATGTAATTCAACAATTTGACCTTGCACGATACAATCAGAATAGCTTCTAGGTGTGGGACCTTGCAAAAAGTGAAGCTAAACCTCCAAATGAAGGGTTGGTTCCCTTGATGAAACACATAAAACTACACTATACTCTATTGTTGTTTTCTGGGAAAAGGGGAAGAAAAGACATGAAATGGAAAAATACAACTATGTGGTGATGCACCCAAACTAATTTCAGACCTATATTGCTTGTTTAGACACACTATCTTTCTCACAACTCAGCCTGTTGTAGACATAACTCAACTTTCTTCCATGTCTGAGTATCAATATTTCATAAAAATGTCTGACATTTTGCAATATTGGAAGGAAAATACAATGTTTTTACAAATAAGACTACTTCCATGTGATGACACAATCCACTACCTACCCAAAACATGTTATCATCTCCATAAAGGTGCTAGAATGAGACATGCATTCAAGGATTCAAATGATTTCACAAGAACATTCATCGATCATTTAATTACAAACAATAAATTAGAGAAGTAGAAGGTCAAAACTAAGTTTTTATTGATCAAGAAGGTGTCTTTTCAATACAACAATAGACTACAAGTACTTCATGTTACCTTGAAGACAAGTTACAATATAAGTTTCTGCCCTTACAGAGCTAGAAAAGAAATGATTTGAGTTACAATATTTAGCCTTTCAGACCTAGAAAATTAGGAAGAAAACCCTCCAAAACTCTATCCTAAGGGTCCTATATCTCATCCCCATGGGAGAGCATATAGGAATTGCATTTAATTGGAAAACCATGCCTAAAACTTGGTCAACCTATTTTGGATGCCCAAGAAGAGTCCTCATCTAATTTTCCTTCTTGACATGAGTTGGTTGACCCCTTCAAGGTACTAAGAATGTGCTTGAGCTATTGGTGAAGGTCCTATATCCTTGGAGAGTGTTGGAACTACCCCTTAAAAGGTTCCAACATCTCCTAGATGTTTGGATGTTTCTTAACCTACCCATAATGTTGCTATAACTATTTTAATTATTCATTCATTGTCATTACTGCCTAAACTACCTCCTACATAAGACTTATTAACTGATCCAATCACCCTTGACCCTACTCCAGGTCCACCTTGCAAGTTTATAGGGCATGTGCTCTTAAGAGTTTGAGGTGATCAGGATTTCTTGATGGCATGGAATAGGAATATTCAGTCATTTAGACTCTCGAACTGTAGCTTGGATGACCATTTATAGTCTTAAAACATGCCTTATCGCATGCAAACAACTCTGTTCACAATGAGTACTCCTATATGTATTTGACATGGTTAGAAAGTGTGATCAAACCTCTTAAAAGTTCAGCCATGCTTTTGGAGAAGAAACACATGCCTCCTTGAAGTCACTCAAACTTATCATTCTAGCACTGTACTAATTAGGGTTTCAAAACATTTGTCCTCCCTTCTACAAATTTCCTAACACTTGTGAAAGTTCCATTCTCCTTGTTAGAGCATTTGTAGAGTTCCTACAGTAGGTACAAACCTTTGTATTGGTTTCTTTATCTACTTCCACTTGATATCTGCGTACATTTTGCATACTGGGTAACATATAACAGTGCCCTAATTAATCTAAATTTTTAGAATCTTAGGTGGCTTAGCAGGATTACGCAAGAATATATAGATCTTTTGACATTGTACAAGGTCTTCATTCAATATGTATTGTTAACTATGTAGACCCTTGATAGACCTTAGACTATTTGCAGGCCCTTCAAAAGCTTTACCCACTATCATGCATACCTGACCCTCTATGTAGGTTTCATCAACACCTCTTGACAAGATTATATTGATTCCTTGAGGTTTTCATAGAATTATAACCCTTTATACCTCACGTATATCTTTTTACTGGTCTCATAACTTCTAGAGATCTTTGACAGACCTATACGTCCTTTTTGAGTTTCCATGATGCATTAAATCCTGTAGGATACATTGGTGATCCAATGATAGAGAATCATAGCTTTGTAGGTGATAGTGGTACCTTGATTCCTTTGTGCAAGCCTGATACCTCTACGACATTCCCTAGATTATTTGACTGTATTCCTCACCTTGCATGGATGGGAGTGGAATTCCTAACAAGATTAACATCTATTTGTAAGATCTTTTCCTTTGACAGTCTTTCTCATAAACCCGTATATCTACAAGCATAAATAATTGACTCTAGAGCTCAAGAAAGACTCATAGACTACATGCATGGCATTCTATCAATCTTGACAAAAATTAGACTTCTTCTTAGGTTCATTACCTCTGCCAAATCTCTAAATTTAAAGTCATCTGATGACTGATCTTAAGTTATTATAGTCATTCCTTGACCGCAGACTCATTGTGATAGTTCCTTGACCAATTGACTTCTCTTTTTAACTAAGGATTGCTCCTTTTGCTGATGACTACTTCTTACTTCATTAGAGATGACTGTCTTTTATCAATGTTGACTATCTTTTTAAATAGAGCTAATGTTCTCTTGACCTATGGGCTTTATCTCTTCCTTTTGCTGACCTCTGCATGCTTTGACTTAGGAAAATCGTATCTTCGTGGCAGTCCTCCTACATTGTCTTTAAACTTGAGAAAATATTTCACATTCCTTTGATAGTCTACTACTTGTTATCCTAACCCTCTGTACCTTCTTTCCTTCACTGTTCCATTCTATCTGCAATCTATGAACAATCCTCTAAAACTCTTTCAACCTGCTGCTCCTTTCAAGATTGTTCCTCTATTCTTTACCTTCTACTACCATCTATTTCCACTTGACTAGTGTATCTGCTATCTTTCACATATGTAGAGATCATTTCATGACCCTAAAGATCTACTGGAGACTCCTACAAATCCCTCAAAAATGTGAGAAATACTTATGTTGTCTCTGTTCTCCTCTTCATACTTGCTATCTTCAACATCTGCTACATTCCTCTATATCACTGTACCTTCTTTTGAAAGCTCTTTATCATCTGCACCTCAAAACAATTTGAATTCTAACTCAGGTACCAAAAAAAATACCTGCAAATTTATTTATTAAGGGAGAGTTCTACCACTTATTGCAATTGGGCTCAAAGACAAGGGTTGTTGTCCTACTGTTGCTTTTCATAGACCTCTACTTTAACATGATCTATATGAGCTACTGCTTTCACATTCTTCTAAAACTCTACCTTCTTCAACCTTCAATGACACTTCTACTAGATGATGATGACAGACCTACTCCATTTCCTCGTGGGTCCCAGAGACAACTAGGCTGATCATCTACAACATACATCCATGTATGGTGCCACCAAGTTGCAATCTTCATTGACAGCTCTGAGATAGGGCTGCAGGCAACATACCAGGGTTATGTTCATAGTTTGTTTGCCTATTTAACTTCCTTAGACAATAATATCTGATGTAGATTTTGCCTCCATGCTTTCTCTATGAGCTAAAGTTATTGGGTTAGTCACAAGAAAAACCTAGAAATCACCCAAACCCTAATAAGATAGTTTAATGCTTTCTAACAAGGACCTAACATAAATAAAACCTTCAAGAAAATAACCTTCATTTGAAAAGTATTTCCTCCCCACAAATGTATTAGACATTTGGAGAAACTAAGATTTGTTTAGACTTTATTGACTCCTAAAAACATAATAACAAGACACTTGATCTATCCTTTGTAATAAGAAGAGCTTTTAAAACTTGTTAAAGCTTTTAAAGATCTCTTAAACAACATAAAGGACTTATGAACATTCTATGACACCTCTAATAGCTCTTTTGAGCCTAATGGGGCAAAAAGTAAGCTAACATTTTTTACGACCTCTATGGAATGCTTGCCTGCTAAGCATCAAAGACTAGTTGCCTTAGTATCCATTCGACATAGGAGTCAATATGGAACTGCAACAACTTGGAGAAAAAGATACCAAGATTGACCAAATAGTAGATTACCTTGCCTCAAATAGAAGAAAGAACAAGAGACCAAAACTAAAGACCACCTAAAACAACTAAAAAGCAATGTGCAATAGCACTTGGAGGAAAACAAAAAAATTTAAATAAACCTATACTACCCTAAAACTAACTGAGAAAAGGACTACCTAAACAAAACCATTAACTAGTTCATGAAAGCAGCTTCCCTTTCTTAGTATTTTGGGATGCTTCTCATGCTTGTGATTCAACCAAAAGAGATGGATAAAGATGTAATAAACCTTTGACTACTACAACACTCCTCCAAAGTTGAAAACAACATCACTTACCCGACCAATTTGATTGGAGAACCAACTGCCTTTAGGTGGATAAATGAATTGGTTGTGTTCATCTTGGTGAATTCCTTGACATTCTGGATCAATCATGACATGTGGTGTCTCTTTCTTATTGGCCTCCAACCAAGCTAGGTGTCTAATAGGGCATCCTCTTGAAATGACAAAGTGCAAACTGCCCTTGCTGACCTTTGGCTCATGAAAGGTTGATCCATCATCTTATTGATTGAAATACTTGATCTCTTGTGACTTATCTAGAATGGTGGCTTTCTCTATCTTCTTCTTGTGGTACTCATGAATTTCCTCTTTAGGAGGTGTTGGTTTGATGTTCAAGCTGGAGCAAAATTCTTCCAAATCATCCCAAAATATGTCCTCTTTAATCTCTTCTTTATTTTTCTAAGTAGGAAGACTGAATTTATTCTCATTGTAGCTCTCCTCATAGTTTGATGAAACATCAAAATCTTCCTCATGGAGCAAAGGTTCTGATTTAAGTCCTTGCTCAATTTGATGAGAAACTTTATGCATAACAGCTTCTCCATCTTCTTCTTTCAAAATGAGACTGTCACTTTGTTCTCCTTCATGTTTTGATACTTTATCTTCCTCTTCATCCTCATGGATCAACAACCTATCAATACCTTCATCATACTCACGTTGCTTCAGATCTTCTAGTAGTGGAAGTATGGACATGTCTTCCTCATCATTGTCATCAAAACAAGGTAGCTAGCCAAATGAAAAGACCAACTCTTCTTCCTCATTTCCATCCACTTGCTCTACATTCTACTGCTCCAACTAATTTTGTTTAATCTCTTCTTGCAAAATTTCTGATTTCTCATCATTCACATCATTTGTAGTCTCATGGATAGTAGATAGTCGGCCCTTTCCCTTCATAGGCTTCTTCTCTTTTCCATCCAACCAATTATCTTGCCAAACAATAGGCCCACCCTTAAAGAGTGAAATGGTGTTAGGACAATAAAATTCATCTGAGATGGGGCATTAAAGAGGATGCTTGGCTTCTTTAAGAGAAATAATCTCTTTAGAGGGCTGCTTATGGGGAACAATAGTCTAATTTTGGGCATGTGTAGGCTCTTGCATGAAATGGAGAAGTTGGTTTGGAGATTTAGACAGTTTCTCTTTCTTGAAACTTGAGATTTTGAGCTTGGGAACTTCCCTTTTCACAAATTGAATCATGGATAGAGGAGAAGCTAGTTTAAAACTAGAAATGCAAGGAGATGCTTGGATTTTATACCTTTGTACTTGTGCAAGCAAGTGTTTTATTTATTCTTCTTTGGCTACAACTTGTCTAGCAAGAAACTCCTCTTCATACCTTTGTGCCTCCACCTCCTTTTGATGAATATGAGCTTGATGAACAATCTCTTCCTGCTGCATATTATACTCCTACTCTTTTGTGACAACCTCTAATTTATTTTGCAAGTCTAATGCTATTAGAGTTTTGTCTATTCATATGCCACAAAGGTTTGTTATCCCACCTTTCAATCAGCACATCATGGTAGTTTAAGGCCCTTGGGGTAATACCTTTGGTCCTCTAAATTTGACCCCACCATTGCATGAACTACCTCATAGTTCAAGAAAGAATTTTCCCAAATTCTATGGTGACAGGAAAGTTCACCCTGATGAACACATTGCAGCTTTCTGTATAGCCTGTGGTGTGATAGGTGTCGAGCACGAAGATGTAGCTGTACAACTTTTTGTAGAAACACTGCAAGGTGCTGCTGCAGACTGGTTTTATCATCTTCGAGCTCAGACCATAATGAACTAGAATACTCTCAAAACCAAGTTCGAAGCCAGGTTTAAACCTACCCAAGATGCACATGCATTATTGGCACAGCTAACACAAATGAAAAAAGAACCTCATGAACCTATGCGAGACTTCATCGCTAAGTTCAATAAGTTGAGAAACAGGATTCCCACCACCGCTGAGCCAACAGCGAAGAACCTTAAATGTTTCGTTATCAATACACAACTTCCTGAGGTGAGTTTTCTGTTGAGGCGAGCTGCTCCTACAGATCGTGCTATAGCTCAGATTCTAGCAACTAAAGTGGAAGATGATCTTATCCTTGCGGGTAAGATAAGAAGGGATTCTAATAGAAATAAAAGCTCCTCTTCTACTAAGAATTCTTCCACAAGCACGATGGACCCTATGGTGCAAAAGCTAGCAAATGAATTGCTAGCTCTAAATAGACAAATGTCCCAAGGTATGTCTACCCCTCCTTCTTATCAGGATATACCAAGGAGGACCTTTCCAAATAATTCATATTAAGGCAATGATACTAGAAATCAAGGACAACACAACCGTCTTCCGCCTACAACGGGGAAACTTGCCATTGAAGCAGCGCCGGTCAACTCAGTAGTTGGCTATTATGAAGCTAAAAATGAACTTTCTTTCCAACCCAAGTTGGACTATGAAAATGGTGCTAATCTCTTCACAGAAGGAGAAGAAGAATTAGCTGGCAACTCTACCATCAGCTTTTTGAATTACCAAGACGAAGCTGAAAAAGGAGAAGTGTGTGAAGGAGCATATGCTGTTTTCACTAGGTCTCAAAATCAGTCAGCTCTTCAAACTGATAAAGGAAAGGCGACAGAAGAATCTCAACTGGTGATTTCAATTGCTAAATGGGGGACTCCGCTACCTTTCCAATCAAAAGACCCGGTGGGCAATAAACAAGTAAGTGCCTCTAACAAATTTGTACCTTCCACTTCTACTCCTTAGACTAGTACTATCTCTACCAAAAATTAGAATGATGGATTCTCTTCCTCCGTTTCAAATTCATTTCAGTAATTCGATATAATAGATCATGCTAGGAAGACTAAGATCCAAATGTCTGAAGTTGAGTATTTACAAGCTAATCTTGAACAATTTGATAGATTAGCTAAATATGTCAAAAACAAGGTCATCCCTGCAGGACAAGATTTTCCAAAAAGTACTCATGACTCCCCAAAAAACAAACCTACTCAAAATAACCTTGTCACTACTCCCCTTGAAGCCTCTAGAAAAATTGAACCTTTCTATGTTTCCCTATTAGTAAATGGGCATAAATTGAGCAATTGTGTAATAGATTCTGGAGCCTCTGACAATGTTATGCCTGCCAAAGTAGCAGATGCCCTTGGCCTCACCTTAACCAAAACTTTTGGGAGGTGTTTCTCTATGGAGAATAAGCAAGTTCCACTTTTGGGTCAAATCAAAGATGCCCAATTTGCATTTGCAGCCTTTCCAGACAAAAGGATTAAGATGATAGTCCTAGTAGCTGATGTCCCAGCTTCTTATGGCATCTAGCTTGGGCAAAATTTTTGCAAGGATGTAGGTGGAGAGTTGAACATGGATCTATCTAAAGCAAGGATACATGTTAAAGGTGTTATGCAAAAGTTGCTTCCTAAAAAGGAGGCAAAGTACATTGTTACCCAAATGGCAAATCCCAAAGCTCAAATTTTGTTTGAGTCCTCGGGAATGGGTAACTATTTCCTATCTACTGAAGACGTTTCTTCTTCATCAGATGAGAGTTTAGACCATTCAGATGGAGAATCAGAGGAGTTTTCAGATGAAAGTTCAGGTGAAGGTATAATAATGCCGGATTCTTCCCTCACTGATGAAGAGGAATCTTCTGATCAAAGAAATTCCAAGAAATCAAATTTTGATGAAGTCTGGATTTTAGAATTTGATGGCAGTTGTTCTTCTACTGGTTCTGGAGCTAGAGTGGTCTTGATATCTCCACAAGGTGATATCTTACCTTTCTCATACAAGTTACAATTTGACAATACCAATAACAGCGCCGAATACGAGTCTTTGTTGCTTGGATTGGAAGCTGCTCATGCTAGGGGTGTTAAAATTCTTCATGCTCAAGGGGATGCCGAATTGGTGGTTTGTCAAGTGAGGAATTTGTACCAAACCAAGAATGAAAGATTGAGATACTATCGCAATCGCGTATGGGATTGCATTGAAGGTTTTGATACTTTCAACATTTTTGCAGTGCTAAGAGAGTTTAATGATCGTGCAGATTCATTGGCTGTTTTTGCCACTCTCATGGTTCCTCACAAGGATTTCAAAGGAAACAAGTACACTATTGAGCTGGTCTTCTGACCAAGTGTACCTAATAACGCTAACCATTGGCAGGTGTTCAATGGTGATAACCAAATCATTGCTTTCTTGGAAAAAATGGATAGCTTTGATGAGCTTTACTTTGAAGGCAGTGAATCACCACCGCGGGAATATGTTTCCGAGATAGATTCACAAACTGGCGAAGAGTTTCTTCAATTGAAAGGGAATAAGATTCCAAAAGGCTTGGTTTCCCTTGAAAAATTGTTTGATAAACATGATAGGTATATCAAGCAGCGACAACAACAGGATTCAAGTTCCTCTATGGAATTTGAATAGGTAAATTTAAGTTCAGAGGCGGATCCCAAAATGGTCAATATTGGGAAATGTTGCACTATTGATGAAAGATTCAAATACATTACCCTCCTTCGCCATTACATTGATGTTTTGGCTTACTCCTATGATGATCTGAAGTCTTTCAGGCCTAAGGAGGTTCAACACGAAATTCCCCTCAAAGTTGGATCATTGCCTCACAAGTAGAAGCAGAGGCAATACAACCCCAAGATATCAGGTACAATCCTTTCTGAGATTCAGAAGATGCTGAATGCAAGGATAATTTTTCCAATTCATCATTCCACCTGGATCGCAAACATAGTTCCCGTAAGGAAGAAGAACGGAGAAATCTGTATCTGTGTTGATTTCAGGAATCTCAACCAGTCTTCCCTAAAAGATAACTACCCCTTGCCCATCATGGATCAAGTATTGCAAATAGTAACTGGTTCAGAAATGTTGTCTATGTTAGATGGTTTTTCGGGGTATAACCAAGTGGAGGTCAATGAAGCTAATCAGTTCAAAACTGCCTTCACCACACCATGGGGCACATTCGCATATCGCAGAATGCCTTTTGGTCTAATAAATGCCGGTGCCACATTTCAGAGAGCAATGGATCTTGCTTTCAGAGATGAGATGGGGAAGTTCATCATGTTGTATCTCGATGACTTGACTATTTTCTCCAAAAACCGTCATGATCATGCACATCATTTACAACAAGTGTTGGAATGCTGTCGGCAAAATGGTATTTCTCTCAACCCTAAGAACTTAGTTTTCGGGTTACAGAAGGTAAGCTTCTCAGACACATTGTATCCCAGGAAGGTACTAAGATTGACTCGGAAAGAGTCAAATCCATTGAAAGTCTTACTCTTCCTGCTAGTAAGACTATTGTTCATTCTTTCTTTAGAAAGGTGAATTTTCTGCAAAGGTTCATTCTTGAATTCGTAGAGAAAACCCGTCACATCGTCAACATGATGAAGGGTAAGGCCACTTTCCGTTGGACTGCGAAAGGTAAAGAAGCGTTTGAGGATATCAAGAGGGCTATTGCTCATGCTCCAATTCTTGTTTGTCCTTACTATACCAAAGATTTTGTAGTTTATAGCTACGCTTCAGAACACACACTTTCAACTATTCTGGTTTAGCAGAATGAAGAAGGTGTAGAATCCCCCATATCGTTTATGAGTTGTCCTCTCAAAGCTCATGAATTGAAGTATTCGAATATGGAGAAGCATGCCTATGTCATGGTCAAAGCGGTGAAGCATTTCAGGTTCTATATTCTGAATTCACACATTGTTGTTATGGTTCCTGATACAACAATCAAATCTATCCTAACTCAACAGGAGTTCAGAACAAAGAGAGGTAATTGGATTACTAAGATCCAAGAATTTGATCTAGATATCAAGCCTACCAAGCTTGTGCGTGGTAAAGGTTTGTGTCAATTGATCACTGACAACATTCCAAAAGAGACAGGGGACGAAGAAGAAGAAGTTGAGGACACACCAACTGTTCTTTTTGTCACTACAACTAACGAGTGGTATTCAAATATCACTCATTTCCTTACCTATGGTGAGTGTCCCTCTCATCTATCTTATAAGGAGCAAAGAACCATTAAGTTGAAAGCTGCTAACTACGTCCTTTGGGACAATGGTTTGTACAAAAGGAGTCTTGATGGTGTATTTCTCCATTGCGTGGATAAAGCGCAACAAAGTAGACTTTTGGAGTCTTTCCACAATTTGGCTTGTGGAGGACATTTTTTGGCACCTGTAACGGTTCACAAGATTTTGCGAGCTAGATACTATTGGCCCACACTATTCCAAGATGCATACAATTGGGCACGTAGGTGTGAATTGTGTCAACAGTTCGTTGGGAAACCAAAGTTGGCAGCCCTACCTCTTAAACCAGTGGTGATTGAGGAACCTTTTCAGCAATGGGGCATTGACTTCATTGGCGCTGTGAATCCACCATCAAGCATAGGACACAACTATGTTCTCACTACGATAGACTATTTTACCAAGTGGGTGGAAGCTATTCCAATCAACCATGCTACTTCTGAAGTGGTATGCAATTTCCTTAAGGAAAACATTATTTCCAGGTTTGAAGTTCCAAACAAGATTGTAGCAGACAATGCTACTTGTTTTTCTTCTCATGAGATTACTGAATTTTGCTACAAGCATGGGATCATTCTTTCCCATTCTTCAGACTATTATCTGCAAGGGAATGGTCAAGCAGAATCAAGCAATAAGAATCTGGTCACTATTATCAAGAAACTGGTAGATGAGAATCAGAGAATTTGGCGTAAAGCACTTTTTGATGCTTTATGGGTAGATAGAATTACCCCCAAAAGGGCAATAGGCATGTCGCCATTTCAGTTTCTATATGTTCTGAATGCGGAGATACCAGTTACCTTGGAATTACTAGCACTGAAGTTGGTAAAGGCATTGGAAGATAGAACTTTTGATAGTTCTATTGATAAAAGGATCATGTACTTAGCTGAACTTGATGAGCAGCGACTATGGTAGTGGATCGTATCACTGAATACCAAGGTCAAGTAAAGAAACTCTTCGACAAGAAGGCAAGGGGTCATGAGTTTCAGGTTGGAGATCAAGTCTTGTTGTGGAACAAGAGGAGAGAACCAAAGGGAATGCATGGAAAATTTGATTCCTTGTGGAGAGGTCCATTCACCATTCATCAATTTTGTGGTGAAAATAGTTTCTTGCTGGAGTATCAGGATGGGACACCATTCTTGCTGCCTCACAGTGGGCAACATCTGAAGCACTTCAATCCTTGAAGTATCAGATAAGTTCAATTGTATATTTGTATAGTTGTGTGTTTATTTTTGTATTTTTGTTCAGTCTTTGTGTCTTTTTCTTTTTAGCTTGACTCTATAGCCCAATGGCATGGATGAAGGCACTTAGAGACTAGATTCTACTCCCTTCAATCATTTCAAAGTTTGATCGAAGGAAGTTCCCTAGTTAGAGCTAGCTGTTGTTCTCAAAATCAACTGTGCTCAAGTTTGTAGACAACCCCCACAAAACTTGTCCGTTTCGTGAATCTACACTCTAAGCTTGCAAATCGAGACAAGATTCCCTTGATCTCGTGCGAAGTCATTTGACATTCTAAACTGGTCTGAGACATTCCCTTGAATTGGTTTCTCGATATTCGCAAAGATCGTTCAAGTCGTAAACTGATTAAAATGTTAATTTTAGCCATTTTCAAGAGTTAGTAAATTTTTGAATTTTTGATATGTAATGGCGGCACTTTTCGCCGCTCTTACATGTCTCTTTTTAGATTTTGTTGCATATGTAATGGCAGCAAATTTCGCCACTCTTACATGTGTGTTTCTTTAAATATGTAAAGGCGGCACTTTTCGCCGCTGTTACATATTTCTCCAATGTATACATGTACTGTCAGCCAATTTCACCGCCATTGCATGTTCGATGCCACATGTACTGTCGGCCAATTTCACTGCCATTGCATGTTTGATGCCACATGTACTGTCGGCCAATTTCTCTGCCATTGCATGTTCTATGCCACATGTACTGTCGGCCAATTTTACCGCTCAAACAAGATACCCCAGATCTTGAACACTGAGTGCCATTAGTGGCCACTCATGCCACCTGTTAAAGGCATGTTTTCAAAGTTTTAAATATGTTTCCTTTTGTTTGTTTCATCATTTCATTTCTTACCTGCCTGGCCAATCATTGGATTCCCCTCGCACTGATTGACTGCGCCGTCCAGGGGTTCAACTCAATCCGCCATCATCAAACTTAGGGTTTTCATCGTGTAGACAGGTAAACCTTCTAGCCGTTTTCTTTTTCTTTCCTAGGGTTTCCGTTAGTTTTGAATAGCTTTTTCTTTGTTTTAAATTTTATTCTAAGTTTTCGTCAAAAGGTTGTTTTCTTAAATGGTATGGTCATTTTTGTTTAAACTTGGCATCGAGTATGTCTTCAGAAGGATCAGTCTATGTACCCTAAGTTATTCCTATATCGGTGTCAGTGGTTTTTGCCATGTAAAACCCCAAAACTGAGTCATACTTCCTATACCCTTGTATGTATTGAGACATCGACTGTGTTAGCTGCGTTGGCATATTGCCTTTTGAAGATCTTTGTTCAAAGCTCAGTCGGCGGTACTTTCCGCTGCTCAAACCTTTTAAGACTCAACGAAGGCGAGGTGCATCATCGGCAGAATTCACCGCTCGAACACCAAAACCCTTGCAATCCTTACTATATTACAGTGTCGGCATTATTTGCCACTTGAACACCAAAGGCCATTCAAACTTGTTTCTGTCCTACCTGTAATATCAGCAAAATTTGCCACTCCAACATGCAACTTTTCCTTCTCTTCTGCAACGGCGGTTGCAATCACCGACTATGCAGAACCCTAGACCTTTGCAAGTAATAACATGCAGCGGCGACGTTTTTCACTGCTTATGCATGATAACTAATGATCTTCCAAGTGACTACTTGCAGCAGCGGCAAAATTTGCTGCCAATGCACATATAAGAAATCCCTCATATGCAAGGGCGGCGAATTTTTCCACCCATGCAAACACCCTCCCAGATTTTCCTAACTCTGGGAAATTTTCATTTTTGATTTTTTGAGCCTGCTTTCCTCTAATTTTTGGCCTGCTCGCTCTATAGCCCTTTTTCAAGCGCATTTCCATAGTCGTGATCATCGACATGCAATTTTCCCAAATTGCCAGTATTTTCCCTAATTGCATGATCATGACTTTTTGCTGCAATTTCTTTTGTGGATCTTCATTCTCCATCAGCATCTTCTTGGTGATAGCTCATCTAGATGACTGAGTTGTCCCTGAAGAAATCAAAAGCAATGAAGTACAAATATCAAGGTGTTTTCCCAATCACCTCAGTCACTTCTAATGTTGACGACATTAGAGATACAGAGATTGGCCATGTGGATATGGCTGAGTTTGTAGATAGAACCAAGTCAAGCAACCCCAGTGCTATGATGAAGAAGATAATTGACAGTAATATTCACCTAGTATTATCTTTCCCAGTGGCAGCTCACAACACAGAATTTGTTCTTCAGTGTGCCCATTTCTATAACAAAGATATTAAAGTTGTGGTGGACACCAGTGGTAATGTGATAAAGGTATTTATGTGCCCTCCTACTACAGAAGTGTTGAAGCTTGATTTTGTTGAAGCACAGAAGGAATATGACAAAAATCCTGAGAAGGCGAAGAAAGTGATCAACAATAAATGGTTGAAGACTGCAAGGTTGAATTTGTCAAGGTGGCCATGTAGTTTCCCTCGAAGTGATTTTGTAGAGGAAGTTGGTGACCTGATTACTCTCCTCATCAAAATAAGAGGTTTGTCTTCCTCTTCACAGTTTCATGAATGAATGTATCCTTTCATTAAGGTCATACTCCAAAGTCAGCAAACCATTTTCTGGGGTGAACATATCAGCAACGCTTTGCATGAACAGCTAACGAAGGTGTCCACCACCTTCAAGTTCTACATGACTTCCTATCTAGTGTACATTGCAGCCTCTATGAAGATTTTTCCAGGATTAACATCAGAAGGGGATAGGAGGGTAGTTCCTGTATACCAATACTATTCCCAGTTGACATTGAAAGGCTCAATTCATCATTTCAGAAGAGTGAATGATGCATTCTTTGCTATATTCTTGTGTCTTTTTGATCCCCAACTGGAACAGAGAAGAGTTTAGACGAGGCATGGACAGTGATAAATGACTTCGGGTGTATGTTCTTGCAATTTCCTTCTTTTTCATACTTAAGGGTTGGCTTTTTCCAAGGTTACCCTTATATGCTTCCAAGATTCCCTTTAGACAAACTGGTCTTAATGGAGTTGTGCAGATAAATGATTGTTGTGCATAACAAACAAATGGAACTCAAGAAGCCTGGTTTCAGATTCCCAGTTGAAATCAGCAGATTTTCAGTATCGACTGCCGCAAAGGCAAGGGCCATGGAGACAGAGATGCAGCTGGTCACCATGAAGCAATTCAAAAGGAGACCAAAGTTTGACTACAGGGGGGTGAAGGATAAAATTAGAAGGAAAACTCAATTTCATGAACCCATGGTAGAAGATGTTTGGGTAGATCTGAGAACATAGGAAGATGTCAGGAAACTGGACTATAGCAAATTGTCTCTTGAGCAGATTGAATATCTGGGACTTGCCGATATTCCAGAGGATCTTGTGGATGATGGAGAATTGGTTGATGACAAATATAATGCTAAATAGATTTCTAATACTCCTCTCCCTCCAATCCAATGGTCCCAAAAGGAGTTGACCTCATTGAGGAAGAGATTCAAGCCCATATTGGCTAACACCAATAACTGGCTGGCAGATAAAGGAATTACTCTGAAAGAATTCCTCATTGGATCAGAAACTGAAGTTCAAGAGCAAAATGGTAAAAAGGTGGAAAACAAAATGAAGAACAAGAGTGATGTTCCCTCATCCTCTAAAACACATAAGCCTAAGATCATATTTGTGACGAAGAAATCAAAAGCTGTGGAGGGAGAACCTAAAATAAAAGATATGGAAGCTGAGGAGCCAGCTACTGAGGAGCCATCCACAGAAGAGATGGATGTTGAAGATAGGACTGCAGATCAACAAGACAAGGATGCTTTGTCTCCACAGGAAAATACACAAGAAGAAACAGGAGTCTCATCCCCTTTGCTTGATACACCTGTTGTAGCTCCTGTGTTTGTTTCCCCTATTGATATTCCCTCTTCTGAATCTCCCTCTCCTAAAATAATTTTTGATAATCCTCAAAACATGGTAGAAGATGTTCTCCATTCTTCAGGGTCTATTCCTAGTTTGTCTTCTTCATCTTTTGATATTGGGGATGCATCTATTTTTGATCATTTTGTAATGAATACTGAGCAAGTCTCTAGTGCAAATGTAACAGGTGCAGTTTTTACTAACACCCTACCTATTGTTTCTACTACCAGTACAAGTACAGTTCTGGGAACACCAGCAGTAGGAATGGATCCCAATGTGAGTACTTCTCTACTCCCACCTTGGTTATCAGCTTACACGCCGAAAAGGAAAAAGCAAGCCATCTCCCCAGATGACTTTGATTTCACTAAGCTGGTACCTACAAAGCCTAAGGCCCCGAAGAAACCAAATATTCTTTCTAGTGTACTTGAAGACAAGGGACACAAATTTCTAGAGATAGCAACACCTCCACAGGATGCAACTATTGAAAATCTTGATATGAATGACTACTCTATTTCTAGAGTTGAATTGGGTAAAATAACCCATGAAAGCGCTAAAAATGATATGCAGTTAGCCATGGACATCCTAATCCAGAAGTTTGATAGGGAAAAAGAAATGAAGGATCACTATAAGGCAATGGTAGAACAGTTAACTGTGGTGGTAAGAAAAATCACTTTAAACTCAGAAGCAGTTACTCCTGAGGCCGTTTCTGTAGAAGACCCCATCATCCTAAAAGCGGAAAGGACTCATCTCAAAGGGAAAGTACTTGAAGAGTACTTAGACAGGATGCGTGCACAAGGAATCTCTTTGCTCACAGATGTATCTGAGAAGACAGATAAAATGAGGAAAATAAGAGCAGAACTTGATGACCTCATTGATACTATTTCTCAAGATATTGAATGCATAGAGAATACTCATGATAAATGGGCAGAGATGAGGAAATTGAAAATAAGCACCCTAATATCAATTGGTGCCATCTCTAATAGGGATTCTTATACAGAAACAAAGGAGGCTTTGATGTACAGGAGCAGTATGCTTAGAAATTTGATCAATGATCTTGAAGCTTCAAAGGAAATCAATGAACAGAGTGATGTCAACCTTTTGCATAAGTTGGAGGAGTTGCCTTGTAAGCTGGTATCACAGGACAACCAATTTCTTTCTGCAGAAGAAATGGTTCAGGAATTTGAAGACATGTTCCAGAAAGAATTCGAAGATAAAACATTTTCAATGACTTCTGTGGACAATATTTTAGACAACCAGTTAACTTTGGATAATCTGAAAACCAAGTTAACTGGTCATGCAAAATTAATCACTATAGTGAGAGATTGCATAGTGAGAGCCAAGATGATCTTCAGGAACACATTCAACTCAGATAGCATTCAGATGCAAGCGGCTTTCACTATGTATGATGGTCATGTGAGGAAAAGTGGTGACACAAATTGAAGCAGTTTTTCCTTAGTTTATTTTCCATTTTTCAGATGTACTTTCAAAACAATTTTGGACATTTTTACATGTACATTTTTCATATGTAATTACATGTAAAAATATAGGACATCCCAAGTCAATAAGGACTCTTGTTTTTGAATAAGTTAAAGTAGTTAGGTTTTTTCCTAAATTTTCTCAAGGCCTCTCCCTATAAATAAAGAGGGCCTCTTTTGTAAATATTATCTTTTATCTATTGTAGCAAAACTCTGCTGAATTGAGAAGCAAGTTGATACTTTGTGCTTATTTGTGTGAATCAATTTTCAAATATTTATCAATACAAGAGAGCAAGTTGACTTCCAATCTTTGTCTTGGAATGATTTGTTTTATGATAGAATTGTTCTTATGTCTTTGCTATCATATTATCTTTGATAAGTAATTGAGTGTGAGGGTTATTTCAAGTGACTAAAGAGTATTCTAAATCTGATTTTAATAGACTTTGAACTATAAAATTATTTGTGAGAATTATGTTGTGTTCGTGAATGAGAAATAGCTTGAAGACTTTGTTAGGGTTATCCGGTAGAAGATATCAATTAAATGCAAATAAAGATTAAACAGAGGAATGGAAATACACAGAAATAATAACAACGAGAGACAAGTTTTAACGTGGTTCACCCAAACTCGGGCTACATCCACCAAACAAAGAGTCCAATATTATTATCCAGTAAATCAAACCGATTACAATCAGCAATCCCTGCAACTCAATACCGCTGCAAATACTACAATACAATATATCAAAACCCTAACCCTTAGCTGCTTTTATCAAGCCTTTTTGTCGGTTACAAAAAATTAGGGTTTTCTTATGTCGGTTATAAAAAATTGGATTTTTTATGTTGGCCCTAAAAAAAATTTCTTAGGGGCTGCCGCCCCTGAACCCCCGCTCAGGGCCCGGCCCAGCCCCGAACCCTGGCGAGGATACATGGCTAGTGTACAGTACTTTCCTGATTAGTCGCCACCTACCAACAATCTCCCACTTGGAGACTGAGCCTGGACAACACCGCTGCACATGCAGCTCCCACTGGAAATAAGCACCTTGGACTCTACTATTCTATTTTTATTGTTTTCAGTCTAGAAGACCAATCGAAGCTGAAGAGGAGCTCAGCTTCTCCCTTGTCATTGCCTTTGTAAACATATCCACTGGATTTTCATCTGTATGTATCTTTTCCAGCCTTAACTGTCCATTATCCAACACCGACCGAATAAAGTGATACCTCAACTGTATGTGTTTGGTCTTTGAATGCAAGGCATAATTCTTTGCAAGATGTATGGCACTCTGACTGTCTGTATACAAAGAACTGTGAGCCTGTTGTTTACCCAATTCTTCCATGAAAGATTGCAGCCATATCATCTCCTTGCTTGCCTCTGTTGCAACTACATATTTTGCCTCTGTGGTGGATAAAGCAACCACCTTTTGCAACCTGAAAATCCAACCCACCGATGTTCCACCTACAGTAAAGACATAACCTGTAGTACTCCGCCTGGTATCAATATCCCCTACCAAATCTAAGTCTACATAACCTGCTAAATCAGTATTAGAGCCCCCAAAACATAAGTGTGTATTAGATGTACCTCTCAAATATCTGAGAATCCATTTTACCGCATTCCAATGCTCAAATCCAGGATGACTCATATACCTACTAACGACTCCGACAGCATGTGCAATATCCAGTCTCGTGCATACCATGGCATACATTAAACTTCCTACAGTTGAAGCATATGGTACCTTGGACATTTTTTCTTCCTCCTTTTGTGTCTTTGGACACATCTCCTTAGTCAATTTCAAATGACTAGGCAAAGGTGTGCTGACAGCTTTTGCATTCTCCATATGGAATCTCTGCAACACCTTTTCAACATAAGCAGCCTGAGATAGAGTCAATTTTCTGTTCTTCCTATCTCTGCAAATTTTCATACCAAGGATTTGTTTTGCTACCCCCAAATCCTTCATATCAAATGACTGTGATAACTGATGTTTTAACTCTCTGATGTGATCCATGTTAGACCCAGCTACAAGCATGTCATCAACATATAAACATAAAATAATGTAGCTGTCATTATCCAACCTCTTAAAATAAACACAATGGTTAGAATTACGCCTGCTGTAGCCTTGCTCAGCCATAAAACTATCAAATTTCAAATACCATTGCCGATGTGCTTGTTTCAGGCCATACAAACTCTTCTTCAATCTACACACTTGTTTCTCCTTACCTTTGACGTCAAATCCCTGTGGTTGTACCATGTATATATCTTCCTCCAAATCACCATGGAGAAAGGTAGGTTTCACATCTAGCTGTTCCAAATGCAAATCTTCAGTAGCCACAATACTTAAAATAGTATGAATAGAAGTCATCTTGACAACCGGAGAAAATATCTCATCAAAATCAATGCCCTGTTTCTGTGCAAATCCTTTTACAACTAACCTGGCCTTAAATCTTTTCTTACCTCCATCTTCCTCTTTCAGCCTGTAAACCCATTTGTTTGGTAAAGCCTTTTTACCTGCAGGTAACTTACATAATTCCCAAGTCTGATTTTTTAGCAAGGAGTCTATTTCTTCTTTCATGGCAAGCTCCCACTGAACCTGTGTATTTACCTGCATAGCTTCATCATACCCTTCTGGTTCACCAGCATCTGTTAACAAAATAGAATACAAAGAGGGAGAAAACCTTTCAGGAGGTCTACTTAGCCTTGTTGACCGTCTAACATTCACTGGAGTTTGTGGTATTTCGAGTTGCTGTTGCGGAGCATGAGGAACACTGGAACATCACTATTTGGAGTATCATCCAGCACCACATAATCTTTTGCTTTCTTCTCATGCTGCTGCAATTGATCTTTGTACAACACCTTCTCATTGAATATGATATCCTTGCTTCTCACAATTTTTTGATTTTCAAAATCCCAAAGCCTATAACCAAATTCATCAATTCCATATCCAACAAAGGTACACTTTTTTGATTTTGCATCCAGCTTGGTTCTATTTTCAGAATCTACATGCACAAATGCTTCACATCTGAAGGTTTTGAGAAAAGAATAACTTACCTTCTTACCTATCCATGCTTCCTCTGGAATACCACAGCCCAAAGGAACTGAAGGACCTCTATTAATTAAATATACAGCAATGTTGACAGCCTCTGCCCACATGTTTAAAGGCAGCCCAACATGCAATCTCATGGTCCTTGTATGCTCCATTATTGTCCTATTCATGCGTTCAGCCACTCCATTTTCCTGTGGAGTCCCTGGAATCATTTTCTGCCTACGAATTCCATTAAAGGAACAATAATCTTCAAATTCTTTGCTGCAATACTCACCGCCATTATCAGATCTGAGACATTTTAATCTTTTACTTGTCTTATTCTCAACCAAGCTTCTCCATTTTTTAAATGTTTCAAAAACATCAGATTTCTGCCTAAGGAAATAAATCCATACCTTCCTAGTTGCATCATCTATGAATGTAACATAATATCAAGAGCCACCAAGAGAAGATACCTGAGCCGGTCCCCATACATCGGTATGCACAAGCTCCAATTTTTTATTTTCTTTTGCTTCCCATCCTTGAGAAAACTGACTCTCTTTTGTTTTCCATACACACAACTTTCACAGAAATCTATATTAATACATTTCAGACTTGGTAAATCTTTCTTAGAATGATGTACCTTCATACCTTTCTCACTCATATGCCCAAGTCTGTTATGCCACAGTGTTGTCTCAGAACCTGCAGCAACTTTTCTAGTCTCTTCCTGCGAACCTGCAACAACTGTTCCTAAACCTGTTTGTTTTTCCTCTGTAACATCTAAAGTAGAAGGAACAGTATGACCTATACAAAGATATAAGGTGCCTACTTTCACACCCTTTGCTACTACTAAGGCACCTTTTGAAACTTTCTAATTTTTATCAGTAAATGTAACAGTGCAACCTTGTTCAATTAGCTGCCCTGCTGAAATTAAATTCCTACTGAGCCTTGGAACATGCCTTACCTCTTTTAGTAGCCAATGATTCTCATTCTGCAACTTAATATTGATTCTTCCCTTTCCAACAATCTGACAGGGTTCGTTATCTCCCAAATAAACCAGCCCAAAATCCCCTTGGACATAATCAAGAAAATAACTTCTATGGGGCGTAGCATGAAATGAGGCCCTTGAATCTAAAACCCATGAATCATCAGCACTATCTAGGGAAAGAATCAAAGCATCATCTTTAGATTTATTACTTACCACATTTGCTTCCTTATTGCCTTCTTGTTTGTCTCCTTCTTTATTTTTCTGAGACCAGCAATCTTTCTTCAGATGACCTGGTTTCCCACAGTACCAGCAATCCTTCTGTCCTCTGGTTTGGGATCTTTTGTCCCTTGATTTTCCTCGTGACTTCCCATGACCTCCAGAACCTTTTCCTCTCTCCTTTGATCTGCCCTTGCTTTCTGCGTTCAAAACACTGCCTGATGTGGATCCACCTGAGCTTTTCTTATGAATTTCCTCACTCAGAATAACACCAATAACATCATCAAATTTTAGGGTATTTGAACCAGAAACAGAGTTACTAACTGCCATTACCAAACTATCCCAGCTTTCAGGCAATGAACATAATATCAAGAGAGCTCTAACTTCTTCATCAAATTTTACATTTAAAGAAGTCAATTGACTAACAATCGTATTAAATTCATTTAAATGACCTGTCACAGATCCACCTTCAACCATTTTCAAATTAAACAAATGCTTCATGAGAAATACCTTATTTGAGGCTGAGAGTTTTTCATATAATTTTGCCAAAGCTTTCATTAGACCATCTGTTGTCTTCGCTTCTGTTATATTGAATGCCACTGATGGTGCCAGGCACAACCAAATGGTTCCCAGTGCCTTTCTGTCAAGAAGATTCCAATCCTCATCAGACATTGTTGCCAGTTTCTTGGCTACTCCTTCCAACGGCATCCATAAATCCTTTTGATAGAGGTAATCCTCCATCTGCATCTTCCATAACTGATAGTTCTACCCATTGAATTTATTGACCTTTAATTTACCCTCGTCTGCCATTGCTTCCACTCAACCGTGAGACTTTCCTGCAGACGATAATCAAACACAACCTAGCTTTGATACCACTTGTTAGGGTTATCCGGCAAAAGATATCAATTAAATGCAAATAAAGATTAAACAGAGGAATGGAAATACATAGAAATAATAACAACAAGAGACAAGTTTTAACGTGGTTCACCCAAACTCAGGCTACATCCACCAAACAGAGAGTCCAGTATTATTATCCAGTAAATCAAACCGATTACAATCAGCAATCCCTGCAACTCAATACCACTACAAATGCTACAATACAATATATCAAAACCCTAACCCTTAACCGCTTTTATCAAGCCTTTTTGTTGGTTACAAAAAATTAGGGTTTTCTTATGTCGGTCATAAAAAATAGGATTTTTTATGTCGGCCCTAAAAAAATTTTCTCGGGGGCTGCTACCCCCGAACCTCGGCAAGGATACATGGCTAGAGTACAGTACTTTCCTGATCAGTCGCCACCTACCAACAAACTTTGTGCTACAAGTTGTTATCTTTAATCTATTTATCTCATCTTGGTGTATAGTGAAGACTTTGGGCTGCACTCTACTTCAAATCATTTTATTTATCGTTGGTGAACAAAGTAACATAAGACTTTGCGTTTCTGTGGATTTTGTGGTAACTTATAGTTTTGGCATTGTATCAGTTTTGTTGAAATCATTATATATTGTAAACATCATTTCTGAAAAAAGAGAAATGGATGATATGATCTTACCCCCAAGTTAGTCTTTAGTTTAAAATAAAGTTATAAGAATTGATAGGGAACCTCCCCTTGCTGAGAGGAGAGATTTATCTCATTGTACTGTGGTTGATATAACCATTTTGCCTTCAGTTAGTTGAAGACAAAATATTCACCCAACAATGCACATACCAACAAAGTCACTAGGTTATTGGAAAGAATTCAACGAAGGAGAAGACTAAGAATATCACCTAAAACCTAGCCTTTGATGAACTTTGAACACTTGGATTGCTTATACTAGTATATTTGAACTTGGAGTCACCATGGTGTTCAAGATACTACCTTGAAAGGAAAGATACATTGAGGAACACACTAAAATCTTCAATGGATGATGTTAGAACCATCAAACTGGTCCTACCGAGCATGTCAAAAACTGTTATCATCGAGATTGTACCCTCTTGTTGGATGTGATTCAACAAGACCCTGTGATACAATGGGAATAGCTTCTAGGTGTGGGATCTTGTAAAACTTGAAGCTAAACCTCTAGATGAAGGGCCGGTTCCCTCGATGCAGCACCTAAAACTACACTACTCTACTGTTGTTTGTTGGGAAAAGGGTAAGAAAAGATGTGAAATGGAAAACTACAACTATGTGGTGATGCACCCAAACTAATTTCAGACCTATATTGCTTGTTTAGACACACTATCTTGCTCACAACTCAACTTTCTTCCATGTTTGAGTATCAATATTTCATAAAAAGGTCTTACATTTTGCAATATTGGAAGGAAAATACAATGTTTTTACAAACAAGACTGCTTCCATGTGATGACACAATCCACAACCTACCCAAAACATGTTATCATCTACATAAAGGTGTTGGAATGAGACATGCATTCAAGGATTCAAATGATTTCACAAGAACATTCATCAATCATTCAATTGTACACAATAATCAGAGAAGTAGAAGGTCAAAACTGAGTTTTTATTGATCAAGAAGGTGTCTTTTCAATACAACAATAGACTACAAGTATTTCATGTTACCTTGAAGATGAGTTACAATACAAGTTTCTGCCCTTGCAAAGATGGAAAAGAACTTATTTGAGTTACAATATTTAGCCTTTCAGAGCTAGAAAACTAGGAAGAAATCCCCCCAAAACTCTATCCTAAGGGTCCTATATCTCATCCCCAACATTGGAGAGCATATAGGAACTGCATTTAATTGAAAACCATGCCTAAAACTTGGTCAACTTGTTTTGGATGCCCAAGAAGAGTCCTCTTCTAATTTGCCTTTTTGACATGAGTTGGTTGACCCCTTCAATCTCCTAGGAATGTGGTCTAGTTGTTGGTGAAGGTCCTATATCCTTGGAGAGTGTTGGAACTGTCCCTTAAAATTAGGCTCCAATAGCTCCTAGATGTTTGGATGTTGCTTAAACTGCCCATAATGTTGCTATAACTATTTTAGCTATTCATTCATTGCCATTACAGCCTAAACTACCTCCTACATAGGACCTCTTAACTGATCCAATCACCCTTGACTGTACTCCAACTCCACCTTGCAAGTTTATAGGGCATGTTCTCTTGAGAGTTTGAGGTGATCAGGATTTCTTGAGGGCATGGGATAGGACTCCTCAATCGTTTGGACTCTCAAACTATATCTTGGATGACCATTTATATAGTCTTAAAACAAACCTTATCTCATGCAACCAACTCTATTCACATTGAGTGCTCCTATAGGTATTTGACATGGTTAGAAAGTGTGATCAAACCTCTTTAAAGGTCAACCATGCTTTTGGAGAAGAAACACAGACCTCCTTGAAGTCACTCAAACTTATCATTCTAGCATTGTACTAATTAGGGTTTCAAAACATCTATCTTCCCTTCTACAAATCTCCTAGCACTTGTGAAAGCTCCATTCTCCTTGTCAAAGAATTTGTAGAATTCCTATAGTAGGTACATACCACTATATTTATTTCTGAGTTCCTACAGTGGGTACAGACCTCTGTATTGATTTATTTCTCTGCCTCCACTTGATATCTCTATACATTCTACACATTGGGTAAGATTTAATAGTGCCCTAATTAATATAGAATTGTTAGAATCTTAGGTGGCTTAGCAATATTATGCAAGAATATACATATCTTTTGACATTGTACAAGGTCTTCATTCACTATGTACTGTTAACTGTGTAGACCCCTAACAAACCTTAGATTGTTTGCAGGCCCTTCAAAAGCTTTACTCAATGTCATACATACCTAACCCTCTATGCAGGTTTCATCAACACCTCTTGATAAGATTATATTGATTCCTTGGGGTTTTCGTAGAATTATAACCTTTTATTCCTCTTGTATATCTTTTTACTGGTCTCATAACTTCTAGAGATCTTTGACAGACATATACATCCTTTTTGAGTTTCCATGCTACTTTAAAGCCTGTAGAATACATTGGTGATCCAATGATAGACAATCATAGCTTTGTAGGTGATAGTGGTACCTTGATTCCTTTGTGCATACCTAAGACCTCTGTGACATTCCCTAGATTATTTGACTGTATTCCTCACCTTGCATGGATGAGAGTAGAATTTCCAACAACATTAACTATCTATTTGTAAGATCTTTTAGTTTGATAGTCTTTCTCATAAATCCATATATCTACAAGCAAAAATAATTAACTCTGGACCTCAAGAAAGACTCATAGACTACATGCATGGAATTCTAGCAATCTTGACAAAGATCAGACTTCTACTTAGGTTCCTTACCTCTAGAAGATCTCTAAATTTAAAGTCATTTGATGATTGTTCTTAACTTATTACAATCATTCCTTGACTACAGACTCACTATGACAGTTCCTTGACTAACTGACTACTCTTTTTAGCTAAGGATTGCTCCTTTTGCTGAGGATTACTTCTTACTTCATCAGAGATGACTGTCTTTTATCAAAGTTGACTGCCTTTTTAAACATAGTTGACTGTCTACTGACCTGTGGGCTTTATCTCTTTCTTGGACTAACCTCTGCATGCCTTGAATTAGGAAATCTATATCTTCATGGTAGTCCTCTTCATGGTAGTCCTCCTGCACTGTCTTTGAACTTGAGAAAATATTTCACATTCCTCTGATAGTCTACTACTTGTTATCCTAACCCTTTGTACCTTCTTTCCTTCACTGTTCCATTCTATCTGCATGCTATGAACCATCCTCTAAAACTCTTTCAGCCTGCTACTCCTTTCAAGACTGTTCCTCTATTCTTTACATTCTGCTAGCATCTATTTCCACTTGACTATTGTATCTACTATCTTTGACATATGCAGGCGTCATTTCCTAACCCTAAAGATCTACTGGAGACTCCTACAAATCCCTCAAAAATGTGAGAGACCCTTATGTTGTCTTTGTTGTCCTCTTCATACTTGTTGTCTTCAACATCTATTGCATTCCTCTCTGTCACTATACCATCTTATGAAATCTCTTTATCATATGCTCCTCAAAATAATCTAAATTCTAACTCAGGTAACAAACAAATAAACTTGCAACTTTATTTTTTAAGGGAGAGTTCTACCACTTATTGCAGTTAGGCTCAAAGGCAAGGGCTATTATGCTACTGTTGCTTTTCATAGACCTTTGCTTTAATAGGATCTATATGAGTTGTTGCTTTCACCTTCTTATAAAACTCTACCTTCTTCAACCTTCAATGGCACTTCTACTAGATGATGATGATAGACCTACTCCATTGCCTTGTGGGTTCTAAAGACAACTAGGCTAATCATCTACAACATACATCCATGTGTGGTTCCACCGTGTTGCAACCTTCATTGACAACTCTGAGACATGGCTGCAGGCAACATACCAGGGTTATGTTCATAGTTTTTTTGACTATTTAACTTCCTTATACAATAAGATCTAATGCAGATTCTACCTCCATGCTTTCTCTACGAGCTGAAGTTGCTAGGTTAGTCACAAGAAAACCCTAGAAATCACCCAAACCCTAATAAGATCATTTAATGCTTTCTAAGAAGGACCTAATAGAAACAAAACCTTAAAGAAAATAACCTTCATTTGAAAAGTATTCCCTCCCTACAAATGTATGAGACATTTAGAGAAACTAAGATTTGTTTATACTTTATTGACTCCTAAAAAACATAATAATAAGACACTTGATCTATCCTTTGTAATAAGAAGACCTTTTAAAACTTGTTAAATCTTTTAAAGATCTCTTAAATAACACCAAGGACTTATGAACATTCTATGACACCCCTAATAGTTATTTTGAGCCTAATGGGGCAAAAAATAAGCTAACACCACCAATCAATGCCAAGAATTAAAAGAAGAAATACAAAACCTTATTGGTATAGGTGGCATCATTGTTTTTTCGAATGATGCACCTTTCCCTTCCTTATATGATACAAGACATTGAGAGTCAGCTATGTCTAGTTAATCCAACATTCTAAGTAATCTTTTCATTTCTATGTCATTTTGGCTATTAACACATGACACTGAGACTACCTCTATTATGGCATTGAGATTACCTCTATCATAACATGAGAACCACCTTTTTCTCGTTTTAAATCCAAAGTGTCATGTTTTGTTTCTTATTTTTCCTATACCTTATTCTTTTTCCTACACCTTATTCTTCATGTTGTACACTCTTCTCCATGTATACCCTTGTCTACAATGTTGTTACATTTTATGCGGTGTTCATCACTTTCTCTCTTTGGTAACAACACAACCATCTTCCTTCATAATAGCACAACCCTTTTTTTCTTTCTATTGTCCCCATCTATACTTTGGGAGGGGCAAGCATAACATGATTTATTATGTCTATTTTGAGGGAAAAGAAAACTTCTTATTTCCTATTTTTTGGGGGAACAAATGTCCCATTTTAGCATTCCTCCCTCTTATTCCGTACCAACACGCATTCATTTCTATCTAACCTCCTTAAAATGATTGTATCCTCTCTTATACAATCATTTTAAGGGGGCATATATACTATTACATCTAACTTACACTTTTGGCATGCTTTACTAGCATCAATGTATTGTGGTCCAAAGAACAAAGAATGTTTGGGCATGGCCACCCTTATTAGGATTGCCTGCAGTGCTGCCACAATAGTGTGTCCCACTTATGGGACATCTTGATTTTTGTCTAAAATCACATATTTATTAGAAAAACTAATGATTTAAGCCTTGAGGGGTTCCATCTAAAAGGGTTTAATTTAAGGGGGTTAGATGAAACTCCCTTAGATCAAATCCCCATGGAAAGAAACCCCCTAGTTTTAAATCAAACCATCGATGGAATCTACTTCGCACCTATCAAAATGCTGACAAAAAACCAATTTTGCTTCACCTTTTGGGGGATCAAATGAATCATTTAAAAATTCTATTTTGTAAATATGTATCCCTTACTATAAGATTTCCAAAAAGTATAACTTTGAATATGTTTCATTTGATTTTATATTTATTTTTATTTTCTAGTGAACATAGGTTTTTCACCGAACATCAAGGTCTCTATTCCACACATGAAAAAATTTAAAAAAATAGAGAAAAAAAATCTGAGAAATATTTTTGCACTAGGTATTGATTTCCTTGTTTAAAAAAGAAAGAAGTTAATTTGGATACATACAAAAAAACTTATGTTATATGGTATAAACCTATGTTTGTATTATAATTAATCTCACTCCAAAAATTATTAAAAAAAATGCAACAAAAAATTATGAAAAAATATCCGTGCACTAGATATTGGTGTTACAAATCTATGTTAAAAAAGTTATAATTTTATCCTTTCTATAAAAAAAGTTATGTTGTATGGTATGAACATCACTGTCTAAAAATGCTATTAATTATAAAAAAATAAGTTATTAAAAGTTATATAAAAAATTCACAAATTATTTCTTAATTTTTTTAAAAAATACATTTATAATCTACACATGAAATCTCAAAAGTCACTAGTTCACATCATCTTCAAATTCTTAACAGTTTAGTTGCTATAGGTGTTAGAAAGTGAAAATTTGGTTAAAAATGTTGATTTCAATGTCCTACTTTGGCCAAAAAATGGGACACAATATTGTGGGATCACCAATAGAGTACACTAGCACATGCAATTTATGGTATTATACTTATGCATGAATCACCTAGAAACAAACTATGTTAATGCATGTGACTTATTGGAGCATCATATGAATCACCTAGCAACAAAGCATGCTAGTACATTTGATTTATCTTGTCAATTGGTTCTCACAATTCCTAGTAATAGAGTAAGTTAGAACTTGAATCATGCTTTTTCTTTCATATAGATTATCTTCCTTTCTCTCCATGCACATTAGTTTATTCTTTCTGAAACAAATATTTTGCTCATTACATTATTCCCACTATATAAGATTTCCTCTCTAGTTTTATTATGTACATTACTTGTCTTTACCATATATATGTTTGTGATGTACTGACACATTTTTATTGTAATGTTTATGTGTTCTGACACTTCTATGTTACAATTTTTATTTGTTTAACATGTTTTTTATAGATCTTAGTGTAGGGGCATGGATTTCTCACTTGACTTGTATTGTGTATCCTTTTATGTACCCTCCAATTATTTCTAGTTTTTGCATTTTCATTTCTATACTTTAATGTAGTTTTATCACTTAGTGGCACAAGCTCACTAAGGTGGGGGCAAAATGTAAGGTAAAAATTGTATACCCTATAATTTTGACACTACAAATTATCCTAATTTTAGTGTCCATCTCCATAGCATGTTCTAGGGCACACTAAATTAGTGATTCCAACTTTCTCTTATTCACCAATTTTCCAAAATTTTATGTTATTCTATTATGTTTTTCCATCACTAATCTTTCTAAGTTCATTTTTGGCATTGTCTCCCAAATGATATCGTAGGAACATGGACATCTATGCAGGTGCACTAGCATCTCACAAGTTTTAAAAATTGAAATGTTGGTTCTCCACCTAGGTGGATGTTGAAGCCTATTATAACACCTATCTTTCACAAAATGCCTCTGCACATGTGAATATGATCCTACCTTTCCCTCTTTAATCTCTTGGAATCCCCTTTTATAAGGCATTATTGCATGCATGCAAAGATCTCTCTTCTCTCCTATTATTTTTTCATGGCTATATCTTTCTTGGGATTATGTTGTTGATTTCTTCATTAAAGCTCTTGGTCTACACATTAACATTCTATATTGCACTCTTACACATCTCCATTGGTGTAATCTTTATTAATTCATTTTTTTGGTCACCCATTTATTAATCTCTAAAAAGTATTTGTGCAACCTCTTTTACATTTGCTTCTCTCCTGCCTCTTCATGATAATGGTTGTTTATTCTTGTTTCTCTTGACCATTTCCTCTATTTGCAGTGCCTTATATTTGTTCTTAGGTATTCTTATTATCATTGACAAGTTCTTGTTGATTCGCATTTCCAAAATTATCCTCTATACACACTATAATGTTAGAATCTCCATAGACATGAGGTAATAGTATTTATAGATATTTATATTATTTTTACATTCTAGACACACTTAGGATTAAGAGAACACACTCTCCTATCTCTATTTTATATTTGACTTCCAACTAAGGTTGAAAGACTATATATGGGGCTTGACCATTTTGGCAATCTCCCAAGTAGTCACCCATTTTCCCTATATGCCTGTTGTAGGTATTTTAGAGGTTCTTTCACATGGAAGTTTGCATTCTCTAAAATTTCCTTTTCCATTTTTCTAGTTTGTTTAAATAAATCTCCTAAAAATCATATTGTTATTATTCCTATATTTCTTAGTACATTTCTTGTATTTTGTGCTTCTAGTTTTTGTTTTCCCTCTGTACAAAAATTGTAGAGTCTATACAAGTACTAGAGTTTTCTATTCCTTTTATATGATAGCATGAATAGAGGATAAAAGTGTGACTCATAGACAACAACACACTTGGTGGACTATAACATTGGAGAGCTAGTTTCTAAACTAAGTATCTCCCAAATTCCTTCTCCAAATTCTTATCCAATCCAGATTTGTTGTTCTATAATTTATTTTCATATTATGTTTCTCTATTTTTAGTATTTTGTTATTTCCCTTCCCAACTTAATACTTTTGTTCAAAGGATAAATGTAGTTTAATTTGGCAAAAGTACAAATTAGATTAGATTAAGCACATTGTTGGTTTAACCATAGTATTTTTTAGATCTTAGTCTTATCCAATAATTGTGGAGTAGTTCAAATGCTCACTCACCATTTACAAGTATTTTTGACTAGTTTTGTACTTGAGTGTCCTTTAGTGGATTTGGGCATGGCAATCTTGATTTCATGTTTGGAATGTTTTTACTTCAATTGACATTTTATCTTGTCCCCAATTCAGTTTGGGTGGAGATTATCTCTTTAATGAGATTGGATTATTATGATAGATAGAATCAATGATTTAAGTATATGATGGGAAGTCTATCTTGACCTTCTATAACACCTAATTGTCATATTGATATGATTATCTTGGTTACCATTAGGGTGACATGATTAGTTGGGAGTAGGAGAAGTTGGATGTCCTCATCATGGATGTATACATCCTAGTAGCATATTCTCTACTTTGTGTCCAACATATTTGAAGGTCATCATCCCCTTAAGATAGGTTGGCATGAGAATTGGAGATTTTACTTTTATCACTATAGAACCACATCACATAGGGTCTAGTGCTCTCAATGGCATTGAGTTATTAAGCTATGTTATACATTATTGACTACCTTCCATCACTAAAGCTAGGAGATTCTCCACTTTGAAGCCTTGTGTCCCTATTTGTTATTGTGCACTCTATTCTACCTATTGAGGTAACATGTTCTATGGTTGGTATAGTTAACCTTCTTTCTCATGTGAGATAGTCAATATAGAGGTGCACTACATAGTTGGGAGATGAATATTAGTGTGCTTCAATACACATTTGATTGTGTTGTATTGTGATATTATACTGTCATGTTTTGAATGTGTGCAACTTAATTATTGTTATCATGTATTTTGTGTTATTATATTTCTTGTGATTGTAAGTTGGTTTTGCGTGTTGAAATAAGGTGATCGTGCTAAGATGTTAGGATATATTTAGTATGGGATACATGTTATTCTACCTTGAGCATGTGATTATTTTTTAAGATGTATGGCATTAAATGATGAGTGCTCTCATAGTATGGGATGGGAAGAGTAGTTATTTGGAGGTGTTACATATTATCTTAAGTGTTCATTGTTAGTCAATCTTAGTGTGGTAAAGTATGTATTATTATATTATATGCAAGTCATGGTTGCCTTATAAATGCCTTGTACTTTTGTGCCTTGTGTTCTTTTTGGGAGCTTGAGTTGATGTGTTGTGAAGTGTTGTAAATACTTGGTTGGTTGGATATGATTCATTGATGTCTTAATTATGTGATAAACATGTGTTGTGAAGATGATTCATCTTAGATAAGTTGTTTAACTATAGATTTGGTTGTATGTCTATGTGAATAAAAAAAAATGAATTGAACAGATAATAACTAGTCTTGTGTTTGTACTCCACACTTTTGGATTATCATTTGAGTACTACATTGTTAGGATGATGGTTGGGGAGGACCAGATTCCTTCAATGTGTAGATCATTTAATGCCTTCCCCATCAATAGCTAGAGCTTGGAAGGATTAGATTATGGATCTGCGATAGAGACTATATAGTAATCTGAAAAGACCACTTTGTTTATATGGTGGTTTAGCGTATTGGTCTATTTGTACTTGATGTAATTATTATTGAGGGTTGTAGTACTTGACCCATTGTATTATTCTTGGTTGTTCTATTTATATACTTGGGAGATTTTAGTATTAATACAATTCACTATATTGATTACTTGTGTTTATTGAAATCTATAGTATGGGATATATTTGTAATTATTTTTTCTAGAAACATTTTTGGGATATATTTGTAATTATTTTTTTAAGAAAAGAAATTTTTTCTAGCTACATTTTGGGGTATGTTACATTGTCATGTGGAAGTGATTTATAACCCACAAGAATGAACCTACTAATAATGGACAAATGTGAAAAATTTCATTGCGATCGCTACTGTTTGCTAATTGTCAAGGATTGACAATATTTAAAAATATCCCTAGGAAATAGTTAGATTGCAAGACCCAAATTCTCCTACCTTGACCCCCTTGATTAGACATCTATTTATGGTCATGCAAGAATATCAAGGCACATGAATATGAAGGTATAATAACAGGAATAACTAAGGTAAGGTAAACAATTGATGTTGTACAATATAGATAGATGTTTCATCCATGTGTGGTTTCATATGATAGTTAATGTGTTTTATTGATAATCTCTATTGCGACACTGATAATGCAGCCTTTGACATTGTTTTGCATTCTAATGATTAAGATGTTGATCTTACTACAATTGTTATATGTTAGAATGGATCTCATGGACCGATTATGTTAGATTGAATTGTTATGATGGTACTTCTGAGACTTATTCAATTTCATGCACCTATATGTTCAGTGTATGGTTCTGTTCAGATAATGAGGTAGATTCGATTTGATTATGATTATGTGTTATCTAATCTAGATTGATATGATGTGGAAAGGACAATGTCGTATCACTCGCTTGCGAGTGCCCTCCGATGTTGTGATTCCTTTTTCACCTAGTGTCAGCTTATATGCATCTATACATGCTTGACTGTGTCATTTGTTGCAGGATGCAGGTGGGTAGATGCAAGAAGTTGTGTCCACTTAAGGTGGAAGTTTCAGAGTTAGAAAAAAATCCGAAATCGGGGAACGAAAAACGGGATCCCGTTTATATAAAACGCGATCCCATTTTGCCTCGGGATCCCGAGCCTAGAACCAAAAACACGATCCCGTTTTTCCCGGGATCCCGAACCTAGAGGCCATAAACGCGATCCCGTTATATAAAACGGGATCCCGTTTGTGAAAAGTATTAAATTTTTTAAAAAATAGCAGAGACCCCATTTTCAACAGCGATAGGCGACAGAGGAAAACGGGATCCCGAGTTTATTAAACGGGATCCCGTTTTATTCACGACCGATGGAGTAGTAAACGGGATCCCGTTTTATAAACGGGATCGCGTTCTATAAACGGGATCCCGTTATTCAAAATTTGAATTTTAGGCTCGGGTTTTGCTTTGTAACCCGCTTCGGAAAATGCTTTGGGGACCCGACCCTGACCTCTGGTCCTAGTTTGACCTGCACCTTGAAGGCCCTGTCAATGTTACAACAAAATAGTGACTTTGGGCATATATTTAAAGGTCTATTTTGCAGAATATTTTGACGAAATTAAAACCCATTATAGAGGAGACAATGTAGATTCTAAATATGTAATTTTTTTTACAATTAATTTTTTTTTTTTTAATCAATTTATGATGAAATAGGTTCATAACCTTGAATTATCAGGGTTTTTTAATATTTTAATAACTTTTTATTAAAATATTTTTTTGTAAAAAAAATTGTATGAAAACGTACTTTAGACAATTCTTTTCAATTTAAAAAAAAAATTTCAAAAAATGTTAAGTTTAGGTCATCTTATGCGTGACGTACACGATGATTTTTTAAAAGACAAAAAATGACCAATAAAAAATTAATAAAAAAAAAATTATTCAAAAAAAAATTACAAATAAATATGGAAAACGTGCTTCAGTGAGTTACAAAGCTTTTCCCAAAAGGATTTTGAAAAATATGATTATTTAAGTCAAAATATGGATGACGTACACGTACATGGTATAGTAAAAAAAAAGTGACTTTTAAATAGTGGTTTTTAGAAACGCCTATTCAAAATCAATTTTTATCATCTGGGTATTGAAAAAAATTACATATTTGGAAACTAGACTCTGAGTACTACATTTCATATTTAGTGACTTTTTCCAAGATTCCACCTTTAAGTGCTTCAAATTTTTAGGTCAAATGTGACAAATTCTGAAAATCAGGAAAAACACTTCCACTTTTTGGCCAAAAAGTGGACACAACTTCTTGCACACACCCAGGTATCTGGCATCGACTCCACCTGAATTAACAGGTCTAAGCGTGCCTTAAACCCAAAGGATAAGTTGTTCCAAAGATAACTTAAGGTCCCACATCCCAAGTCATCATCCTCGATTAGGATGCATGACATGTCTAGTTCAACCTGTCAGTTCTGTCAGTATGTCAGGTCTTATAACTGATTGATATTTGATGGAGCCTATTGGTTAAGTGTGTGTTTGGCCCTGGCTTGTGAACATGTTTGATTTGGCTTTTAACGGCTGTCCTTCTCAATGGGTTATGTTGTATGCCTATATTTCATTATATAGTCATACTAATATTTGACCCACTTTAATATTTAATAAGGTCATATAATATTCTTATTATTATTATTAATATTTAATAAGATTAAATTGGTAATTGATAATTACCTAGTTCAAATAATTATTTAAAGTTGTTTGAATATGAATTATTTTATTACTACTATTAAATTGATTTAATTAAGGGAAGGTCGCTAAACACTAGTAAACGCACTAACCAGACCCTAGAGTAGAGAGGAGACAGTCCTATCATCCAATTGATGAAGCCTAACAATTGGATCAAGAGTGTATTGATTCAGCGTTACACTATGGTTACTAATGGATTTGTGATAATATGTTATTTATGATGGATATATTTTGGCTATATATTGTACTAACACTTCTTGTTGAGTGTACATGTAGAATTATTATGTCAATGGATGATGGTGGTCATTTAGCCACTTTATGTCTTTCTGTGTGATGTCTGACCTAGGCATGGGACCCTAAGGTCTATTGGCCATGATGTTAAGAAATATTATTTTTAGTTTTATGTGATAAAATGGTTATGTTCTTGTGTGGGATTTAACCTTATAACTTTTAAAATGATTTTTAAGTGTTTTTAAGAGGTCTAAGTTGTATTTTATGTTTGAAGAATTATCTTATGTCTAAGGTGCATAGGTAAGAAGTTTATTTTTGTCATTTATAATATTTTAAAAGGTTTTTAGACCCTCCTTTAAGCCCCACTTACAAAAGTGACGAAAATGGGAAGGTGGTTGGTTGAATTAGTTGGGTGGTTGAGTTAGTTTTGGGTAGGAAGTTACTCTTTCCTTCTCTTTAAAAACTCTTCATGGAGTCGGGGTGAATGGCTCATTTTATGATTTTCATTCAAGAATTCTACCATTAGTGGGATATTGCGATTGAGGTATCATGTTTTCTTTATTAATTAAATATAAATATTATATGTTTTTCTTTATTGATTAAATGTAAATTTTATATGTTTTTCTTTATTGATTAAATATAAATATTATATGTTTTTCTTTATTGGTTAAATGTAAATATTGTATGTTCTAAATATTATATGTATCCTTTATTTATTAAATGTAAAGGTTGTTTTTCTAAGGGTTGTTGCTTGTGAAATTGGAAAAGCAAACATTTCAATGTAAATCTTGAAAGAAGCATATTTGTTGCCTTATTTGCATGTCATAAACCTAGATCATCATAGCATGAATTATATTTTTGATTTTTACATTAGATCTTCCTATTATTATAAGATAGTAATCGCCATATATATTGGCATTAAGGTTTGCATATAATCATATGTTATCTATATATTAGTATTAAGATTTCTATATAATCTTATAATTGCTAAATGTTGGTGTTGGATCTTAGAAACGATGGTTTTTATCTGTTTTTAAAAGGGGTTACGAAGTCATCTTGCTAAGGATCTGTTAGTTTGTTCATATCCTCTAATAGATAAACTAATAATGTTCTTTGTGTACGTAAGTATCTTTGAACCTTGTCAAACAGTTCAAGTACCTTGTCCATTAGAGTATTCCTTACTTCTGCCTTCTATTAGATCTAGATGGAAATGTTTTTTTCTTATGTGCATTAAGGTCTCAAATAAATATGGACTTTGGATCATATAAAACTGCCCACTTTTGCATAGATTCTTCAGGATCCAATTCTTATAGTAGATTGTAATAAACATCTTATTAGCTCTTCATTTAGTCAATTTATATTTTGGGTGTCTTGTTCTTGGTTGTTCAAATCTTCACAGTATTCTTGATCGACCATAATCCAAATCTAGATAACCCATTTAATACAGTGTGCATACTCCTTAAGTCTGTCAAACTCCATCCTCTAGGTGAGACTCCAGCCTTATATAACAAAGGTGTTTCAAATTGGGTGTGGTGGTCTATGAAGTCATCGCTTGAAGAAATGGAAATGGTGTGGTTGCTACTCAAAGGCAGAGTGGTGTTGTTTTTTAAACCGTCCAAAATTTGAAGGTTGATTGACCAAATCTTACCTTGAGGATAGGAATAACCTACACAAGTGCATGAACATGTATATAAACATTTATGTCATATGGATATTTGTATAGGTATCAATTATTAATTATAAATTAAATATGAATCCATGCATAGTTAAGATCCATGATTTAGTAGATGAGTTTGTTGGAGTATATATATATGATATAGATATTAACGTATGAAACAAAAGAAACATAGTTGTTACAGTTTAATTTGAATGTTTATTAAACTAATCGATATGATTGCATATTTACTGTAATATGGCATTGATTCTATTTTAATGGTTTTGTTAGTAGAAATATGATATATGGGTTTGGATTATAAATGTTGAAATTAGCATTTAAGTTATAAGTATTTGTAATTAATATTATCTATGCATTGTTTAGCTTGACGGTTATATGTAATTGATGAGTGATTAATATAATAGATAGAATTAATATTAATTAAACTAGACCTAGGTTTTATGAAATTCTTGGTGGAGATATAACTTGAATCCAGTTGCTAATTTGATTAAATGGAATTGGATATGACAAAATAATTAGTGTAGATGAAATTTAATCTAGTTGATTTGGTTTTGTAAAGATCTTTTATAATGATTTTTGTTAAGTTGAAATTGGGTTTAAAGTTTGGAATTATGTTAAACAACAATGTACACGAAAATTTAACCTTATAAGTAAAACTTATAGGTAACAGGATAACTAAGAGATTGAATTGCTCTTGTAAGAAAAAAATTTATGTTGTCAATGAGTTGATTAGTTGAAATTGCTTATTGCAAGCAAAATTTTCATGTGAGTTGGTCTATGTGTAAATTGTCAAGTTTAGGTTCCAGAGGCATAAGGTAATATGATTCGATGGCATGTATTCTATTCATAGGTGTCTTGAAATGAAGATGTTGCAAGAACATGATGTCTTTTGTCTATGTATGTGGGTCTTGGTAAACAATAATGTGAGATGATGTACATACTGTGTTGTGAATATATTATGATGGGATTAAACCTCCTCCACATATGTGTTGATATCGAGCTTGTGTTTAGTATTGTAATGGGGAGATCTTGGAAATCGTAATGAGAAACTATTTTGTTCATGGTTGAGATTTGCAAGTAAGATGACCCATACCTTGCTCGGGATATGTGTTGTTATGGTTATTGCGATTGATCAACTGAAAGTTTTGGGACAACGAAGTAAAGGTTGGTCGTTGTAATTATGTTTAATAAGCAAGAAGGTAATGTATTGCATTGTTATGTATACTTATCAGTATGATAGTGATTGTCTTTCTTGATGGTTAGGGTTTCTAGATGTAGGTAGAGGAGTGGCTTTCAGTGTGGGGCCGGCACCCAAATTGGCTGTCAGGATAACCCATTGAAAGTTGTTAATTAAGAGAAAACCTAAAAATGAACAAGGGGAAAAGGCTAAATTACACATTAACAAGATAATTGGATTTCCTCTCCCATGCCTATAGTGCTCGTTTAGGCTAAGGATGGGTTGAGAAGGCCTGGTCGGCATAATTGGCTTCCTTGTCCCCATGAAAGGAAAGTTGATTCCGCATGTGTCACCCTATGGGGCCGGCACCTAGTGAGAGGCTGTCAGGATAACCATAGATGGGGGCCAGCGCCTAGTGAGAGGTTGTTAGGATAACCATAGATGGGGGCTGGTGCCTAGTGAGAGGCTGTTAGGATAACCCATGTTAGGACCATGCGATGACACTCTTCCTACTGCAGCCTAGCATTCCCTAGATGTACTCTCCCCATTCGCCGTGTGTTGCCCCTGGAAGTGATTTTGAGTTGCTTGTGGTGTTGTCATGTGTTGTAATGGAGTCTTGTTTGGTCTTTGTTCCTGTTAGGCAATTGTCTACCTGACTGTATGACGTTTTAGGACCTTATGTTATCTCCTAGCATGGGGGGTGGACCTCAGGGTTCCACATGGTCGAGTGGATGTGCTTTATCTCCATTGGTTTTTCCTTGCCTTTGTTCGTGTGCAAGAAGGTTGTAACTCCTGTAGTAGATTCAGATCGTGTACCTATTTATGGAGACAGTTATTATGCTCATGTACTGGCCTGTGTATCAGATGATTCATTATGTATGTATTCATATGTATTCAGAAGATGATAATGTAACGATGTAATGTTGTATTCTTATGTCGAGAGAAATTGTAACTATGTACTAGATCCTGATGAATACTTATATGATGTTATGTAGATGTAAATGTTTATTGTTTTAGTGCATTAGGTTTACAATGAGTTACTGATGTTAATTCATGATGTGTGTTAGATTATGTTAATTGTTTTGTCAAGTAATGCAACCATGTTATCTTAGAGGACAAGTCATTAGTTTAAATGATGCGTTAATATTACTTTGTTACTTTACTATCTCTTTCAATTTTTTTTTTTAAAAAAATTCTGTTGCATATAGCATAAATGTGATGTTCTCTGAGGTATTCATGGCAGGGCGTTATAATTAGATTCCTTTTAGTGCATTGAATGAAGTGTTTGTAAAAAGATTATTCTCTTTAATGCATAGGATTTATGGATATGAATTAGATGATAATGAATTTAATTTAAATGCTTTTAAATACCAAGACATAGCAAATAATAATGTGAAAATTATACCAAGTCAATTCATAACAAGTATGAAATAGTTAGGGGTTGACACAATTTGAATTTAAATTTTAGAATTTTATGGGTCAATTCATTGTGGTGCAAGATCACTCTTGCAGATTGTAAGACTAACGTGGCATAAGAAAGTGCTAATATCAAGGTGATAAATGAATGTATGGGAGTAAGTACATGTATAACTGTAATAATTGGTGGATGTATATAAATAAGTGCACATAGCTCAATAGGATAAGCTAGAATGTATGAGAGTAAGTGTGAATAGAGAAGGGTGAGAGATCAAGGAGTAAGTCCAACATTGTAAAAATATTCCATTTGTTTTTTATACTGGTAAAAATGGGGTTTTGAAAGGTCTCAAACCTGTTTACAACAAAGTAGCCCAAGGCACACAAAACGAGTTCCATGAGGAATGGAACAACCAAAGAGGACAGAGACAACACAACCACAACTAAGCTGTTGAAAACAACACAACACCTAAGGATATAGCTTAAACAATGTTAGACCTTGCCCTAGCTAATTGCACACCCCTAACTTGAGTGTGTGACTAAGATAGATTTGGAAAGACCTTTCTTTTGTCTTTGAGCAATAGTCTAGGATACACAATTCTCCAGGTCCTCTAACTGAGGAGAGGGCAGGGGAAACCACCTTAGACCATAGTTACCAAAAACGCGATGGGCGATTACCGTTTCATGTTTCAACGTTAGGAAATGGCGTTTCACATTTCAACGGTCGTATTTCTATCTACAACGAGAAGATTGTTCTTTCCATAAGAGTGTTTGGTCTTTTTGGTTTTTTTACTAAGTTGTTTTAATTAAAGATTGTTTTTTCTATAAAATTGTTTGGTCTTTTTGGTTTTTTTAACTAAGCCTTTTGATTTTTAACTTTTATTACATATTTGTTTACATTTTTAAGTTTTTGTTTATTTTATATTTTTTTAAAATTATAATATATCTATACCGTTTCTTTTATACAACCTTTTTAAATCCCGTTTTCCATTGCGTTGCTGTTGCTGTCACGTTTCTCGTTTCTCATTTCTGGTAACATAGCCTTAGACAGCCCAACCTAGGGCACAACATTGGAAGAAGAATGCATGTTCAAAGATGTCAACCATTAAGAAACTACAACAAAAATTGCCAAGTGTAACATCGAACTTGAGGGAAAATTAGGAGCACTAGAAATGGGCGAGACCAACCAAAATAGGAGCTAGGGAAGGGAGCCTCACTAGGCCTAGGAGGGTTTGTCGCTAGAGTGGGGATCACTGAATGAGGACTAGAATGAAGCAACTCCTCTAAGTCAAAAGCAAAGCTCTCATGAAACATAAGATGGTGAGGGAGGGCATTCTAGTACCAAGTAGAAGAAGTCATCTTGTAGATAGAACAAGGATAGTCAGAATCCAAATGCCCAGTGGAAAAGCAACATCTGCAATAAAAGGGGATACCCTCGTAGTCAATAGATTGAGACCAAGGACAATCTTCCACCTGCAAGATAATCTCCCCACAAAGAAACTTCAATAAGTCCATATCCACCAAGATACAGGCAAAGGAGGTGTGAGAGTAGTTGTTAGTCGCTATGTTGGTCTTCAAAAAGTAACCCAAAGCATTACCAACAACTTCAAAAGTAGAGTTCCACCAAAACTGAATGAGCAGATATGGCAATCTGACCCATACCAACATGATATCAATAGACTTGATCAAGGGGTTGAAAGGAGGAGACCAAGGCCGAAGCAAGAGAGAATGTTGGCCCCACATCCAAACTTTTTCATCCAACATAGCATCCTTGTCCTCAAATGATTAAAATGTCATGATGAAGAAACCCCTTCTTGCACAAGGGTAAATCCCAACTCTCCACACTAAAATAGGTTGCCAATGTTTTGAAATCTAGCAATTCAAGTCTGGGAGGGAAGGCCACAGACCACTAAATCTATAGACCAGACCCTTCTTTGCAAAAAAATGTCTCGTTATCCACCACATCCTGTCCAAGAACCACCACTGGAGCAGACATGGTACAGGGAAAGAGGCGTCGGTTTAGCCCAAGGAGGAGGGTGAGAGGCATGAACAGTGGAATTCCTGCCCACGGCTGCTATATACGAACAGGGAGAAACTGGAGTAGGGATTCCATCGCCTACGAAGGCTTCAGAATGCAATCATTCAGATCCTTCAAGACCGTGTTTTCTATTCCATTGAATAGAATAAGTTCATAAAGATGATTTCCTTGAATCAGTCAAAGGAAAGTTTTTTATACAATGTCCGTGATGATTTTTTAAGTTTGCCTGTGGACTCAATTTGATTTGGTCAGTTGTATGACACTTACGCTAGAATGGATTTAAGGTTTTTTTTTTTGTTTACTTGGTTGGGTTAATACATAGTCAGAACTATCTACTTATCAACTTGCTAGATAGACACAACAACAGAGATATATTGGGAACAGCTATTTTCCTCTATGTAATATTTTTAATATCAATTTCTAACTTAGTTGCTTGACTTTGCATCAGTTTATTTTGATATGCAAGGAAATTGGTTATAATCTTTCATGATCTCTGTTTAGGTCAGGAGTTCTGCTCTAATATCTAGCACTTTCATTGCTTCATCTAACATCTCAGCATATACAAGTTTTGTGGTTCGTAGTCACTATAAACATACCTCTTCTTAGTAAAGTCTAGTTAGAGTGAAAGAGATCCTTGGATACAGAATTTGAACCATCGACCTCTAGCTAGAATGGATTTAATGTCTTTTTTGACTTGGTTGGATTAATACATATTCAAGAACTGACTAATTAACAACTTGCAAGATAGACACAACAACCTAGATACATTGGGAATGACTACCTTCCTCTGTGTAACATTTTTAATATCTTAGTTTCTAACTTAGATGTTTGACTTTGCATCGTTTTATTTTGATATACGAGGAAATTGGATATAATCTTTCATTATCTCTGCCTAGGTCAGAAGTTCCACTCTAGTATCTAGCACCTTCATTGCTTCATCTAACATCTCAGCATACAAGTTTTGGTTTGTAGTCACTATAAACCTACCTCTACTTAGTAAAGTCTAGTAAGAGTGAAAGTGACCCTTAGAAGCGCAGAATCTGAACAATCGACCTCTAACTGGCAAGCACTCAACAGCTGTCTACTCGCCATGCCCAACGTCACATAATATTTACAATATGCAACAAAAAGATTGATATAATAATTTTTTAAAGAAATAAACAATGGTATAAAGTTTGATTTCAAGGGAAATCAAGTGGAAGTAGAGCATCCTATTGCATTTTACTTTTCGTACTATTTGGCCTTTTGTGTGCTCTGTTCATTTCGTACAGTCGTCCTCTGGATCTTGCACGAAATTTTATCCCCTAGCCAATGCCACTCACTCTCAGGATAGATTTTTTTTTTTTAATGGGAGAAAAGGATTACGACAGAATAGAATTTTTGTGGAAATGAAGTGGAAGCAAATCTTCTTGATTCCATTGCATTTAACTTTTCATGATATCTTTCTGCCATTCTTCCACACAATTTCCCTTCTCTGTCTTTCTGTTAGAATTTTCACTTTTCATCCATGGGTAGATTACTAGATAGAAGTTGCCATCAGACAATCCATTATGTTGCCTCTTCAATTTAGGATTTCATCATCTCTTAAGGTCTTATTCAATTTTTTTGTCCCATCTTTATTGTACTGGTGATGGGCACAAGATGTCTGGACTTTTCCAAAGGAGAGATGACAGTCGATACTCTGTCAGTTGTCAATACTCTCTGGTTTAATTCACTTAAAAAGAATAGATTATTAAAATTCAAAATTAAGTGTATGGTATTGTCACACTGTATGGTACTGACAGCCTCGTATATTTCTATCTACATGTTGCAATTTATAAAACAATATAGGCTACTTTGTGTCATGCACATAGAGTTTGAAATGAAATTATTTTGAGATGAGATTTTACAGGTATGTAGTTATGATCTCTGAGTGACTTACCAAAAAATAATTGTATATAATATTTTTTAATATTATATTTTTAATTTTATAAATAATATATGTTCATTACAAAAATAATTACCTTTACTCAAGATAGTTGTAAAAAATAAATTGTGCAATGCACTAGTATTAATATTTTTGTTTTAATGAAAACATGAATTTCAATAAATAGATAAAGTGAAACACATTATGATAAAATACCAACATAAATTTCAAAAACATAGTTAGGGTTAGGTTAATTATAGACAAGAGAAGTTTGATGAAGATATTTTACAAGGACAAGGGCACTAGAGGGCACATGTGCCTTAGCATCTGCACTATGTAGTGTAGGCACCCTTTCAAGTAAAATATTTTGGTTTTTGGGGGTGGTTTGGAGTAGTTTTCCAAGGTTTAGGAAGCTTTAATTGTCAATTTGTGATCACCAAGGAGGCCATAAATATGTTTAAAATGAACCTAAAATAAGCTAGAAAAATAAACACCAAAATGTAGACAAAAACATAATATAGAATTTGCAAGGTATGTAATTTCCATCATTACATTTTTGTCCACTTTAGCGGACCTATGACACTAAGTGGAAGAAGCATGCTAAAGTACTAGTAAATATATCATTGCATAATGTAATAATGATACACAAAAAGGATACAAGTCTTCATATTCTTCTTTACTTGTTCTTCCTTTTACATGTACACGTTCCTACAATGCACCAAGCATCAAAGCAACATAGTTACTATATTGCTATAAAAGCTTATGCCATAAAAATATATAGAAATAGAAACATTATGTTAAATGAGACATTGAACATGAAAACAATGTATATATAAGGACAAACACTAAGCATGGATAAAATGGAAGGACAAACATGAATAGTAAATGTAATACAAACCAAGCATGATATGGTAAACAAGACAATATATACATGATTGAAACAAGACACTAGGTAAACACTCATTTTCAATATTTTGTGTGGTTAATGCATAAGCATGAGAGAGGAGGAAAGATAGGAAGGAGGATTTAAGGGGATCATGCAATAAGAGATAGATGGATCTCCATGTGGCAAGTCTATGTGGAAAAGAATACTAGGCAAAGGTTTAGCTATATTGTGGCCATCAAGATTTGATAAATATGTTGTAGGATAAGGTAAATTCTCATGATGATAATGTCTTTGAGGTTTCCACCCAATTGATAGGGTCATGCCAAGCCAAAAGTAAAATGGTCAATGGTAATGATGATAGTTATGTGGCTACCACCTGGCTATATGTGATTGCCAGTAGAAAAGGCCAGGTTAGGCCAAGTAAAACTAATAAAAAGGGGCCACACATCCCAAAGAGGGTAAAAAGATAAAGGGCTTATTCCACCTCAAGTAGGTAGAAATAGTAAAAGGGATTGTGCCACCACAAATAATTAAAAATGGTGACATCAAAGGCTATGTGGTAGCCACCTACTAATAAAGAGGATAGGTTAATCCCAAAGAATGATAATGTTGATAGCATCAAGATGTAAATGAATGTATAGAGGACTTTCCCCCTCAAGTTGATTGGCGAGGGAATAGATCTTGTTGGATCTTAGAAGAATAATCACAGAACCTAAGCACAACCACAACACTTAAGGTCAGGGAATGCCAACTTTAGATTGAAAGACTAATCTTATGATTAGGTAAGAAGTGGTTAAGGTCTAATGCATGAGTGATGGTGTAATTCCCTAACCTTTACACTAGGACATTATCTGACAAACATAGGATGAACAAATTTTTCATGATGCAATTGTACACTCACATGTCACAATTACACACTCAAGCACAAAAAATCACCAAAGTGTTGTACAAAGGTACGAGAGAGAAGGTGGAAATAAATACACACACTTATCTACAAGACAAGAACTACCCAACATCAACAAATGGCCAACAAGCCAAAAAGGATGATTGGTCATGAAACCTAGCAAGGACAAATGTCCAACACAAAAACCAATCACATAACATCAAACTCAGTAATCATCAATCAACATGCTAACTAACTCAAAAGCATGATAACAATTCAAATAAAGAATGATATACATTTCCCAATTCATACAACATACATGCCAAATATGAGAAATGTCGTATAGAATGCCACGTTTGTTCGACACCAACATCGATATGGGCCAAATATAATTATGGGAAACTCAACCATAATGTGGGCACAATACAACCCAACTCATAAACATAACATACAATGATAGAATCATATATACAAGATGGCTCCAACATGTCAGTTTAACCATTTCTACACATAAGACAACATTCACAACATGATAATCTCCATCCAAAACAAGGCTCATTTTCAACCAAATAGTATCATAAAATAATAGCATGAAGAAGGCTACTTCCCAAACATGGAAGGATCACACTACAATAATAAAGTGGCACAATGAATAAATATACATTCATAATAAGCCACCTCCAAGGCACTCTAGTAATCACGAAATACAACATGGTCATAATAAAGAATAATGCACAAGGAACTCTTCCAGCTCCAACAAATCTTCCTATAGGGCCAATGGGGAAATATTACTCACTACCCTATTGTATTACCATCATTGACCGCAATATATGTCTATGCCACTCTAGGCAACCTTTGTGTTATGGAGAAGATCATGGCAACAACACTATCAAGGTCATCTCACACAAATCCAAGGTATACATGGCTACACTTAAGCCAAAAAATGCACACAACACACATGTGGCAACTTATAATATAACTAGTATATAAGGTGACATATGGCACACATGCCAATCAATGCACACAACACACATGTGGCACAATTGCCAATCAAATACATACAAAATATGAATGGCTCACATAATCCAACAAGCATAACATAATACCATCACAACAATCAAGCATAAGGGATTCTCACACCCTCAACGCATGCCAAACAAGGCATAAAACAAACACAATCACATATACATATGTGAGGGCACTATAATCCATCAACATACATGTAGGTGGTCTAAACACATCCTAGATACCAAATTCAAAGAAAGGATAGGATGAGAATACTACAACTAGGCTAAGGAGTGTCATTACGATCAAAATCGGATATACTAGGATAGCATCCCTATTTTATGTAGATTTCAAGTATCAACATACTCTAGCATTCACCAACTCCTAGAGTTGTGACACACCCTTTATGATCAAAATTGGATCTAGGATAACATCCCCATTTTGTATAGATATTTTATTTAACATATTTTATTTTCCCTAGTGTGTATGACATTATCACTTGATTATTAAACTCTCCAAATAAATCATCCAACAATCCCTTTATATCACAATAATAAATGAGAGCCCACTTTGTTCCTATTCTATACCTCAATCCTATTTTTAGCGGACCAATTTTACAAATTAGGTGTGGCACGCAAAATATAAAGCAAGCTCAAGAGGCACTTCTTCAGCACACTCCTTACATCCAACTTAATCTAATGAGTTGGGAAACTAGCATATCAAGCATCATATGGATATCTCCCCATCCCACACAAATTAGGGTCAACCTTCTTCAAGGAAATCAAAAATAGGAAAAGAGCAGTTTTACCAAAAAACATGCTTCCCAATGCACATAAAAATTAAAACCTATGGGAAAATCCACTAATCCACATATCATGCACTTTTCAGAAATTTCAAATTGCAAGAAAATAAAATAAAATGTTTTCTAGATTATCTAGGGTCCGCCATTAATAGACCTTGAAGAATCCTTTCACTTTTTTTGAAAAACATTAAATTTTCAAAATCTAAAATATCCTCTTGACCCAAAATATCCCAACAACATACTTTTCACATCACATAATTTTATTTGGCAAAATCTTATAGGGTAAAATAGAGAAATTCACATACTTTTACATTTAATGAAAATGTAAAAATTTAAAAATGTGAATATACCCTATTATGCCAGTTCTACCCAACAACATACTTTTCAACTCAAAATGCATTTTCAAAAAACAATTGCCAGGGTTTGGGTAGGAAAATCAATTTTCAAAAATCAATTTTCCTATAACATAAATTTTCAAATAAAAATTCAAATACCAAATCAAATGGAGAAATACCTCAATCAATATGAAGGTAATAGTGAGATGAATCTTTTTCCCTCTATAAGAAAATTGATCCAACCAAGAAATCTCCAAGCATATCCAAAATTGCATTTTTTTCAAATGCAGGATTGAAAATATCCTTTCTCTTCTATATTTGCTCTCACATTTCAAACGATGCATAATCCATTGAAATAAAAGTACTTTTTCAATATATGCTTCTAATTACAATTTAACTAACCTTTTCACTTATTTTCCCTATGAAATTAATAATCCAATAAAATACTTTCAACAATAAGAAATTAATCTATTTTCCACACAAACAATTAAATACAAGCCTTCTGCAATTAAACAATTCATCAACACAAATAAAGTAAATAATTCATTTTCTCATGAATGCAATCTTTCTAACTCACATAAATAATTCTAACTTACAAATTAGAATTTGCATTTCACACAACATATTATTTCCAAAACATAAATAGGGTACAATGCCTTTCCAAAATTAATAAATTATATCACCTAATTAAATCAACCAAATGCCTTTTCCTCTACTCTAGGAATAAATAACATACTCTAATGATCTCTAAGGCACTAATAATCATTTTTCACATACCAAGAAAAATCATAATCACACAAGCAATAAATAAATGCAATACTATTTAGAAATGTTAATAAGCCTTAACACATATCATGTAGCCACAAATGTAATAATTTAAATCACCCAAGAAGACACACTCATGGGTCTAACACAAGGGGATCTAGAATCACAATCAACTTAGATATGTTTTCCATGGGTTTCAACAACACAAGGTGAGATGGCTAAGCATCCCATGTCAACATTCTCCACATTTCACTCATTAGTCAAACACCTATAATTTTCCTACACACTCAATTCAAATGGTGTGTGCATCTACCCAATATGTAACCACAGCCAAAGCAAATGATAAATTTACACAATTAAATCATAACTATTTAATATGCACATTTCAATTAAATCATCCATCCAAGAAAAATGACCAAGGTGAAATATATCATACAACAACATAATACTAAAGGAACTTGGTCTACCCACCCAACATATCATTTAAATAAAAATAGTGAAGTTGAAACACTAATGTGCATCAATCTCATTACATTACCTCAACGGAAACACTTTGATGGTCAAACAAAACATGTCACAAAACATCCAAACTACACCATCAAAACACCTCGATGGACAAATAACCTGATCGACAAGTTTGGTGTAATGACACATAATCACAAGAATCACACCATAAACTAGAGAACCACTCAATATAACATATCTCATAAGAATCAAAAGCACACTAGGAAAACACTAAGGTAGGAATTACATCCTCCCCCACTAGGATTAGGCTTACTCTTGGAAACCTACACAAACATAAGGATAAGTTACCTATGGTACACAATCCTTCACAAACACAACACATCTCAAAAGATTAATCCCCTAGAACTTCACTAGGTCTAGGTCTCAAATCAACATAACAAGCCTCCAAAGGTGCACTAATTGGTTCATAATCAACCATTGTTCTAACCAACTCCTTTGAGATTACACCACTCTATCCTCCAACTACCACCGCAATGAAAGGATTTAGTGAGAAGGCCTAATTAACCACAAGCAACTCAAGGCCCTATAACTGAGGACTAATACTAGGCTGGTTAACTTCTCAAGCTCTACTAATCCAAAGGAAAACCTCACAACACTAAAAGTTCCACTCTAAAAAAGATTTTCCAATGTAAGGCTAGACTCTCTATAACCCTTCCTAAGGCTGAGGACACTGCCCACAACACTAAAACTCAAAGGTTGGGGTAACACAACTTTTAAAGGCTATAAACATGACAACCTCACCTTCATGCTCACCCAAAGCATGCATCATCTCTAGTTGCGGTTTATCTCCATCAGGTACTTCCTCACATTCTACTCCTAAAAAGAGAGGGTTTCTCTAACACTCTAGCTCCACAACACAAAACTACAATCAAACTTATGGGTTCTTGCATAGAAGAAACTAGATCACATCCTCTTGAAAGCATAAGCACTTCCAACAAGCAAGGTTTAGCATCTTGCTTCTCACGAGGAACACATCCAAGGAGACACCACACACAAAAAATAGGCGCAAGACTACTCTCAACCCCACTTCAAAGCTCAACTATTCTAAACCCAAAAGGTCAAACAACTCAACATGATCCTGAATTAATGATCAAATAGGTAACATGAGCCTTCCTCATGGCCCAAACACCAAATATCCATAAAATGGAATACATAGGATAGCAACTTCTTCACATAAGAATTGCATCCTTTCTAGCACCATGCTAAAAACCTCCAAATTACCAAGGAGAAGCTCCTGAAGCAACCAAATTCACAAAGATGGTGATAATAAAAAGAGTGAGCAAATAACTATAATACAATAATTATATAAACAATATGTGCTCCTGCACTACTAATGCACCATCATACCCTACACTATGTTGGAACACTAGAAGGCATGGTATGATGATCGAGGCAAATAAAAAAGAGACAAGAAAGAACAAACATAGTTTGTGGACTAAGTCAACACCCAACCATAAACGAGCTACTACAAGCAAGATACAATCTGAATAAAGATCTCAACGTATCCCATTCACACCTAATTTTCTCAAACAATAAACACTTCCACACATGCATATAAGAATTTTCTCATCAAGAGAATATCCATACACAATCACCACTCATATGAAGATGCAACCAATGCATAAATTTCACCATAAAACACATACATACAAGGATAAATAAATGGATCTAACAATAACCACATGATGATCCACATCTACTTCCTGCCACAGTTTTTTTCATCTAACTCCCTCATGACATTCTACTCATCATCCAACAATAGATATGTGGTAGAGAAAAATGTTTACAACATAGGACCAACAAGCCCAAACATTAATAAAATAACCTAGCCATTGTAGTTCCAAAATAAATGCCAAAGTGGAAGAAATCTTCATTCCAACAATAAAGGGTATGTGCATGGAAATGGGGGGCCAAAAGGGGGTCAAAAGTGGCCACTTTTTTAAAAAATTGGTAAAAACTAATCTTGGATGAGAAATTGAAGATATCCACACTCAAAATTAGAAAACATGATAAGAACAAGATTTGTAGTGCTCAGAATCTAGTTTCTAAACTACTATTTTTTAAAAAAAAATGGAGGAGATTAAGAGGCCCAAATAGGGGGAGCACACAAAGTGCTCCAGATTTTGTCAGAAAAATATAACATAGCACCTGGTGTGCTCCCCTTAAAATGTTGACCTTTTTAAGTATTTCAAATATCACTTCGGTGGAAAATTAGCTAACATAACATAGTTTATGCCTAATTTTTTATGATATTTTTTTAATGAATATATGATTTTTTATGAATTTTCAAAGTTGACACATCCTAAAAATTGGAAATTTGAGCGTGCTCCCCCCTAAATTTTTTGAAAAAATCAAAAATCATTTTTTCAACATGTATAAAATAGAGTCTAGAATCTAAACATGTATTTTTTTCAAATTTAAATAAATGAGTAAAAAATGACACCAAAAATACTAGACATAGATTTTTTGAAAAAAAGAACACATAAGCAAAAGAAAATCAAGATGGAAACCTTAATGTTATCAGATTAAAAAAAAGGATACATGGTTAGAAATTCGATAAAAAAATTGAAGTCATTTTGGCATTTCTTCATATTGACATTGAAAAATGTGTAAACCTAGGCGAGCACACTCAGAATTTGGTTGATTTCCCAGGTTTTGTTGAAAACATGTCCTTGGCCTCCAAAACGTACGTCCAACCCTTACGGTTAGAATTTCCAAAGCAAGATAAAACGTGCTTATGTTATAACACAAGCACGTTATAATGCGAGCATGTTTTTAATCATTTAAAATCTCTCTCTCTCTCTCTCTCTCTCCAATTTCAATATTGGATTGGTTATTCCCTTCTTGTTTTGATATTTAGGTGGAACTATTGAAGATATGAAGACCATTTCTGATGCCACTCTTGTTATAGCTAGAGGGACTTGTTTATGTGGATCATAGTTTCCTTACCCAAGATATAATGCTTCCAATGCTTACATGCTTGAGCAATAACATAAAGCTCATGATCATATGTTGGGTAGTTTTCAACTAACGTAGTGAATGATTCACTATGGTATGCAAGTAGATGGCCATGTTAAGTGATAATTGCTCCAAGTGCATATTCTAATGCACTAGTCGTGATCTTGAATGGTCATTGAAGATCTAGTAGCAAAAGGATTGGTACATATAACATAAAATGCATTTGAAGTCTTTAAGTGCTTGCCATTATCTATTTAGCTCTATGACATAATTCAAGTATTACCAACCTTGGATGACTTGAATCTTGGTTGAGTCCACATGCACTCCTCGTATGTCTATAATGTATCTTAGATATCACATCTTCTTCTTAGAAAATGAAAATTTCTCCATGTTTGCATACAACTTGTATTTCTACAAGTTGTCAAGTACTAAATCCCAATATGGTGTAGGTGTTTGTCCCAAGTCTTACTAAAGATTATGGAGAGGGAGAGGGAGAGGGAGATGGAGGGAGATGGAGAGGGAGGGAGGGAGAAATAGAAAGATATGGAGATAGAGACATGGAGAGAGAGAGAGAGGGATGGGGAGAGAGATACAAAATGCTTGAAAAAACATGAGCACGTTATAATGTGAGTGTGTTATAACGCACTCACATTTTAAACTAGTTAAAAACATGCTCCAACGTCCTGCAAAAATGGATATCACGTGATTCTTGGCCCACAAGCTCTGTTTTATTCTATGTTCTACACTTTTTCAGACATGCAAAAAGACTTTTGATGCTTTTGAGGTTCTCTAATGATTCGTTGACAAAATTGGATCACTTTTTGTTCTTGTTTCAATACAAAAGATTCCAATTGCATGTTTTTAATTCAAATTTGATATTGGAAATCATTTTTTTCATGTTTTGAGGAATTAACTTATTTTTGTCCTACATTAACAAAAAACATACTAAGTGTGCATGTTTTGTATTGTAATTTGATAATTTATCATATATTATTTGTCTTCTTTTGACCTTTATTTTTGATTGATATGGATTTTAACACCATGCCAAAGAAACAACAAAAAAATCAAACACTAGAGGAGCGTGAAGCCAAGAATACAAAGAAAATAGAGTGAATGAGACGACTTCATGAAAACAAGAATTTGAACGCCACAAATGAAGATCAAACATATTTTTGAATTGAATTCAATGATGAAGCATTCAAAAGAGAGAAGAATTGGAGAAACAAAGGGAATGCATGCAAAAACTTTGTGCAAGTAAGAAATTGAATGCAGGAGTTAAAGGTATGTCATCTTTTCCATCTCAAATTGATAGTGTAGAAAATGTTCAATCACCGAATTGAAAATGATGATGCATTTGCAAATGTAAATTTAGATGTTACACCAAATGATCAAATATTGAATGAGAAAAATTTGTCTAATGATTCAAGTTTTCCATTAAGAACACCTCCTAGAATTTTGCATAAAAAACCTAACTTTTTTATTGAGATTGATGAGAATATTCAGAAATTGATGGTTGACAAGATTCCTAAGCCTACTTGTAGAAGAAATGTGAATAAGATATGGACCATGTTTTTTTCAAAACATAAGTAAAACCAGAAGATACTAATTGTTTGTTGAGATGATGAAAAATCTTAAGTTTAAGCCAATCATGAAGATTCTTGGCCTACAAACATCAAGTGCTAATAGTGAAAAATCTATTGTAAGAAAATCTAGTCAATTCATATCAAAGCCTTGGTTGTACCTCATGCATGAAAGATAGTAATGCTACAGGACGTGTCATTACATCAACTATTGTGAGCAATCAAACAAATAAATCTTGCTTGATAAGAAAAATAATTCAAGCACTAAAGGTAAGTAGAAAAGCATCGATGAAAGCCTTTGGGAGACATGAAAGAATTGAAGAACCGAATATCAATGCACTATGGTCATTTTCCGAGACTCCCACAAAAATATAAAGCCATGGTTGAAGCCTTAAAATCCCTACTTAAGGATTTATGGAGAAATAAAACAAGATTATCTCCTAATCAAAGGGATGTAAAAGGAGAATTGGTTGTCAAAATTGTGAGCAACATCCAAAGCATTTTTTGGATATGACTCAAACACAATTTTTCTCCAAATTTGTAGAGACTTATCCTCAAGTTCAAATTAGTCAAAGGTATTTTGAAATGGAAAAACCCTTTTATGTCAGAATAAATCACACATGCACTACTTGTTGTTGTAGAGTTCGCATGGAATTTTCTATGCATTATGATGTTTATCGACATATATGTGTATCTTTGCATACTAACAATGTTTTGCAGGAGTGTATGATAGAAGCTCCACCTAAATCAGCAAGAGATTTCATTTCAAGCATTTTTTGTGAAAGAGTAGATGGACAAATGTTTTATAAGACATCATGTTTGGATGGAACATGTGATAGTCATGGTGGTTTGCAACATTTGAGAACTTGTCTACACATGGAGAACAAACATGCAGTTGGAAATAAATTAGTACCTTTTGGGAAATACAAGACAGTGGCATACAGTCTAAAAGATGGGGAAGAAGAAAAAGATGTGAATTGGTGAGTGAACAAATACCAGTATCTACATTTATGCCTATTTTTTGAAAAAAAGATATCTTATGACTATGCAAGACATACACATAGAGCTCGATGGTTGGACTTACAATTCAAGTTATGCAAGGACACATTTCCTCTCCATATAATTGTGTCAATTGTAGACTTTTCATAGAATTATACACTACAACCACAAAATGAGGTTCAATTAAGTACTACACCTCCACTCAAGTTTCTATACTTCTGCATATAACATTCATTCATGCACTTGAAAGTATAGAGGAAGATAGAAAGATATTAAGGGAGTATCATTTTTATATCAGTGATGGTCACATATTCTACAGAGTTTGTGGAGGGGTACTTTTAGATGTTTTATGGTAATTTGAGTAGCAGGAACATCATGTTTGATCAGCATATCATATGGTCAGATAATTGTGCATCACAATTTAAGAATTCACAGATGTTCTATTGGTTGAGTATGATGCATATATTCAGTGGTGTTTAACATACATGGAATTTCTTTAAGGCTGGGCATGGAAAAGGGGAGCATGATGGTGTTGGAGCATGTATTAAAAGAGCCTTAGCATGAGAAGAGTTGAAGTACAAGGATAGTGCAAAGTTGATAGATGTATCATCGAATGGTGCAACTCTACAATGGGTCTAGGTAATGAAGGTAAGTCTACAGTTCGTAAATTTTTTGGTTGATAGAAGAATCTAGCATTGCAAAATATGAATATTGTTGTAGAGTGATAGGATCGAGTAAGTTCCACTCTTTTAGAAGCTCAAATGCAACTTCATGGACTATTCATTAGAGGAAGATGGCATGTTTTTGTTCATCATGTACAATTTTTTCTTGGAATGACTATGAGTCAAAAGAATGGGTAGATGAATGGTGTGATAGATCTTTAAGCCCACTTGAGACATACCAACTTCTAGGAGCACTACAACTCATTCATATGGAATTATCTATTGACTTTGACCATATTTTAGATCTAGTTGAACTAGGTATTATAGACACATCGCCTAATGAATATTGATATATTTTAGATTACGATGTATAGTTTTTTTATCATTTATCAAGAATGATGAATAATTTTTTTTATGCAATTTAATGCAGGGCTTGTTTACATAGTTATTGTAGATGAATATAATGATGAGGGAACAAATTATTATTTATGTTGTGTTGAGGCAAAAAAATACATTGACTACCCTTGTCATAGATGGAGAAAACATTGAGTATCCTACAGGATCGGTGGTTGTTACTAGAACATGGCTTAGAAGGTATCCAATGAAGAAGTCTGATGTGTGGTTGTTCAAGGACTTTGACACATATAGAAAGATTCTTCACCATTCTAACCATGTTGTGGTATCAAATGTTCATTTGATAAATATGGGGGTAGACCTTTGAATAAAAATTTGTGGAAAGTTTACAAGTCTAACCATGAAGCAATACTTGACATTATAAAGAGTAGAGCAGATCCACATGGTTCATTAGATTGAATCAATGGAATGACAAAAATGTATGTTACGTACAATCATTAATTTGTGTGATTTGATTACACTTTTCTTTTCTATCCTCATTTCACCTTCTATATTTAAAAAAAAAATTGTACCTTCTTATATGTGCTCATATCTCTTGGTTTCATTATAGATCACATGACTAAATGGCATGGTTGTTGGTGCATTTGGATATTCCTGATGGTCTTGATTGGTGAGTTTGTTTGATCAAACTAAGTCTTGGTTTCTTCTGTCATGATTTGAATGCTTTCATTTTACCTTTCAATCATCCAATTTTAGTTTTGAGTATCCATGCTTTACATTCAAATTATTATCAAACAACTCAATGCATTATTTAATCTATTATCCTCTAAATCAAATAGTTTTTAGCTCCTTTGGTTACCATATCCTCATATATATCTCTAATAATGTTTTCTTATGGATTACAAAGGCCTTAAGAGAAGTTTGATTATCACGGTCTAATGGATTACAAAGGCCTTAAGAGAAGTTTGATTATCATGGTCTTATGGATTACATAGGCCTTAAGAGAAGTGTGTTTTCTCTAAAACTTTGCTAGATCAAAGAGAAAATGAAATTAACATTATAGACTATTAGAATGATTGTGAGATTGACCTTGCATTGGAGAAGCTAGAGAGATCATGAAGAATCATCCTAACTAAATGACTTCATGAAGGTTGTCAAGTTACCAAGCCCTACTAGAAATGCAACTATAAAACCATCATTATGACTTTCCTAACATTTACTACAATAAATTCCTTGAGAACATCATGAATAGTCCTAAAACTAAAATTTAAGAATCCTATCATACCTAGAATAGCCACACACATGAAGATTTGCATGCAGTGGAAAGGTGCAAGGAGTGGAATTTTACATCCTACACCTTGTGAGGTTGAATAGACTACACCAACATGTTGGGGTAGGTGATTTAATGCTAGGAGGGGTCTTGTTTCATGCCCCAAGTGGTTAAATCATTCCGGGCTACATGCTACCGGCAATGTCTCTTATGAGCCCTAAGAGGCAAAAAATGCCAATCTTTGATGGGGCCATTCTAGGATTATGTGACACCTGAGAATGTTTCATTTGGACCTACATATGCATGTGGGGTCCATCCACAATAACCTCTCTCAGTTTCTGCAAACACATCAAGGTGGGTGGGTAAATGCTAGGAGGGGTCTCATTTTGTGCCCCAAGTGGTCAAATCATTCTGGGCTACATGCTACTGACAATGTCTCTTAAGAGCCCTGAGAGGCAAAAACTGCCAATCTTTGATGAGGTATTTCTAGGACTTTGTGCTTGGAAATGTTTCATTTAGACCTACGTATGCACATAGGGTCCATCCATAATAATCTCTCTTGGTTTCTACAAACTCAACATCGTTTGACCATGAGGATAGTGGATGCATTCTTGCAAAAAATGTTAGTTTCATGTAGTGGAAAGGTGCAAGGAGCCATATTTTTTATTCTGCACCTTATGGGGCTGAATGGATAGAACCAACAGGTCAAGGTTGGCAGGTAAACACTAGGAGAGGTCTCATTTCATGCCCCAAGTGGTCATATCATTCTAGACTACACACTACTAGAAAAGCAGCTTTACTGATAGCATGTAGTTTAGATGATTTAGCCACTTAGGGCACAAAATGAGACCTCTCCTAGTGTTTACCTACCCACATTGATGGGTTGGCACTATCCATTTTGCCCCATGAGGTGCATAATGAAAATATGTCTCCTTGCAACATTTAGCATAACCACGCAAGGAGTGAATTTTTGCATTCTACACCTTGTGGGGCTAAACAAATGCCACTAACATGTGGGGGTGGGTGGGTAAATGCTAAGAGAGGTCTCATTTTGTGCCCCAAGTGGTTGAGTTATCCCGGACTACACGCTACCAACAAAACCGCTTTGTCAGTAGTGAACAATCCAGAATGATTTGCCCACTTGGGGCATGAAACAAGACCTCTCCTAGCGTTTACCCACCCACATCAATGTTTTTATGACATTCATTTGGCCCCACAAGGTGTAGAATGAAAAATATGGCTCCTTGCACCTTTGCACTACATGAAACTGATGCTTTTTGTATGAATGCATCCACTGTGCTCACAGTCAAACAATGTTGATTTCACAAAAACTAAGAGAGGTTATTGTGGATGGACTCCACAAGCATATATAGGTCCAAATGAAACATTCCTAGGTGTCACAAAATCCCAGAACTACCCCATTAAAGCTTGGTAGTTTTTATCTCTCATGGCTCTTAAGAGAAATTATCGATAGCATGTAGCCTGGAATGATTCGGCCACTTGGAGCATGAAATGAGACCCCTCCTAGTAGTCACCTACCCACTCTGATGTGTTGGTGCAGTCCGTTCAGCCCCACAAGGTGCAAAATGAAAATTATGGCTCCTTGTGACATTTAGCATAACCATGCAAGGAGTGAATTTTTGCATTTTGCACCTCATGGGGCTGAACAAAAAGTGCTAATGAATTAGGGTGGGCAGGTAAATGCTAAGAGGTCTCATTTTGTGTCCCAAGTATCTGAATCATCCCGGACTACATGTTATCGACAAAGTCACTTTGCCAATAGCGTGTAGTCTAGAATGATTCACCCACTTGGGGCATGAAATTAGATCTCTCCTAGCATTTACCCACCCATCCAACATGTTGGCATTGTCTGTTTGGCCCCACGAGGTGCAAAATGAAAAATATGGCTCCTTGCACCTTTCCACTACATGAAACTGGCACTTTTTGCAAGAATGCATCCACTGTCCTCACAATCAAATGATGTCGAGTTCGCAGAAACTAAGAGAATTTATTGTGGATGGAGCCAATGTGCATATGTAGGTCTAAATGAAACATTCCCAGGTGTCATGAAATCCCAAAACTATCCCGTCAAAGATTGGCAGTTTTGCCTCTCAGGGCTCTTAAGAGACATTGTTGGTAGCGTGTAGCCCGGAATGATTTGGCCACTTGGGGAATGAAATGAGACCCATCCTATAATTCACCCACCCACCCTAATGCATTGGTGTAGTCCATTCAACCCCACAAGGTGCAAGATGAAAATTTTCACTCCTTGCACCTTTCCACTACATGAAACTAAAGCATTTTGCAAGAATGCATCCACTCTCCTCATGGTCAAACAATGTTGAGTTCGCAGAAACTAAGAGAGGTTATTATGAATAGACACCACATGCATATGTAGGTCCAAAAAATTATTCCCAAGTGTCACAGAATCCCAAAACTATTCCGTCAAAGATTGGCAGTTTTTGCCTCTCAGGGCTCTTAAGAGTGTGTAGCCCAGAATGATTTAGCCACTTGGGGCATGAAATTAGACCCCTCTTAGTATTTGTTGAAATGCACAAGACAACTGAGAGGGGGGGTGAATCAGTTGTAGCAGAAATTTAACTTCTTCCAAACATCAACACATTAATCACTTAATTACGATTTAACCATGAAAGCATATAATCAAAAACTTGAACACATTCACACATGAGACACTAGATTTTTACGTGGAAAACCCTATAAGGGAAAAACCATGGTGAGTGTTAGCTCACAATATAAAAGATATATCAAAGTTTACAATAAGGCTCACTGCATTAGGGCTCATTGGCCAGAATGCTCACTACAAAAGAAGGGGCTCACTGCTAATGGGGTGGCTCACTGCCAGAGTTGGTGAACTTAGATAGTAGCATCTATGCCATGCTAGAGTTTAGTTCCATTAAAGCACAATAAATCTCCTCTTCTCTGCTCTACTTCTTCACTTCACACTTATCTTTGCATCTTCGCATTCATATTCATTATTCATGACTTTATTACATGTATTTATACAATTCATCAACCTTGGAATGAACATCAAGGTTGGCATTACAATAATCAACCATTGGAACAATCTCCAAGGTCGGCATACACACATACACTAGAATAGGTCTAGACCTAAACAGATTTGTGGAGGACAAGAATGAATGCGGACCACACCACTCCTTTGCTAGAACTCAAATGCAATCTCTCACGCAACAACATGCTTCCATAATCTCCAAAGTATAACCACAAGTAGTGAAAACAACTAGGTTGGCCAAGACTGGTGTTAACACTAAGACCTTTAGGAACATGCTTTAGCCATGATCCAAATTACACTTTGCAGACCAATCAAAAAGTAGGAACATGATCTAGAGACATCCACAAGCACGTTACAATCACCAAGAACATCCGCACAACCCCCAAACACTCTATCCAGAAGATTCTTCAAACTAGACCACTTAAACATTACTGTTAACCTCTATTATAAAGGAAAGATCACTTGTAGAGCACCAAATCATGAACCATTACAACTGTAGGCACATAACATCATCCCAAACTTAGTTCTAGAACTACAAACCATAAAACTTAAATGCAGAGAAATGTGAAGCATAATACATTCTCCCTATCACCAATAAATACTCAGAAAAATAGTTTACTCTGGTGAACATAACTCATTCAAATCTTCACACCAGACCTACTCAAACTTGAGATATAGAAACTGCAGGCATCCCTTGACATAATTTCCAAACTGCAGATAGAGATATTCAATCTACAAGATATGCAGAGCAAAACACTACATTGTTCTGGTAGATAGAACAGTTTTGCACTTACTCAAACTTGTCCAATTAACTTTCTTAGATGCTGACCTTAGGTGTTAACATCAATGACAACACTTACTACTCATACTTGCAACAATCTCCTCCTTTGTCATTGATGGCAACACATGATGTGAAAAACCATCAAGACAAGCAAACTTGCTTTGCTTCTTTGCTCCCCCTTACTTTATGCTTTCTCTGGCTGCAACTTTCTCCTTAAGTTTTTCACATGAACTTCTCTCCCCCTTTGACATCAATGGAAAAGGGTGCCAGATCTTTTCTTTCTCATTACCACACAACTCCCCCTATCATCAACATTGCAACACTTACTGCTCTTAATCAGGAACTCATATCAGCAACATCTACCTGCTCCCCCTAAGAGGTAACCTACAAAACATCAATCCAGATCAAAGATAAGACTTTGAGCACCACTAGACTGATGCATTTCTCATGCATCTTAGTTTAGATCATGAGGGGTAATAACCCCTAACTTTTCCCTGAGATGCTCAAAAGTATCCTTAGGCAGAGGCTTTATTAAAATATCTACAATCTAATCCTTGGTAGACACATTCCATCTTTACTTCATTCTCTGTTACCTTTTCTCTCAGAAAGTGATACCTTATTGATATATTCTTTTTTCTTGAGTGCATCACTAGATTCTTTGAAATGTTTATGGCACTTCTTTTGTCACAAAAGATTCAAATTGGTTCTTCATACACAACTCTTATGTTCTTTAATGTTTGCTTCATCCAAAGTACTTGAGTACAACAACATGTTGTAGAAATATATTCTGCTTCTACAGTAGACAAAGAAACTAAATCTTTCTTCTTGCTCAACCATGCTACCAATCTGTTACCCAAGAGGAAAGCACCTCCACTTGTACTTTTTTTGTCATTAGCATCTCTAGCCCAATTTGCATCTGTATAAGCACTAAGAGTGAAATCAGTATCTTTGGGATACCACAATCCATAGTCTGAAGAGCCTTTTAAATACCTCATGATCCTCTTAATTGCCATCACATGTGACTCTTTAGGATCTTTTTGAAATCTTGCCACAAGACAAAATCCATGCATTATATTTGGTCTTGTATGGGTTAGATAAAGTAGAACTCCAATCTTAGACCTATATTTTTTCTTATCAGTCTTAGGTGATTCATCATTCTTGCTTAGCTTGCAACCAATTACCATAGGAATACATACTGGCTTAGAATCCTCCATTCCAAACTTCTTCAACAATTCTTTCACATACTTGGACTGAGAAATAAAAATTCATTTTTCTGATTGAGTAATCTTTAGTCCTAGAAAGAAATTCATTTCACCAAACATAGACATCTCAAACTCCTTTTGGATTTCCTCTACAAATTTCTTACAGATACCTTCATTACCTCCAAAGGTAATATCATCAATAAAGACTACAACAATCAGAATTTGATCATCATTGATTTTGACATAGAGATTGATGTCAACAGTACCTTTACTAAACCCTAATTGCAGCAAATACTTGTCCAATTTTGCATACCAGGCTCTAGGAGCTTTCTTAAGTCCATACAAGTCTTTCTTCAATCTGTACACCATGTCACCTTGGTCTGATGATTGAAATCCTTCCAGTTGTTCTATGTAAACTTCTTCTTCCAGCTCTCCATTCAAGAATGCTGATTTCACACTACAAAAGCCAAAAACATTCTTATAGCTTCAATCCTTGCCACAAGAGCTTAAGTCTCCTCAAAATCTATTCCTTCAACCTAAGAGTATCCTTTGCATACCAGTCTTGCTTTGTTTCTTACCACTTCACCACTTTCATTCGTCTTGTTTCTGAAGACCCATTTGATTCCAATCACATTCTTATCAGCATGTCTAGGAACCAATTCCCAAGTTTGATTATTCTCTATTTGCATCAGCTCTACTTCCATGGTTTTTACCCAACTTTCATCTTTGCAGGCTTCACTTACAGTTTTAGGTTCAATCTGTGAAAGTAAACAGTAGTTTACCTATTCCTCTGCAACTCTTTTCCTTGTCAATGCCCCTTTTCTTTTGTCACCAATAATCTAATCTTCAGAATGATTAATCTTTGCATACCTAGGAGTCTTAACAACACTTTCCAGAGCCTTTTATTCTTCAACTTGACTGTCTTCTTGTTCAATCTTTTCTTCATTGACTGTAATAATAGGTTCATCTAATTCATAGCCACTTTGATATGATATTCTTTCTCTGTCTTCATCAACCTTCACATTAGCACTCTCAATGATCTTTCAGAGTCTCTTAGTGTAGCACCGGTAGGCCTTACTCTTAGTAGAGTATCCAAAGAAAATTCCTTCATCACACCTACCATCAAACTTGCCTAGCTCTTCTTCTCTTTTGATATAACATTTACTTCCAAAAACTTTGAAATATTTGACTGTAGGAACTCTTCCATACCTCAATTCATAAGGAGTTTTAGTGCCATTACCTTTGACATGAATTATGTTCTAAATGTAGACAACAGTATGTATAGATTCTCTCCAATACACTTCCGATAGGTTTTCCTCTAACATCATTGACCTAGCATCTTCCTGAACTATCTTGTTCTTTCTTTCAACAACTCTATTCTACTGAGGAGTCCTAGGAGTAGACAACTGTCTCTTTATCCCATGTTCTTCATAGAAAATATTGAATTCATTTGATGTAAACTCACCTCCTCTATCAGATCTTAAGAATTTGACCCTCAATTCTAACTCATTCTCAACCATTGCCTTGAAAGTTTTGAACTTGTCTAGGGCTTTTGATTTATCTTTCAAAAAGGTGACCCAAGTCATTCTAGAATAATCATCAATAAGCAACATAAAATACATGTCTCCTTGCAGACTTCTTGTTCTTGTAGGACCACACAAATTTGTATGCACCAACTCAAGGAATCTAGCAGAAAATTGTTCTCTACTTTTGAAACTTGTCCTTGTTTGTTTCCCCAATTGACATTCCTTGCAAATAGTGTTAGCAGGCTTGACAAGCTTAGGCAAATCTCTCATAGCTTGTACTAAATTTATCTTCACCAAGTTGTCAAAATTGATATGATACATTCTTCTATGCCACAACCAACTGTCATCTATTTGAGCCAACAAACAACAATCATTAGTTCCTCTCAAGTGGTAAACATTACTTGTAGTCTTCTTACCAGTAGCAATCACTATTCTGGAGATTTCCATGATCTTGCATCCATTATCCTTGAATCTCAGATCATACCCTTTATCATACATCTGACAAACACTTAAAAGATTATGCTTTAAACCCTTCACATATAGAACATCATTTGTGTTATGCTTACCATCAAAAGAAATAGATCCTCTTCCACAAATCTTACCAGTTGCATTATCTCCAAACCTAACCAGTCCACCATCATACTTTTTCAGACTTACAAACTTACTTTTATCACCGGTCATGTGATGTGAACATCTACTTTCAAGAATCCATTCATCCTTATCTTTCTCAGCCTTACAGATAGACAAAGCACTCTCTTCCACTGGTTTCTTTTCCTTCACATAGCTAGCAGGATTAGTAGACACAGCTTCTTCCTTAATAGCAATAAACAAGCATTCATTTACACTAGTATCATTAGACTCATCATCTATCGCACCATCGTCATCAAAATCTCTAACATAATAGCATTTCTTTATAGTTCTAGATCTACTTTCAAATTTCCTCTTACCTCTCTCAATTCTCTCTGGACACCTAGAGGCAAAGTGACCAATCTTTCCACAAGAAAAGCATTTGAATGGTAATTTTCCTTTGAAATTACCAATACGTCTTTACATTTTGTCCTACAAAGTTGGCTTCAATCTCATCAAGGTCATCATCGGATTCCACAATATACTTCTAAGCTCTTGAAGCCTTTTCTGAAGTGTTGGTTTTTAAAGCAGTCTCAATCTTTGGCAGAGCATCACAGAACTATATCATCTCAAAAGTAATAAGCTTCCCGAGCAGCTGATCCTTTGTAATCTTGTTCACACTCATAGCTTCTTCAATTGCTAACACCTTGTGACTATAGGATTTAGGCAAAGACCTAAGAACATTCAGCACAACCTCATCTTCATCAACAATTCCTCCAAGACCTTTGATTCCATTGACAATTTCATCAACCTTTTGCATGTAGATTGTTATGTTCCCATCATCACTCATCTTCAGGGCTTCATACTTCGCCTTCATCTTTTGTAATTTTGCACTCTTTACAGAATCATCTCCTTCATACAAAATTTTCAACTTATCCCAGATCTCATGAGCAGTTTCTAGATCCATAACCTTCACTAACTCAGTATTAGATAAGGCATTTAAGAAAGCATCTATAGCTTTTCCATTTAACTCATATTATTTGACTTCATCTTTAGATGGTGGACCATTTTGAGGAATAGTATGCTTTGTATCTTCCATCTTCCAAACATTATAACCAAGAGAAATGAGATGACTTTTCATTCATACCTTCTAGAGAGCATAATCCATTCCATTAAATTGTGGAGACTCCTTGTGCACCATCCTGGATCTACCTCAAGTTGGTAGGCTTTCTTCTGAGGAACCCTTGCTCTGATACCAATTGTTGAAATGCACAAGACAATTGAGAGGGGGGGTGAATCAGTTGTAGCAGAAATTTAACTTCTTCCAAACATCAACACATTAATCACTTAATTATGATTTAACCATGAAAGCATATAATCAAAAACTTAAACACATTCACACATGAGACACTAGATTTTTATGTGGAAAACCCTATAAGGGAAAATCCATAGTGAGTGTTATCTCACAATATAAAACATATATCAAAGTTTACAATAAGGCTCACTGCTAGAGGCTCACGGTCCAAAATGCTCACTACAAAAGAAGGGGCTCACTTCCAATGGGGTGGCTCACTGCCAAAGTTGGTGAACTGAGATAGTAGAATCTATGCCATGCTAGAGTTTAGTTCTAGTGAAGCACAATAAATCTCCTCTACCCTACTCCACTTCTTCACTTCGCACTTATCTTTGCATCTTTGCATTCATATTCATTATTCATGACTTTATTACATGTATTTATACAATTCACCAACCTTGGAATGAACATCAAAGTCGGCATTACAATCATCAACCATTGGAACAATCTCCAAGGTTGGCATACTCACATACATTAGAATAGGTCTAGACCTAAATAGATTTGCGGAGGAAAAGAATGAATGCAGACCACACTACTCCTTAGCTGGGACTCAAATGCAATCTCTCACACAACAACATGCTTCTACAATCTCCAAAGCATAACCGCAAGTACTAAAAATAGCCAGGTCGACCAAGGTTGGTCTTAACACTAAGACCTTTAGGAACATGCTTCAGCCATGATCCAAATTACACTTTGCAGACCAATAAAAAAGTAGGAACATGATCTAGAGACATCCACAAGCACGTTACAATCACCAAGAACATCCGCACAACCCCCAAACACTCTATCTAAAAGATTCTTCAAACCAAACCACTTAGACATTGCTGTTAACCTCTAGTCATAAAGGAAAGATCACTTGCAGAGCACCAAATCACGAACCATTACAACTGTAACATCATCCCAAGCTTAGTTCTAAAACCACAAACCATAAAACTTAAATGCGGAGCAGAATGCATTCTCCTTGTCACCAATAAATACTCAGAAAAATAGTTTTTACTCTAGTGAACATATTCAAATCTTCACGCCAGAGGCTCAAACTTGAGATATAGAAACTACAGGCATCCCTTGGCATAACTTCCAAACCGTAGATAGAGATATTCAATCTAAAGGATATGCGGAGCAAACACTACACTATTCTAGTAGATAGAACAGTTTTGTACTTACTCAAACTTGTCCAATTAACTTTCTTAGATGCAGACCTTAGGTGTTGACATCAATGACAACACTTACTACTCATACTTGCAACAATATTCACCCACCCACCTCGATGCATTGGCATAGTCCATTCGGCCCCATGAGGTGCAAGATGCAAAATTTCACTCCTTGCACCTTTCCACTACATGAAACTAAAGCATTTTGCAACAATGCATCCACTCTCCTCATGGTCAAATGATATTGAGTTCGTAAAAACTGAGAGAGGTTATTGTGGATGGACCCCATGTTCTACCATGTCCCTTTTTCAAAATTTTCTAAAAATAGTAAGTCGGCAATCCCAAAATAGCAAATTAGGATCAATTGACAGTTTGGGAAATAATAATAAGTTTGGTGACTTGGTTGAGATTAGAATATTATTTAAACAAAAAATATATTTATATTTAAATATTTTTCCTACTTGAGTGTGGGATCCTCAAATAGCCTATTTTTGGCATTTAGTGGCTATGACAAGCCATAACAATTGGCATAGTGCATTGGGAATGGAAGAAATTAGTGGACACTTGGCATCAGAGGTTACATGCATTTCAAGCAAGAGAGTCTTTCCCATTTGGGTCATGATTTTTTTAGTTGGCACTTGAATCTCATGTTGGTGCCTTGAAAAATGCATTTTGAGTTGTCAAAAGATGTCTTTTAAGTGGTACAATATGAAAGGCTAATTTTAGAGATGTTATAATGCATTTTATGACTTCTGTAAGTGCTTAAATTTGGGGAAGAATATTTGGATGTGAATCTAGTGTTTGGTAGAAGTTTCCAAATGATCAAGAGTCTATAAATATTGGTCATTTTCATACAGAAGGATCTTTATGACATTTTATCTCTCAATTTGCATTGTATGAGCACTTGTGCTTCTACATTTTCTTTAGTGGACGAAAATCCATTGGATTTGGAGGCTTGTGGAAAAAAACCCATGAGTTTAAGGTGGTCATAGGATGAAACCCCTTTTCTCATAGGGAGAAATCTCATCCAGGGTTTCAATTTGTGCTGAAGGAGTTAGAAGATTTGACATTGTTTGCAGTTAGTGTGCGAGATTGTCTAGTGTTGCAATTTTGGTATATGGAGGGTTGTTTCAAATGTTTTTTTTGTTATATTTCATCTACATTATTGTAGGTTACTGTTGTGCATCCATTCCAAGTTCTAGGATCTGATCCTGCAAGCTTGGGAGGTGTTGGTTGTGATTTGGTTTTGTATTGTTGAAATACACAGATTGTATTCAACATAGTTTGTTGTGGGTTTTGGTAATTTGCATCACATGTTTATGTACTCTAATAATCAGTGTTGCAGACCTAATTATCTATTATTTCCATCAGAAAATTCAGTAAAATCAGTTTGGTGGTTTTTCCAGTAAATTTGGACTTCATTTGATGTTGGCAGTTTTTGTGGGTTTTCACTAGATTTTCAAAAACACAATTTGGGTGAGGTTGAAATTGAAACTTTACTTTTAGATTGTTGTATATTTTCAAAATATATTAATTTTGATTATTACACATTCATATGTAGGTCCAAATGGAACATTCCCAAGTGTCACAGAATCCTAGAACTGCCCTGTCAAAGATTGGCAGTTTTTCCCTCTCAGGGCTCTTAAGGGACATTGTCGGTAGCATGTTGCTTAGAGCAATTTGGCCACTTGGGGCATGAAACAAGACCCCTGCTAGGATTCACCCACCCACCCAAATGCATTGGCATAGTCTGTTTGGACCCATAAGGTGCAGGATGCAAAATTTCATTCCTTGCACCTTTCCACTGCACAAAATTGAAGCATTTGGCAAGAATTGCATCCACTCTTCTCATGATAAACTGATGTTGAGTTCGCATAAACTAAGAGAAGTTATTATGGATGGAACCCACATGCATCTTTTGATCCAAATGAAACATTCCTATGTAGCATATTTTGAGAGAACATCAGTCTAAAGTATGGCACCTTTTTGTCTCTGAGCTCTTAAGAGACCATCTCTATCCAATGTAGCAAAGAATGATCAAGAGGCATGGACACCAAAAAGACATCTCCTCTAGCATTCAATCACCCACCTTGACATGTTGGTGCTAGCAATTTGGACTCGTGAGGTGAATAATGTAAAATATCACTATTGGTCAAACATAGAAGATGAAATGAGGGTGTGTTAAGGGTAAAATTGGGATTGTCTAGTTTTTAATGTTTAGATGTTTGAATCCTCCTTTCACCCTATACATTCAAGGATCTAGGGTCGAGTGGCAATTCACTATCATACACTAGATTGCTGTGAGATGTAGGGAAGCTTGGATTAGGGAATTTAATCACCAGTTTATCTTCTCTTATGCTCAATTGACCATTAAAACCCTAATTATACAAATACGGTAATAAACTAACAAATAATGGAAAAAGCTCTTGCAGACGGAAGTAAAATAGCAAATCATAGAGTACCTATTTTTGGGGTTCTAAGGCAGAATAGTCAGGGACACTGGTGCGGGTGCCCTAGTCCAAGGTACCAATTTCTTTGCGGGATCTAGATCTCCTTCTGACACTGATCAACACTGTAACTCCTATTTCTAGAAATTTAGCTATAGAGGACACTAGAGCGAGTGCCCAAGTCCTGGAGATGCTCTATTGTCTTGCTTCTCTTCGTATCCTGAATCCTTGATGTCTATCAATCCTTCCTACAACCTCACTTTTCCCAAATGCGACACCTGTAACCTGCAATCACAAGACTTTGGGAGGGGGTTGTGGTGTTAATAGGCTTGGCTCAATCAAGCCTCGGAGGACACTTAAATCTCCAAAGACCATTGTCAGATAGAGAGTGCATGCCCTTGTGAGGCAAAGGCAAAAACTAAAGGAAATGATGATAAAAACACAATATAATGTCACCTTGTAGTGAAGATATCATAGGAGAAAGATGGTCTTCATTCCATGATGAAATAGATGCTCAAATCTGTAAATACAAACACACAAACCACACAAGTTTTCTCTTGCAACACAATGAAAGCCTTGAATCACCTTGAAAACACTTGAACATCACAATTGCCATCTAGTTTACAAATGAATGCCTAAACATGCTTTTATATAAAACTACAAACACTCCCACCAAGATTTTTGTAATTCAAACTTACCGTGTCAGCAAAGGACCCAAACAACAATCATAAATCGACACCTGGAAATTTGGTGCCCCAAACTAGGGCAAGACTAGGGCACCAGCGCCCAAGTCTTCCCCTTATTTTGGACAGGGTATAGCTCAAGGGTTCCTCCTAGGTCCCATTTGTCTTGTCACCTAGGGCTCATTCCATCAAGAAGCCAAATTATGAACTAAGATGTCCTAAATGCATGCAAAAGACCCGGGAGCTAAACCTTATGAGGGAAAAGAACCCAAGGGGACATTTTTTGACATTACATTTAGCCCCCACTTTAATGTATGTATAAACGCAAGGCTAATACATGCATTAAAGTAAGTTCACAAACACAACAAACACATCAAGCACGAAGAAGACAAGCCAATCACATTGAAAATAGTAACATGCACGCAAAACACGGAGAAGACAGTTACAGTCACACAAAACATGAAGAAGACAGTTAATACATAGAAGACACATTAATGCATGGAAGATAGGAATGATATCTTTTCTTTTCTTTTTCTCATATATATGAAATGCAGATGCAAGTACTGGAAAGTAAACAAACCTCCCATAATACATGATGCACTCATCACGCAGGTCTTTGTATAAATGGGGCAACACACACGCAATACATGCATAAGCTCCCAAAATGTAGGAAGCACAACCCAAAGGCGCTAGTCTTTATTATGCATATGGGGCAGCAAACATGCCACACAAAACAAGCACGCCAAAACACACACACTTGAAGACACGGAGAAAACATGGCAGACAAGTGATTATGTGTTCCCTATTTCTAGGCTCATCACCATCCCAGGCACATTACAGGCACACACCGATGATTGGGCTTCACCACAACAATCACCGAAGACATGCTTAAGGGTTGAGTTAGTCACAGAACCTCTCCCTGCCTCTGTAGAGGACTTTTGAAAATTACAAGATGATGCAATCTGCTCTGAGAAATACACCATCCCTACCTTTGTAGAGGGCTTAAGAAAAAGGATATGCTCGATATCCCACCTCTACAAATGGCTTACATGATTGATTGATTGATTGCAAACAAACTCAGGGTGCATGATGCACTCATCACGTAGATCTTTGCACCTGAGGACAAACACATTGCTAACATCTATAATAGATAGCTTACCTTATATATGCCTCCAGCTTAAGGTGGTTGATATCAGGTATCGATATCAAGTACGTTAAGGTAGGAATAAAACACACAAATGAACATTGACTTTTGCAAAGCCCATGCCCCCCGGAGGTGGCATGTACTTTATGATCACCAAATGTTCCCACAAACACGTCCCTATAAGAAACATGTTAGTGTCTACAAAATCATGATAAATAACAACATCAATGCATATGATTAACGACACAAAGATCCAAGGTTATACAATGAATCTAGAGTTTGAGGATAACCATGGGGCTATATCACAAAGCTCTCTAAATCAAGTACCACCAAGGCTAGATTCAAAGACAAACAAAGGTGCACAGAGTAGCAGTATTGTTAAGGTTTGTAAATGAGATAGAAACATCAAATTCACTATGCAGAAAGCACGAGTGCTTCCACTAGCCAAGCGTTAGATAATATATACAACTCCATCATCATATTAGGAACTAAGTCCAATTTTTTATTGCTCTTGAAAGGGACACTAGGTCCGCATCAGTATAAATGTTTGTCGTCATCCGCCCACTAGGTGGAAACACTAGAGGAAGGGAAATAATAAATAAGAGAGGAGAAACAAGTGTCTTAGGGATAGTCACATAGGAGGGTGCCCCCAGTGTCACCAACTGCAACGCTATGTCCATAAGACACAACACTCAACAATGAAATTAGAGAGAGAGAGCAATTTAGAAGAATAATGATACAAATAGAAGAATGTCATAATAGAGGTGGTCTCCTAGTATCCCGGACCTTATAGGAGAATCCGAGGTCATCCTAGGAGGCCTAAACAACATATAACACATCACGGGGGAAGCACATCATGAGAGAGATAAAGGGTTAGAGATACTTACCTATAGGGCCCCTTCTGGGCTAGAAGTTGTCTATAAGCAAATCATCGTCGTCATCTTCCCACTCCCTAATGTTGGAGGAAAGTGGGACATAAGGTACCATAACCAAACTCATGTCTTGTCCATCATGTTGTTCATCGTTAGGATCGTTATTGTTTGGTTAAATGTTGGGATCAATGTTTTCTTATTGAGAGGCAAGGTTTATAGCATAATCTTGTCTTCTTTTTCTTCTTTCTCTTGCTTTTCGATTTCATTTTCTTTTACCACTTATCTCTTGTAAGATAGGGCTATCCTCGTTCATAGGCTTATGCAATTTAGAAGATGAAGCACCAGGATCAAACCTCATTTGTCGTGGTAGAACACTTTGTTGTTGATAATGACCTCCCAATCCTTGTAAGGATTTCGGGGGAGGAACCTTAGCATAGGGATCTTGTCCTTTTGGTCTAAATTTCTCTTCACATGCAGGTTGTTTATCTTTTGTCGTTTCTTGTATAGAAGGGCTAGGTGCTGAATGTAACAGTTTTGCTTTGTAGTTTCTATAGCTCAAAAATGTAAAGTTTATTCATAGTTCCGGTTTGTTACTAGTTTTGTTGCAAAAGTAATCCAATGTAAAATGTTGTTGTGTATTTGAAGGCTTGTATGTATTTCGAGGAATGACATGCACTTGTCCGTTCAAAGGAAATTTCACACATTTATAGATAGTTGAAGGGACAACTTTCATAACCTTTAACCAAGGGATTCCAAGTTTGATTTCAAAGGTATCAGAAGCAGGGGTAACATCAAACCATTGCTCAACATGTTTCTCAAATATAGTTACCAACAATGATATCTTACCCAAAAGCTTGACAAAGGTTCCCTTATGTGTCTTAATCATCAAGTTTGAGGGGTCATAAGAACCTTGCATTAGTTGATGTGAAAAGAGGAACTCCTCAGTGGAAAAATTAGTCATGCAATTAGGATCAATAAGAGTTCCATCCATGGGGTTTCCCATTATTTTCACAGTGATGTAAAGAGGTCCATCGGAGTCTTCAATTGTTCTATCATGAGGTGTAAAGACAATTTCAAGTTCAGGTGCTTTTCTTTTCATGTAAGGTCTAGGAGGGAACCTATTATTGTTGTTGTGTTTAGAGGCCATGTTTATATGCTCTCACCAATGCAAAATCATATTTTTGAACACTTTTCAAAATTGGTGCAAAAGACGAGAAAAAATAGCCTAAATTGCTTGATTTTTGTACTTTTTTCAATGCCAATGAATGAAACAAAGAATGTTGTAAGTATTTTGATCAAGGGAAGAAAATTATATGTCTGATATCAGTCCAAAAAAGAAATATGATTACTCTCAACACACTCTTGATGCAAATCCAAGATAATGCCAAGTCAAAATGTAGTGAAAATATGTCAAATAGGCACTTTTTTCACCAAAACTCAATGCAAAAGAGCATAACAAAGGGTGTTGTGAGGAAAATTATGATGGAAAGCAAATAATATCAGTAATAATAGCCACATGGTGCCAAAATACCCAACACAACATGCTTTTAGTGCCACTTAAGGTAAAACCCTAGTGAAAATATAGCAAAATATGCAATTTTTTACGGTTTTTCAATTCCAAGACCTAGTAAAGGAGGTGTTGTAATAAATATAAGGAGGTAAAGAAAATAATATCAATGATATTAGTCATCTCAATCTATAAAATTAATTACAACACGCTTGGAGTGCAAACTAGGTCAAACCCTAGGGCAAAAATAGTCAAAATGTGTAGTTTTTCACTAAATTTTTAATACAATAGCCTGTTAAAAAGGTGTTGTGAATCTTTTTAGGATGGGAAGAAAATTATTACCCTGATAACATCTAATTAGTGCAAAAATATTTTTCACAACACACCTATGGTGTAAGTTTATAGAGTTGATAAGGCCAAATTTAGTGAAAATCGTTGTTTTTGAAGCCCTAGGTTTGAGGTCTTGACACAAAATGCTATGTGAATGTTTTTAAGTCTGATTTATGATGAAAATTAATTACTATCAGATCTTAAAATGATTTTCAAGCTCTAATATGCAAATACTAATGCAAATTTAATGGAAAATGCATGAAAATTGCTAGTTTTTGTTGAAATTTTCTATGCAAAATTGCAAGTATTTTAAATCTAAATGCAAATTTATACTAAAATGCAAGACTACAGACAAATGCACATTTTAATGAACCTCTAAAATCAGTAGAAAAATCTGAAAGAAGATTTTGCCTACTAACCCTAGATTTTGGAATTACGAGGTTTAATGAAAATTGTCAAAATTTCTACAAAAGCCTAGCAAATTAATGATGAAAATGCAATGTAAATGATTGTATTTTTTGTGTTTCTTTATATTTTATATCAAATCTAATGCAAAAGTCATGACTTAGGAAAATTTAGAAAGAATTGATACAATTTAGTAAGCCAAAGAAGGCAATTTTTTTTTAATTTTTCAAAATTTTCAATTTTTTTAAATTTTTCTCAATGCAATAAAATGAATGACTATATGAATGAATAAAATCAATCCAAATCTGAAGACACACACTCAAAAAGTTGCAATTTAAGTCCAAAAACATGGGTTCACCAAAATGTTTAGTGGAAGATTGGATTTGTTAATATTTTAGTGTTTTGATGTTTGAATCCGCCTTTCCACTTTACATTCAAGGATCTAGGGTCGAGTGGCAATTCACTATCATACCCTAGATCGCTGTGAGATGTAGGGAAACTTGGATTAGGGAATTTAATCACCAATTTATCTTCTCTTATGCTCAATTGACCATTAAAACCCTAATTATACAAATATGGTAATAAACTGATGAATAGTAGGAAAAGCTCTTACAGATGGAAGTAAAATAGCAAATCACAGAGTACATGTTTTTGGGGTTCCGAGGTAGAATAGTTGGGGACACTGGTGCGGGTGCCCTAGTCCAAGGTACCAGTTTCTTTGCGAGATCCGGACCTCCTTCTAACACTGAACAACACTATAACTCCTATTTCTAGAAATTCAGTTGCAAAGGACACTAGAGCGAGTGCCCAAGTCCTAGAAATGCTCTAGTGTCCTTCTCTTCATATCTTGAATCCTTGATGTCTTCCAATCCTTCCTACAACTTCACTTTTCCCAAATGCGACACCCATAACCTGCAATCACAAGACTTTGGGAGGGGGTTGTGGTCTTTTGAGGCTTGCCTCAGTCAAGCCTCAGAGGACACTTAAGTCTCCGAACACCATTGTTAGATAGAGAGTGCATACCCTTGTGAGAAAGAGGCAAAAACCAAAGGAAATGATGATGAAAACACAATATAATGTCACCTTGTAGTGAAGATATCATGGGAGGAAGATGCTCTTCATTCCATGATGAAATGGATGCTTAAATCTACAAATACAAACACACAAACCACACAAGTTTGCTCTTGCAACACAATGAAAGCCTTGAATCACCTTGAAAACACTTGAACATCACAATTGCCATCTAGTTTACAAATGAATGTCTAAACATGCTTTTATATGCAGCTACAAACACTCCCGCCAAGATTTTCATAATTCAAACTTACCGTGTCGGCAAAGGACCCAAACAACAGTCATAAACCAACACCCAAAAATTGGGGCTGCCCCAAAATAGGGCAGGACTAGGGCGCAGGCGCCCAAGTCCTCCCCCCCTATTTTGGGCAGGGTATAGCTCAAGGGGTCCTCCTAGGTTCCATTTGTCATGTTACCTAGGGCTCATTCCATCGAGAAGCTAAATTATGAACTAAGATGTCCTAATGCATGCAAAAGACCCGGGAGCTAAACCTTATGAGGGAAAAGCCCCCAAGGGGACATTTTCCTACATTATAGGGTGTAAAGCCAAATTCCACAATGATGATGCACATCCTCTCTGCCTATGCTAAAATGGGATCTTTGGAACACGATACATGAACATCCATCAAAGAATAAAAGATATGGGAATTTTGATAGATGTTGTAGTTGCAACTACCCTAGAAGACATGTATGCAAAATGTGGAAGCATAAACAAGGCAAGTGAACTATTTGACAGGACGCCTTAAAGAAATAAGGCTTTAGAAACTAATTGTCTCTCTATCTTCCTCTATACCTCATTCTGGTCTTAACCCAGCACTAAGCATCCATGTCATAATTTAGCATAAACAAATATTGAACAAGTATGTACTAATTTAGCATAAATTAAAATGAAATGTTAAATATAGATTTCATATGATTGCCATTATGCTTCTTTTTTATTAATTCTTACTAATTAGGGTATATATAGTATCTCATGTATTCTTACAAAATGAATATGGTAATTTTATCAAATTTTATATTTGCATGGAATGATTCCTCAAAAAATGCAGTCTCATGAAGTTTGAAAACTATTGTTGCAACTTCCCTAGAAGACATGTATGCAAAATGTGGAAGCATAGACAAGGTGAGTGGATTGTTTAACATTATGCCTCAAAGAAATGTGGTCTCATGGAATGCCATGATTGTAGGATATGCATAAAATGGATTTGTTGATAAGGCTTTAGAAACTTTCAAGAAAAAGCAATTAGCGGGTGTAAAGCTAAAATCCACAACCTTTGACTGCATCCTCTCTTCTAGTTCCAAACTGGGATCTTTGGAACATGATACATGGACATCCATCAAAGCATAAAGGATATGGGAATTTTGTCAGATGCAGTTGCAACTATCGTAGGAGACATGTATGCAAAATGTGGAAGCATAGAGAAGGCATGTGGATTGTTTCGCATGATGCCTCAAAGAAATACAATCTCATGGAATGCCATGATTGTAGGATATGCACAAAATGGTTTTATTGACAAGGCTTGAGAAACTTTCAACAAAAAGAAATTAGCAAGTGTAAATCTAAATTCCACAACCTTTGACTGCATCGTCTTTGCTAGTACCAAAGTGGGATCTTTGGAACATAATACATGGACATCCATCAAAGCATAAAGGATATGGGAATTTTGATAGATGTAGTTGCAACTTCCCTAGAAGACATGTATGTAAAATTTGGTAGCATAGACAAGGCAAGTGAACTGTGACAGGACACCTCGTGGAATGCAATGATTGCAAGATATGCACAAAATTGGAATGTTGATAAGGCTTTAGAAACTAGGTGAAATGAGGGTATGCTAGACCTACAGACGGTGTAATGAGGATATGATATTGAAACATGGAGTATATGATATTGAAACATACTTCCATTTAATTTGTACAACTATTTACATTTCTAAATGCAACATTAGGTGAATTTCGGTTGTGGATGACAGTTTTTTTGCATAAACTAGATAACAAAATAGGTAAAAACATAAACATGTCTTTGTTCATTAATACAAAAATAACTATCTTTGATTTAATGAAAAAAATCATAACTTTTGTCATTTTTAACATGTCTCTTGCATGTTTAATATGTAAGATAAGAAATTATCTATGATTATCATATCAAACCTAGTAATTCCTATATCAAATCTAGTAGTTTCAACATCATGATTGTTATGAGATGTATACAAAAAGAGTCTAGTACAACAAATATGTATGCACACTATGGAAGCATATGGGAATTTTATCAAATGTTGTAGTTGCACAGAATGATGCCTCAAAGAAATGTGGTCTCATGGAACGCCATGATTGCAGGATATGCACAAAATGGATTTGTTGATAAGGCTTTAGAAACTTTCAAGAAAAATAAATTGGTGGGTGTAAATCTAAATTCCATAACCTTTAACTGCATCCTCTCTGCCTATGCCAAACTGAGATCTTTCAAACACAATACATGGACATCCATCAAAGCATAAAGGATATGGGAATTTCAACAAATGTTGTAGTTGCAACTACCCTAGAAGATATGTATGCAAAATGTGGAAGCATAGACAAGGCAAGTGAATTGTTTGACATGATGCCTCAAATAAATGTGATCTCATGGAATGTCATGATTATAGGATATGCATAAAATGAATTTGTTGATAGGGCTTTAGAAACTTTCAAGTAAAAGCAATTGGTGAGTGTAAATGCTAAATGGGATCTTTGGAATAGGGTATGGAAATCCATCAAAGCATAATGGATATGGGAATTTTGTCAGATGTTGTACTTTCAAATGCCCAACGAGACATGTATGCAAAATATGGAAGCATAGACAAGGTGTGTGAGTTGTTTGACATGATGCCTCAAAGAAATGCAGTCTCATGGAATGCCATAATTGTAGGATATGCACAAAATGTATTTTGCAATGATGCTCTAAAAAAAATGAATTAATCAAACACTCTGAAACATATATTGAAACAAATTGAACATAATATCATTTCAGGGAAACATTGAAGAACACATACGTGTTGTGATGCTCACAACACGCCCCATTTTACTCCTTAGCAAAATGAGGACCCCTGTTGTGGCTTTGCTTTTTTGTGTGGGTCTGTTGGGTGGTAAAAGGGAAAAGAGAGTGAAAGTTACAAACCTTGTTGAAAACAAAGAAAAAATAGCATTGAGTACCAGAGCTAAATATGGGTGAATTCCTTGTCAAGGATAAGTGAGGGTTTCTTTTTGAACCATGTGAAAATTCCCTGTATTTTTTACAAGTTATGAGTGTTTTGGTAAAATATACAATCGGGCTTGTATGTTGCATATACAGAGTCCTTTGTATATCGGGTTGCATATTAAAGGTCCTTTGCATATGCAAAGTCGTTGTGTAAGTTGAATGTGGGAGTCATCGGGTTTTGGTATACTTTTATACTTGTATGCATTTCGTAAATACTTTATTCTTACATACAAGACGGGCCCGAAACAGTTCAGAGTCTGAGTGCATAATCAGTTGATTCTATTGGATTAGATAATAAGTATTAATAATAATATATATTTACTTATATATATATTTTACCAAAGCAATTTCACCGACTTTTATATGTTGTTAAAATCTTTAATTTAAACATTGTCTTAATATCGGGTCATGATAAACTTAATAATATTTATAATAATTAACTTATAATATTATATTTATGTTTACTCTTATATATATATAAACATGTATTGTTATATAATAATTAATATTTATATTTATATTTATTATCATATATTGTTATTATATAATAATAATATGCTATTTTAATATTTATATTTATATTAACGATTATAATTGTTATTTATATTTAGAATAGTTATAGATAATATCATAGACTATGGCTAAATCTTTAATTTAAACAGATCCTTGATATGGGGACATGACATATCAATTGAACTTCCACAACTATTCGGCGTACCCATTGCACACCAAGGTGCAATTGCTAGTATTAATATTTGTACCGGCCAAAGAACAATTTATATTCATATTTATAGGAAAAGCACCAATGTACAGGTAAAATATCATTTATACTTTTTTACTTTACTACGCTAGCACCATCTACCAGATGGGTCAATTCCCAATTCCCTCCAAAGATGTAAGGGAGAGGGGCCAATAGCCACACACCCTAACTTCGCACACGTCAAGCACATAGCTAGACATATCAAATTTTGTCAATTTTTTTTTGGGTTTTTCCGTATGCGAGTGAAGAGCTTAAAGCTATTCTTTCAACTTCTGGGCATTTATACATTTCCCTATAGGACGCGTTATGTACACATGGGTTGAAAAATGGTCATTTCAATATGTTGCCCCATACATGCGCACCGATGTGCCGGTAACCGCTCACTATGGCCCCCAAAAAAATTTGCCACTTCACTTAAAAGTCAACACACTTGATCACTTTTATAGTTAGAGTAGGTTACAACTATGTTTATTAACACCCCACCATAAATCACGTTGGAGGGGCCTTCAAACTTACTCGCCCCCTTCCTAAACATCCCCACGCCCATCGTAAGGGACAACATGCATGGTAACATGTTTGCTTAAGCACGGACAGGAAACAACATTAAATCCATTCAATGTTCGTTCAAGTCCGAATACATATTCCACTTTCCACTGAAAAGTTAATCATTTTACCGAGTGCTTTCCCTATTCTCCACGGTGCGATTGAAATGCGAGGGTTTCACTGTGTCCGCCGGCTGTCGCTCTCCATGTAGATCCATCTTTGTACAGGTAACGAGTAAACATCATCTCTCCATGTGATTTTAGCTTTGCTTTCACTCTATTGTAGTGTTTATACAATGGTTTATCTTCATTTTTCTCTCATGCTACCCGTGATTTGGGTACTTCTATGTAATTTACTTTTGATTTTTCATTACTTTGTCTTAGGCCACCCTTGTCTTGTGATAATTTCACTATACAGAAGAATATACTATTATATAATGATGGTTTTTTGTTATACATATAAATGGGGTCGTATATTTTTATGGTTATATGCTTTTTAGTGTTTATTGTCAATGCTTAAGGGTTTCATTATTTTGTCTTGTGATAATTTCACTGTACAAAAGAATATACTGTTATATAATGAGGGTTTTTTATTATACATACAAATGGGTTCTTATATTTTTATGGGTATATATTTTTTAGGGTTCATTGTCCATGGTTAAGGGTTTCATTATTTTGTCTTGTGATAATTTCACTATACAGAAGAATATACTATTACACAATGAGGGGTTTTTGTTATACATACAAATGGGTTCTTATATTTTTATGGGTATATATTTTTTAGTGTTCATTGTCCGCGGTTAAGGGTTTCATTATTTTGTCTTGTGATATTTTCACTGTACAGAGGAATAAACTGTTATATAATGAGGGTTTTTTTTTATACATACAAATGGGTTTGTATATTTTAATGGGTATATATTTTTGAGGGTTCATTGTCAACGATTAAGGGTGTCATTATTTTTTAGGGTTCATTGTCAACGGTTAAGGGTTTCATCATATCATTGTCAACCATTAAGGGTTTCATTATATCAGGGTTTCAAAAGTTTTGAATCCTACAGCTTTCTCTCCGCAATAATTTTACAGTCAGATTGTTTTTAGTTTTGACTGAATAGCCTCACATTTCCATCACACCGTTGAGAACAGGGAAAGTAGGTAGTAAAATGATTAACTTTTCGGTGGAAAGTGGAATATGTATTCGGACCCGAACGAACATTGAATGGATTTAATGTTGTTTTCCATTCATGCCTAAGCAAACACATTGCAATGCATGTTGTCCCGTAAATCATGTCTGTTAATGTAATATATATATATATATATATATATATATATATATATATATTCAAAGCTTCATTGACAATGGTTAATGGTTTCATTAGATGAATGTTTTGAATCGTACAACTTTGTCTCATTAATAATTTTACAGTTAGATTCTTCCTAGTTTTGTCTGAATAATATTTATTAATTATTGTTACATTAAATATTTACAATTGTTTTACTATGTTGTAATATAATACATTGAAGATATATATATATATATATATATATATATATATATATATATATATATATATATATATATATGTATGTATTCAAAGCTTCATTGACAACGGTTAAGGGTTTCATTATATGAATGTTTTGAATCCTACAACTTTGTCTCATTAATAATTTTACATTCAGATTCTTCCTAGTTTTGTCTGAATAATATTTATTAATTATTGTTACATTAAATATTTACAATTGTTTTACTATGTTGTAATATAATACATTGAAGATATATATATATATATATATATATATATATATATGTATGTATGTATTCAAAGCTTCATTGACAACGGTTAAGGGTTTCATTATATGAATGTTTTGAATCCTACAACTTTGTCTCATTAATAATTTTACAGTCAAATTCTTCCTAGTTTTATCCGAATAATATTTATTAATGTAGTGCCCCTCATCTCGTCGTCCATCAGATTGGTGTTTGTTTAGACTTTATGATAGTGTCTTAGATCGTAGATGATGGATCTCTTGTTATCTTGTTACTTCATTATGAACCTGATTGTTATGATAACAGTTGTTGATCATTTTATGCTTTAGAATTTGATAAATAAACTAGATGTTACAGATGTTTGATGTTAATTGCGATATTGGATTGTAAGAGGATTGAATGTTTTATGTTGTTGATTAATATCGGATACTTTGTTCAACATAGTTAATCGTTTATTCATAAACGTGAATGGAACAGTGTTGTATTACTCACTCTCGAGTACCCTACACCACTGCGATTTCCATTCACTACAGGACTATATGTGGATTTATATCTTGAATGTTTAACCGTGCGTTGTTGCAGGAATGCAGGTACTAGGCATCGACTCCACCTAATTACAGGTCTGAGCGTGCCTTCGCCAATGGATTAGTTGGTTGGAGTTAACGTGAGGTCCCTAGTCAGTGTTGTCTGGTCGTCAGTTTACCCTTGTGGTTATTGGTTGTCATTCGACCATGTCATGCTGTCAAGTAAAACTGTACCTTGGAGTCTAACTAGGTTAGAAAGTGTCTAAGTGTGTAAGGTGTCATTGTGCTTTAATTAGAATCATATTACGGAAATTATAATGTCGATAATTGTTGTTGTAAATAAATTATTATTTTATTAGAAGTATAGTTGTTAAATAAAGATTGTAAGAAACTTTGTATTATTTAATATAATATTATTTATAATAAATATTTAAATAAATTAAATAGTTGTAGTCATGTTGTAAATGGTGATTTACAACTTAATTAATAAAATAAATTAAAATATAATTATAAAATTATTGATAGTTGTAATATTACAATTTTATTAATAATTATTTAGTTGGTCGGCCATAAGGTAATTAAACTTTGTCAGATCTATGTGCTAATATTTAAAAAATATATATATAATAACTCTGGTGGGATCATGAAAAAGAAAATAAAATATTTTCTTGAGGAAGGAGATGCACCGGATCGCGTGCCGAGCTCCTTGGAGGAAGGAAGGGTCTGTGTTATTAAAAGAAAGCTTGTAGAGGCAAAGAGGGGGGAATTTTTGGCAGGGGAAAAGAAGGATTGAGGAGGAGAAAATTGCAGGTTCCAGGACAGAGAGGAGGTAGCTGATTGAATTGCAATCTTCCATCGGTAAGCGTGGGATTCTAGGTTCCACAAATTATCTCAATCCCTAAATCTGCATGTGATGATTGTTTTGTTGAATGTCTGATGTGGGATTAAGTCCATTTTGTATTTTCTATGATCATAATTTTCCTTCGCCAGTGCTTAGTTTCCTGTGACCATTGATGTAAAGTTGTTTTCCAACAGCAGTGTAAAGAAAACCCTTTCGTCCTTGGGTATGAACTGTTTCCTCTTTGTCTAGCGCATACCATTTTAAGACCTTTAAACCTACTATGCTCAGGGATCATTTTAACCCCTCCATACCAGTTCAGTCACCAGGCCGCACCTACCTTTTCTGCATAGGTGTTGTGAGTAGGCCAGAAGACATGAGAATGACAATACATTTTGGAATTGAGATTTGGTGAATCGGTCTAATAGCAAGGTGTAAGCTTCCCATACGATGGTTTTATAGTTTTTTTTTTTCAGTAATTTCCTTTGTTCGAATCCTACAAGCTTTTCACTCTGTGGGACGTCCTCCTTGGAAATGTTCCAGATGTTAGATTCTTGAGGCCGTAGGGAAATTGATAACGGTTATACAATATTTTCCTTGTCTGCCGTCAAACTCTTAATCCGTGTTTCATCCTTGTAGTGGAGATGTCTAAGAGTGGCACAAAGGAAGTGCATTATGCTTTAGGGTTTTAATCTGGGAGCAGCAGCGCTGCAAACATTCTTGAACAGGTAATCGGCGATCTCAAGGGAATACGCCATGCAACTTGCACAGATTTATTGTCCAATCGTGAGTTTAAAACCCTCGTCAGTAATTTTGCCTGAGAATCCTATAGTAACGGATAATGGCATGTATCGCTAGGTTTGTAATTATAGGGCGCGATAATGAGCTGAATACTCGGGCAGTTTCGCTGCCGTTTGTAGTGTCTGAAGCCTTTTCTACATATCCTTTTAGGAGTCTTCGTCTTTCATCAAAAATTATGGGGTGATGCCTCCTTTTGACCAGTCTACATTATAGTTTGGGCTGCGTGATCTCGCTGGCCCTCAAACAGATATTTACCTTGAGCTGGGTGAATATTACCATCCGCAGAAGGTGATGGAGGCTGTAGTGTCTAACAAAGTCATTGTCTAAGTTATCCGTCAATAGCTAATCGCACCCACAGCGTATCTGGCTGGGAAATGTCTTAAGAACTTATGTTTCTGTAATTCGCCAGAGGTTAAAATCTAAAATTTAGTCAAATATAATGGGGAGATCGCACCATTAGGGCTGGGTGCATTTCTGAGAGTAATTAATGACATAAAACTTTCCCACAACGGATTCAGTCCACAGTTTTGCTTGCCAAGCATTACGAGTTTTCAAAGTAAAATATTTGAGTGTCATAACGGCTTTTCAGATATTTAACAAAGTTTAAATTGATTTGGGAATGCATCAATCCCCATTGGCTTAGATGAATGTTCCAGGCATATCTCCACACTAATCATACGTGTTTCTATCAGTAACGAATTGCAACCTGATAATCATATACAAAATCCCCTGATAAGTTAAGAAGAAAGGCTATTGTTTAGTACCGTATACTGCATTTGGCCTTAGATTGTGATATTGTAGTTGTAATTAGTACTCACCATCTGAAGATTTATATTACCCAGCTTTCATGTTTAATGAAATAAGTATCAATAATGAAACCTAACCTTGACAATAGGATTCAAAGAACTCTGCCATCTGTATCTTTAGCTAAGGAACAACATGAAAGTGGAGTATAATGGGATTCCTTGTGATTCTATGGTGCCAACCTGCGGTTCAACATGTGAGAAGATGCTACGATGTTCTGTTCATAGATGTCCAGATCGATGTCACTCAGGTCCATGTGTTGATACTTGCCTAATTTCTACTGTAAGTTCTGTCGATGTGGCAGCTCTAGGAAAGAGTCCCTTCACATTCAACTCTCCATCCACTTCATTACGGTCAATTCTCCATGCAGGTCATTCCAGTAAATGGTTTGGTTTTGAGATCTATCTATGCTCCAAATTTTGAATATTTCTTGCTCAATTGATTTCTTAATAGTTATATGTCAAATGGTGTACCCTATATTTTATTCTATTAAGCCAGTCATTTATGCATTGATGGAGATGTTTAAAACCCGTCATTGTTAATCTAGGTTAGTCTTGCTTTCTCGTATGCATTTCATTTGATTGGCTTAGATTAACCCTAAGGAATGTTATTATTATTATTATTATTATTATTACTATTATAATTATAATTATTATTATTATCATTATTGTTAGTATTATGATAATAATGATAATTATTATTACTGTTATTATTATTATCATTTTTTTTAATATTATTATTATTATTTCAAAAGTAAGTTCCAAATAAAATCCTATTTGTGCACGTTAAATGTTTTTAGGTAATTCTGCAATTATCATCCTTCTCAACCAACTAAATATGCACATTAAGTAACCCCGCAATGCAACATTATCACTGTGCTTTGATTAGAATTGTTAGAAAACAAAGAAACGCTTATTTGTAACATAATGAATTTATCTCTATGCCTATCTAAAGTTATATAATATTAGTAGATAAAATCCTTTATACAATTAATGATGTTGTTAGTGTATTGTTTAGTGTTATGTTAATATTGTTGGTACAGTTAAGGAAAATATCTAATGTATATATATATATACAATTATGTATGTTTTCCTAAATATGAGTAGGTACATATATATATTGTTGGAAATGAAACAGAAGTGGATTAAGCATTGTCAAATCATCAAAGTTTAGGAATAAGTTAATAATTACGTCATTGGAATAAATATTGATTCTTATTGTTGGGATTTGTAAAATTTGAGGAAAGTTGATAAAATAATGGGTAAATGAGTGTATTTACTTAGTTATGTTTTAACTGAGTGCATTTACTTAGTTATGTTTTAACTATATGTGTTTATGTAAAAGTTAAGTAGGTTAAATAGAATGAAACTAGATATAGAAGAAGACTTGAATTAAAGTACATTCACATATTGGAGTTAAATAATGGACCTATGCTATTTTGCGATTTTTGAGTTGGTTAGTATATTGTGATTTGGAATTGTATAATGTGAGTGGAATGTTTATGAACCAGTCTAAGTTGTCACGGGTTTATTCCAGAGGCCAAAGTTGTTATGTTTCGACTTCATGTAATGTGTTGTTAAGTGTCCTGAGTTATTGAAGTCATGTCGCCTTTTGTTATGTATAAGGAATTTGGTTATGGTGTAGTGGAAGAATATAAATATTCTGAATGCATCTTGTTGTGTAGAAAGGCTCTTCATGAATGTTGTGATTTATTTATTTATTGTTTGGGATGTTGTGTTGGATTAGACAATGGGGAGATGTCAGTATTCATAAAAAAGTATTTTTCTTATGAGTTACTTCTTTGGAAGCCATGGAAAATGTATTAAGAGTATGTCTTTGTAATTGAGATGATATGCAAGAAGGTGAATGCCTTGCATTATTACATGTATATGTTCATATCAGAATAATGGTTATGCAAGATGGTTAATGCCTTGCATGGTTTATGTATCATCGTCGTCATGATGATGTTTACTATGTTTGTTGAGTAGGGTCTTCTAGATGCAGGTAGGGGAGTGGCTTTCAACGTGGGGCCGGCGCCCAAAGTGGCAGTCAGGATAACCCGTTGGAAGTAGATTAATCAAGTGATAACCTAAATAATGAATTAGGGGGTTGGGTAGTTAAGCACACTAAACAAGATAAGTGGATGCCTCACTCATGGCTCAAGTGCTTATTTACGCTTGAGATGAGATGAGAAGGCCTGGAATGGCAAGATCAACTACCTTGTCCTCATGAAAGGTGTGTTGATTTCTGCATGAGCGTTGTATGGGGGCCGGGAGTCAGGAGAGGCTACCGGGACAACCCAAGATGGGGGCCAGGGCCTAGGAAGGCTTACCAGGACAACCCATGACAAGCCATGTGATGACACTTCTCCCTACTGCAGCCTAGCATTCCCTAGTTGTACTCTCCCCATTCGTTATGTGTTGCCTCTGGAAGTCAAGTCAAGATAAGTTAAGTTGTGTTGTATTGGCATTTGTCGTCCTTTGTTCTTGTTTGTATCTTGTCTGCCTGACTGTTATTGTTTGGGACCTCATGTTAACTCCTAGCTCGGGGGGTGGACCTTAGGGTTCCACATGGTCGGGTGGAAGAGCTATTTTATCCATTGGTTATTCTTCATCAAGTTCATATGCCGAAAAGATTTATTCCAGTTTTCAGGCAATTGTACTTGTACCAGTTGATGAAGATGTATGTGTATAATCATGTACCGGATTTGTGCAATAGAACATTCATAGTGTATGTGATTTTGATGTAGTCTGAAAATGGCAATGTAATGATGTACTTTCATGTAAGGAGAACATTTCAGCTATGTATTTAATTATGTAGATTGTATCACATTATTGTCAACATGCAATGAATATGAATAAGTTATTTAATTGTGCTTGGATTTAGATCAGTTCCTGATGAATGTTAAATTATGTTAGTTGGTTTGTAAAGTAATGCAGCCTTGTATCCTTAGAGAATATGTCGTAGTTAGTTATGTTAACATTATTTGTTATCTTAAACATTTAAAAAAAAAATTGTTCCTGTTTCATGTAGCATAAATGTGTATTTCTTTGAGGTGTTCAAGGCGGGCGTTACAATTAATTATTGTTACATTAAATATTTACAATTGTTTTACTATGTTGTAATATAATACATTGAGGGTTTCATTTTATATAATTTGTCCAGGGTTTATATAAAAAACTTCTACATATATATTTAGATTAGACTGTTAATGTACTATATATATATATACAAGTCTATCTATATATAAATGTCAATCTATATACATGTGTTTATAGATAGATATATGTATATCTCTATACATTTTTGTATACATATCTCTATACATATCTACATATCTGTATATCTATAGACATATGTATATTGATATACATATGTATATGTATCGACATATGTAGCATAGACAATGGAAACATTTCAAACTGGTACTTAACATTTCAACATTTTACAATTTTAGATATACATGTTTGAAAGATTAGTCCAATTTGTTTGCTGAATTTTACTACATCTTTTCCAGTTGTTTGCTGCATGGGTAACTTCATTGAATGGATTAAATCGTGTTTGTTATTGTAGTCATTATTTTGTTTGACGCAACCCTTGTCTTGTGATAATTTTACTTTACAGTATAATATACTATTATATAATGATGGTTTTTATTTTACACATACAGATGGGTTTGTATATTTTTAAGGGTATATATTTTGTAGTGGCATTCTTACCTACTATGTCTAAGACAACCATTTTACGTTGGCACTTAGCATATAATGGATAGCTTCATTCAATAGATTAAATCATGTTATATATATATAAGGGTATATATTTTTGAAGGTTCATTGTCAACAGTTAAGAGTTTCATCATAACATTGTCAATGGTTAAGGGTTTCATTATATCAGGGTTTTGAATGCTTTGAATCCTATAGTTTTGTCTCTATAATAATTTTACAATCAAATTTTTCCCAATTTTGACCGAATATATATCTAGATATCTCTATACATATCAGTATATTTGTATATCTATAGACATATGTAGATCTATAGACATATGTATATTGATATACATATGTATATGTATAGACATATGCAGCGTAGACAATGGAAACATTTCAAGCTGGTACTTAACATTTTACAATTGTAGATATACGTGTTTGAAACACATAATGTTGAAACCCTCAACTGTTGATAACAAGTCTAAAATGGAACAACATAATGGAACATTACAAAATAGAACACGTTATGTTTGTCATCCATGCCACTGCAATAATGATGTCTCAATCTACTTTCAGTCATTGCACTAAGGATGCCATTTTTTCTACAAATCACTTCTGGTACTGATTATACATATGTATACATATCTATATACATATCTACATAGATGTATACATATCTATTTACATATCTGTATATCTATAGACATATGTATATTGATAGACATATTGATATACATTTGTATATCTATAGATAGACATATGTATATAGATAGACATATGTATATCTATAGACATATGTAGCCTAGACAGTGTTAACATTTCAGTTTGGTACTTAAGATTTCAACATTTAAACTGAACAATCAAATTTAATTATGCTTATCATATCATCGAATATGATAGCTTCTACGCATTTAATCAAATTCAAACTCAACAACCAATTTCAATGCATTCTTTTTTCAAATTTGGATCCATTATAAGAGGAACATTATGCAGCGTAGACATTAGTTTTAGCATAAATTTCTTGAAGGATCACTGTAAAACCTGTCTGGTACTTAACATTTAAGAATTTTACAATTGCAGCACATCTATATGTTAGAAATTGTTGAAAGCCTCAAACGTTTATAATGCACCCTCAAAAATAAATACATATGTCATAATATTTAATATATATATATATATATATATATATATATATATATATATATATATATATATATATATATATATATATATATATATATATATATACATACAAATATATGAATACAAGTATATATTATACATGTATTTCTATATGTGTGTGCATAAATTATATAAATTTGAACATGTTATGTTTGTAGTCCATAGGTCCACAACATTCACCTTAACATGGATGAACAAAACCAAAGGTGTTGGCATAATTTGCAAATATGTTATTAAATGCATGAAAGGGGTGTCAACATGTTTAGGAAATGGGTGGGTAAGTTCGAAGGCTCCACCAACTTAATTTATGGTGGGGTGTTAATAAACATATTTTTAACCTACTCTAACTATAAAAATGATCAAGTGTGTTACCTTTTTAGTGGAGTGGATATAAATGATATATACACATATATGGATATATGTAAATTTTTATTATGTATACATATATGTATATGTATTACTATATATGTCTGCAATATATAGTTGTATCATTGCACTGCTTGAATTTATTTGGATGATTTGATGTTTGTTCATTACTACCCAGGTGACTACCCGGCATATAATTTCTATGATTGCAGGCATGTGAGAGGTTTGCAGAGCACCTTGCATTGCGAACACTCGATGAAGGTAAAGTCTTATAAGGCTTTACTTACATCACTGATTGATGAATTGTAATATGCATTTGTGTTTTTTAACACACCACTATTCATGGAATATTTTTTCCTGATGGCTCTGATGGAATATTTTGCTCTGCTACAATATTATAGTCTTCTTTTGCAATTGTATGTGATTATTTAAAATAATATACCTGAATGCAGTTCATATTTTCTTTTGCAAATGTGTGAGATTATTTGGATGATTTGATGTTTGTTCGTTACTACCCGGATGACTACCCAACTTTTGATTTCTATGATTGCAGGCATGTGAGAGGTTTATAGAGCACCTTGCAAGGCGAGCACTTGATGAAGGTAAAGTCTTATAAGACTTTACTTAAAACACTGGTTGACGAATTGTACTATGCAATTGTGTTTGTTAACACACCACTATTCATGGAATATTTTGCTTTGATGGCTCCGATGGAATATTTTTCTTTCATGCCTTATTATATACAGTCTTCTTTTTCAATTATTATATTTTGGTTAGTTCAATTTAATGATTTTGTTTTATGATGTATGTTCGTTACTACCTCGATTATCATTTATATGTTTGCAGGCATACAACCATGGTCAATGCTTTCTAGAACACCTTCGATTAGGTTTAATAGATTCAGGTAAAGTCTTATAAGACTTTACTCTGGCAATGACCCACTAGGCTTTAGGTTTTTCTTCATAGTGGTTTTATGTTCTTTTCAATCATTTTCCTTTACTAAACTTTAATTTACAATACTTTAATTTAGGTTCCTTTGAATAGTTTAAACTTCCTTGTTGCTTAAATGGAACTACATTTACTTGGATGATTTAATGATTTCAATTAAGGTAGAATTATGTGAACAAAATGCTAAAACAACATGCTACTACAAGCAAATTATATAAACAACTTGTAGTACCATGCTAACAAATCATTCAAATCTTATTTTTTTTCTAAAAATAGTTACAGTCATACAAACATACAAACATACAACCATGAGATCAACACATAGATATTTCAGAAATAACCATTTAACTCTTGATTTTTTTCCAAAACAGTTACAAACATACAAACATATAAACATGACATCGATCTGTTCCTTTTTCACAAAATATTACAAAAAAATCAATAGATAGACATGACATCGATCTGTTGCTTTTTTTCCAAAACAGTTACAAACATATAAACATTACATCAATCTGTTCATTTTTTCACAAAATATTACATAACGATATGACTAAATCAGATGTATGCATAGAAATTTCAGTAATGTCAACTATCTCCATCCAAAAAAAATTCTTCTTCAATTCTCCATAAATCTAGGAAAAGGAATAGGATGTTTAGGTTCGGTAGCAGCATATTCATTTGCAGTCTGAGTTAAATTGAGTGGCTCAGTTATAGTCTATAGTGATGCAACAATTTGGGCAAGCAAAGCTTGATTAGAATTTCCATTTAAAAGCAACTCATTTGAGCTTCCTGGGCTAGACCTTGCCTACAGATTGATTAGAGCTGCAAAGGCTGGGCTCAAAATGGCAAACATGTCCATTAAAATGGGATGTTTCTCGGGTAGAAGAGAATTTGGGGTACTCAATGGTCTCTCATTTATTGATTTTTTCCCTTTCTTTTTTATTGTCTTTGTCCCCAGAGCACTCTTTGCCTGCTCACACTGAATTTCCTTCTCCCATTTTTCCTCTGCTGCTCTTTGTTTTTGTAACACTCTTTCTAATTTTTTTCTCTCTTTCTCTTGTTGTTGGGCTTCTTTTTCAGCTTTCCTCTCCAACATCTGTTCATTTTTCCTCAGCTGCAACTCTTCTTGACGAACTTTCTCCCTCTCTTGTTTGTTGAGCATTTTAATGTATGCATCAGATGTTAAGATCTGGGACTGCCTACTTAAATGTAGTACCCCAGTCTTATTCTTACCACCCCTTGCCTATACCCTTCGAATTGGGAGCTTGAGAAATTGACTAACTGGTTGTGGCTAAAACTTGCTATCTTGGGTGCAAGGCACATAATCTAGTTCCAAATCACCTATGCATTCTTTTTCTTCTGCAATATCCTCATTTTGTGGATCCTAATTTGATGCAGTAGTGAATTAGTGTATGATGTCATATAGATCATGATCTGGTGGTGAAGGCATTGAAAGGCCGACATCCACCTAACTAAAATTGTTTGTATCCCCATGTTTCTAGCAACTTCAGCCATCCATTCTGGTTGGCTAACTTGACTTGGCAAACTAAGACCTTCCATATTACAAATTGTATCAACAACATTAGGAACTCTATTAGCAACATTAGACACTGTGCATTAAAATAACATCACCAACATTAGGAACTATAACAACAACATTAGAAATAGTTTCAACAACATTAGGAACTGTAACAACAGCATTACGAACTGTAACAGCAACATTAGAAATTGTAACAACAACATTAGAAATAGTTTCAACAGCATTAGGAAGTGGTTGTAGAATATCAGCAGTATTAGAAACTATTTGACTTCCTGAAATTTCAATGCATTCTTCTTGTACTTCCATTGGATTATGTACACTTCCACTTTTATTGTATGTTTTGATGAATTCCTCAACTTGTGCATCTAAATATCTAGCAAATTGTAAGAAGGTTTCAACTGCAATTATCTTGGGATCCTCTTCCATTGTGAAGGTCTGATTCTCTGGTACAGTGGCCATAGAATCTTGACTATCTTCATTTGATACTTGGAAGCCATCACTTGGCCTCATGTCTTCTTGAAACGCAGACCTATTCAGTGGCCAAATGCCTATCTTTCTGAACCCACTAATTATATTAGCAGGGGTCAATGCCTTGCTAGCACGAGTGGCCAACTCTTCTCTTCCAATTTCTATTTGTGGGTGGCTTGCCTTCCATGTAGACCTTTACTTTTTGAAATAGTTTTTGAATGGTGAAAAAATACTCACATCTAGTGGCTACAATCTATGGCTTGTATGTGCTGGGAGGCTGATGAGGTCAATCCCTAATTGGCGTGCTTTCTCTATGGTCTTGAAAGCAACATGGCTGCCATGACCATCAAAAATTAGAAGAGCTCTGTTGGTTAGTGAAACCCCTCTGGGGATAGATGTAGCAAAATGCTGCAGCCAATTCAAAAATACTTCTTTTGTCATCCACGCATGTTCTTGAGCTACCATACATGCACCTGGCTCACAGTTGGCTATGTAGTTTCTGATAAGCCTTTTGGATTTAAATAGATAAAAACTAGGTATATTGCAACCCGATGCACTAACACATGCCAAAACAATAATCCACTCCTTACTTTTTGAGATGAGGTGGGGCACACAACGGGATCCCAATTTTTCTATTACCCGCATTCCACAGTTCCTTCCAACTTGTACCTTAGTTTTGTTGCAGTTCCATATTCTGCTAGACCCATAATTATGTGTGTTGTAAAAATTTTCTAAATTGTCGTAGAATGAATTTACTATGCTTGGCCTTAGCATAATGACTCTATTGATGTCCACACCCTGTGTAGTACGAATAGTTAGATCTAGATGTCTTTTCCTAAATCCCTCCCACCATGACCTCCCTGGCATCCCATCTGTGAAAAGATTTGGCCTAGACTGAATGACCTCTGCCACAGTAGATTTCAGCTGTGAAATTTCAAGCCTATGGCTTGTGTCGGCCATGTCCTTGCACCATTGAACTATTTATGCCTTCTCCTCATCAGTCAGGATGGTTGGTGGTCCCTTGCGTTTTGTGCTCGTGAGACCTAGTAACCAGGCCCTCAAATTGCTAGCAGACACTCTCCACTTCTTTGCAGCTACTCTGATTGACATATATTTATCTTCGACATCAGCCATAGCACTTTGGATGTTATTGTTTGTCCATATACTTTTGTTCAACCTTGAAGAACCTATTTCCACAGCAGTAGTTTGAAGGCAATCTGTATTGGTTTCCAAATCCCCTGTATGTGCAGAGGGAAATATACATTCCACTGCAACATGATCTGGTTCTGTGGTATGTGTATCTTCATCCCTCGACACCACATTAGGAAACTTGCACCCCCCAAGTTTTTTTACTGTCCTCCTTCCAAAAGTTCTCCTCCCCTTTTTACCTCGAGTCATAAGTATCTATACAACTGCAAGAAATGCAAACATCATCAATACCAGAAGTGATTTGTAGAAAAAATGGCATCCTTAGTTCAATGATTGAAAATAGATTGAAGCATTATTATTGCAATGGCATGGACGACAACCATCACGTGTTCCATTTTGTAGTGTTTCATTGTGTTGTTCCATTTTAGACTGTGTTATCACTTCAATCTGGTTTCATCATTATGTATAGATATACATGTGTATACAAATATGTAGATATGTATAGAAATGTGTATAGATATATAAATATGTATATACATATGTAGATATGTATACATATGTATACAGATATGTAGATATATATAGAGATATATATTTGTCTATCTATATACATGTGTATAGATATACATATGTATATATAGACATATATATACATACATATACATACATACATGAGACATTAACATACATGATTTAATCTATTGAATGATTTAACAGACAACATGCATGGTAATATATTTACTTAGGCGCAGATGGGAAACAACATTAAATCCATTCAATATTTGTTGGGGTCCGAATACATATTCCACTTTCTATCGAAAAGTTAATCATTTTACCGACTGCTTTCCCTATTCTCAACAGTGTGATGGAAAGTATTTCTAGATATGTAAATAGATATGTATACATGTATACAGATATGTATACATGTGTATAATCAGTACCAGAAGTGATTTGTAGAAAACATGGCATCCTTAGTGCAATGACTAAAAATAGATTGAGGCATCATTATTGCAGTGGCATGGACGGCAAACATAACGTGTTCCATTTTGTAATGTTCCATTGTGTTGTTCCATTTTAGACTTGTTATCAACAGTTGAGGGTTTCAGCATTATGTGTTTCCAATATATAATCACTACAATAACAGACACAATTTAATCTATTCAATGAAGTTACCCATGTAGTAAACAACTAGAAAAGATGTAAAATTCAGCAAACAAATTGGAGTAATCTTTTGAACATGTATATCTAGAATTGTAAAATGTTGAAATGTTAAGTACCAACTTGAAATGTTTCCATTGTCTAGGTTGCATGTCTATACGTATACATATGTATATCAATATACATATGTATATCAATATACATATGTCTATAGATCTACATATGTCTATAGATATACCGATATGTATACAAATATACTGATATGTATAGAGATATCTAAATATATATTCAGTCAAAATTGGGAAGAATCTGACTGTAAAATTATTATAGAGACAAAGTTGTAGTCCATTCAAAGCATTCGAAACCCTAATGTAATGAAACTCTTAACCGTTGACAATGATATGATGAAACTCTTAACCGTTGACAATGAACCTTCAAAAATATATACCCTTATATATATATATATATATATATATATATATATATATATATATATATATATATATATATATATATATATATATATATATATATATATAACATGATTTAATCTATTGAATGAAGCTACCCATTATATGCTAAGTGCCAACCTGAAATGGTTGTCTTAGACATAATAGAGAAGAATGCCACTACAAAATATATACCCTTAAAAATATACAAACCCATCTATATGTATAAAATAAAAACTATCATTATATAACAGTATATTATTATGTAAAGTGAAATTATCACAAGACAAGGGTTGCATCAAACAAAAGAATGACACCTTTAATCATTGACAATGAACTCTAAAAAATATATACCCATTAAAATATATGAACCCATTTGTATGTATAAAAAAAAAACCCTCATTATATAACAGTCTAAATGTATATACCCATAAAAATATACGACCCCATTTGTATTTATAACAAAAACCATCATTATATAACAGTATGCTCTTCTGTACAGTGAAATTATCATAAGACAAGGGTTGCCTTAGACAAAATAATGAAAAATCGAAAGTAAATTACATAATAGTAACTAAATCACAGGTAGCATGAGAGAAAAATGAAGATAAACGATTGTATACCAGTATAGTCTTCGGTATAAATATGTATACAGATATACATATATCTATTTATATACATATGTCTATATAGATAGACATGTATATATATACAATAAATTAACAATCTAATATGAATATATGTAGAAGCTTTTTATATAAACCTTACATAGATTATATAAAATGAAACCCTCAATATATTATATTAGAACATAGGAGAACAATTGTAAATATTTAATGTAACAATAATTAATAAATATTATTCAGATAAAACTAAGAAGAATCTGACTGTAAAAGTATTAATGAGACAAAGCTGTAGGATTCAAAACATTTGAAACATTCATATAATGAAGTCCTATTAACAGATACATTTACTTCATATTAACATATAGTAACAGATACATTTACTTCATATAAGAAGGTGAAGTACCAATTTGAACCTTCTGAACCTTAATGTGGAAGGCTACAAAATTCCTTTTGGCAGCAGCGAGGGTTTGCAGCACTTCTTTAGGAAATTTATGCTTAAAACAATCTCTACGCTGCATAATGTTCATCTTATAATGGATTGATATTTGAAAAAGAAATGCATTGAATTTGGTTGGTGAGTTTGAATTTGAATAAATGCATCGAAGCTATTGTATTCGATGTTATAATACGCAAAATTGAACTCAGTTGTTGAGATTTGAATTTGATTAAATGCGTATAAGCTATTGTATTCAATTGTTGTGATTTACAAATTTCACTTTTTTTATTTAAACTGGTTTAATTTTTTTTAATTAAATAATCCCACTTTTTTTTTATGTAAACTGGTTTAATTTTATTTTTTTATTAAATAATTGTCTGGATGGGGAGCCTAATACCATTATGTGTTTGTGCAGATGCAAGTGGATGTGATAGCAAGTATGGGAGAATGTGACAACAAGTGGGGGTAATGTGATAGCAAGTATGGGAGAATGTATGATTAACGGCCTTTTGAGATTGGGGTGTTGTGTGTTTATGGTAGCTTAGGTACCAATAGATGTGCACAAAGGTATGTAAATGTGACTAGTTTTACTTTATTTAATGTCCAAATGGGTGGTTTTTTATAAACATGATATATTGTAATAAAAACAACAAAGTGTATATTTAAATTGGAATTTCTCATATTTGCATCAAGTTGGCTTGAAAATGTAAGTGGAAGAACATGCGTATTAGTTTTTTGCAATAGTAAACTACTCATGGAGTTGTGAACATGTATTGGTGCATATGTGGTAATTTACTAGATATTCTTTTTACATGTAATAATTCTTTTTAAAAAAATTATTGGGGGTTAGGGTGCATAAAAACATAGTGATTATTGGGGTGTGGGTGGCTACTGGGCCCTCTCCCTTTGTATTCTCTGCTATTAGCCAAATATCCCAATGGACTTGACCTCTCCGCTTGCTTTGGAACCGTCACTGTCAGGTCTCCATTTTCCATGGCAGCTTTCACTTCCTCCACCTTTGCATTTTCCGGCAGCCGGAATCATCACAGGAATTTGCCGCGCTAACGTTCCACTTGGTGATATTTCTCGTTCTTTTGCTCCTCTTCTTTTTTTTGCGCTCACCGCTTATCTGCAGGATCCATCCATCCTCCACTTCTATTTTCACCTCCTCTTTCTTCACCCCTGATAAGTAATAACACATTCAAACCCTATCAACACAATTGCAAATGCAACAGCCAAAATATCAGACTGAAAATAACAATCCGAGGAAAGCCATGACAAAAAAAATAGTTACCTGGCAGATCGGCCTTGAAAATGTGAGCATCGGAAGTCTCCTTCCAGTCGATTTGTGTATTGGCAACGGCAGCTGCATCCCTTGCAAATTTTGAAGAAGGGGCCAAATCCTTGGTAAAAGAGGAATTAAAATCTCCCATCGGATCCCATCCATCAAGAGAAAATGGATCGAACACGCTGGACCACATACCAAAGATGTTGGGAACTAGAGACATGACGACTCTTTTTCTGAGACAACTCGGAAATATTGATTAATGTTTTTCGGTAACTCTCTAAATCGCCTTCTGTGTATACTGAAACAACTTATGCGTAGGGGCTAATTTATGGTAAACTTTAGAGACGTCTAGATTTTTCCAGAGAACACTCGCATTTCGTTTCCCGCAGGAGGGTTGGAATTGTTTCTACACAAAACTTGATGTTTCTCTCCGACATAGAGTCTAAAAAAGGGCCAAACTAAAAATCCTCTTGGGTCATCACATATTCAAACAATAAGATACTTTGAAAATGGATAAATTTGTGTCGTCTTTATAGATAGAAAATAGTCTTTGAAAACATCTCGTGGAAAAACATCTAAATATCATCTTTTATTGGGAAGCGGGGAAGATTTATTTTATGCTGTAGTCTCAAAAACCAACATTCCACTTGACTTAGCCCCACATTTAGATAGAACAAAGTGGATAAAGTTTGCTTAATCTAGCATTTATTCTAAGTCTAACAATTATTAGAACAAAGGATTGTATTTGCAATTGTAAGGAGAAACTAGCATGCATTACCCTATTATTTAATTTTTATATTTATTTTTAGTCATGTTATAAATACATTGTTTTTATGTTTAATTTCTTTTATTTTATGAATATTGTAATTTTATTATAAATTTAGAATAAAATTGGTCATCTTTATAGGTTTTTATCATTTTGGATTAAATTATGCATGTGGATATGTCCCTTTGATAGAATGGTTGAGGCTAGTCTTTTAAATTCAAAAATAGTTTTACTTTTTTGAACTAATCTTTTCAAAGAATATATTCATTTCTTGTTGCCTTGCATGTTAAATTATTTCAAATTTGGTACCGATGATCTTGTATTTAAGGCCAAGCCATTGGTCATTAGTTCCTATTGAATAACATGATCAAATCATTAGTCTCACTTGCATGACATCAACACTTGCATACAATTAGTAAAAGCACCAAAGGTGCTATCGAATGGCAGATAGGCACAAATATTTATAGGCCTATCGCTAAATAGTATATATTTTTATTAGAAAGTCATTACATGTAGTAATTGGTGGACAAGGCTATAAATACTATATGATTTTTTTTTGCAAATAAAAATAATGGAATGGTAGTAAATGGATAAACATATGAAAAAAAACATAAATGAACCATTAAAGAACTAAATCATAAACAAACCATCAAAGAACTATGGCCTTCTATTCAACCAAGAAGAAGTGACATATCTACTAGTGTCCCAAAGTCATCCACTAAATAAATTTTAAGAAATCAAGTCATTAGGTGAACCACAGTACCCAAATAATGTTGGATAATAGAAAATCCATGTTACTAAATTCTGCTAATAGACACACATATTTATAGCCATATTGTTAAATAGTGTACTTTTTATTTTTTTGCAAACTTATTATATTTACTACTTGGTGAAGAAGGCCATAATATATGTTTATGATTAATTTGATAGAACTTTTAGACAAGAGTGTCACAATTAGTAGTAACCATAAGAACTTGGATAAATTTATAATCTTATTTTAAGTTATGTAATTTTGAATGTGTAAATTCAATTTTGCACAAATAAGTTGTTCTTATATCTATTGATCTTACTTAGAAAGACTCCTGAAATCTAGATATATTTGGTTTGCAATATTATTGACAAGCTAGTCTCATAAAAACATATGTTAAGCAAATATATTTTCATTTAAAGTATACATCGTTTTTACTTTTATAACAATGTGTAAAATTGTGCTTATAGAAAATGTAAAATATTTTGGGACAAAATTAGCATTTCTTTGCCCTTAAAATTTATTTGTTCTACTCATAGATACAATTATGTAAGAAGTGACTTTGGAATTTAAAATTTAAATATTAGAATGATCTAGTAGGTCATTTAGAATAATTAATGGGAGGATTGATCTATCCCAACCTTGAAAACCAGTAGGTACAAATTTGAAAAATATGCATTAGCTAAAGCTTATAGTTTCCTTCCTCCTACAATTTCTTCTTATACATGTAAGGTATGCTAAGTAGGCTACGATATCAAAAAATTTCTTTATGGAATGTGAAAATATGCCCTTTTTTCATGTTTTTCTATAATTACAACCTTGGTGAATGAGATGGCCATAGGTTTAAGTCTTTTCCATAAGGGTTATAGTGTTGAAAGTATAGATTTTGTTTATCTCTATTTAATTAGATAAGTATTTTAAGAAGCTTGATGAACCATTTATTATTTTACATGTGAGAGATTTGTGAGAATTTATTTCAAGTGTAAATTGTACTATGATTTTAATTTTTTAGATTTCTTTTTAGGGGAGGAAAATCATAAAGGGCTTATATATTGGAGAGCATCAGGCTATTAGATTTGATCAATGAATAGAATTTTATTAAAGTTAAGAGATTTCATATTATTGCTAGTTAAATCAAGATGAAAATTATTTGTGATTGAACTAAAATGGTAACTTTGAATTTTTGCAATTGAACTCCTATGAGTGTGTAAATTAAGTTATAAAAACTCCAGTTTTGATAATGTTTGTGATGGGGATTGAAACTCTTCATGGAATATGAATTCTCTATACATGGTAATGTTGTAGTACGCAAAATACTTAAGCTTCAGTGGTGGTAGTGACAATTTATTTGATGAATGTTCTTACACAACAGATTTTTTCCTAGTTTTCTTCTTAAACATATTAGAAACTTTTTAAACTTGTAATGGATACTATCAAATATGAGTTATAATAGCACCTTTGATTCTAAAATAGATTAATAAGGATATAAATATGGGCAAAAATCAAAGATAGATATTCTAGAATTAAACCGTCCCCTAAATAGAGAAACACTACTTTTAATGGCTACTTGTAGAAGTTGAACATATACAATAGAATTCAAAAGAAGAAAATGATATTATATCTTGACTTCTTGAAATTTTTGTTGGCTTTAACATTTTTTAATGAAAACATATAATGAGTAGTGCAAACTAGTAGCATGTCTTTATGTAGGAACAATCTCAAGGTAGTTTGGATAGATTATTGGTTGGATAATTAGTATTGCATTAGATATATTCTTCTTGTTAATGAAAATTATGATTTGTCTCTATGTTCATGGTTCGGCCATGATTCTATTTATGAAGTTTCTCACCTTATTGTTATAATATGAGCAAGTTTAGACACTACACAATTCTTGACGAAATAGATGATATTTGTCAATAGTTATTTGTAAAGTTAGGCCTTGAGAGTAGATGTTCTTAATCAAATAATATCCCTACAAATCAACTAAATACGTAGATAGGTCATCAAGCATATAGATGTTTACACTTGGGAGTCTAGAAGATTCATCCATTGGCTTGTTTTCTAGTGCAATCATCTTAAGATCTTCCATTAATTATATGGGCTATTTATAGTCTTACAATGAGTGTTTTTCCAAGTGGATTTGAATTTGTTATTGTATTTACTTTCATAGCATAATAACAGTTGTGCCTAATAAGGATTTGTAATAATAATTGACATTTGGTAACATGTTATTATATTATTATAAATTTTAATTTGTAAAAATTGTGACAGTTAAGTAGTGCTCTATGAGAGTTAGGCTATAGTTTTGTTCTATGAGATTCGAGCTCAAAATCTATTACATTGTTTTGTGAGATCTAGATTCTAATTTTTTTTAAGTTCAAAATTCATTGAATAATTTCAACTGAAGTAAAGCAGAGCTAAGGTTTTCTTCCCCATAATAAGATAGCTCATAGCTCATGTGCACATGTTGAGTTTACAGCATAACAATTCTTGTGTATATTCACGTATGACACATATATTTAAATATTAACAATATGGCCCAAGCTTACCCCACAAAAGTTTGACCTTCAAAACACTTGCCAAGAAAAATATATATAAATTTTTTCTTGCCTTTGGTTTACAACCTAGTGGGTAGTGATCCTAGTAGTATTCAATCTATGAGTGAACACTGAACTAGTGGTGGCATGCAATATTTAGGTTTCAAATCCCATATAATCAACACAGTTGGATAAAACCAAAACAAAGGTTTTTATGATCATTGCTCTATCTAGTGCACATATTTGTAATTTTCTAGGAAACATACTAAAGCTCTCTATCTTTTCTAGGCAAAATTTAGCCAGGTTAGTCACTGCCCTTAACAACATGGACCACATTGTTAAAAATAGTAAACAAGGTCATGAATTGACGCACTCATCAATTATCTGTAATTGTTACACCACAACCACACCACATGTTTGCATGAGTTATAGGCCTCCTTACTATAGTTGGGAAATTTGAAAGTGGGTCACCCTCTTACCAGTAAACCAATTACCATTAGACCCTAAAACCCTTAAAACTAAGTACCCCAGAGTTGTAGAACATTAACACAATAAACATAGAAATATGTAGTCAATAAAAAAACTAATCACTAAAACTATCAAGCAAATTGTCAATTAACCTCTATAGAATACAAAACCTAAAACTCATCACCCCTAACATAAGTCTTAGATCTAAGCCCACTATCAAAACACAACCATTATTAAGTATGAGATTCAAACGGTACGCAGAGTGATCTAGAGAAGGTACATGAATAATGGCTAATGTTAATGAGAGCAATGAAATCATGTATGATTTGCAATGAGCTATTGATAACCTACTTAACCAAAAAAAATCCCGAATTGATTATCATTATGCATGCAGAGACAAGAATTGTGCCAAAGTTTGCACTAGTAGGCCATGGTATTATTCCTACATTATGATATTTTTGAATTCATATTATCAAAATCCTTGCTATTTTTTGTAGATTTATTTGGTTTCTATAGTAGCTACATTTGCAGGGCATCATGTGTTTGAAATATCCAAGAAAATAGAAAACATTACACATAGAGTATTATCTCATGTAAAACAAATGACCATTAAGAAAAATAGTTTATAGGAAAGTAAATGTATTTCTAATATGCTAAACCAAATTATTGTTGACACACACCTATGCCACACAGCTTCCTCTCTTTCAACCAAGAAATACTTACAAGAAAGTAAATGTATTTCTAATCTGCTAAACCAAATTGTTGTTGGGCACACACCTATGCCAAGTGGCTTCCTCTCTTTCAACCAAGAAAACCTTCTCTCCTTTACTTCTTCTATAGAAATTCTAGAAGAATATCACTTCCAAACAATGCATCAATTTCTAAGACCAAAACGAACATATAATTGTTGTAGCATACATGTATGAAAATTTCCTAGTTATATAAAAATATTGGGCTCAAATGCTACATTTTCTTTGACAACTTTCAAGTAGGGTTGCATGATAAGGAAAATAGAAAAATAGTATGAAAATATCTTGGTTATATAAAAATAGTAGGAGGAAGCAATCAACAAAATAATCTTGAAGAAAAGTGACTTGGCACAAACATTTCTATCTTGGTTAGTTTTGTTGGGATTTTAGATTCCTAAGTAGTTATCTCTAGGTAGTATAGAATTCTTAGTTCTTCCTCTTGTCTACTTCAGTTGTTTCTTTGGGTAGCTCAGATTTATTAGGTAACTCTCTGTTGTTAAGGTTGTGAAATTTTGAGCCTTGTAATTTGGGCTAATCCCCTTTGAAAACTTTTTTTTTTAATTCTTTAACTATTTTGGGAGAGGGCCCTAATCCCTCACTTTATCGATGTGTGTCTATGTGTAACTCTCTCCTATTAGGACTGTCAGATATATATAATTAGTTAGTTAGTTAGTTATGTTCTATACCTTATATCTATAAATTATTAAATGTATGTATATTTTTATAATTATTGTATCTACCTATATCTGTAGAAAAGGGTCTGAGAAAATTTTTCATATCCATGTATCTATTTTCATGCAACCCTGCAATAAAGTGTTTCCTTTTTACTGTGTGGAGTTGTTTAATACCTGGTGAGGGTTTTTCTCCATAATATTTCAGTGATAATTGTGCATGTGTGAGCATCTACATGTTTTTCTTGGCATCCTATTTTTTCCATTCATTGCTACACACGAAGTGAGTGACCTATTGAGCAAATGCACATATTTCTTTCATTTTGTATATGTTGAACTCCAGTAGCCATACATTGATTTTTGCTAGCTAATCATTGCACTTCAACAGTGTAGCATTGGTTTCCTATTATATAAAAGATACAGCTTGTTAGCTAAGATGATTTTCGAACATACCTTATAGGTTTATAAATCAATAGACTTGAATTTTTGGTTTAGCTTGGGACAATAAAAAAACTCTTGCTGCTAGCTTACAGGTTTCGACTGTTAATGTGTTAATTCTCAGAGTTACACATTTGTAAATTATGTAATACATTTTTTAGTTAGATAGTTATGTGGCAGTTAAATTATTCTTCTGCCTATATAAACATGATTGTAATCTTCTTTTAATAATCAATAATATTTATCATTCTAATAATATTTATCATTCTGTCCTTCACAATCTGGGCCTAAGAGTGGTATCAGAGCGAGGAAAAGAAAATGGAGAAAAGGAGTGTGTAATTGTTACAGATCTTGTCAATGCATGATTAGAAGAAATGCAAGACAAACTCCCTGTAATGAATCTAATGAATCTTCTGTGAACCTACACAAAGGTTTGCAGCCGTAGCCTATGCGAATGTGTAAAGAGAAGTTTGCAAAGCATTTGTTCAATGCCTATTGGGGCCTGACAGTTACCAATGTTGCAACTGCCTAGTAAATATTGCTTTCTCTGATATATGTTTAAAATTATGCTTTTGCCTTTTATTACACAGGTAGCAACGTACTTGTAGTCTCTAGTTGTGATTCTGTGAATGACATTACTTCAAAGATTTAGGTAGAATAAAATATGTGTCTCTCCAACTACCACATAGATTTGTTCTTCCCTATGGAGCATATGGTAGACCTTCTCCTTTACTGCATGCTGCACACCATGATAAGATTGCAATAATTACTTTTCTTCGTTCTCTAATTCACCACGTTGCACTGATAATGGAGTGTCATCAACATCATTTGAAACATTAATAATCTCTGGAGTAGCCATAACCAACTTTGTCATACATTGCATCTACAACGCTCAGATTTTATGGTAACTCATAGTTTCCTTTTTCCATGAAAATGGATGTTTGGGATAATGCATTATAGACCAGAATAGGTGTCATTTATTTGCAAACTTTGCATATAACAGTATAACTGGAGTTATAAGGTGATTATGTTTAAGGCTAACTTGTTTTTGTTTACAAGTATTATTCATTGAGCTGAACTAGTATTGAGTATTTTGTTTTGTGTTGTTTCTACATTCTACATCATGGGATCTATTTTATATGAAGATGACATTTTATCTTTACAGATTAAGGTTGCAAACTTAGAAGAAGATACTCAAATATTTGAGTCTTGGAGGCAATTTCAGCCTACCTTTATTTAGTTTTGTGCTCAATATATCTTGCTACAACAAGAGATAAATAGGTTACAAAATCATACACCCAATGTCAAAGCACAAAAGAAAGATATAAAGAAGAAAGGCTTAAAGAAGGATGTACCTTCTTCTAGCACTTCAAAACAACAAACAAGTAAAACCAAAAGGTCCTTGAAGAAAGGTGTTGTGTCTCCTCTTGAGTCAAAAAAGCATAAAACCCTTGAGTCAAACTTTGTTACTCCTTCAAAACCATTGTGAGAGTTTGGGAATGTTAGAAAATAAATAGGGGAAAATGTGGTCTTGGTTATATCAAGGTTTTGTTGGCTCTTATGTTCCAAAGTATTTGAAACCCATAAAATTTGTATCTGGAAGGCTTATGAATACATGTCGAGTTGAATCTTCCTCTATGAAATTGGTTCAACCAAAAGTGTGTTCCTGTTGTGGTCATCATGGTCATACATCAATTTCTTGTTTTGATCTACACCCTTGTTCTTTATGTGGTCAACATACTCATGATGCTTCTTATTGTTTTCAAAAGAAAGTGTGCAAACCTATATTATGTGTTACAAATCCTTTGTTTAAATGATTCCCATGGGAGACATTAGACGCTTCTTTAAATACTACAGTTGTGACACCTTTGACAAAGATTGATCCAGATGCTCCAAATAAGGCTATGTTAAGTGTTGTTGAAGCTCCTATTGGTGATGACAATGAAGATGAACTTTATTGGTTATAATGTATTCCAATTATCTGAGGCCATGGAGATTAAGATGTTGTCTCTTATCGATTCAGCATGGTATATGCTCTCTACTCTTTCTCCATCAAGGAGACCAAGTTATTGGTATTTTCCTCTCTCATTTGTGAAGGGGGGAAACTTATGTGTAAGCCAAATTCAAGTGGAGAATTTGATTCAAAGATTATTGACACCTTGTGATCCTCGTGATCGATAGTATTTTTAGTGATAGTGGAATTGTCTGAGATTGATAATTGATGACTACTCATATTGGCCACTAAGAATTGGTCATTTTTCTTAATTGCAATATGGACAAAACAAATCCAAATTTGAGACCTATCCAAGAAAAAGGGTCACTATCAAAATTTGAACCCTATCAAAGTAACAATGTTAATTCAAACAAATTTGAGACAAATTTGAACCCTGTCAAGGTAACAATGTTAGTTCAAACAAATTTGAGACCTATCAAAGCAACAAGCTCAGTCTCAATTTAAGACTTGTCATAGTAGCAAGTTTTTTTTAAGAAGCTTCAAATCAACTAGTACATATTCTCGTGAAAGTGCTTAGCTGAGAGAAATTTGAGCAGTTCAATATACTGCTTGGTTTCATGAAAACTTCTTCAAATTAAGGGGGGTTGTTAATGTGTTAATCCTCAAGGTTACACATTTGTAAATTATGTAATCTATTTTTCATCTAGATAGTTATGTGGTAGTTAAACTATTCTTCTACCTATATAAACATGATTGTAATCTTCTTTTAATAATAAACAATATTTATCATTATGTCCACCTTTACAATCTAGGCCTAACATTGAAAAGACAACTTTTTTGGTTGACTTTGAAGAATATAGTGACTTAAAAAGTTAAGGGAGATTTGAATGTGATATAAAACTACTTATGCTTTGCAACCTTGGCTTTCAAGAATTTAGTTTGATCAGAATCATGCACTAGGATGCGATTTACTCCTTAAATATTGTTTCTCCCAATTTATCCAACTCCAACTTGATTCTAATAGACAATGAAAGCCAATTCCTTACACAAGGGATTTTAATCTTCTCATGCATCTTATCCCTGAAATCCTCAAATTTTTTCATCTTCAAAAGTAGTTACAATGCTTCCTCTTACCCTTCTTTTGAACATATTGAAGTTTGACATTTTAAAGTTTTGAAAGTGATTTATTCATTCTTCCTCAACCAAAAATAATAACATATCTAACTTAATAAATTCAAGAATGATTCACACAAAAATTCAACCATTTACCAGGAGCATATTTTTTTAATTATATGTTCTATATCATTCACTTCTCAAATAGAGGAAGGGCCAAAAAAAGTATGAGGATATTTTGAATGTTTGGATTTGTCTAAAATTTTGGCGATGCTAATATTACCAATTTCCACATTTTCTCTAGTAGACGTGCAAAATGTAGAAACATAAACAAGGTATGTGAACCATTTTACATAATGACTCAAAGAGATGTCATCTCATGGAATGCAATGATTAAAGGAAATGCACAATATGGATTTGTTGATATATTGATAAGGCTTTATAAACTTTCAAGCAAATGCAATTGGCAGGTGTAAAGCCAAATTCCACAACCTTTGGTAATGTGCTCCCTTCCTGTGCTAAAATGGGAGCTTTGGAATTAGGTGTGGACATCCATCAAAGCATAGTTGAAGGGGGATTTTTGTCGAATATTATAGCTGGAAATGCTCTAGAGTAGGCATATGTATACAAAATGTGGAAGCATAGACAAAGCATGTGATCTATTGACAAAATGCCTCAAATAAATGTGGTCTCATGGAATGCCATGATTGTAGGATATGCACAAAATGGAATTTTATAAAGGCTTTAGAAACTTTCTAGCAAATGCAATTGGTGGGTGTAATGCAAAATGAATGGGATTTTTAAAAAGGCTTTAGAAACTTTTTAGCAAATGCAATTGGCAGGTGTAATGCAAAAATGAATGGAATTCTTAAAAAGGCTTTAGAAAATTTCTAGCAAATACAATTGGTAGGTGTAATACAAAATGTGTGGAATTTTTAAAAAGGCTTTAGCAACTTTCTATCAAATGCAATTGGTAGGTGTAATGCAAAATGCAAGTGAAATTGGAATTTGGATTATCAACAGGAAGGCACAAATTAATTGCAAGACAATATTACTATCATCCATCTTATGTTTAAGGTGCCAACACTATTTCAATTATAAGACATGGAGAGTTATCAATGCCCTTATCAGAATTATTGTGTGGGAAATGCCAAATTTTATGATGTGAAAGGTAAAGTTAAATTTGTTTATAAACTTGTCCTATAAGAGGTGTCTATGTCATCCGTCCTATAACACAATTTGTGTGATTTTTATGATGACCTAGAGAGTACACAACCCTAGATGAATTATATGTGGTGGTCACCATGATAGATGTGACTAAAATCACTCTATGATTGTTATGGTAGCATAGAAAATGTATGGATTGTAGAGTGAATTTTTGTGGTATGGTGACCATGACTTGTGACTAAAATAATTTCTTATCCTTCATCATTCACAATTTCACAACATATATGTGCTTTTATCATCAATAAATGTCATGTACTAAAACAACCCATACACAATTCACCAATGTAAAATGTAATTCCTAAAAACTATAGCATGTCTAATTTTCCTTGCATGCAAGTCATCTTCATGTACTCATAAAGATCCAATATCATGTAGTTGAAGGCTTAATTCTAAATATGTCATAATCCATTATTCATCCCTTTTGTAATTATTCCAAGAACTTGGAAAATGACAACTTTCTTAACAGTTACACAGATAATTATTAGTAAAATAAAATAGCATGATGTCAGTGCTATAATGAGCTATTCTAAGTGTTTAGGGTGAAAATGTGGAAGTAAGATATGAGGTCCTAGGTCCCACACTTTCACTTGCACTAAAATATTAGAGAAGCAAAGGACAAGTTTAGGGATAAACTACTGATTTCCAATGTTCTCTTTTCCTGTTAATTTTGTCTATGTGACTGTTTGAATTAGGTTTTGGAAGCTAGTGTCTCTCTCTAACCTTAAAACCCAAATTTTCAAATAAAACCACAATTACTCAATTTCTAATAAAGGTGGAACATGTGGAACTGAAATGATTATAGAAACATAGAGTAAATAGATCAGATACAGTGTACCCAGAAAATGAGGAGAAGTTGGACTAGGGCACTAGTGCCAATGTCCCACAAGTTTATGAATGTTGGGATTTTCTACACACCAGTTGTTTATCAATCTCGAGAAGCTTCCAGATCTAGGAAAAATCACCCAGTTGGACTAGGGCACTAGTGCCAGTGTCCTAAAAGTCTCAAAATCTCAAAATCCAAATTCTGTGATGACTGTGTCTGCAATATCTATCTTTCTGTCACTCCTTTCCGCTAGATCTTGACAAATTTATGCAACTTGTAGATACAAAAGAAGGATAAATATGGTTGCGGCTATATAGGAGCTTGCCTCAGTCAAGCCTCATTTTTGATATTCCTACCTCAACAATAGCCAGAGATAAAGATTTGCAGAAGTGTGTGCAAATCTAACAAAGTGTATGCAAAAATATCAAACCCTAGATGTCACAATCAAGGGAATATCAATGACTTGCTTTAACTTAATGAACAAACACAACTTCACCGAAGGAGATGAAAGCAATGAAGACTTGCATGAACAAGAAGGTGAATCAATAATGTCCATGGAGGATCTTCGAACTTGATGTTGGAGGCTTCAACCCTTCTCCTGATCATGTATAAGGTGTGCAAACCCTAGGAAGAGCAAGATAGTCTCAAGATCTTGATTCCTAATCTCCATCCATTGTCTCCATGAAAGCAAATTCAAATAACTTCAAGAGCTTCAACAAATCACTGATTTTCAATGGTAATCTTGATAGAGTTTTGGTATAAAGCTTGAATAAAGATTGTGTGTGATAAAATGATTTTCAAATGTCTTTAAATATCTAACCTTAGGAATTTCAAACTTTGAAATAAGATGTCGACATCACGTGAAAACAAAAATTTGAAAACAGAATCCTAGAATGCACGGCAATAGCTAACATCCCTCCAAAATTTAGGATTTCAAGAAATAGGGCAGGACAAGGGCGCTAGCACCCAAGTCCAAGCCCTTATTTTCTTGCTCAGAACTACCTCAAGGAGGTTAGAGGACCCCAAATTCAAGTTTATTTTTCATCCTCAGTCTTCTGTTACTTCAAAATATGGCATTCTTCTAGGTAGACCTAAGTTGGTTAGGGTTTGAGAAGGTCTAAAATAAACTAGGTTAAAAGGTCACCAAAGGAGAGGAGCTAAACTATGGGAAATTGTTCAATTCCATACAGGAGGACAATTTCTGACATAACACTAAGTACACTTTCATGTACATGGGGCTTTGTCATTTCAACTCTACTAATCCAACACTTAAGTTCTTTGGGAAAATCCTTGGTACTATTTGTAATTCAAATACACCAGATACTCTTCATCATGGAGCTACTTTAGAGTAAAAGTGCCTCCATGTAAAACACAATTGTCTTGCTAACACAAAAATTTCTAACCATCTCAAAAGAAAAATTAAGGATGGAGAATCTAGAAGTTCAAATTAAATAATAGACTACTATCACTATCATGTGGGTATCTACTTCACTAAAAAATTCAATGCATTGGAGTGCAATGCTATGTCCTACCATAGAAAACTCTAGTAGTAGTAGATCAAAGATTTATAATAAAAAAAGGAGCTAATGCATAAACAATGGAATAGACATTACCATATATTGAAATGTACAACAAAATTCATAGGTGAAATAAAATGCTCATTATTTTCTTCTTCAAAAAATTCTTCCACCAGAAGAGACAAAAGAAAAGTAGAATAAAAAATGGCATGTTTACCAAAATAAAAAAAAGTCCACAACTACTACATGTAAACATATTTCCCCACAAACTTTGATGTTGTGAAATGGAATGTCCATTATTGTCTACCTCCTACACAAGACCATACAAGCAAATGGATATACATATTAATAGGGCTAAAATATAACATTATCATCAATAGCTACTCCATGTCAATGAATCAATTCATGGGAAATTTTAGTGAATTCGAATTAAGCTTAACAATGACAAAATTATACCAAAATGTCCATTATTGTCTTCCTCATACACAAAATTGTACAAGTAGATGGGTTAAAAAAACTCAAAAGGGTAAACTATTGCATTATTATAAAAATAGTTGCTCCATGATGACTAATCTATTCACCAAAATATTTAATGAATTGGAATTAAGCTTATCAATGACAAATTTATACAGGTAGTAGCAAAAAAATTTAAAAAAACTTAAAAAGTTGGTTTACCCACACAACTAAAAATCTTTTTCAAATTAACAACAAATGAGGATGCCCATTAATATCTTTCTCTAGAAAAACATTCTACCAGCAATAGGAGAATTATATTTTTGGGGGGGAAATGAGTCAAACATATCATGTTTATCTATATGAAAAACCTGATCAATGAGGAAAAACACCACTAATATTTTTTTCTACCAATAATAGGAGAAGAAAAAAGCTAACAAAAAAGGGTTAACCTAAATAACAAAATACTCAAAACCATAAATCTCTTTCAAAATCCAATAGGTAAAAAATGCTCATTATTGTATTGCTCCACCATAAAAAAGGGAACCATTTAAAACATAACAATTTAATTACTTGTAGCAATCTATTTGACCACAAAATTCATTGACTTGGAATAAAGTTAATCAATGGTGAACTTATCAACAATCCTCTTATTCCTCCACAAACTCTATAGGAGAAATGACACAAATCTTGAAACAACCACAACATAATCTATGTTCACTTTCTAAAGAACAAAGCCCTAGACCTTCCTATTCCTCTACCAATACTTACTCAACTTGATCCAAGCTCTGTGTTTCCTGAATTTGTAGGGAGATATAATATGTATCTCCTTGGCCACATAATCCACAAACCCCACCATGTCATTCAATCTCATTGTTGCAATTTTCTTTACAATTTTATTGTATGGCTATTTTTTATTCCATTTATTGTATGGGCGTTACAAACAATAATAAGCCACCAATGCAATATTTGAGAAAATAGTTCATTGAATATGCAATTCAAAACCCTCACACAACATCCTTGTACCTACACCAATGATTTTTCATATTTCATGAAGAGGTCATAGAGAAATTGTTGAAAACAATAGATTACTGGTATAGATATGAGTGGAAACATCAAACTTCTACTCGTGTGCATGATTTCCTATGGTTGAAATATGCACTAGATATGGAAATAATCAACCGAAAAAATGAAGGTGAAGTACACAAAATCAAATCCTTATTTGACAAATACATTTTTCTTGAAATCCTCATCAATGATTCCTAACAAATAACATGAAACATAGGTCCTCTCTAGATGATCCATGCTTATTGGATAGTACACAAATTTTCAACACAGACCCCCTATGGGATTATGAGCAATTGGTCAATATTGTGCAAAGACGCACTAAATGTACTAAGGAGACATGTTTATGAAAGTAGGGCCATAATATTGAATGTTGTTACAAAGCCCCATGGACATAACATGCACTCTAAACTAAGTTGTGACAAAGAAGGTAACAAGTCTTATGAGCTTGTGAGAAATGCCGAAAGGATAAATATCCACAACCCTGAGATGCTTGCAATATAGAGAGAGCTAACATAGATTTTCAGCCATTTATTTCACAAAATCTTGTTCTCAAATACATTGAAAAATATGAATCAAAGGCTAAGAGGAAATCTACAAGCTATGTGCAAATGTTAACAAGAATAGCACATGTAGGAAAATATGAAGATAAATCATTGCTAGCATACTAGAAATTCATGTCTAAGATAGTTGTAGATCATGACATAGGAGTGCAAGAGACATGCCACATGCTATAAAAATTGTCCCTAGAATCTTACAGTCAATCATTCATCTCACTAAATGTTGGTAGAAAAGTACTACATCATCTAACAAAAACTACTAATGAATCTGAACTAGCAACCAGTTATATAAACTCCTATATGCAACATCCTCCTAAACTAGAGATAGTCCCTCTAATACAATCAATAAAGGTCCATATTTGTTTACCTCTCATTGCAAAGGGAACAAATGAAAAAAAAAATTCAAGGTGATTATTAGTGTTTGAACACCCTTGATTCTATAGCACTCCACTGGAAGATAGTGAACTTCTTGAAACATTTTGTTGGAGTGGGCTTCTCTTATACAAACATTTTTGAGACATACAAATAGACATAGGGCTCACAAATTAGAAAACATACACATGAAAGAAACCAAGCATTATCCTTGGAATGTTGACTACACAACACAAATGGATCCTAAAGATGATGATGAGGATGAACATGAGCCAACATGTAACAAAGATGTCACAAGCCTATATGAGTGGGAGTTACTATCATAGATGGGTATTGCCAATAATTTTAACATAAATGATTTGGATAGACTTGGTAGATGAGACTTCGACATCAACTACCCATGGAATAGAAGAAATGTATTACCACATTTGCATGACACTTCTACTCAATTCATTTCCAAAAACAAACTGCCAACCAAAAAACATGCTTACTATTCTTCAACTCTAAATACAAAAAGACACCAACACCTAAGAAACAACTCCCATTAGACATCATTTCTCAATACTATAGGTACCCATCCCTAAAGAGCCTTTACACATGATCATTCAAGGAACAAGGACTAGATAATCATATTTAATAGATTTCATTAGACATATGTCAAATTATTCAACCTCAAACAACTAAAATATGTTGATTGCACTTGCACCTATAGAAGTAGTTTCTTATAGCATATAGGCCACAATAATCCATACATGCCTTATAATCCCTATTAGAGAGATGAATCCTTTACAAGGTTGGTCACTTACAATATTCCAAGAAGATATGCAACATGACAAACATATCCTCATAGATGAGATGAGCTTCATAGGTCCAAAATTGCTACTGAAAATAGATAACCATTTGTGTGAGGCATTCCCCACCAACACTAAAGCTTTGGTGGTGTTTCCATTATCCTTATTGGTAACCTTGGCCAATTGCCACCTATTATGGACAAAACTATATATGCATCACACTCGATTGTAATGATGCTATGGTGGTCTTTTAACACAATAATCACGTTACAGATATTTTCTATCAACAAGGTGAAGGTAATTCTCAAAAACATTTCTGTGACATCTTACAAAATATAATAAATACATAACCATTGCAAAATGATTGCGAAGTGGTGATGAATCACACAAAAAAATGTTAACTATAATAGAAATAGAATAGTTTGACATGTCCATGCATTTATTTGCAACCAACAACCTAACTACATTACATAATAGAAAGATGCTAAAACTTCTAAATTTTCTTATTGTGATTAGCATTGCATAGACTACGCGATAGAAATAAAATGAATGTATTGATGATGATCAACTACAAGAAGATATTCTACTATGCGTAGGTGAGAGAGCTATGTTGACAACAAACTTATGGATTAAAACTAGCCTCATGAATGACTCATTTGAACAAATTGTATCTATTGTGTATAACAATGATTGCAAACCCTCAGATTTTCCAAGGTATGTGGTCATCCAATTTGATAGCTATGCTAGTCCATTGTGAGATATTATATAAATATGAATAAATGTACCTATAACACTATTATGGAATAAAAAAGTGTCCACATATCTTTTTACCTCCTTGTTTAGCTCCTAGGTCCCGTGACTACATTATACACTCAAAAATTTTATCCCGATAGAAAATTGCCCAACACCCAAGTAAATTTGGAATATGGGCCCCTTCATTTACCTTACCCTGGACCCAAAAAGGGTTTATGGACTTGGGTGGTACTGCCCATGTCCCTCCTTTTAGGTCTGGCCTAATTTAAAGGCATGTCATCCTAGGACCTTTCAAAAGGTGTCTCCTTGTCGACTCTTTTGGTCTAATTTCATGATTATGAGTGGGAAAGTATATATAAGTGTTTTTTTGGATTCATTTGTAACTAGGTTGAAAAGAGTTAACTTGAGATATTGAAGTGAAACAAGCAAGAGCATTCATTGTGATTCTAAAGAAGATTTGTGTATTGTTATTCTGTGTTTGTTGTAGGCATGGAGCTATCATCTATCCTCCTTAGGATTTGAAGGATCTTCATTATTCTAAGGGTTCATCACATAGTTGATATCATTGTTTCTTAAAATCGTCATTTGAATCATATCATTACCATTGTTTCCAGCCTCTGCCCCCACAAGGGCACACACTCTCTATCAATCAACAGTGTTGGGAAGCTTAAATGTTATCTTGGGATTTGACTAAGGCAAGTCCCTAAACACCATAATCCCCAAATCCCTTCTTATCTTCTTGTGTACAGGTTACAGAAGCAAGATCTGGAATATACAGAGCTATAGGAAGACTATGTGAAGGTTAGGGCTTTGAGATCCAGAAATAGTTTTAGAATATTTCCCCATGAAGGACTTGGGTGGTATCGCCCATGTCCTCTTGTCCTTTTTAATATCAGATCTAGCTTTAGGACATCATTTGCAACATCTTTCTAGTTCACAGTTTGGACAGATTCTTCTAGTCAAGACCTAGGCAGTCCCACCCTAGTCCTCTAATACCTCTACTTCCAGGAGATAGGCTTTATCATCTCTCTGATCATCCATGTGCAATTAGTTTCTAAATATCTGTTATATTTATTCCATTATAAGTTGTTCATTGTAACTAGGGTTTCATGCATTGTCAACCTAGGGTTTGATAAAAAGGTTGAATTAAATATGATCCATCTATAACATACCTGAGCACAATGTCATCAACTAAGTCCACCTTCATTTGGTAGTGATTTGTCTTGGCCTTGTCCTTGAATGTTAAATGGAAAAGGGTTTGATCTAGTGTGCATCCTGGTGTCATCATTCTTCTTTTTCATACTTAACATTTTGGTGAACCCATAGCTTTGAGCATTTGCATCTTGCTAATTGTTCAAATCAGATCTTGCATTGATTTATTACATATTTATCAGTATTCATTTGAAAATATTGCATAATTTGGGAAAAAAATACACATTTAGGCATTCTAAAAGCTTGCATTTTCGAAAAAGGTTGCATTAGGGTTTTAAAAAAATTCTCTTGCATGATCATAGTGGTTGTATTAAATATTCATCAAATCTGATTTTGCATAGTAATGTTGCATCATTTTACATCTTAGATTTGAAAATTCATACATTTGTAATTACACATTGTGTATTTCAACATAGAAAATTAGACATCTCTTTCACATATATCTTTGCAAGAAATCTTAAAGTCATCTATATTACCATTTTGTGCAATACTTTTAACATGGGATCACTTTGTAGTGACACTAGTGTGTTTTTGATCTTTGTGAAAGCTTCAAAAACATAGTTTCCTCAAACTAGTGTCTTGGTGTGCAAAAGTCTCACATATATGGCATCCCATCATAACAAGGGTGGTGTGGCTCCTCTCCAATCTAACAAGAAAAGGAAGGATCTTGAACCCATCATATCCTTCACACCACATGAGGTCACTATTAGAGACATTGATGGTCCTCTTTATATAACAGCAAGTATAAGTGGAAATCCTACAAGAGGAGTTCTTATTGATCCTAATTGCATGACAAATGTTATCACATAAGAATTTTTATACATGAATGATCTAGCACAAGATACTTATGATCCAATGGATATAATGATAAAAGCACATAATGGTTATGTTCTTCCGATAATTGGAAAGATATAACACTTTTAATTAAGGTGGTTGAAAAAGCCCTAGAAGCATCATTTGTTATCATTCCCAGTTTGGATCTCTTTCATGTGAAGTTGGGATATCCTTGGCTAAAATCCATGAAAGAGGTTCCTTCTACTATTCACAAGTGCTTAAAATTCCCTCATAAAGGTCAAGTGCATGTTATTCATCACAATGGATTTAAACCATTAGCCACTCGTGTAAATTTCAATTTTGATTGTTTTTTGCCATAACCTATTGAAGCAAACCAACCAAGAGAAGATCAATTCTTCTTGGCATATCAAAAGTACAAAGTAAAGAAAATAGTTGAACTATTATATGGAAAGAATACTCTTGGACCCTCTCAGTGCTCCAAGGATACAATTCCTCCTATCTAACAAGTAGAGAGTGAAAAGTAGCCCAAGCTGAAGGTTTCACCTAGCCCAAAAGGAAAGGGAATTTTTGCTAAGGTTCCTCTTCCATCATCCTTACAAGGATCAATAGAAAACCTTCAAGATCTATGCTATCCATCACAAAATCATAAAATCACTTTTGTACCAGCTTCCTCTTCAGAAATGTTGAAAAATACAGAAAATCATGAACCCTTGATGGTGGACAAAGAAACTCCCTTGAGAAATATAACTAACAAGACTAGAAGAAGTAGAAATGCAAGGGAAAGAAGAAGAAAGTGTCAAGCCTTGGCTTGAAAAATGTCATCGTAAGAAGAAAATATCTCACTGAGAGAAATGGAATCAAAAGAAGAACTAAATGAAGAATTTTCAAGTTGGGCCATAGTGCCCTATGTGCCACCTATTTCATATGAAGATCAAGATTGGTAAGAAGATGATTTGATTAAGGACAACCTCTAGCGTGGTTGCACTTTATTTTAAGTAAGTATGTCTCACTCATTTAGCCACACTTGATGTAGCACTTCTTCAAGTCACTCTCAAGGGCAGCCTCCTCTTAAGTGTTGTGTTATGTTCCCCTGTGTAGTGTTGAATGTGTGTTTAGGTCTCCTTGGATGACCCTTGATACTCTTTTAAGGTTAAGGATACAAGGAGACTGCCTCGATTGTGACATTCATTCTATTTGTTTCTCTATTCTTCTACCCTTGTTGCAATTGTTGTGTGTGGTGCCTTGGGAGCATAACATTGTGGAGGGTGTCTTGGGGGCATCTTCCCATGTTGTGACCCTAAGTCACTTTTGTCTCCTCTCTCATTTTTCATGATTTCATTATTTCATTGTACTTGTGGCTCTACTAGTCGACGGATGACGACAACAAATATACACTTTTGATAGGGATCGTGCACCCCTAAACAAGAAAATAAAAATGGACCCAGTTCATATATGAAGATAGGGATAATTTGTTATTGACATTTGACTAGTAGAATCACTAAGTTATGTCATGTATCGTGTTATGAAATTGTTGTAACAAACCTTTGTAATACTCTAAATCTACTTCTATGCACTTTGAATTATTTTTTGTCTCACCTTGTAGCTATACTTGATTATGAGATTCCTGAAGTATAACCTCATGGCTATACTCAGTTTATAACTCGTAAGTATAGCCTTGGCTCATTTGAGCAGCATGGTGCCTTATTTCTATATCAGTTTCATGAAATGATTTGGTTGTTATATCTTAGCTTAGATTTTCCAACCAAAGCTTGTTTTGATCAATGATTATTAGCAAATGACATTGATGTGTTTCTATTATGATTGTTAGGAGCAATTTGGCAATTGTAAGAACATGTTACTTCGGAGCATGGGCTATGCGAAAGCTCTTGTTCCCTCATGTTTTTTCAACCTTACCTTAAATGTGATTACTACCAGTAAGCAGGAGCAACCACTTTAAGGTGGGGGCATATATTGTGGTAAATGCTTGGATATCTTAGATATTGTGATAAAGAATGTTTGTGTATACTTCTTTTTCATAGTAAGGCATCTCTGTGATGCAGGTGGGGTTGTATACTTTGTCGTGTGTTTGTGTACAATGCTTCCTTTTCACTGTAAAGCATATCCACGATGTAGGTGGGGTTGTATACTTTGTTCACATGCTTCCTTTTCACTGTAATGCATCTCCACAATGCAAGTGGGGTGGTATATTTTTGAAAGCCCTTTTGTGGAAGGTGAGATTGTGTACTCCCTTGAGTGGTTGCACACCCTTTTAGACAAAATCCTCACAGGAGGTGGGGTTGGGTCTTGAGTAACTCACCCTTAAGCATGTCTTTAGCGTCATGGTAGCATAGCTTGGCCGTCAAGTGTGTTTGGCATGTCTTAGATGGTGGAGCATAGCAATGAGCTCCTACCCATCACTCGTGTTTGCTTTGTATAAGACATATAGTGGGTCGATGACACACTCTACGATGCTTGTGTATTCTGTGTATTTTGTGTGTTTTACATGTTTTGTGGAGGTGTGTAACGATGAGGTCCCCCCCAGACCATGTGTCTTGCATATTTTGTTGATACACATAGCAATGATCTCCCCTCATATTGTGTGTTTTTGATACTTTGATGGTGGCATGTAGCGATGAGCTCCCCCCATCACCTGTTAGTATAGCATAATTATTTAATCATGTCTTTTCTTCATGTATACTTTGTGTATTACGTGACTGCATTCATGTATTCTTTGTGTATTATGTGCTTCTTCACTATCTTTCATGTTTTGTGTTTTTATCATGTGTCTTCTTATGTTTGCCTAAGCTTGAAGGTTAGAAATTGTCTTCCAAACTTAGGGTGTGTTTTCACTCTAGTGTATGATGTGCATGATGTGTTTTCGACCGTACTTTAATGCATGTGTTGATCATAATATCATACACACATTAAAGTGGGGGATAAATTTTATGGAGTAAAAAAGTGTCCACATGTCTTTTTACCTCCTTGTTTAGCTCCTAGATCCCTGTGACTGCATTATACATTCAAAATATTTATCCCAACACAAAATTGCCTGACACCCAAGTAAAATTGGAATATGAACCCCTTCACTTACCTTACCTTAGACCCAAAAAGGGTTGATGGACCTGGGTGGTACCAGCCATGTCCCCCTTTTAGGCCTAGCCTAATTTAAAGGCATGTCAATCTAGGACCTTTTAAATTCTTTCTCCTTGTTGGCTCTTTTGGTCTAATTTCATGATTATGAGTGGAAAATCATATATAAGTGTGTTTTTGGATTCATTTGTAACTAGGTTGAAAAGAGTTAACTTGAGATATTGAAGTGAAACAAGCAAGAGCATTCATTGTGATTCTAGAGCAAATTTGTCTATTGTTAAATTATGTTTTTGTTGCAGGCATGGAGCTATCATCTATCCTCCTTAGGATTTGAAAGATCTTCATTATTCTAAGGGTTCATCACATGGGTGATATCATTGTTTGTTTATCATCATTTGAATCATATCATCATCATTGTTTTCATCCTCTACCCCCATGGGGGTACACACTCTTTATCAATCAATGGTGTTGGGAAGCTTGAATGCTATCTTGGGATTTGATTGAGGCAAGTCCCTAAACATCATAACCCCCAAACCCCTTCTAATCTTCTTGTGTGTAGGTTATAGAAGCGCGATATGGAAAATATAGAGCTACAAGAAGACTATGTGAAGTTTAGGGTTTTGAGATTTGGAAATAGTTTTAGAATATTCTCTCATCAAGGACTTGGGCAGTACCTCTGATGTTCGCTTATCCTTTTTGATATCAGATATGGCATCAGGACATCATTTGCAACATCTTTTTGGTTTACAGTTTTGGCAGATTCTTCTAGTTAGGACCTGGGCGGTCCCACCACGGTCCTCCAACACCTCTACTTCTAGGAGACAGGTTTTATCATCTCTCTGATCTTCCCTTTGCAATTAGTTTCTGAATATCTGTGTTATGTCAGAAAATGTCCCCTTGGGGGCTTTTCCCTCTAAGGTTTAGCTCATGGGTCCTTAATTTGTATTTAGAGCATCTTGCATGTTATTTCTAACTCTCGAGGAGAAAATCCTTAGGTCTTGTGACAAATAGGACCTAGAGGGATGCACTTTAATGATCACTAAACACAAATGGCAGGGTGGACTTGGGCGCTAGTACCCTAGTCCAACCTTATTTTGGGTCTTCCCTAATTTCAAATGTCAGTTTAGTGACTGTTATTTGGGTCCTATGCTAACATATAAAGTTTGAATTACAAAATTCTTAGCAGGGATCTTTGTAGTTGTATATATAAGGATGATTAGGTTTCATTTGCAAACTAGATGGAAATTAGATGAGTATTGTGATTTTGTGAAAATGATTCAAGGCATTCATTGTGTTGCAAAGAAGTACTTTATTGTTATTGTGTTTGTATTTGTATATTTGACATCCATCTCCTCATGGCATGGAGAGCATCTTCGTTCCATGAGATCTCCACTACAAGGTGATCTATTGTGTTTTAAATCATTTATCATTTGAATTTTTACCTCTATCTCATTGGGATATGCACTCTCATCTGACAACGGTGTTTGGAAGACTTGAATGTCTCTCTAAGGCTTGACTGAGGCAAGCCTCTAAACACCACAACCCCCTCCCACACTCCTTGTGGTTACAGGTTACAGGTGTCAAGTCCCATGGAGTGGAGTTGCAGGAAGGAGTGGCAAACATCAAGGATTTAAGATCTGAAAAAAAATTAGGACACTGGAGCTTTTCCTAGACTAGGACACTAGTCCCTGTGTCCTCCATAGTTGAATTCCTAGAAATAGAAGTTGCAAGGTAGATCAGTGTTGGAAGGAGATCAGGATCCTGTAAAGAAACAAGTACCTTGAACTTGGGTGCGAGTCTATGTGTCCCCAACTTCTCTGCCTTCCAAACTTTTAAAAACACTAAGTTAAATATCTCTGTCCCTTATCTTAGTCTAAAAGGATTTGTTGTAATTTGATAATTTGCTTACTGATTTGCATAATTATGGTTTCTAAGTACAATTGAGCATTAGATGGAGACATTGTTTGACACATCCAAGAATCCACAGCTTCCCAAGTGGCAGTCCAACTTGATAGGTGATTGCTCTCACTTAGTGGAGATTCAACTCGGTTGATAAGCCCTTGGAATGTTTGGTGTGAAAGGAGGATTCTACATAAACCCCTAAAATCAACAACCCTCTTTTTACAACTAAATATTTTGGTGAACCCATGTTTTTTAAATTTTTGGCACCTTGTTGAGTGTTGTTTGATATATTTGTATTCATTCATCTTATTGCATTCGAAAAATTATAAAAAATTGTAAATTTTGAAAAAATTGAAAAAATTGGCATTTTAGGCTTGCATTTTAGTATAATTTGAATTTATTGGCATTCAATTTCATTAAATTTCTATCATTTTCATTAGATATGATTTAAATTACAGAAATTCATCATTTAGAGTTCACTTGCATTGCATTTTTGTGCTTAATTTGACAAAAATTATTTGAAAATTGTGCATTTTTCATAAAAACCTAGTTTCGCATTAACTAGGGTTTGTAGTCAAAATCTTGTTTCATATTTTACTATCATTTTCAAACATTCATTAGGACTTTTTTCTAATAGTAGTTTTTCATCATAGCAGTCTTCTTGCAAAATTTGATGCCTAGGGTTTAAAAACCTTGCATTTTCACTAAATTTTAGCCTTATCATCTCTCTAGATTTACATCATAAGCATGTTGTAAGGGATTTTTCTGCATTAATTGGCTATTACTAGGTTTATTATCTATTTTCCCTCAATTTCCTTACAACACCCCTTTTACTAGGCCTTTGCATGGAAAATTGTTGAAAAATTGCATATTTTAGAGCATTTTCACTAGGCTTTGACTTGTCATCACTCTAAGTTTGCATTAAAAGTGTGTTGCGAAAGATACTTATGCATCATTGGACTATTATTAGGCATATTATTTTCTATCTCTCTTGAAATTTTTCACAACACCTTTTCTCCTGGTGATTTCGATTAAAAAATTTTGAAAAATCAAGCATTTTAGGTCATTTTCATACATACTTTTGCATTTGCTCTTGCATAAGTTTTGATAACATTTTGAAATCTGATTTGGAACTCATTTGAAAAAATATACATGGATTCTCAATACAACAATAATACTAGGCTTCCTCCTAGGCTGCATTTGAAAAGACAAGCCCCTGAACCTGAAATAACATTTACACCTCATGACAAAGAAATGGTAGATGTTGAAGGGCCTCTTTACATTACATTGAAAATAATGGAAATACATGTGCATGGAACACTAATAGACCCTAATTGCATGACTAATGTGGTTACAAAAGAGTTCCTTCTTAAACATGATTTGGCACAAAACTATTATGACATGTCATATTTGAGAATCAAAACGCATATTAGATATTTGAAGAAAACATTTGGATTGGTAAAACTATTAGTCTTGTTTTATGACAAATCTGTGGATCATTTATTTGATGTTATTCTCTTATTCGACCTCTTTCATGTAAAACTAGGACACACATGGCTTAAGGCTAGGAATGTCGTCCCTTCGACTATTCATAAATGTCTAAAATTCCCTTTGCATGGAGAGATCTGTACTGTCCATCATAACACATACCAACCTATGACTAAGAGCAAGAATTTCACCCTTGATTACTTTTGGCCACAACTTGAAATAGAACCTGAGCCACAAAGATACCAATCTTTCTTAAATTATAAACGATACAAAGCAAAACAACTAGCCAGAGTGGCCAGGTCTCCTTTACAAACAATGAGGGATGAACAACATGTGTTTGAGGATCCCCTTAGAGAAAAAGGAAAATGAACACAAGACTACTATGGATATGATGAGATAATTGGTGTGATAGATGTGGATAAGGACAATTTTCATAACTCACCTTATCCATGGAGAGATGGTATTTATGTTGAGGTCCCTCCTCTGACATCCTTACAAGGATTGGGAGGTTTTCATCAACAACAAAACATTCCACTGAGACCAATGAAATTTGAACATGATGCTTCCTCCTCTAATGTGAAAAACCCTATAGAAAAATATGATGATTCCTTTGAATAAGTAATTGCTAAAAAAAGAAGGAATAGACAAGCAAAAGAAAGGAGGAGTGAAGACAAGCTTTTGCCCAACGACTTGCCGCTCAATAAGAAAACATTCAACCTAACATTGAAACAAACATAGAAAACCTCAACACTGAAAAATTGGAAGATAAGAACAACATCTGGGTTATGGCACCTTACACACCTCTTTCCTCTAGCATTTGAGATTGGGAAGAGGATGATTTGCTCAATGACAACCCTTAGTTTGGGTATCCCTATAGGTAATTATTTCTAACCCTTTACCTCCATGATGTGTTTCCCCCGTGATGTGTTATATGTTGTTTAGGCCTCCTGGGATGACCCTTGATACTCTTGTAAGGTCAAGGATACTAGGAGACCACCTCTATTATGACCCTTCTTCTATTTGTATCATCATTATTCTATATTGCCTCTCCTCTATTATCATTATTGTGTGTTGTGTCTTATGGACATAGCATTGCGGTTGGTGACTTGGGGGCACCCTCCTATGTGACTCTCCCTAAGACACTTATTTCTCCTCTCTTGATTTATTGTTTCCCTTCCTCTAGTGGTTCTATCTAGTTAGCGGATGATGAAAAACATATTATACTGATGTGGACCTAGTGTCCCTTTAGCAAGAAATCAAAAAATGGACCAAGTCCATACATGACGATGGGATTGTTATATATTATTTGATGCTTGGCTAGTAGAATCACTCCATGTGATCTTGATGTTGTCTTATCGCACTTACAAAACATAACAATACTGCTTCTCCATGCACTTTGTTTATCTCGAATCTTGCATTCCTTGGTTCTTTATGTGAATGATCATATCCATTGTTGATTATCATGATTATATGGACACTAACACTTTTCTTGTTGGAATGTGTTTGTGGGAACATTTGGCGATCGTAAAGTACATGTCACCTCCGGGGGGCATGGTCTTTGTGAGAGCTCGTGTTCCCTTGTGTGTTTTCTTCCTACCTTAACGTGCTTGATATTGGTACATGACATCAACCACCTTAAGGTGGGGGCATATATAATGTAAGTTGTCTGTTGTAGATGCTAGCAATGTGTGTTTGTGAATCTTGAATCTATTGCAATAATGTAAGCCCTCTATGGAGGTGAGATATCATGCATATCCTTTTTCTCTTAAGCCCTTCGTGCGAAGTGGGGATGGTGTATTTATCGAGGAGAGTGCACAATCCTGTCATTTTCAAAAAGTACTCTGAGCAAGTGGGCATCAGATTTGAGACTATCAACCCTTAAGTGTGTCTTTGGAAATTGTTGTGGTGAGGCCCAATCATTGGTGTGTGCCTATAATGTGGCCAAGATGGTGATGAACTAGTAATAGGTATACTCCATTGCTTGTTTACCATTTTTTTCTGTGTCTTCCATGTGTGTGTGTGGCATGTTTATTCCCAAACATAGTCTAAAGACCAATGGCAATGAGTCTCTCCTATGCTTTGGGATTTGTATGGCATGCTTGTTTTGTATGGTGTGTTTGTTCTCAAGTGCAGTCTAAAGAATGGTGGCAATGAGTCCCTCATGCACTTTGAGATTTAAATGTTTAGTTGTAAAAAGAGGGTTGTTGATTTTAGGGGTTTATGTGGAATCCTCCTTTCACACCAAACATTCCAAGGGCTTATCTACTGAGTTGAATCTCCACTAAGCAAGAGCAATACCTATCAGGTTGGGCTACCTCTTGGGAAGCTGTGGATTCTTGGATGTTTCAAAAAATGTCTCTATCTAATGCTCAATTGTACTTAGAAACCCTAATTATGCAAATCAGTAAGCAAATTATCAAATTACAACAAATCCTTTCAAACTGAGATAAGGGACAAAGATATTTAACTTACTATTTTTCAAAGTTTGGAAGGCGGAGAAGTTAGGGACATGGGGACTCGCACCCAAATCCAAGGTACATGTTTCTTTGCAGGAACCTAATCTCCTTCTGACACTGATCTACCCTACAACTTCCATTTCCAAGAATTCAACTACGGAGGACACATGGAGTAGCACCCTAGTTCAGGAAAAGATCTAGTGTCCTACTTCTTTTCAGATCATGAATCCTTGATGTCTGCCACTCCTTCCTGTAACTCCACTCCATGGGACTTGACACCTATAACCTGCAATCATAAGGAGTGTGGGAGGGGGTTGTGATGTTTAGAGGCTTACCTCAGTCAAGCCCTGGAGAGACATTCAATTCTTCTGAACATCATTGTCATATGAGAGTGCATATCCTGACAGGATAGAGGCAAAAATCTAAATGATAAATGATTGAAAACATAATAAATATCACCTTGTAGTGGAGATCTCATGGAAGGAAGATGCTCTTCATGCCATGAGGAGATTAATGTCAAATCTACAAAATAACAACAAAGTATTGCTCTGCAACACAATGACTACCTTGAATCACTTTCACAAAATCATAATGCTCATCTAATTTCCATCTAGTTTGAAAATGAAACCTAATCATGCTTATATATGAACTACAAAGATTCTTGCTAAGAATTTCGTAATTCAAACTTTACATTTCGGCATAGGACCCAAATAATAGTCACTAAACTAACATTTGAAATTAGGGGAGACCCAAAATAGGGCTAGACTAGGGTGCTAGCTCCCAAGTCCACCCTACCATTTTTGTTCAGTGATCATTAAAGTGCAGCCCCCTAGGTCTTATTTGTCATAAGACCCAAGGGTTTTCTCATCGGGAGTCAAAAATAACATGCAAGAAGCTCTAAATGCAAATTAAGGACCCGGGAGCTAAACCTTAAGATGGAAAAGCCCCCAAGGGGATATTTTCTGACATAACAAGTTGCTATATTTATTTCGTTATAAGCTGATCATTGTAAAACTAGGGTTTCATGCATTGTCTATTGGAAGAATGGGGAGATGTCATTGATGTTGTTGTTGGCAACATGAGCATACAGTCATACATTGTAGCATTGTCATTGATGTCAACATTGTTCAACATTGCATTTTGGTAAGGTGCAGATCATTTTGGATAATTAATAATTTTGCAAGAGGGTTTGATCCTTTATAGAAGACTAATTTACAAGAAGGTTTGATCCGGTAAAGAACCCTATGATGAAATTTGGCTAAGTGTCAGTTCTAGCATTTCTGAGGTACAAAGCTCTGGTAATTTGGTCCACATTGATCCGCTCGTGAAGATATGGCTTTGTGGTTATAACATGTGTTTTTTGGTTGTTAGGAGTATCTACTTGTAGAATTTTATCTGTTTGTGATCTCCGGTGTGAAATTTGTGAATGATAGAAGTTTAGCTTGATAGTTACAGTTGTTTCCGGTAAAGAGCATGTGAGCAAATGAGTTTGCATTCCTTTGTAGATAATTTTCTTTCTTTGTGGTTCAATAGAGATGTTCATAAATGTCAAAATATGGCATATTCTAGTTTTCATGAGTTGTGGAGGTTTGCACATCATGATGTGAATGAACAGTTGGCAAAATTTTGAATTAGGCCTTCATCGATGCTGACCCAATAAATTGAGTGATTTGTGGAAGATGAATATGTTTTGATCCATTGTGTGGGAGCTATTTTAGGTCCATGCCAACCTATTTCAATTGTTTCAAAGTTTGAATCTTAGCGCGAAACATGTGTGTGAAGGTTTGGAGCTAACAAGTCCTATATGACATATTTTGCATGTTACAATCAATTAGGCCAACCTAACTAATATTGTGAGTGAAGGGGATACTTAAAGAAGATTGTTTTCAATGTTTAAGTTGGAAGCATGGCATATGTGATCTGAGTGATGTGACAAGTGTTTTTGAACGTGAATTGAGCAAATTCATAGCAGAGCAGTGTGATATTTCAGATCACAATGAAGAATTTTGATTATGTAATTTGAGTTTCATGGGAGCTATATTTCATGCATAAGTTAGATGCAATTGTAACAGTTTAATTTTGGCAGTGAGCCACAACTCTTCTTCTATCTCTTTCTTTCAGGACAGTGAGTCCTTTAGCTGTGAGTATTCTTGGATAGCGATTCCACCAATTGTATCAACCTTAATTGGTTTCTTTATTATAATATATCGTGAACTAATCCTCACCATGGTTTTTCCCATTTTGGGCTTTCCACATAAAAATCTTGGTGTTCATGTGGTTTGAATCGTATATGAATGTTTTATGCTTTATTTCATTTGTTGCACTTAAATTTTCTAAATGGATTGGATATTCAATGTTTGAATGGTTTAAAATAATATTGATTCACCCCCCTCTCAGTATTATAGGTGTTCAACAATTGGTATCATAGTCAAGTTCTTTGGAAGAAGCCTAACCACTCAAGGAAGATTTTGAAGATTCAACACATGGCTACTAGATGATTACCTATTCCTCTAGAAGAGATTCTTGATGTTAAATTCACTAGAGAAGATTGCATTCTTGACAAAGTTGGATAACTTAATGCTACTCTTGAAGATCTTGAAAGAACTGAAGGTGAAATCATAGATCTGAAGGAAGATGTCAAGGAAGCAAATGAATGCATAAAAAAATTGAAAGAGCAAATTAAGAAGTTCAGAGAAAGGCATAAGGAAGTCAATGATCAATTGAAGAAATAAAATGAAGCCATCACTGATCTAAAGGTGCAAGTTGAAGAAAAGAAAAGAATTGAGGAATGTCTTAATGCAGTGGTGAAAAGCAAATCTAAAGAATGTACAAAACTTGAACAAGAAGTTGTGAATCTAAAATCAATTCTGAAGAAAATAAAGAGTCATGAAGATAAATTCAAGATGAGTACTACAAAGCTTGATGAAATGATTGCAAATCAGAAAGGTCCTAATGATAAATAGGGTTTAGGATTTGAAAAGGGTGAAAGTTTAAAATAAGGTCAGACATCAAATAAGAAGAACAATGGCAAACAGCTCCAGAATCAAAAGAATGAAGCTAGAAGACCACCAATCAGACAACCAAATGCACAAAGGTACCCATCTTTCAATGGTTTTTGTCATTCTTACAATAAATTTGGGCACAAGGCAATGGAATGCAGAAGAAGAATGAATTAGAGTGTTCCATCTTTCTATGCTCAATGTTTTACATGCAAGAGATTTGGTCATAGAGCTATTGAATGCAAAAGTCAAATTATGAATGGCTATAACAATGGTAGAATGGTTCAATCTTTCAAAGGCTACTATTATACATGCAATGGATTTGGGCATAAAGCTATTCAATGTAGATCTAGAATGAATGAAAGGAATATTGGTCCAAAAGATTGTTATATGCTACAATTGTAGTAGGCTTGGACACATTTCTAAGTTTTTTTCATGCCCACATTTGCCATGTGGTCACAACACATAACACACATGTCATGTCCACATTTTTTATGTGTTCATGACACAAAATATTAAAAATGTTTCCACTCAACTCAAAAAAAACCCTCTCATACATCAAGTGTGCTCGGTGACACATGCACGTAATGTAGGTTGCATCAACAACATACGAGATGCACATTGCCCGAAGACAGGGAAGTCAATCTCAATCAAGACAATGTGAACTCGTAATCCCTACTTGATGATAGCCACTAAGGGGTTATGCGTCATGAGGAGCAACACTAAGAGGGTTGGTTCCTATCTCAGGATCCAACCCTAGGATTTACTAGACGAAGTGGAATGATTTTGACATGAATCAAAATCTAACCCTAGGTCAATTATAAACTCAATAGAATCATTAAATTAAAACCCTAATTCAATTTACAATTTAAACAAGTAATCACATTCATTGTGAAAAAGGAGTAAATAATCGACTTAAATTAAGTAAAATTATTCATCTAAGGCCTATGTAAATTTCGGTAGCATAATGGGATATAGGGGATAAAATCTCTAGGCATTTCAGCAACATAACGTCGCCTCATTAAATATGGGGAAATTAAATAAAATTAAAAATTATCACTAAGCCCTTTCAAAAACAAACACTCAAATTAATTACTCTATTAAATTTATTTACCGCAATATTTCTAACACTGCCAAGGTAATAAATATTCACATTATTTAAATAAAACAATTAATTAAAAACTACCTTTAATTCATGCACTAGAAATTAGGTTTGAGGGATTAAATAAAATAATTTGCAAATAAGCAATAATATTCCCCACACCAAAATCCCACCAAAATTACTAATCCCTACTACTCACAAAGTTGTTCAATTAATAAACTAAGTTAAGAAAAATGTAAATCCACAAAACCCTAATTATTTAAAAAGACAATAAAATAAAAGAAAGGTTTATATGCTCCCAAAGATATTTTTGCTCAAACATTTTTTTTTAAAGCAATAAAAAGGTTTTAAAAGCCCACAAAGCATTCTTGCTCATCTCATTTGATTTTTTCCAGATTTCAAGGAGGGAAAAAAATAGGGAGAAGGAAAACGGAAGGTACATGCATCTTTTTGCTCTATTTTGTATTTGTCTCCCACATATTATTTTATTCATTTCTCTCACCCTATTTTTTTCTTTTCTTTGTTCTAAACCCTATTTCTTTTCTTTTGTTTCCAACTCTCTTTCATTGTGCAGGTTTTCAAGTTTTCATCGAGGCTCTATCTCTATATTTTTTTTCAATAGGTTTTCAAGATTCTCATGCGGGCTCTCAGACTTTTTTTTGTATTTGCAAAAGTCTATATGTTTATATGCAGGGGTTTATACATAGGGTTGATCCCTTTTTTAAAAAACACAGTGTAGTTATACCCACACAATATATGTATATATATAATTTCTTGCAAGACCGAAATGTTAAAAAAATGGCAAAGGGTTTTTACCTGTTACAGGGTTGTCAAAGACAATGAACAAAACAAAGCACAAAGAATATTGTTAGGCACGGTGCGCCAAGCGGAAACCTACAAGGAAGTGAGGCCAGCCTCCCCGCCCCCCTCCCTCCATCCTACAACAGTGGTGGTGGTAGAGTTTTTTTGGTTTGATTTCAACTCATTCAAAAAAAATAGAACCCTAACAGGGTTCAAATCCCTAATTTCAATTGGTACAATTTTTATTTTTAATTTCTGTTCTATTATTTAAAATGCAAAATATAAAATATTGTTGTATATATATATATATATATATATATATTACTACTCTATTTTTAAAAATTAAAATAGTGAACTCAAAATATTATGTATTAATGATATATATATATAATGTAATTTCTATTGACAGTAAATAAAATATTTTTCCAGCAAGCTATATTTCCTCTTTAAAAAAAAACCATATATATATATAAAATCTCCCTTTCAAGTAACATATTAAAATCATCAAGGTAATCTCTACTTGCCATATAAACAAGGGCATCATCTATTTTTATTTTCTTTCCAAATGACCTATGTGTAACACAATAGAAAGATCTAGGGAGAGAGAGAGAGGTATTTCCTTTCACATTTATTTATATATTCTTTTGTACAAAAAGGCAAACTTCAACTCGACTAGAACATGGAAAATGGCAAATAATATTACATGAGGAAAATGATGACATAGGTTCCAAAAGAGAGAGATTATCTCTCATACAATAATAACTTTTACAAACCCAAATGGGCCATGGCAACCATAATGCCATAAAATTACAAAACATATAGAAAACTATATTTCTCCAAGTTCTCCAAAACTCGAGAGCCACCAAACCTGCAAAAATCACCAAGAAGTTCTCCATATGCCCATGGGAGCTCCCCTCCCATCCATAGACTTGAAACAAGTCACCCCCGAGCTTGGAGGTTACCCACATAACCAAGTTCACATCACAACAAGGATTTAATGCTAAATCACTCACACAAAACATAGATACAACCTCCCAAAGATTCAACATAACTAATACTTGGATTTTTAGGGGTAGGAGAGTGGACTACTCTCAACTCAAGGGGAGAACCCAAATCACCAAAACACATAATACTCAAAATCACAAGGCCTCTTGTCTTAATATCACAAAATGTCAAAAATTATTAAGGCACTCTTGCCTTCACCAAAATCTCAAAATGTCAAAAATCTCAAGGTACTCTTGCCTTCACCAAATCTCAAATACTTCACATTGCACTCCCATGGCCATCCACACCTCCAAATATAGTGAGGTTACCCCCGAAGAGGTTTACTCCTCTCCCACCCCAAAACAAGATGAGCTCTTCTCAATGGAGAGCATCATTCAACACCCAAAATGAAAACCCACACAACACATACACCAAAACTCAAAATACCCAAAGCATTCTTCACATATGGTATAATGAAAGTAAAAACATAAGGCATGTAGCCTTGGGTGCTTGCCTTATAAGCCCAAATTTGGCAATAGGTTGGTGAAGAGCTCCCAAGTCTCCTTCCAAAATCCATGCATCCAAAGTCCTCAACCTCTAGCTATCTTATCGAAATCCATATTCAAAAATCCAAGAAAAAATGAAGAACCCTCTCTATCCCTCAAAGATGGAGTTTAATAAGCTACACTAAAGAGCCTTGAAGAATCAGAAGGTGACACATGTCACCTTCTCCTTCCTCCTCACAATCCCCTAAGGGCTGTGGAGGTGACACATGTCACACTCCCATCCCACAAAGCCTCACACTCATCCACAAATTCTCTCACACATGTGTGAGACCAAAGTGGAGAGGAGAATCCCACATAGAAGACTCCATAAGGATGATGATAGGACACATGTCATTCTCCTATCCAATAAGGCAAACCCATTCCCTCAAAGATGCTCTCACACATGTGTGAGAGCATAGGAATGAGGTCTCTCACACTTGGAGGTCTTGGAGACTCCCCAAGTCTTCAAGATAAGGGAGACCATATCCTAAGGAAGTGGAGTTGGTCATGGTAGACTCTTGACTTGTCCACCACCTCACCCAACTTCAAAATTCGTCACTTAACTTCAAGATAAAGTTAAGGTGACCCAAAGAAGGTTAAACTAAGGTTTCACATGTTTAAATCAGTCCTAGACCCTAGAGGTATGACCTAGGGTCATTATTTGACCAAAATAAACACCAAGGGGTCCATAAATTCACATAAAAAGGTCCAATAAATAAAAAGCACCAAAATAGTGCAACTCAAATATTACAATTCACAACACATCAATAAATCAATTAAAAAGGGGTAAACCCTAATCAAAATACACATCAGTTAGGGACATTACAAATCATCATGCTCCAACACAAATTGCCTTGGTCCCTCTTGGGACTAGGTTGGCTAAACATGGATATCACTTAGGGTTACTAGAATGACCTCTAAATTTTCCATGGGCATGGAAAATTTACCTGCACACTTCCATAAACGGATCAATAACACATGTTCATCATAGCTAAAGCAAAAGGAAAGCACACACACATCCAATCACATAATTATAGATATATTCAATTATAACACATGCTTTCATTTGCATATTTCTCAAATCATTTGTATTTCACATAATCAAGTCAGGATCATTTACTACATCATATCTCATCAATGTACTCATCAAATTAACATTTCAATTACATGAAATTAATATTGCATTAACATCATAGCATCAAATGGAAATCTAACATGCCATCTATAACATCATCATATTATAATCCATAATCAAATCAAGGTATAAAGTAAGTCCGTGAATGTCTGAATCTATAGGGTCAACAACCCCTAAAATGTCTGCATGACAAAGATACTCTGAACAATAAGTCTCATAAATAAAACAAGAAGTACAACACATGGTAGCATCGCATTACAACACTAAAGGTTCCAATTTAAACACAACAGGTGATAATCCAAACAATCCCAGCTAGGGTGTGCATCACATACACCTACCCAATCCAACACAACCACCTTTTACAGCAGGTCCACAACAACCCTACATAGACTCAAAGATAGGGTCACACTCCCATAAATTGAACCCTTATCTTGGAGAAGCGAAATAACATGGTCCAAAAGTGCAACTAATCCATTCGCACAATGGTGGGCATCACATCCTCCTCCCCTAGAGCTAAACTTCCTCCTAGAAGTTAACATGGAAGTACCATAGAGCAACCCACCTACAAGCCATACTAACATGGCATTAAACTCGGATTGATCTTGAACAAAAAAATAGAATGATAAGAACTTAATAAGAAATCACATTGCAATAATCTCAAAGATACCCTCCTCTGACTAGGAGGGTTCAAGTATCTAACAACAACACATAATCCAAACACCTTAAGAGCACTAAAAGATGCAAGGACCTTAGATGCCCTAAGATAGACCACCAAGTAGGTTAGTACTATGAGAGGCCTTTCCAAACACTAACTCAACTAAATCATTCTCTGAGCCTCTCTTAGCCATCCAGAAATCTAACTAACATAGAGCAACCAAAAGGAAGCTTGGCCAAACAACCAGCCACAAAACCACCAATCAAGCCCCAAACACTCATCACACTCAACTTACTACCGATGTTAAGCTAAAACACATAAGACTCCAATCAAAAAGCATGAGACTCTCAAGTCTCAGTTGCCCCTTCAATCAATAAGTCCCCACTAGATTGCCTAGATAGGACTTACATAACATGTAGGAACCAAACACGTCCAAGTGTCCCTAACTTCAAGGAATGAAACTAACACCAATGCCACTAAAAAAAAACTCATGGGTCAACTTCAAAAGAAAAGAGCAACCATAAAGCCTCCTTAAATAGGGGCAAAAATCTTGAAGATAGTGGGTCCACACAATGACAAGAGGATCTTAAGGTCTTCCCAACCTATCTACTCCTTCAAACCTCACTAGCACCCATCTCTTGATTCTTAAAGATTCAGCCTCCCAAAATGGGAAAGCACCAACACATTACTCAACACAACACAAGGTCGACAAGGAGATTCTGAACCACCACTAGCAATCCACTAAACAACCTCAGGCTTATGACATCAACCAAGGCCAACTATTCCCACCTTCCTCTCACCAAGTACCCCTTATGGGTAATGTAGGTTACATAGTTCACAACACTACACAGGTACCAGCACTACTGACAATAACAAAGATCCTCAAAATAAAAGCTTGGTAAAGATAAGTCTTGAATAAGTTTAATGAATAAAATTTAGAAGAATTAAGATCCAAAAATAATTTAAATTTAAAAGATAAGTCAAATTCAAAAGTGGCGCCAAATTCAACATTCAAAATTTAAATCAAAATACAATAAAACAAATCCTTAAGGTAAGAGGACTACAAGAAAGTAAGTCAGCTAAGTAGCCCAAATAAATAGATTTAAAACTGCTAGTTTTAAAAACAATAAAAATTCATCAATAAGTAGATACTATCTTCAACAATTTAACTGAAATTGCACATTACAACATTATACATATATAACACAGTTACAAAGGAGAGGAGAGGGATAGTGGTCACATTCTTAACTAAGGTCATGAAACATCGCACTACACATACACCCACAACTTCTAGGAAACTTAGGACATGCTTGTAAAAGATTGCCAAAAGTCATGTATCCTAAGAGTCACCTTCGAAGTGGGGCTTATGCACTTCCTAGAAGGAACATGAAATGACATCTGCATGGATACTACCAAAACCATCCAAACAACACTACTTCCATAATTCTAAAATTACCTAAGGTAATTCACAATTTTCTCGCAAGTTCAAAATTGAGGCCTTAAAATTGCCCCAAAACAACCTATCGGATGCATCTATGTCAATCATATGTGTCGATCTCAACACTTAACCATTAACAACCAAAGAGTATGACAACCATCCTAGTAACATTCCCCAAATGAACTCAACTTCCCCACACATCCTTACAACCCCTAATGCCTCTAAGATAACCTTACAAGTGATAAACTACATGCATTACCCTATAGCAAGGTTTGTGGAGCCTTTGTCAATACAACATCTAGAATCATCACATTTGATTAAAAAAAATTTATATCTTTCTAACCATCAGGATCCTCTACAAAGACTCATGCAATTAGCTGCACAAGGGACTCACCTCAAGAATTACCAAATCCAACACTAAAAGTTTCAAGATGGAAGGGTTGACATTCCAATGTATCTCATCGTAACACTATCTGATTACCTTAAGCATCTCATGTGTTCTTCCATAATAAAAGGCAACAAGGCACTACTAGAGTGTTCCCACAATAATCTAAAATTGCAAACATAACTAAATATTAAGTTTCCTTACTACGACCATCACAAGGCTTCACTATAGCCTTCCAAGCACAAGACCTACATTACTCTCAAGGGCACTCACCACCCTGTCAAGACATAGATGTAAGAAACTTCAATGAAACAAGTTGACAGGGGAAGGATCAAGTTGCACTTAGGTTACTATTTGATAAGCAATTACGAACTTATAGTCGCAACTAGAACTTACTCCTCGACAATCATAAAATGTTTCAACCTCATGCATGTACACCATCTTTAAACCACCAACTGACGAGGTACTATAATTTAAATGAACAAAGCACATTACCAATTAATATGATGGTAGCACATAGCCTAAATATCCACTAGACTCCAACATGTTACTAAGAGATTTACTCGACGTGGCACAACAATTGTCACAAGATTCCTAGCCATGAAGTGGTCCTCGAAGCCACTACTCATCCTTTCACTAAACCCAAGACGCAAAACCCAAGAGAATAGCCATAAAAGACCTTACATGCCAAACTCTTTTAACATCCACTTTTCCATCCTCAAGATGATGGTATCAAGTGACTCATACAAGAGAATACACCATTTCATTCACTCTTCGAGTGACAACTACTCATCAAGATAACTTAACCCTGCATCAAGGCGAAGGACAACAAAAGGTCTACAACTTCTTCACATCCCAACTTGAGGGGCCATCAAAACAACGCACATCTTAGCCCATGGTACAAAGGTTAATCAAATGACACAAGGTGAAGAACAGAAGGATAAGGTAAATAAATATTTGTCCAAGATGACATACCACTTTAATACATTTCTTTTCTCCAACATGGTAGGATAAACATACTCAACATTCTCAGAAAAGGGGCAGGTCTCAAATGATGCGATGACACTCATGATTTGCAACATGCCACCCAACATTCATCAGGCAACCTACAAGGTAGCCAAAATAATAAAACTCTATCATAATAACACTTGTCAAAGGGTGCACTTACCATAGGTTGTCATGACCCCTAAAGAAGGATTGAATTGCACCAACAACTAGGACAAGGAGAAAGGATTAGCTGGAATGAAACACTAAGAAAAACCTAACCAATACCATTCTCTTAGGATAGTACTAGGTCAAGAAGTTGACCAACTTTCAAATTTAGGACTTGCATGGTCCTTTAATTACTCTATTCATCAAAAATACACTCCCCAAATACCTATGACACCAAGTCATACATGGGAGTTAGCAGAAGAAAAAATTGAGGGAAAACAAGCTATTCCCATGCGAGGTGTATTACGAACTTGTTGCTACACAAGCAAGAGTTAGACATGCAACACAAGTATGCACAATCTATTATCAGCCCAACTTGGCAATTATACACACCCAGAAATTCCAGTGTTTGAAACATGGGCTCTGATACCAAATGTCATGCCCACATTTGCCATGTGGTCACAACACACAACACGTGTCATGCTCACATTTTCCATGTGGTCACAACACACAACACATGTGTCATTTCCACATTTTTCATGAGGTCATGACATGAAATATCAAAAACCTTTCCACTCAACTCTAAAAACCCCCTTGCATGCATCAAGCATGCTTGGTGACACATGCACGTAACATAGGTTGCATTATTTTGTAATTATTTTTTCATGAAACACAAAACAGGTGATTTATACCTTTCAAAAGCCTTTAATCTCCTTCACTCCTTGATAAGGTGGAGGAGAGATGCACCCAAGACTCTCCTAGCTTTACCCAAGTAGAGAATATGTATGTGGATTTATCTCAAATTTAATACAATATGAAATCTGTTACGTCAAAAAATATCCCCTTGGGGGCTTTTCCCTCTTGAGGTTTAGCTCCTGGGTCCTTTACAATGCATTTAGGTCATCTTGCATGTTAATGATGGCTCTCAATGAGAAAACCCTTGAGTTTCATGGAAAATGGGACCTAGGGGATGTGTTTATCATGAATCTTGCCTGAAATGGGGGGGGACTTGGGTGCCCGCGCCTTAGTCCTACCCTATTTTAGGTCAGGACCTATTTTTGTGTGTTGGTTATATGACTGTTATTAGGTCCTATGCCAACACCTCAAGTTTGAATTACGAATTTCTTAGACAGAATATTTGTAGTTGCATATATAAGCATGATTAGTGATTCATTTGTAAACTAGATAGAATTTTTGATCTATGAGCTTATGTTAAAGTGATTCAAGGCTTTCATTGTGTTGCAGAGCAGTATTGTGTTGTTATTGTGCTTGTTTGTTGCAGATTTGATTCCATCTCCTCATGGCATGAAGAGCTTCTTCCTTCCATGAGATCTACACTGCAAAGTGATATCAATTATGTTTTCTATCATTTATCATTTGGATTTTTCCTCTATCCCACGGGGATACGCACTCTTTCTCTGACAACAGTGTTTAGAAGATTTGAATGTCTCTCCAAGGCTTAACCGAGGCAAGTCTCTAAACACCACAACCCCTAACCCACTTTTCTGTGATTATAAGTTATAGGTTTAAGAAGAAAAAGAAATGGAGTTGCAAGAGAGTAGTGTAGACTGTCAAAATTGTAGATCTAAGAAGAAAACTAGGGCTTGGACTTGGGCACCCACTCATTAGTCCTCTAAATTTTGAAACAGTAAAATCTCTGTGATAGCAGGAACAGGTTACAGACATTCTCGAGAGATCCCAACAAAAAGTAGGTACAGTTGACTAGGGAACTTTCTCATTAGTCCCTGACTTTTCCACACACCAAACTTTGAAATTTGGTATCTATTTGGTTGTCATTTGATATCTCTATGTGCGATCATTTTCCATAATTTGTCTGTTTGTTTATGATTTTATGAAATTAGGGTTTTGAGCATAATTGGACTTAATTGAATAACAAATTCACACAACTCCAATCTTCTCCTATGTTTCAAGTGACAGTAGATCTGTAGTAGATTTCTCTACTCGGTTGAATGTCCTTGAATGTTTAGTGGTGAAAGGAGGATCAACACAAGCCCTTAAAATTATCAAACCCCATTGTCATCTCCCTCTTTTTATCCTAAACATTTTGGTAAACCCATGTTTTTAATGAATTTTGTGCCTTTTTGATTGTTGTACTTCAGACTTACATTCATTTCATTCATTCATTTAGTTTTCATCTTATTGCATTTGAAAAATTACAAAAAAAATTATAAAATTTTGAAAAATTTGGCATTTTTAGCTTGCATTTTCAAATAATTTGAATTAGTTTGCATTTAATTTCATTAAATTTCTATAATTATCATCAGATCTAATTTAATTTACATAAATTCATCATTCATCATTCATTTACATTGCATTTTCATGATTAAATTGTAAAAAATTGCTTGAAATTGTGCATTTTTCATATAACCTAGTTTATGCATTAGCTAGGGTTTGTAGTTAAAATCTTGTTTCAGATTTACTACTATTTTTAAATGCTCATTAGGACTGATTTCTGATTGTAGTGTTTCATCATAGTGGTTTTCTTGCAAAATTTCATGTCTAGGGTTTGAAAACCTTGCGTTTTCACTAGATTTGGCCTTATCGTCTCTCTACAATTGCATTATAGGTGTGTTGTGAAGGATTTTTATGTATTAATTAGCTATTATTAGAGATATAATCTACTGCCTCTCCTCAAATTACTCACAACACCCTTTCTATTGGGCCTTTGCATTGAAAATTGGTGAAAAATTGCATATTTTAGGTGTATTTTCACTAGGTTTTGGCTTATCATCATTATAGGATTACATCAAAAGTGTGTTGTGAAGGATATTGTTGGTTTATTGGATTGATATTAGACATATTATTTTCTGCACCTCATCAATTTCCTTACAACACCTCTTCTTTCACTTATTTGCACTGATAAAAGTTGAAAAAATCAAGCATTTTTAGGTCATTTTCACATATAGTTTTGCATTTGTTCCTTGCATAACTTTTGAAAAGCTTTTAAAATCTGATTTCACATTGATTTCAAAACATATACACATGGCTTCTAATCACAACAATAACACTAGGTTCCCTCCTAGGCCTTACATGAAAAGAAAGGTCCCCGAACCCGAAATTGTGTTTACACAGGTCATGATAGAACAGTTGGAAACACTGAAGGACCTATTTATATCACTGTGAAGATAATGGGAAATCCTATGGATGGAACCCTTATTGATCCTAATTGCATGACTAATGTGGCAAAAAAAGTGTTCCTTTATTCACATGGTTTGATACAAGGCTTCTATGACCCTTTGGACATGATGATTAAGACACATAAGGAAACATTTATAAACACTTTTGGGAAGATATCTTTATTGGTTATTGTATTTGACAAATCCATAGAAAAATTATTTGATGTTGTCCCCATATGTGATCTTTTTTGCATAAAATTAGGACACCCATGGTTAAAGGCTATAAAAGTTGTCCCTTCAACAATTTATAATTGTGTAAAATTTCCTTTGAATGGACAAGTACATACTATTCATCACAATAGGTATAAAACTTTGGTTACAAGACAACACTTTAGCCGTGACTACTTTTGGGAACAATCTGAACTAGAACCAAAGCCACAAATGGATTTTAACTTTTTGAGCTATAGAAACTACAAAACACAATTATTACATCAAGTGGCCGGTCCTTCTATTCAAAAAACAATAAGAGACGAACAACCTACATTTGAAGAGCATCCTAGACCAAAAGGAAAAGGGAGATATGCTAAGGTTCCTCCACTGCAATCCTTACAAGGATCAGGTGGTAGTCGTCGAGAGCAATATATTCCACCGAAACAAATGAAATTTGACCATGGTGCTTCCTCCTCTAAAACAAAAAAAACCTATGGAAGAACAAGACATGATTTTAAAAGAGATAAATAGTAAGACAAGAATAAATAGACAAGCAAGAGAAAGGAGGAAGAGAATGAAAGGAAGCTAGGTGTGCGGAAACGCTTCCTACACTAATCTATTGAGGAGAGAGCTATGCAAATTCAAATTTATCCTAACTATTACAGCGATGTTAACCCATTAACATGAGATATAGCAGCAAAATACAAGATCCAGAAAGAAGACAGAAGAAGAGAGACAAAGATTTACAGTGGGGAAAACCCTTTTCAAGTGAAAAGCCCCACACTCAGAAACCTGCACAATGTATTAACAAATCTGAAAGAATGTTTACAATACACTTACAATGCAAGATTTAATGGTCTTCGACACTCGTGTCTGGAGTCAATCCGGCAGCATAACAGTACCTGTAAACTTGTGATACAAACTCCATCTCCAAGCACCTGTTTAAATAGAACATACAAGGCAATTTTGGACCTTTCTTGGAATGGGCGTCCAATATGGCATCTTGGACCAAAATCCACGCCTAGGGACACTTGGTCAACATTGTAGAATGTGTCTGACATTTGTCCATAGCTCCCATCCCAAAGAGGTCACCTATTTCCAAAATGGGCTATGACAGATGCTCTTACGACACTTACGACCGTCATAAAATCTGTCATAGCGGTTACAACTTACAGCTGTAAGAGAATCTATCATACACATGCTATAAATAGCATATTCTCTTACAACACATCATATTCCACCTTGGGGCACCCAAATATGCGTCATTCAAAGATGCTACATGACACATGTCATTACCCGTGTTACAACCTTCTATTCTAGACTCTTACATGTCATAGATTTGTCATAAGAATCTGTTTTGACCGTTTCGATCAAACATTCCTTACACAACATAGAAGATGCTGACACATGGCAAAATATTCCTACCACTAAGTGGGACACCTATCTCCTCATGTGAGGACAAAATAACAAGTTGTCATAATCCATGTAGGATTGACACATCACCGTGCCACATCCCACAATATGACAAAGTAGAATTTCCAATTATTTACAACATAGGCAATTGAATAATAAATACAAAAATTACAAATGCAGAGAATTACTATGGTTGAGACACCTTAATTCCCAACATTGTCCCACTTGTCGAACACCTTGTAAGAGCCAATAGAAAAATAGGATTTAACTACTATAGGCCGAGAGTCCCATAGACTCCGAACACCATCTAAACTTCTCTGTGCCCATTGGTTTCGTCAACACATCTGCAACATTCTTCAAAGTATCTACCTTCTCCAAATTTACCTTTCCATCCTCAAGCATGTCCCTCATGAAGTGAAATTGAAAATCAATGTGCTTGGTTCTAGCATGGAAAGTTGGATTCTTTGCAAGGCAAATTGCACTCTGACTGTCACGACTGATTGTGTTCTGACCTGCATCAACACCAATATCGGAACATAATCTCTTAATCCAAATGGCTTCCTTACAAGCATGGGTTGCTACCATATACTTAGCTTCTATCGTGGACAAAGTAACAACAGGTTGTTGCTTACTCATCCAACTAATAGTACCACCAAACAGTGTAAAAACATAGGCACTGGTGGATCTCCTACTATCAATGTCACCCGCCCAATCTGAATCCACAAATCCATGAATATCAATAGAATGTGGAGGTCTTGAAACATTACCATGATAGAAAATGGAATACTTGGAAGTACCCCTCAAATATCTGAACACTCTATTAACTGCATCCCAATGAACCTATCCAGGATTAGCCATAAATTGACTAAGGACTCCCACTGCTTGGGCAATGTCTAGTCTTGTGCAGACCATAACATACATCAAATTGCCAACAACACTAGCATAAGGTACTCTGTTCATGTCCTTCACCTCACTAGGAGATTTTGGACAATCCTCAACAGATAACTTTGTCCCCAAGGAAATGGGAACACACAATGGTCTACAATCTCCCATGCTGAATCTATCCAACACGGTCTTAACATACTTACTCTAACTTAACCAAAGTTTTCTGTTGGTTCTGTCTCTTTTGATTTCCATTCCTAGAATGTACCTGGCTGCCCCTAAATCTTTCATTTCAAACTGAGCTGACAACTAAGATTTAAAATCAGAAATCATATTCTTACCCTTCCCAATGACCAACATATCATCAACATACAGTGCAACAATGAGAATATGATCACCATCAAACTTATAATAAACATAGTGATCTGATTTCGATCTCACAAATCTAATTGACAACACAAAGGCATCAAACTTCAAGTACCATCTCCTAGGGGATTGCTTCAAACCATACAAAGACTTCTTAAGTTTGCAAACCAAATTTTCTTTACCTTTTAACATGTAATGCTCTGACTGTGACATGTAGATTTCCTCCTCCAAGTCACCGTGAAGGAAAGTTGTCTTCACATCCATCTATTCTACCTCCAAGTTATAAGCTGCTACGAGAGACAACAAGAATCGAATGGATGTCAACTTTGCAATGGGAGAGAAGATCTCACCATAATCTATACCCTCCACTTGTGAATACCCCTTCGCAACCAATCTGGCCTTATACTTCTCAATACTACCATCTGCACTAATCTTCTTCTTGAACACCCATTTGCATCCAATAGGTTTCCATCCAGGAGGCAAAGGCACCAAGTCCCAAGTTTGATTATTTTCCAAAGAAGCCATTTCTTCCTCCATGGCCTCCTTCTAGGAACCTGCATCCTTCATATCCAAGGCCTCTGATACAGTTCTAGGTTCATCACTATTACTGAGAAAAGCATAAGCACAACTAGAATCAAGCAATGTAAAACCAAACCTTTCAGGTTGCTTCCTTATCCGTGTAGACCTCCTCAAAAGCTGAGGTTGAGGTTCAGCTTCTTCTTCTAAGCTTTCAGAGCTGCTAGAGCTCTCCTCATCATCAGGTCCAACATTGTCTTTCTGTTGAGTCTTCTCAAGGGTGAGAGGAAACTGAACAACATCCTCTTTCTTTTCTTTTTCTTTTGGTTGCAAAATAGTGGAAGAAGGTGTAAGATCTCTAAAGATGACACTTCTTCTATACAACACTTTTTCAGCCATAGGGTCCCAAAGATTGTATCCTTTCACACCAACACCATAGCCGATGAAGATACACTTAACAGATTTGTTCTCCAACTTTGACCGCTTCTCCCTAGGCACATGTGCATATGCCTCACAACCAAAAACATGAAGATGCCTTACTGAAGGCTTTCTACCAGACCACACCTACATGGGTGTCTTTCCAACAAGAGCTGATGTAGGAGATCTATTTACCAGATAGCAAGCAGTGGCAATAGCTTCAGCCCAAAACTTTTGTTCTAGACCAGCTCCACTAGGCATACTCCTAGCCTTCTCCATCAGTGTCTTGTTCATCCTCTCCACAACTCCATTTTTCTGTGGTGTGTATGGAGTTGTCTTATGTCTTTCAATCCCAAGTTCCTTGCAATACTTATCGAATTCTATAGAACAAAACTCACCACCGTTGTTAGTTCTCAAACATTTAATCTTTTTACTAGTCTAATTTTCAGCAAAGGCTTTAAACTCCTTAAACTTGCTATAGACTTCAAATTTGCTTCTGAGAAAATAAATCCATGTCCTTCTACTATAATCATCTATAAAAGATACAAAGAATATAGATTTTGATAACGAATGAACATTAACAAGACCAAACCAATCAAAATGAATAAGGTCCAACACACCAAAAGACTTATGAGAACTCGAGTAAAACTGAACACGGTTTTGTTTTCCATTAATGCAATGTTCACAAAATTGAAACTCAAGATTACAATCATCTAACTCCTCAACGACATTCTTATTTTTCAGGGTACACAGACCCTTCTCACCAATGTGGCCAAATCTCTTATGCCATAACATTGTCTTTTCTGTAGGAAGTTTAACTTCCAATGCACGATTACAACCATCAAGACTAGAAACAATAGATTTCTTCACTACTCGTTCAAATGGTGGGGATGAAATGACTGCTGCTATCTTCCTTGAGTTAGAAGAACTATTGCATTGTGAAATGCATGCCTCCAGTTGAAACAGAGTACCTCTCTGAGTACCCTTAGCAAGCACCATAGATCCTCTGGTCATCTTACATCCTTCTTTCGAAAAGACAACCTGTACACCTGCATCATTCAAACTACTTACAGAAAGCAAGTTCCGTGCTAAGCCTGGGATGTGCATAACCCCAGAGATCCCCTTCACTCGACCATCAGGGAATCAGATAGAGACTCTTCCATGACCAACAATCTTTAGATGAGAGTCCTCACCTAGATACACCTTTCCACCATCGAACTCCTCATACTTAGTGAACCAGTTTCGATGCAAGGTCATGTGGAATGATGCACCAGAGTCGATTAGCCACACATCATCAGATGCATGGGTTGCCAGGGCTGCGATGAAGGCATCACCGTCATCTTGTGATTTGTCAGAATCTGAATCAGGATCTTTCTTCTTTTTCTTCTTCTCCTCTTTGCATTCCTTTCAGAAATGCTCGGTCTTTCGATAGTTCCAACAAAGAGCCTTGGAATTTCCATGAGATTTAGATCTCCCACAGGATTTGGATCTACCCTTCTCATCTTTCTTGTCCTTCTTCTTCCCTTTCTCCTTGGGTCTTCCACGAACTGCAAGGGCTTCTTTGGCTGCCTCAGAAGACTTTCTCCATATCTCTTCAGATAATAGTGAAGAAACCACCTCTTCCATTATGAATGTGGATGTGGTGCTTCCGATTTCCATGACAAGATGATCCCATGAGTCCGATAGAGAACAAAGCAAGGTCATACACCGATCCTCCTCATCCATCTTTACACCAATAGATGTCAATTGTGCAACCAGCATGTTAAAAGCATTCATATGCTCAGCCACAAATCCTTCATCCTCCATTCGAAGAGAATACAACTTATTTCTCAGAAAAAGTTTATTGACTAGGGATTTGGCTTGATACACATCCCCCAACTTCTTCCAAAGGAGTTTTACAGTAGCCTCCTCATGGACATTTAACAACACAGAATTGACAAGACTAAGTCTTATGAGACCCTTGGCCTTCTGATCCTTGAGATCCCACTCATCTTGAGTCATTGTAGCTGGTTTAGTTCTGCTCACACTTTCCCAAAGGTCTCGGTCAACTAACATGTCTTCCATCTTGAGCTTCCAAAGCTCAAAATTACTGCCGTTGAACTTCTCTACTTTAAACCTTCCTAATGTACTTGCCATTCCCTTGTTTCAATAAGATATAGAATGCTCTACATAGACTCCCACTCAACCTAAGATTAGCTCAAAAAACCCCTACCCAACAACTAGGACCAAAGGTGATCAAGCTCTGATACCAACTAAAAGGAAGCTAGGTGTGCGGAAACGCTTCCTACGCTAATCTATTGAGGAGAGAGCTATGCAAATTCAAATTTATCCTAACTATTACAATGATGTTAAACCATTAACATGAGATATAGAAGAAAAACACAAGAGCCAGAAAGAAGACAGAAGAAGAGATACAAAGATTTACGGTGGGGAAAACCCTTATCGGGTGAAAAACCCCACACTCAGAAACCTGCACAATGTATTAACAAATCGGAAAGAATGTTTACAATACACTTGCAATGCAAGCTTCAATGGTCTTCAACACTCATGTATAGAGTCAATCTAGCAGCATAATAGTACCTGTAAGCCTATGATACAAACTCCATCTCCAAGCACCTGTTTAAATAGAACATACAAGGAAATTTTGGACCTTTCTTGGAATGGGCGTCCAATATGGCATATTGGACCAAAACCCATGCCTAGGGACACTTGGTCAACATTGTAGAATGTGTCTGACACTTGTCCATAGCTCCCATCCCAAAGAGGTCACCTATTTCTAAAATGGGCTATGACAGATGCTCTTACGACACTTACGACCGTCATAGAATCTGTCATAGCGGTTACAACTTACAGCTGTAAGAGAATCTATCATACACATGCTATAAATAGCATATTCTCTTACAACACATCATATTCCACCTTAGGGCACCCAAATATGCCTCATTCAAAGATGCTACATGACACATGTCATTACCTATCTTACAACCTTCTATTCTCGACTCTTACATGTCATAGATTTGTCATAGGAATCTGTCATAACCATTTCAGTCAAACATTCCTTACACAACATAGAAGATGCCGACACATGGAAGCATATTCCTACCACTAAGTGGGACACCGATCTCCTCATGTGAAGACAAAATAACAAGTTGTCATAATCCATGTAGGATTGACACATCACCATGCCACATCCCACAATATGACAAAGTGGAATTTCTAATTATTTACAACATAGGCAATTGAATAATAAATACAAACATTACAAATGTAGAGAATTACCAAGGTTGAGACACCTTAATTCCCAATAGAGAAGAAAAGCATTGACCCAATGAAACACATCTCAACAAGAAAACATCTCACCTAACATTGAATCAAACCAAGATCTTAACAATGGACAACTTGAAGACAAGAATAAAAGTTGGACTATGGTACCTTATGTCCCACTTTCCTCTAACATTTGGGAAGGGAAGATGATGATTTTGATCATTGACAACCTTTAATTAGGTTATCCCTACTGGTAAGTATTTCTAACCTTGGTGGTTAGCTATGTTGCAACATTATCATCTCGTTTATGTGACCTCCCCTCTCGTGTTGTGTTTCCCCCATGTTGTGTTATGTGTTGTTTAGGCCTCCTAGGATGACCCTTGATACTGTTGTAAGGTCAAGGATACTGGGAGACCACCTCTGTTGTGACCCTTCTTCTATTTGTATCATCATTCTTCTATATCGCTTCTCTATTTTCATTGTTGTGTGTTGTGTCTTATGGGCATAGAGTTGCAGTTGGTGACTTGGGGGCACCCTCCTACATAACTATCCCTAAGGCACTTGTTCTCCTCTCTTGATTTATTGTTTACCTTCCTCTAGTGGTTCTATCTATCTGGCGGATGATGAAAAAACATATTATACTGATATAGACCTAGTGTCCCTTCAGCGAGAAATCAAAAAAATGGACCCAGTCCATACATGACAATGGGGTTGATATATATTATCTGATGCTTGGCTAGTAGAATCACACTATGTGATACTCTGATGTATCTTATCACACTTACAAAACATAACAATATTGTTTCTCAGTGCACTTTTTCTATCTTAGATCTTGCTTTCCTCATCTCTTTATGTGAATGATTACATGCGTTGTTTTTTATCATGATTATATGGATGCTAACACCTTTTCTTGTAGGAAATTGTGTGTTTGTGGGAACATTTGGTGATCGTGAAGTACATGTCACCTCCGAGGAGCATGGGCTTTGCGAGAGCTCATGTTCCCTTGTGTGTTTTCTGTCTACCTTAATGTGCTTGATATCGGTACATGATATCAACCACCTTAAGGTGGGGGCATAGATAAGGTAAGCTGTCTGATTTAGATGCTAGCAAAGTGTGTTTGTAAAGCTTGAAATCTAGTGCAATCATTTAAGCCCTCTTCGAAGGCAGGATATTGTTCATATCCTTTTTATTTTAAGACCTCTGTGTGAGGCGAGGATGGTGTATTTCTCGAGGAGATTGCACATCCTGTCATTTTCAAAAAGTGCTTTGAGCAGGTGGGGTGGATCTGAGACTATCCTAACCCTTAAGCATGTCTTCAAAAATTGTTGTGGTGAAGCCCAATTGTTAGTGTATTCCTATAATGTGCCTGAGATGGCTGCGAACCTAGCAATAGGTTTCTTCCATCGCTTGTTTGTCATGTTTTCTCTGTGTCTTCCATGTGTGTGTGTATGGCGTGTTTGTTTCCAAGCATAGTTTCAAGACCAGTGGCAATGAGCTCCTCCTATGCTTTGGGATTTGTATGGTGTGTTTGTTCTCAAGTGTAGTTTCAAGACTGGTGATGGTGAGCTCCTCCTACACTTTGGGAATTGTTTGGCGTGTCTATTGCCCCTTATGCAATTTCAAGATTGGTGGCGATGAGCTCCTCCTACATTTGGGTTGTGTGTTTACTTTCCTTGTACTTGCATTTGCATTTTATATATGAGAAAATGAAAAAGAAAATAATCATTGCATACACTGTATTCACTATATTTTGCATCTCTTCAATTCCATCTTCTCTATGTTTTGCGTGATTGTAACTGCCTTCTCCATGTTTTGCATGCCTATTACTATCTTCATTGTGATTGGCATGTCTTCTCCGTGCTTGGCGTGTTTGTTGTGTTTGTTGACCTTACTTTAATGCATGTATTGGTCTTGCGTTTATGCATACATTAAAGTGGGGGCTAAATGTTACGTTGGAAAATGTCCCCTTGGGGGATTTTCCCTCCTAAGGTTTATCTCTTGGGTCCTTTACAATGCATTTAGGTCATCTTGCATGTTAATGATAACTCTTGATGAGAAAACCCCTGAGTTTCATGGAAAATGGGACCTAGGGTATGTGTTTATCATGAATCCTGCCTAAAATAGAGGTGAGGACATGGGCGCCTGTGCCCTAGTCCTACCCTATTTTAGGTCAGGACCTATTTTTGTGTGTCAGTTATGTAACCGTTATTAGGTCCTATGTTGACACCTCAAGTTTGAATTATGAATTCCTTAGCAGGAATGTTTGTAGTTGCATATATAAGCATGATTAGTGATTCATTTGTAAACTAAATGGCATTTTTGATCTATGAGCTTTTTTTAAAGTGATTCAAGGCTTTCATTGTGTTGCAGAGAAGTATTGTGTTGTTATTGTGCTTGTTTGTTGCATATTTGATTCCATCTCCTCATGGAATGAAGAGCTTCTTCCTTCCATGATATCTACACTACAAGGTGATGTCAATTGTGTTTTCTATCATTTATCTTTTGGATTTTGCCTCTATCCCGCATAGATACACACTCTTTATCTAACAACAGTGTTTAGAAGACTTGAATGTCTCTCCAGCGCTTGATCAAGGCAAGACTCTAAAGACCACAACCCCTAACCCACTTTTCTATGATTGCAGGCTATAGGTTTCGGAAGCGAAAGAAGTGGAGTTATAAGAGAGTGGTGCAGACTATCAGAATTGCAAATCTGAGAAGAAAACTAGGGCTTGGACTTTTGTGCCCACTCATTAGTCCTCTAGATTCTAAAGCAGTAAAATCTCTATGACAGTAGGAATAGGTTATAGACATTCCTTAGAGATCCTGACAAAAAGCAGGTACAGGACTAGGGTGCCTACTCATTAGTCCCTGACTTTTCTGGACACTGAACTTTCAAATCTGGTATGTATTTGGTTGTCATTTGATATCTCTGTGTGTGATCATTTTCTGTAATTTGTCCATTTGTTTACGATTTTACGAAATTAGGGTTTTGAGCATAATTGGACTTAATTGAATAACAAATTCACACAATTCCAATCTTCCCCTATGTTCCAAGTGACAGAAGATCTGTAGTATAGTTCTCTACTTGGTTGAATGTCCTTGAATGTTCAGTGGTGAAAGGAGGATCAACACAAACCCTTAATATTATCAAACCCCATTGCCATCTCCCTCTTTTTATCCTAAACAAACTCAAATGGATTTTGGCATGATAAGGATATTAATGGCTTAAGATGATGGTATTTTGGCATAATAATGATACTATGGGATGAGATGAAAATGGCTTGGGGTGAGCTTGCATTTATAGGCATTTTAGAGGGGAATTGAGATCAATGGTTGAGATTCAAAGTTCAAATCCAATGGTGGAGATGAGAAGATGAGATGGAGGGCTAGATCTTCATCAATAAAAATGAAGGGTTGTGATTATTTTGTAATTTTTTATTCACCTTGGGAAGTCTTTGCATTAATGAGGATTAGGACTTGTGAGGAAATAAAAAATTAATTTCCTTAGGAGAAGGTGGGATTAAAAATTTGATTTTATTGGTGAATGGGATGACATATGTGTTCATTTGGCAAACACATGGGTGAGCTCTTTGCATTAAAAAGAGCTCTAACATGAAAGAGGAAAGGTGAGGGGGAAGGATCATGTGACTCGTTTGAATAAAAAGTAATGTTTTATTCAAAAGGTGTGGGGATAGGTGTTAAACAAGGTTTGACCCACTTAATTAATGAGCCTGTAGAAAATTAGTGAGCATGTTAATTAGTGGTTAAAACTAATCAAATAAGGGTTTATTTAATTAATTTGGGTTTAGGGGCTAGGTAGGTTAGAGTAGCTAATTAAATAATTGGTATTTATTTAATTAGGCTAGGTTTAGGCTATAGGATAGGGGAGATTAATTAAATAAGCATGTTTTATTTAATTAATCTAGATTAGGGGATGGAGATATTAATCAAATAAATATTTAGAATATTTATTTCATTAATTGAGAATGATAGTCTAAGGTTTAGTAATAAATTAATTGAATTAATTCAATTACTAGGGAATAATTAGTGATGAATGGCTAAGGATGAGTGCTTAGGATTAATTACTTAATTAATTTTGATTTTATTTAATTAATTGGTGGAAGGGATAATTAGTAGTGTAATTGATGTAGGAAAATGGCTTGTGGGGTTGAGACATTTTCAGGTGTCTATATTTTCCCTTCTTTGATGTGGCATCATGACCGAGTAGGGGATGGCGTCAGGTCAAAGAATTTTGCCCCAACTGACGGGAAGGAATGGAAATGGATGAGGGATGCTCCCTTGAGAGATCAGGTGAAAATCAAACTCTCAAAAAGGAGAGAAAGGAGGTGAAAAAGGGATTCAAGATAGGAAATGGGGTTGATAGAAGAAAAATCGGAAGAAAACGGGTAAGATTTGTGGCTTGGGGAGAAGAAACGGTGAATTAGGGTTGACATGACAACTATAGATAGGCAAAAGTGGGCCCAACATGCCACATTTACACACCTAAACTGACTGGACTAGAGAGAGAAGAGTGAGAGAAATGGCACAACCAAGCTTCCCATGACACCAACACCGATCTGAGAAAGTACAAGAGTACCAAAAGATGGAGGAGACTGGCGCACGGGTATGTCAACTAACCCTACTTTGTCATTTTTTAGGTTTCGGGTCATTTATGGGGTCAGAAAAGGGTAGGTTAATGATTAGCGCCAACATGTAGCCACACAACATAGTAGGTTAGCACATTATCACCTTAGGCTAGATTAGCACTGAAAGGTTGGGTAGGAAAATGATAGTTTTAGTGTTAAATGTTGGTGGATTAGTGTTATCGGGTGGATTAGTGCTAGGTTTTGGGGGGTTTAGCACAATCATATCGATTAGTGCAAACCCCTAGGGATTAGCGCAATTGTCTCAATTAGCACATTAGGCTAGTGGATTAGTACAAACATTTGGTTTAGCACCAGGTTTTAGGGCAGTCAGGTCGTCCAGGCAAATTAGCACTGAACATTGGGGAAATGGCACAATTGTCTCGATTAGCACTAATGGGCTTTGTACTAGTACAATTGTCTAGATTAGTGCCATCAGTCTGTGGTTTAGTGCCATTGTCTGGATTGATGCCTTAGGTGGATGGATTAGCACATTTCTCTGGTATAGTACCAAATGTTAATGGTTTAGCACCATGGCACTATTTTTAGAAAATGGGTTAATTTGCATTATTTTTTGAACACAGGTTAATTTGCTAGAGATTTTGTTGGAACATGGGTATGAGATGCAGACCAAAACTTGCACTTGCAGATCATCAATCATGTCAGCTATCATCACTGATCATCACTAATTGCTCAATAAACAACTTCTATACATCCAGAATTAAGATCATTCACAAGGTTAGCCTGTTCTTCTTCCATTTGTTCTATCAAACTAAAACTTGATACTCAGAAGCTAATATCTTTTGAGTCGTCCATCACCAGAGGACAAAACTCTAGATTTAGAGTGTCTTGACAATGCTTTCAACTAATTTAGATCCCCAGCAAACCATGCCTTTCCACTAGGGAGATCCGGATGAAGATACCGGACCTTGTCACCTACTCTGTTCCTAACTGCCTGGACTTAGACCAATTCTGATTCTGACTTCTAGTGTGAACAAATTATGTTATGCGGATGAATGGGATGAACTTAGTTGCCATCAATGACAACACCTATCAATGCAAAGTAGTGTCTCTTACCAACAGAAGGTTGTGAGGTATTAGGAACATTGTTTGATGAAGATGGTTGGGCTTAGAAGGTGGATTTGGTACCTTAGCACCATTTTGGATCAAGAACTCTAGATATTTATTAGGATCCAACTTTAGGATTCAGTCTAATAAGTCCATGGAGTTGGCATCTTGCATAAAGTATATGACATCTTGATTGGCATTGTTACTAGTGGATGGTAGTTGTTGGGTTCCCCACATGGATTTATCATAGCATTGTTATCATAGGATGTTTTTTGTTGGATTATTAGGACATTGTTTTTGTCGGTGTTTGGCATTCCAAATGTCCTTTGTGGCTCCATTTATGTGTTCTTCCTAACTTGGGAGCTTGTTTGTGGCATGCAATGAAGAAGTGTGGATTGGTTTTGGGATCATAGGTGAATGAACATTATGACCTTAGGAATTGATTTTCAAAATTTTTGGGCCAAAGTGGATAGAATGAATGGATAATTTTATGATAGGATATGTAGATCTGATTTAAGGATACTTTAGGTAATTTGGATGATGATTTGGGATGATTTTGATAAAGGATGATTAAGTCAAAAGAGGACCCAAATAAATCTAGATCTTAAGGATTTTAAAGATATTTTCCTCTCCTTACTTAAGGTAGACTAAGACACTTAAGCAAAAGGGAATGGGGATTATTTTACTTGGGGTAGACAAGACCTCCAAGCAAAATAGGATCCGTAGAATTCACTAACTTAGGAGTAGTGTAGGCTCCTAATCCAATTCACTCTAAGGTTGATAAGACTACTTTATAAAAGAACTTAAGGTAGACAAATGCTTAAGCTTTTTATAAATTAGATGATGGGGGATGAGATCTAATTTAAGTTTGCACAAATTTGATTTTGAAGAATGATTGGGATATTAATTTGATTTGATTTGGATAAGGTTGATTGATGTTTAGATGATGATTTGATTTGGTTTGGATAAGATTTGGATAATTGGATTAAGGTTGGGATGATTTGTATTTGGGTTGGATTTTGGTTATGGCTCAGAGGCTATTGTTATTTTGAGTTGGGGGAAATTGTGGTGAAAGGTTTGAATGATGTTGATTAAATATGGAATGGGGGGAATGAGGATAAAGGTCCAAAATAAAAATCGAGATGTTTCCTAAGGTCAAATGATAGGATGTGGGATGGAAATTTGACAAAGGATGGACTTAGATAGATAATGGATGATTTTGGGGTGATTTTAAAATGTTGCCACGTCACAAGGATGGTGAAATTATATTTGGAAGATCAACTATAGGTCAATGGATGATTATTGAGCATAGGAACCAAAGGTGCTAAAAGGTTAGCCTAAGGCACTAATAGAGGAACTGTATGCGCTGAAGGATAAGCTTAAGGCACTGACAAATAAGTTTTTGGTGCTAACAGACAAGCCAATGGCACCAACAAAGAGCCCAATGGCATCAAACAAAGAACCTAAGGTGCTATTTTTTTGTTCAAAAGGGCAAAATTGATTTGATTTTGTGGAAAATTTTGGATCTTTTGGCTTCAAAAGTTCTTGGCAAGAAATTAAACAAGCAAGAAGACACAATGGCTTGACTTTAATGTATAGAATTGAACTTTTGGATTTTAGCATTTACGAGTTTTGACAAAGAAGACACACCATTCACATGAACATCCTAGAAATTATTTGAGTAGGAGTGTCACATCTAATAGACCCACTCAGGTGCGGCTTCAATCTCCATTTTTAGAAAATGGTGATTTCCACCCCCTTGATACCATCTACCATTGCTTGGTTGGATAGGGAATGCAAGGTCATGGACCACCTTACACCCCTTATCTTGGAGACGAGATGTCTTGCCCAAAGATTATTCCAACTCAAGATAATGGAGGTAATTGCATGGGCGCTTCTCCTCCTACGACAGGGATGCACCATGGATATGATAGTTGAAGGTCTTATGCTAGGCTTGAACAAGCTTCTAGGGAGTCCTCAATATACGCAAGGTACATGAGGCACAAACTATGAACACTAGCCCATTGAAGGGATGTGGCACAAGTGATTAAGCAAGCACCACTTCACCTTGTGTCTGAAATCACCTGGGATCCCAAGGGTGTCCCAAATGACAACGTGACTAGATTAGGGTACAAGTTTCCTTCTCCCCCCTTTGATATATCCTGCCAGTACACATGGTTGAGGTCATCCCTTGGGGTGAAGAAATCCCCAAGTAGGCCTCCTAAGAATAAATTAACCCTTGCTTTTGATCACCTAAGATCACATGAAGCGCAAGGGGAGAGCATACACAAAAAGAGTAACCCCTTCATGATACACTAAACTAAGAAAGTTTGCAAGTAGACTTTTGATCCCCAAGATCACCCTAAGGTATGAGGGGAGAGCATACGTCTACAAGAAAACAAGACATGGCAAACAAGATTGATTACCCCTACTCTAACCGTAGTGCAACTAAAAGCTAGTGATAAAAAAATGAGACTTTAACAGTGAATCTGCACCAAACAAGTCAATAGTTTTGAAAATAGGTCTTGGATAGACATTTTGGATACCTGTAAGAATGAGTTAGATACCTGTAAAACCTGCAAATTCTGTCAAAAAGAAGGTGTTGAAACAGAGGATAAATGCACTGACATATAGACTAAATGCTCTAAACAAAGAGCTAAAGGCACTAAAGTAGAGAACTACTGCACTAAAATAGAGCCCTAAAGCGTTAAAATAGAGGCTAAATGTATTACGACAGTGACAAACTGCACTAAAACATAATATTAATGCATTAAAATAGATTCAAACTGTGCTAAAATAGTGATTAAAAGCAAATTTATCCTTCAATGCAAACCAAAGCATTCCAGTTCTTTCTATTTTTTATAAGTGCTAGGCCCTTATCCTTTAATGCAAAATTTAATTGTTTGATGTGCTGGAAAAGCCTAGAATGAATATAAATTATTTTATAAAAAAAAAATCAAAGAGTATTGAGAGTTTTTTTTTTAAATCTAAAAATTTGGGAATATTTTTTAAATAATAGAAATTTCTATTAAAGAATTTAAAATAAAAGATATATATATATATATATATATATATATATATATATATATAGCTCACTCACCACCAAAATCTAACTATGTATATATATATTTGATTGGTAATGTAAGGATATTTAGGTTGGCCCACTCTAGTGGAGGTCATAAGGGGGACCTCATATTAGAGCATAGGATCCACTTAAGAGCCACACACACTTTCAAATCGACTTAAGAGCCACTAGAAGACCAAGAGTCACTACATAGAACCACACTAGAAACCACCAACAGAGCCACCATGGAAGTCCAAGAGCCACAAATCCACTTAAGAGCCACTAGAAGACCAAGAGTCACCACAGAAGTCCAAGAGCCACGAATCCACTTAAGAGCCACTAGAAGACCAAGAGTCACCACACAGAACCACACTTGAAACCACCAACTGAACCACCATGAAAATCCAAGAGCCACATCTTAAAGTTCCAACTATAGGTGTTACTTGGGGGATTTGAACTTGGATCTCCATCTTGAGAACCTTATGGCCTTGCCATTAAGCCCAACCCCCCCTCTCTCTCTCTATCACACACACACATACACACAACCAGATTTGACAATGAGAGCAAACAAGGGTAGCTTCTTCTGGAGGTGGCGAAAGGAATTCAGCAAGGAAAAATTTGACGAATCAACCTCTGGCGAAAATGAGGTTCTTTCATCATGCCCTGATATTGACATTATGGAAAAATGTGTAGGTGAGGTGGATATGCTTCTCAACACAACAATCATCTATCATTTCATAGGCCCTAAACTACAAAGAGCCCAAATTCAGACATGGGTTGAGGAAAACTAGAAGATACCATGTATTTTAAAATTCCTTCCAAAAGGTTTTTTTAGTGTTGTATTCTTATCCAAAATAGATAGAGACATAATCTTGAAGCGTAAGTCATGGCGAATGGATGAAATCCCCCTCTATATCCAGAAATGGATCCCAAATTTTGATCCTACAATTTATGAACCTTACGACATGGGCCTAAATGGATCCGGTTGTATAATCTATTGTTTAAGTGGAAAAAGGGGGATGAGGTTGAAGTGTAGTTAAGGTAAATTTAGTCAAATCCACCTTTCACCAATAGCATTCAAAGGACAACAATCGAGCTAAGTCACTATAGATGGAGAGGACTCAGCTACATGTTGATGTCACTTAGGAATGATATGGAAAGATAGATTAGATTGCTAGATATGTCAAACCCTAGTTTAATTAAGCCTTAAACCCTAATTATATGATTCCGGATATAGACGAACGAAATATGACAAATGATCACACAAGAAGGCATTAAGTACAAATTAGAAACATACCAGGATTCAGATTTCCAGAAGCAAAAACTTTGGGGACAAGGGGGTGGATGCCCGAGTCTGATAGGGCAACTTTTTTGCAGATTTGGAATAATGATCTGTATCAGATTGCAACCTACTTCAGAGTTTCTAGAAAAGCCAAAATGGAGGACTATGGGGTGGGTGCCCTAGTCCAGAGGGGAATATTCTCTACTCTTTTCTTCAGATCCTAATTCTCTATCTTTTGCTCTGGTTCTCTGCAACTTCACTCTGCAAGATCCCGCACTTGTAACTTGCAATCATAAGAGAGGGGTTGGGGGTTGTGGTGTTTAGGAGCTTGCCTTAGTCAAGCCCCAGAATGGCATTCAAGCCTTCCAACACCATTGTTAGATAAAGTATGTGTCCTTGGTGGACAGAGGTAAATTCAAATGATAAGATAGATTGATTGAAACATAAATAGATATCACCTTAGAGGTGAAACCCTCATAGAGATGAAGATCCTTCAAATCATGAGGAAATGAGTTGATGGAGCCAAATCTGCAACAAAAACATACAAACACAACACAATTCTAGTATGCAACACAATGAATGCCTTGAATTCTCTTTTCTTGATGATAATAAGTTTGCCTTATCTATCTAGGTTTAAAATGAAGTCCTAAACATGTTTATATATATATTCCTACTAACATTCGTAATTCAAATTGAAAAGGCCGACAAAGGGAAACCTTTTAATGGTAATAAACTAACACATTTAAATTTGGGTCCATGCAAAATAGGTCTGGACTAAAGCACAGGCGCCCAAGTCCATAGGCCTATTTTTAGTCATGATTTAGCATTGAAGTGGACCCCTAAGCCCCATTTGACTTGGGTTTTGGGGGATTTTGCTCCGGGATGAGTTTTACACATGCATGATTAAACTAAGGGGACCTAGGAGCTAAACTAGGAGGTAAAAAGTCCAAGGGGAACATTTTACGACATAATATTTAGCCCCCACTTTAATGTATGTATTATCTTGTGATCCATACATGCATTAAAATATGGTCAAAAACACATCAAACACACCAAGCACACGAAGCTAAGGCATACACAAATATTGAGGAACTATCTCTAGCCCCTAGCCTCAGGTAAGCACTAGAAAATACATTGAAGACACACAAGACACAATGAAGATAGTAGGAAGCACACAAAACATGAAGAATACAGTAGGAAGCATGTAAAACATGGTGAAGACATGAGAGCAGTCACGCAAAACATGATGACTACATTGATATAACATTTTCATATATGAAATAAAATCCTACCTAAGGGGTGGGGCAAGCTCACTGCTATGCCCTTGAAACCACCAAAAACATGCAATACAAAACCCAAAATGTAGTGGGAGATCATCGCTATGCCCTTGATACTACACCAAGGGGAAAACATGCCAAACAAAGCCTGAGTGTGGGGGGAGCTCATTGCTACACCCTTGATACCACATAAGGGGGAAGACATGCCAAACAAAACCTGAGTATGGGGGGGGCTCATCATTATGCCCTTGATACTACACAAGGGGGAAGACACATAAAGAAGACACACAGAATACATGAGAGCCTTATAGTATGTCATAGACATACTATACATCTTATACATGGCAAACATGAGCGATGGAAGGAGCTTATTGCTAAGTCCCACCATCTAAAACATGTTATAGACGCACTTAACAGTTGAGCTTATGCTACAACAACCGCCAAAGACATGTTTAAGGGAGGATAGATCAGGATCCAACTCCACCTCTCAATGAGGACTTTGCATAAAAGGATGTGCACTAGCTCAAGAGATACACCATCCCGCCTTTCGTAGAAGGGTTTTGTATAAAAGGATATGCACTAGCTCAAGAGATACGTAATCCCGCCTCGTGGAGAGGGCTTTTTTATTGCAATTTAAATAAGGATGTGCACTAGCTCAAGAGATACACCATCCTGCCTCATAGAGAGGGCTTACAAACATGCTTCGTTAGTGTCAAAATCATCAAATAGATACCATTATATATGCCCCCACATTAAGGTGGTTGATTTCACTTACCAATATCAAGCACATTAATGTAGAGAGAAAAATGCAAGGGAACAAGAGCTCTTGCAAAGCCCATTCCCCCGAGGTGATATGTGCTTATGATCACCGAATGTTCCCACAAACACATTGATAAGATATACTAAGATTAGAAAATCACATAAAATCTATGCATGTATTAGATCACATTCAAGAAAACAAGGCTACACTAACGGGTTTAGATCCAAGTATAGTCATTGGGCCTATATTGCATGTATCTCAAGACCGAGTGTAACAAAAAGGTGAGATACAAAACAATCCAAAGTGCACTGAGCAGCTGTATTGCAAAGGTTTGTTAGAAGAGATAAGACAACATGATGCATCACATGGAGTGGTTCTACTAGTCAAGCATCAGATATATATATATATATATCAACCCCATCTTCATATATGGACTAGGTCCATTTTTGCTTACTTACTGAAGGGACATGCGGTCCGTATTAGTATCTGTTTGTTTTCATCATCCACCAACTAGGTAGAATCACTGAAGAAGGTAAACAATAAAAATGAGAGAGGAGAACAAGTGCCTTAGGAACACCATGTAGGAGGATTCCCCCAAAACATCAACCACAATGCTATGCCCCTAAGGCACAACACAACAATAAAATAGAGGAGAGTCAACGTAGAAGAATGATGAAACAAATAGAAGAATGGTCACAACAGAGGCAGTCTTCCGGTATCCTTGACCTTACAAGAGTATCAAGGGTCATCCAAGGATACCTAAACAACACATAACACATCACAGGGGAACACAACACATAAGAGAAGGTCACGTAAGCGAGAAAAGGTACAAAGATGACCAACAGGGTTAGAAATACTTACCTATTTACACAACTGAACTAGCAGTTGTCGTCAAACAAATCATCTTCCTCCTAATCTCAAATGCAAGAGGAAAGAGGTACATAGGGTACAATTGCCTAACTTAGATCACCGTCATTTGATTCTTCAACATTAAGCTCTTCTTTATTTTTTTCAATGTTAGGTGGTGGAATGTTCTCTTGTTGAGGTGTTGGTTTTTGAGCTAAAGCTTGTCTTCTCTTTCTCCTTTCTTTTTCTTGTCTATTTCTTATTGTTTTGTTGGTGATGTTTGCAAAAGTATTGTCATGATTTTCCATAGTCTTTGACATTTTAAAGGAGGAAGGTTGTACTAGATTAACTGTTTGTGATGAAATGTTTTGTTCTTTATGGGTATCTCCTGATCCTTGTAAGGATGACGGAGGAGGAACCTCAGTAAAGATTCCCTTTCCTTTCGGTCTAGGGGGTTCTTTTGATTCAGGTGGCTCTTCACTTATGTTTTGTTTGGGAGGAGCTCCAACAAATTTTGTTATCAATTTTTCTTTGTATCATTGGTATGACAAGAATATTTGATCTTTTCGTGATTTAAGAGGTTCAATAAGTTGTGGCCAAAAATAATCAAGATTGAAGTTCTTTCAAGTAACCATAAGTTTCCACTTGCTATGATGAATAGTATGCACACTTCCATTGAGATGAAATTTTACACATTTATGAATTGTTGAGGGGACAAGTTTCATGGCCTTGAGCCATGGATGGCCTAATTTTATATAGAAGAGGTCGGATGTAGGTATAATATCGAATGATTGTTCCAAAGCTTTCTCAAATACCATGATCAATAAAGTAATCTTCCCTATAGATGGGAGGAAAGCTCCAGTATGTGTTTTAATGATCATGTCGATAGGTTCATAAGTTTCTTGCAAGAATCAAATCAAATGTATAAAGGAACTCCTTCGTAGGCACATTAGTTGCACAATTAGAATCAATAAGGGCTCCTCTTGTGGATTTTTCCATTACTTTCACTACAATGTAAAGAGGTCCTTCAACACTTCCATTTGTTCTATCATATGGTGTAAAGACTAATTCAAGTTTAGGAAGTTTCCTTTTCATTTAAACCCTAGGAGGGAACATAGTGTTTTTGTGATGAGAAGCCATGCATGTGAGATTATTTCGCACCAAAGCACTTGTTTGAGGAAAACGGGTTCTAAAAGACACACGGAGTTCACAACAAACAAAGTGAATAAGATGGAAATATTACCACACAACAAGGCAAGATGAATGGTTTGAAAGATTTATTAAATAAATTTGTGAAAGTGTATAAACCCCTGCATGTGTCACAAAACAGGTGATTTATACCTTTCAAAAGCCTTTAATCTCCTTCACTCCTTGATAAGGTGGAGGAGAGATGCACCCAAGACTCTCCTAGCTTTACCCAAGTAGAGAATATGTATGTGGATTTATCTCAAATTTAATACAATATGAAATCTGTTACGTCAAAAAATATCCCCTTGGGGGCTTTTCCCTCTTGAGGTTTAGCTCCTGGGTCCTTTACAATGCATTTAGGTCATCTTGCATGTTAATGATGGCTCTCAATGAGAAAACCCTTGAGTTTCATGGAAAATGGGACCTAGGGGATGTGTTTATCATGAATCTTGCCTGAAATGGGGGGGGACTTGGGTGCCCGCGCCTTAGTCCTACCCTATTTTAGGTCAGGACCTATTTTTGTGTGTTGGTTATATGACTGTTATTAGGTCCTATGCCAACACCTCAAGTTTGAATTACGAATTTCTTAGACAGAATATTTGTAGTTGCATATATAAGCATGATTAGTGATTCATTTGTAAACTAGATAGAATTTTTGATCTATGAGCTTATGTTAAAGTGATTCAAGGCTTTCATTGTGTTGCAGAGCAGTATTGTGTTGTTATTGTGCTTGTTTGTTGCAGATTTGATTCCATCTCCTCATGGCATGAAGAGCTTCTTCCTTCCATGAGATCTACACTGCAAAGTGATATCAATTATGTTTTCTATCATTTATCATTTGGATTTTTCCTCTATCCCACGGGGATACGCACTCTTTCTCTGACAACAGTGTTTAGAAGATTTGAATGTCTCTCCAAGGCTTAACCGAGGCAAGTCTCTAAACACCACAACCCCTAACCCACTTTTCTGTGATTATAAGTTATAGGTTTAGGAAGAAAAAGAAATGGAGTTGCAAGAGAGTAGTGTAGACTGTCAAAATTGTAGATCTAAGAAGAAAACTAGGGCTTGGACTTGGGCACCCACTCATTAGTCCTCTAAATTTTGAAACAGTAAAATCTCTGTGATAGCAGGAACAGGTTACAGACATTCTCGAGAGATCCCAACAAAAAGTAGGTACATTTGACTAGGGAACTTTCTCATTAGTCCCTGACTTTTCCACACACCAAACTTTGAAATTTGGTATCTATTTGGTTGTCATTTGATATCTCTATGTGCGATCATTTTCCATAATTTGTCTGTTTGTTTATGATTTTATGAAATTAGGGTTTTGAGCATAATTGGACTTAATTGAATAACAAATTCACACAACTCCAATCTTCTCCTATGTTTCAAGTGACAGTAGATCTGTAGTAGATTTCTCTACTCGGTTGAATGTCCTTGAATGTTTAGTGGTGAAAGGAGGATCAACACAAGCCCTTAAAATTATCAAACCCCATTGTCATCTCCCTCTTTTTATCCTAAACATTTTGGTAAACCCATGTTTTTAATGAATTTTGTGCCTTTTTGATTGTTGTACTTCAAACTTACATTCATTTCATTCATTCATTTAGTTTTCATCTTATTGCATTTGAAAAATTACAAAAAAAATTATAAAATTTTGAAAATTTTGGCATTTTTAGCTTGCATTTTCAAATAATTTGAATTAGTTTGCATTTAATTTCATTAAATTTCTATAATTATCATCAGATCTAATTTAATTTACATAAATTCATCATTCATCATTCATTTACATTGCATTTTCATGATTAAATTGTAAAAAATTGCTTGAAATTGTGCATTTTTCATATAACCTAGTTTATGCATTAGCTAGGGTTTGTAGTTAAAATCTTGTTTCAGATTTACTACTATTTTTAAATGCTCATTAGGACTGATTTCTGATTGTAGTGTTTCATCATAGTGGTTTTCTTGCAAAATTTCATGTCTAGGGTTTGAAAACCTTGCGTTTTCACTAGATTTGGCCTTATCGTCTCTCTACAATTGCATTATAGGTGTGTTGTGAAGGATTTTTATGTATTAATTAGCTATTATTAGAGATATAATCTACTGCCTCTCCTCAAATTACTCACAACACCCTTTCTATTGGGCCTTTGCATTGAAAATTGGTGAAAAATTGCATATTTTAGGTGTATTTTCACTAGGTTTTGGCTTATCATCATTATAGGATTACATCAAAAGTGTGTTGTGAAGGATATTGTTGGTTTATTGGATTGATATTAGACATATTATTTTCTGCACCTCATCAATTTCCTTACAACACCTCTTCTTTCACTTATTTGCACTGATAAAAGTTGAAAAAATCAAGCATTTTTAGGTCATTTTCACATATAGTTTTGCATTTGTTCCTTGCATAACTTTTGAAAAGCTTTTAAAATCTGATTTCACATTGATTTCAAAACATATACACATGGCTTCTAATCACAACAATAACACTAGGTTCCCTCCTAGGCCTTACATGAAAAGAAAGGTCCCCGAACCCGAAATTGTGTTTACACAGGTCATGATAGAACAGTTGGAAACACTGAAGGACCTATTTATATCACTGTGAAGATAATGGGAAATCCTATGGATGGAACCCTTATTGATCCTAATTGCATGACTAATGTGGCAAAAAAAGTGTTCCTTTATTCACATGGTTTGATACAAGGCTTCTATGACCCTTTGGACATGATGATTAAGACACATAAGGAAACATTTATAAACACTTTTGGGAAGATATCTTTATTGGTTATTGTATTTGACAAATCCATAGAAAAATTATTTGATGTTGTCCCCATATGTGATCTTTTTTGCATAAAATTAGGACACCCATGGTTAAAGGCTATAAAAGTTGTCCCTTCAACAATTTATAATTGTGTAAAATTTCCTTTGAATGGACAAGTACATACTATTCATCACAATAGGTATAAAACTTTGGTTACAAGACAACACTTTAGCCGTGACTACTTTTGGGAACAATCTGAACTAGAACCAAAGCCACAAATGGATTTTAACTTTTTGAGCTATAGAAACTACAAAACACAATTATTACATCAAGTGGCCGGTCCTTCTATTCAAAAAACAATAAGAGACGAACAACCTACATTTGAAGAGCATCCTAGACCAAAAGGAAAAGGGAGATATGCTAAGGTTCCTCCACTGCAATCCTTACAAGGATCAGGTGGTAGTCGTCGAGAGCAATATATTCCACCGAAACAAATGAAATTTGACCATGGTGCTTCCTCCTCTAAAACAAAAAAAACCTATGGAAGAACAAGACATGATTTTAAAAGAGATAAATAGTAAGACAAGAATAAATAGACAAGCAAGAGAAAGGAGGAAGAGAATGAAAGGAAGCTAGGTGTGCGGAAACGCTTCCTACACTAATCTATTGAGGAGAGAGCTATGCAAATTCAAATTTATCCTAACTATTACAGCGATGTTAACCCATTAACATGAGATATAGCAGCAAAATACAAGATCCAGAAAGAAGACAGAAGAAGAGAGACAAAGATTTACAGTGGGGAAAACCCTTTTCAAGTGAAAAGCCCCACACTCAGAAACCTGCACAATGTATTAACAAATCTGAAAGAATGTTTACAATACACTTACAATGCAAGATTTAATGGTCTTCGACACTCGTGTCTGGAGTCAATCCGGCAGCATAACAGTACCTGTAAACTTGTGATACAAACTCCATCTCCAAGCACCTGTTTAAATAGAACATACAAGGCAATTTTGGACCTTTCTTGGAATGGGCGTCCAATATGGCATCTTGGACCAAAATCCACGCCTAGGGACACTTGGTCAACATTGTAGAATGTGTCTGACATTTGTCCATAGCTCCCATCCCAAAGAGGTCACCTATTTCCAAAATGGGCTATGACAGATGCTCTTACGACACTTACGACCGTCATAAAATCTGTCATAGCGGTTACAACTTACAGCTGTAAGAGAATTTATCATACACATGCTATAAATAGCATATTCTCTTACAACACATCATATTCCACCTTGGGGCACCCAAATATGCGTCATTCAAAGATGCTACATGACACATGTCATTACCCGTGTTACAACCTTCTATTCTAGACTCTTACATGTCATAGATTTGTCATAAGAATCTGTTTTGACCGTTTCGATCAAACATTCCTTACACAACATAGAAGATGCTGACACATGGCAAAATATTCCTACCACTAAGTGGGACACCTATCTCCTCATGTGAGGACAAAATAACAAGTTGTCATAATCCATGTAGGATTGACACATCACCGTGCCACATCCCACAATATGACAAAGTAGAATTTCCAATTATTTACAACATAGGCAATTGAATAATAAATACAAAAATTACAAATGCAGAGAATTACTATGGTTGAGACACCTTAATTCCCAACATTGTCCCACTTGTCGAACACCTTGTAAGAGCCAATAGAAAAATAGGATTTAACTACTATAGGCCGAGAGTCCCATAGACTCCGAACACCATCTAAACTTCTCTGTGCCCATTGGTTTCGTCAACACATCTGCAACATTCTTCAAAGTATCTACCTTCTCCAAATTTACCTTTCCATCCTCAAGCATGTCCCTCATGAAGTGAAATTGAAAATCAATGTGCTTGGTTCTAGCATGGAAAGTTGGATTCTTTGCAAGGCAAATTGCACTGTGACTGTCACGACTGATTGTGTTCTGACCTGCATCAACACCAATATCGGAACATAATCTCTTAATCCAAATGGCTTCCTTACAAGCATGGGTTGCTACCATATACTTAGCTTCTATCGTGGACAAAGTAACAACAGGTTGTTGCTTACTCATCCAACTAATAGTACCACCAAACAGTGTAAAAACATAGGCACTGGTGGATCTCCTACTATCAATGTCACCCGCCCAATCTGAATCCACAAATCCATGAATATCAATAGAATGTGGAGGTCTTGAAACATTACCATGATAGAAAATGGAATACTCGGAAGTACCCCTCAAATATCTGAACACTCTATTAACTGCATCCCAATGAACCTATCCAGGATTAGCCATAAATCGACTAAGGACTCCCACTGCTTGGGCAATGTCTAGTCTTGTGCAGACCATAACATACATCAAATTGCCAACAACACTAGCATAAGGTACTCTGCTCATGTCCTCCACCTCACTAGGAGATTTTGGACAATCCTCAACAGATAACTTTGTCCCCAAGGAAATGGGAACACACAATGGTCTACAATCTCCCATGCTGAATCTATCCAACACGGTCTTAACATACTTACTCTGACTTAACCAAAGTTTTCTGTTGGTTCTGTCTCTTTTGATTTCCATTCCTAGAATGTACCTGGCTGCCCCTAAATCTTTCATTTCAAACTGAGCTGACAACTAAGATTTAAAATCAGAAATCATATTCTTACCCTTCCCAATGACCAACATATCATCAACATACAGTGCAACAATGAGAATATGATCACCATCAAACTTATAATAAACATAGTGATATGATTTCGATCTCACAAATCTAATTGACAACACAAAGGCATCAAACTTCAAGTACCATCTCCTAGGGGATTGCTTCAAACCATACAAAGACTTCCTAAGTTTGCAAACCAAATTTTCTTTACCTTTTAACATGTAATGCTCTGACTGTGACATGTAGATTTCCTCCTCCAAGTCACCGTGAAGGAAAGTTGTCTTCACATCCATCTATTCTACCTCCAAGTTATAAGCTGCTACGAGAGACAACAAGAATCGAATGGATGTCAACTTTGCAATGGGAGAGAAGATCTCACCATAATCTATACCCTCCACTTGTGAATACCCCTTCGCAACCAATCTGGCCTTATACTTCTCAATACTACCATCTGCACTAATCTTCTTCTTGAACACCCATTTGCATCCAATAGGTTTCCATCCAGGAGGCAAAGGCACCAAGTCCCAAGTTTGATTATTTTCCAAAGAAGCCATTTCTTCCTCCATGGCCTCCTTCTAGGAACCTGCATCCTTCATATCCAAGGCCTCTGATACAGTTCTAGGTTCATCACTATTACTGAGAAAAGCATAAGCACAACTAGAATCAAGCAATGTAAAACCAAACCTTTCAGGTTGCTTCCTTATCCGTGTAGACCTCCTCAAAAGCTGAGGTTGAGGTTCAGCTTCTTCTTCTAAGCTTTCAGAGCTGCTAGAGCTCTCCTCATCATCAGGTCCAACATTGTCTTTCTGTTGAGTCTTCTCAAGGGTGAGAGGAAACTGAACAACATCCTCTTTCTTTTCTTTTTCTTTTGGTTGCAAAATAGTGGAAGAAGGTGTAAGATCTCTAAAGATGACACTTCTTCTATACAACACTTTTTCAGCCATAGGGTCCCAAAGATTGTATCCTTTCACACCAACACCATAGCCGATGAAGATACACTTAACAGATTTGTTCTCCAACTTTGACCGCTTCTCCCTAGGCACATGTGCATATGCCTCACAACCAAAAACATGAAGATGCCTTACTGAAGGCTTTCTACCAGACCACACCTACATGGGTGTCTTTCCAACAAGAGCTGATGTAGGAGATCTATTTACCAGATAGCAAGCAGTGGCAATAGCTTCAGCCCAAAACTTTTGTTCTAGACCAGCTCCACTAGGCATACTCCTAGCCTTCTCCATCAGTGTCTTGTTCATCCTCTCCACAACTCCATTTTTCTGTGGTGTGTATGGAGTTGTCTTATGTCTTTCAATCCCAAGTTCCTTGCAATACTTATCGAATTCTATAGAACAAAACTCACCACCGTTGTTAGTTCTCAAACATTTAATCTTTTTACTAGTCTAATTTTCAGCAAAGGCTTTAAACTCCTTAAACTTGCTATAGACTTCAAATTTGCTTCTGAGAAAATAAATCCATGTCCTTCTACTATAATCATCTATAAAAGATACAAAGTATATAGATTTTGATAACGAATGAACATTAACAAGACCAAACCAATCAAAATGAATAAGGTCCAACACACCAAAAGACTTATGAGAACTCGAGTAAAACTGAACACGGTTTTGTTTTCCATTAATGCAATGTTCACAAAATTGAAACTCAAGATTACAATCATCTAACTCCTCAACGACATTCTTATTTTTCAGGGTACACAGACCCTTCTCACCAATGTGGCCAAATCTCTTATGCCATAACATTGTCTTTTCTGTAGGAAGTTTAACTTCCAATGCACGATTACAACCATCAAGACTAGAAACAATAGATTTCTTCACTACTCGTTCAAATGGTGGGGATGAAATGACTGCTGCTATCTTCCTTGAGTTAGAAGAACTATTGCATTGTGAAATGCATGCCTCCAGTTGAAACAGAGTACCTCTCTGAGTACCCTTAGCAAGCACCATAGATCCTCTGGTCATCTTACATCCTTCTTTCGAAAAGACAACCTGTACACCTGCATCATTCAAACTACTTACAGAAAGCAAGTTCCGTGCTAAGCCTGGGATGTGCATAACCCCAGAGATCCCCTTCACTCGACCATCAGGGAATCAGATAGAGACTCTTCCATGACCAACAATCTTTAGATGAGAGTCCTCACCTAGATACACCTTTCCACCATCGAACTCCTCATACTTAGTGAACCAGTTTCGATGCAAGGTCATGTGGAATGATGCACCAGAGTCGATTAGCCACACATCATCAGATGCATGGGTTGCCAGGGCTGCGATGAAGGCATCACCGTCATCTTGTGATTTGTCAGAATCTGAATCAGGATCTTTCTTCTTTTTCTTCTTCTCCTCTTTGCATTCCTTTCAGAAATGCTCGGTCTTTCGATAGTTCCAACAAAGAGCCTTGGAATTTCCATGAGATTTAGATCTCCCACAGGATTTGGATCTACCCTTCTCATCTTTCTTGTCCTTCTTCTTCCCTTTCTCCTTGGGTCTTCCACGAACTGCAAGGGCTTCTTTGGCTACCTCAGAAGACTTTCTCCATATCTCTTCAGATAATAGTGAAGAAACCACCTCTTCCATTATGAATGTGGATGTGGTGCTTCCGATTTCCATGACAAGATGATCCCATGAGTCCGATAGAGAACAAAGCAAGGTCATACACCGATCCTCCTCATCCATCTTTACACCAATAGATGTCAATTGTGCAACCAGCATGTTAAAAGCATTCATATGCTCAGCCACAAATCCTTCATCCTCCATTCGAAGAGAATACAACTTATTTCTCAGAAAAAGTTTATTGACTAGGGATTTGGCTTGATACACATCCCCCAACTTCTTCCAAAGGAGTTTTACAGTAGCCTCCTCATGGACATTTAACAACACAGAATTGACAAGACTAAGTCTTATGAGACCCTTGGCCTTCTGATCCTTGAGATCCCACTCATCTTGAGTCATTGTAGCTGGTTTAGTTCTGCTCACACTTTCCCAAAGGTCTCGGTCAACTAACATGTCTTCCATCTTGAGCTTCCATAGCTCAAAATTACTGCCATTGAACTTCTCTACTTTAAACCTTCCTAATGTACTTGCCATTCCCTTGTTTCAATAAGATATAGAATGCTCTACATAGACTCCCACTCAACCTAAGATTAGCTCAAAAAACCCCTACCCAACAACTAGGACCAAAGGTGATCAAGCTCTGATACCAACTAAAAGGAAGCTAGGTGTGCGGAAACGCTTCCTACGCTAATCTATTGAGGAGAGAGCTATGCAAATTCAAATTTATCCTAACTATTACAATGATGTTAAACCATTAACATGAGATATAGCAGAAAAACACAAGAGCCAGAAAGAAGACAGAAGAAGAGATACAAAGATTTACGGTGGGGAAAACCCTTATCGGGTGAAAAACCCCACACTCAGAAACCTGCACAATGTATTAACAAATCGGAAAGAATGTTTACAATACACTTGCAATGCAAGCTTCAATGGTCTTCAACACTCATGTATAGAGTCAATCTAGCAGCATAATAGTACCTGTAAGCCTATGATACAAACTCCATCTCCAAGCACCTGTTTAAATAGAACATACAAGGAAATTTTGGACCTTTCTTGGAATGGGCGTCCAATATGGCATATTGGACCAAAACCCATGCCTAGGGACACTTGGTCAACATTGTAGAATGTGTCTGACACTTGTCCATAGCTCCCATCCCAAAGAGGTCACCTATTTCTAAAATGGGCTATGACAGATGCTCTTACGACACTTACGACCGTCATAGAATCTGTCATAGCGGTTACAACTTACAGCTGTAAGAGAATCTATCATACACATGCTATAAATAGCATATTCTCTTACAACACATCATATTCCACCTTAGGGCACCCAAATATGCCTCATTCAAAGATGCTACATGACACATGTCATTACCTATCTTACAACCTTCTATTCTCGACTCTTACATGTCATAGATTTGTCATAGGAATCTGTCATAACCATTTCAGTCAAACATTCCTTACACAACATAGAAGATGCCGACACATGGAAGCATATTCCTACCACTAAGTGGGACACCGATCTCCTCATGTGAAGACAAAATAACAAGTTGTCATAATCCATGTAGGATTGACACATCACCATGCCACATCCCACAATATGACAAAGTGGAATTTCTAATTATTTACAACATAGGCAATTGAATAATAAATACAAACATTACAAATGTAGAGAATTACCAAGGTTGAGACACCTTAATTCCCAATAGAGAAGAAAAGCATTGACCCAATGAAACACATCTCAACAAGAAAACATCTCACCTAACATTGAATCAAACCAAGATCTTAACAATGGACAACTTGAAGACAAGAATAAAAGTTGGACTATGGTACCTTATGTCCCACTTTCCTCTAACATTTGGGAAGGGAAGATGATGATTTTGATCATTGACAACCTTTAATTAGGTTATCCCTACTGGTAAGTATTTCTAACCTTGGTGGTTAGCTATGTTGCAACATTATCATCTCGTTTATGTGACCTCCCCTCTCGTGTTGTGTTTCCCCCATGTTGTGTTATGTGTTGTTTAGGCCTCCTAGGATGACCCTTGATACTGTTGTAAGGTCAAGGATACTGGGAGACCACCTCTGTTGTGACCCTTCTTCTATTTGTATCATCATTCTTCTATATCGCTTCTCTATTTTCATTGTTGTGTGTTGTGTCTTATGGGCATAGAGTTGCAGTTGGTGACTTGGGGGCACCCTCCTACATAACTATCCCTAAGGCACTTGTTCTCCTCTCTTGATTTATTGTTTACCTTCCTCTAGTGGTTCTATCTATCTGGCGGATGATGAAAAAACATATTATACTGATATAGACCTAGTGTCCCTTCAGCGAGAAATCAAAAAAATGGACCCAGTCCATACATGACAATGGGGTTGATATATATTATCTGATGCTTGGCTAGTAGAATCACACTATGTGATACTCTGATGTATCTTATCACACTTACAAAACATAACAATATTGTTTCTCAGTGCACTTTTTCTATCTTAGATCTTGCTTTCCTCATCTCTTTATGTGAATGATTACATGCGTTGTTTTTTATCATGATTATATGGATGCTAACACCTTTTCTTGTAGGAAATTGTGTGTTTGTGGGAACATTTGGTGATCGTGAAGTACATGTCACCTCCGAGGAGCATGGGCTTTGCGAGAGCTCATGTTCCCTTGTGTGTTTTCTGTCTACCTTAATGTGCTTGATATCGGTACATGATATCAACCACCTTAAGGTGGGGGCATAGATAAGGTAAGCTGTCTGATTTAGATGCTAGCAAAGTGTGTTTGTAAAGCTTGAAATCTAGTGCAATCATTTAAGCCCTCTTCGAAGGCAGGATATTGTTCATATCCTTTTTATTTTAAGACCTCTGTGTGAGGCGAGGATGGTGTATTTCTCGAGGAGATTGCACATCCTGTCATTTTCAAAAAGTGCTTTGAGCAGGTGGGGTGGATCTGAGACTATCCTAACCCTTAAGCATGTCTTCAAAAATTGTTGTGGTGAAGCCCAATTGTTAGTGTATTCCTATAATGTGCCTGAGATGGCTGCGAACCTAGCAATAGGTTTCTTCCATCGCTTGTTTGTCATGTTTTCTCTGTGTCTTCCATGTGTGTGTGTATGGCGTGTTTGTTTCCAAGCATAGTTTCAAGACCGGTGGCAATGAGCTCCTCCTATGCTTTGGGATTTGTATGGTGTGTTTGTTCTCAAGTGTAGTTTCAAGACTGGTGATGATGAGCTCCTCCTACACTTTGGGAATTGTTTGGCGTGTCTATTGCCCCTTATGCAATTTCAAGATTGGTGGCGATGAGCTCCTCCTACATTTGGGTTGTGTGTTTACTTTCCTTGTACTTGCATTTGCATTTTATATATGAGAAAATGAAAAAGAAAATAATCATTGCATACACTGTATTCACTATATTTTGCATCTCTTCAATTCCATCTTCTCTATGTTTTGCGTGATTGTAACTGTCTTCTCCATGTTTTGCATGCCTATTACTATCTTCATTGTGATTGGCATGTCTTCTCCGTGCTTGGCGTGTTTGTTGTGTTTGTTGACCTTACTTTAATGCATGTATTGGTCTTGCGTTTATGCATACATTAAAGTGGGGGCTAAATGTTACGTTGGAAAATGTCCCCTTGGGGGATTTCCCCTCCTAAGGTTTATCTCTTGGGTCCTTTACAATGCATTTAGGTCATCTTGCATGTTAATGATAACTCTTGATGAGAAAACCCCTGAGTTTCATGGAAAATGGGACCTAGGGTATGTGTTTATCATGAATCCTGCCTAAAATAGAGGTGAGGACATGGGCGCCTGTGCCCTAGTCCTACCCTATTTTAGGTCAGGACCTATTTTTGTGTGTCAGTTATATAACCGTTATTAGGTCCTATGTTGACACCTCAAGTTTGAATTATGAATTCCTTAGCAGGAATGTTTGTAGTTGCATATATAAGCATGATTAGTGATTCATTTGTAAACTAAATGGCATTTTTGATCTATGAGCTTTTTTTAAAGTGATTCAAGGCTTTCATTGTGTTGCAGAGAAGTATTGTGTTGTTATTGTGCTTGTTTGTTGCATATTTGATTCCATCTCCTCATGGAATGAAGAGCTTCTTCCTTCCATGATATCTACACTACAAGGTGATGTCAATTGTGTTTTCTATCATTTATCTTTTGGATTTTGCCTCTATCCCGCATGGATACACACTCTTTATCTAACAACAGTGTTTAGAAGACTTGAATGTCTCTCCAGCGCTTGATCAAGGCAAGACTCTAAAGACCACAACCCCCAACCCACTTTTCTATGATTGCAGGCTATAGGTTTCGGAAGCGAAAGAAGTGGAGTTATAAGAGAGTGGTGCAGACTATCAGAATTGCAAATCTGAGAAGAAAACTAGGGCTTGGACTTTGGTGCCCACTCATTAGTCCTCTAGATTCTAAAGCAGTAAAATCTCTATGACAGTAGGAATAGGTTATAGACATTCCTTAGAGATCCTGACAAAAAGCAGGTACAGGACTAGGGCGCCTACTCATTAGTCCCTGACTTTTCTGGACACTGAACTTTCAAATCTGGTATGTATTTGGTTGTCATTTGATATCTCTGTGTGTGATCATTTTCTGTAATTTGTCCATTTGTTTACGATTTTACGAAATTAGGGTTTTGAGCATAATTGGACTTAATTGAATAACAAATTCACACAATTCCAATCTTCCCCTATGTTCCAAGTGACAGAAGATCTGTAGTATAGTTCTCTACTTGGTTGAATGTCCTTGAATGTTCAGTGGTGAAAGGAGGATCAACACAAACCCTTAATATTATCAAACCCCATTGCCATCTCCCTCTTTTTATCCTAAACAAACTCAAATGGATTTTGGCATGATAAGGATATTAATGGCTTAAGATGATGGTATTTTGGCATAATAATGATACTATGGGATGAGATGAAAATGGCTTGGGGTGAGCTTGCATTTATAGGCATTTTAGAGGGGAATTGAGATCAATGGTTGAGATTCAAAGTTCAAATCCAATGGTGGAGATGAGAAGATGAGATGGAGGGCTAGATCTTCATCAATAAAAATGAAGGGTTGTGATTATTTTGTAATTTTTTATTCACCTTGGGAAGTCTTTGCATTAATGAGGATTAGGACTTGTGAGGAAATAAAAAATTAATTTCCTTAGGAGAAGGTGGGATTAAAAATTTGATTTTATTGGTGAATGGGATGACATATGTGTTCATTTGGCAAACACATGGGTGAGCTCTTTGCATTAAAAAGAGCTCTAACATGAAAGAGGAAAGGTGAGGGGGAAGGATCATGTGACTCGTTTGAATAAAAAGTAATGTTTTATTCAAAAGGTGTGGGGATAGGTGTTAAACAAGGTTTGACCCACTTAATTAATGAGCCTGTAGAAAATTAGTGAGCATGTTAATTAGTGGTTAAAACTAATCAAATAAGGGTTTATTTAATTAATTTGGGTTTAGGGGCTAGGTAGGTTAGAGTAGCTAATTAAATAATTGGTATTTATTTAATTAGGCTAGGTTTAGGCTATAGGATAGGGGAGATTAATTAAATAAGCATGTTTTATTTAATTAATCTAGATTAGGGGATGGAGATATTAATCAAATAAATATTTAGAATATTTATTTCATTAATTGAGAATGATAGTCTAAGGTTTAGTAATAAATTAATTGAATTAATTCAATTACTAGGGAATAATTAGTGATGAATGGCTAAGGATGAGTGCTTAGGATTAATTACTTAATTAATTTTGATTTTATTTAATTAATTGGTGGAAGGGATAATTAGTAGTGTAATTGATGTAGGAAAATGGCTTGTGGGGTTGAGACATTTTCAGGTGTCTATATTTTCCCTTCTTTGATGTGGCATCATGACCGAGTAGGGGATGGCGTCAGGTCAAAGAATTTTGCCCCAACTGACGGGAAGGAATGGAAATGGATGAGGGATGCTCCCTTGAGAGATCAGGTGAAAATCAAACTCTCAAAAAGGAGAGAAAGGAGGTGAAAAAGGGATTCAAGATAGGAAATGGGGTTGATAGAAGAAAAATCAGAAGAAAACGGGTAAGATTTGTGGCTTGGGGAGAAGAAACGGTGAATTAGGGTTGACATGACAATTATAGATAGGCAAAAGTGGGCCCAACATGCCACATTTACACACCTAAACTGACTGGACTAGAGAGAGAAGAGTGAGAGAAATGGCACAACCAAGCTTCCCATGACACCAACACCGATCTGAGAAAGTACAAGAGTACCAAAAGATGGAGGAGACTGGCGCACGGGTATGTCAACTAACCCTACTTTGTCATTTTTTAGGTTTCGGGTCATTTATGGGGTCAGAAAAGGGTAGGTTAATGATTAGTGCCAACATGTAGCCACACAACATAGTAGGTTAGCACATTATCACCTTAGGCTAGATTAGCACTGAAAGGTTGGGTAGGAAAATGATAGTTTTAGTGTTAAATGTTGGTGGATTAGTGTTATCGGGTGGATTAGTGCTAGGTTTTGGGGGGTTTAGCACAATCATATCGATTAGTGCAAACCCCTAGGGATTAGCGCAATTGTCTCAATTAGCACATTAGGCTAGTGGATTAGTACAAACATTTGGTTTAGCACCAGGTTTTAGGGCAGTCAGGTCGTCCAGGCAAATTAGCACTGAACATTGGGGAAATGGCACAATTGTCTCGATTAGCACTAATGGGCTTTGTACTAGTACAATTGTCTAGATTAGTGCCATCAGTCTGTGGTTTAGTGCCATTGTCTGGATTGATGCCTTAGGTGGATGGATTAGCACATTTCTCTGGTATAGTACCAAATGTTAATGGTTTAGCACCATGGCACTATTTTTAGAAAATGGGTTAATTTGCATTATTTTTTGAACACAGGTTAATTTGCTAGAGATTTAGTCTCAAGAGTGGCAGCCTCTAGTGATGGAGTGTAGAGAGAAGCTTTCATCAATGGAGCAGATTTGCTTGCGAGTAGTTGGGATGAGTTTTGTGTCAGATATGCCCCAATTGAGGGCTCATAGAGCAATGATGACAGTGTTGGTGGAGAGGTGGCAAAGTGAGACCTGCACCCTCTTACTTCCTAGGGTGAGATGACCATCACCCTAGAGGATGTGTGGAGGATCCCTCAAATCCCCATTCACAGTGAGCGGATCATTTATGACACTGCAATAGGTTTAGTAGCACTGGATCAAGTTTTCACCCCAGCATAGGTGGTTATAGACTAGGGTCAGCAAGAGATGATATGGGATGCTGCTCTTGCTGGAGGATTGGATGATTATACATTATACTTATGTGGGTTGATTAGAGGTATCCTCATGCTAGATGGGCACTCACAGGGTTTTCCAATTGGATGGGGTGATTGCATTGAGTAGATGGTGACATGGAGCGTGGTGTATGCATGGGGGCCATGCCTATTGGCCCAGTTGTACCACAAGATGCATATGGTGTTGTATCAAGGTGGAGCAAGTCTCAGTTGTGGCATTGGATTGCTACATGTATGGGTATGGGAGCATATAGCTGTCACAAGGCCCATGTGTTCTCATGTGAGACAACAATTCTAGCCATAGGTGATGGCATACACTGGTACTCTCCAACATTAGCAGTTAGGGAGTATGCAGTTCTGGAGGTGATAACTGGATGAGGTAATGACAATGGTGTGGTGGCCTTATATAGATTGTGAGCCATGGCTTAATGAAAATTGTCATCTTCCATATACATGACAACCTCGATACCTCATAGGGAGGATCAAGCATATTATAGATCATTACATCCCCTCTTGGGTTCTGCGACAATTTGGTGTCTAGCAGGACTTGCTGCAGGTGATTGTCATTTTTCTTGGGTGCAAGTGGATCATCTGTTATGGCCACTGGAGATGGATCCACAGTTGGTGCTTCTTGATTTGTGGGCTTATAGGAAGTGGTTTGGGACTGGGGTTCCAGAATGGTAGATGCTAGGACCACTATGGCTTATGACACTTGTTAGGCGCAGGAGAGACCTCTGCAGTTAACTATCCCTGATGGTGAGCTAGGGGTATCCGAGGTGGAGGAGAAGGATGAGGAGATCATTGTAGAGGAGGTTGAGGAGGAGGAAGGGGATGGAGAGGATGGAAGGGATGATAGGGAGATGGAGGTAGAGGGGCTATCTATGTATTGGCAACAGTGGTGGTAGGGGTGGTAGGATCCTTACGTGCAGGGCCTTTAAGTACAATTCTCGATCCTTCTACTTTTGTGCGGTGAGTACGGAAGAGGAGGAGGGATGAGGAAGAGGATAGAGATATGTTGAGGGATTAGGTGGTGATCCTAGAGGAGTAGGTTCGCCAGCAGCAGGTGGAGCTAGATATAGTGCACTCAGAGCAAGACAATGCTAGACTAGAGGTTTAGATATTGTAGGGCTTGTTGGATGGAGGACTTGGTGGGGATGGAGGGAAATAGGTAGCACAGCTACAAGAGTAGATTGCATAGTTGCAGGGACAGCTACAAATGCAACTGTTGTAGTGGCAGGGATAAGCACAGGGCTATTAGCACAAGAGGGATGAGGCACTACAAACTATGGGTGTAGGGCTGGGAGATGTCCTCAGTAGGGTTCAACAAAAGGAACATGATGTCGTACGAGAGGTACAACACTACTGTACCCTCTATGAGCGTATGGTTCCTACTGGACAATGGGAGAGCAATAGGAGCTGTTTTGGAGCTACTGCATCTCATAGGTCAGGGTATTCTCAACGCTCAGTATAGTAGCCAGTGTCATAGTAGCAGACACCAATGTAGCCACCGATGCAGCCACCAATGGGGCCACCTCCCTCACGATCTCTAGGGACTACAGGGGCTAGGAGTTCTAGAGCGCCACAAGATTCTCCTCTAGGCTCTATCACTCCTTCTATTTAGGAGAGTTTAGCTCATGGCTGTTGATTTTGTATACGCCTGTGGGGTTTTATATGTGTATTTTGGCCTTATGGGCATATTCTTGTATCATGACCATTTATGGATATGTACTGGATATATTTATATATGAGATGATGATTTTTGGCAGTGGTTATATGGATGCATTTATGTGTTATTATTATGTCATGATGTTTATGTGATGTTTTTATGGTTATGATCATGTTATGGATGCATTATAGATGTTATTACTATGGATGTATGATGTATAATGGTTTATGATGATGAATGATTATGTTTTTATGATGATGATGTGATGTATATGGATGCATGATGCTATGATGATTTATGATGTTGTTATGGATTATGCATGTGATCTTTTATGGATGATTATACATGATGTGATGCATATGGATGTTTATGGTTTTATGGATGTCTTTGATGGATTATGATGTGGATTATGATGTAGATTATGTGGATTATGCATGGATAGATGGATGACATGATGTGATAATGTGATGTTATGATGTTTATTTATGCCTTATGATGATGTTTATGTGATGGAATTATGATGGATAAGTATTATGTGATGGATATGGATTTATGCATTATGAGATGGATAATACTATGGTGATGGTTATGGGTATGGATTTTATGCATTATAAGATGGATGATGCTATATGGATAATGATTATGATGGTATGGTATGATAATTATTATGATATGATTTATATTCTAATGATGATGTTGTGTATGCAGGATGGAGGATTTTGGTCATGATACATGTGATGTTAGAGCCATTTTCAAGGATTGGGGGAGGTGTTGGATGTAGGTTTATTGGATAGGTTGGGGGGATATTGGGGATGGTGTATCCTCAATTGGTTGATGCCTATTGATATAAAGTACCTTTTGGGTTGGGTGGTTAGGATTGGATGGGATGGTTAGGCTGGTTAGGATGGTTATGGGATGGGATTGGATAGTTAGGATTAGATGGATTTGTTAGGGTGGGGGAGATGGTTAGGTCTTTGTCATCATTAATGCAAATCCAAGGAGACATTCTTTGTATAATAATCATATGGTTTGATGGGGTATCAAGGTTGATCAAGGGATGATGGATTGGGATGGGATATTGTGCTGATATTTTTAGAGCAATCCTAGGTTTATTATAGCAAAGAAGATATTTTCACCAAGGTATGAAGGGCCAAGATGATGATGTATATCCATCCTTTGCATGGACTAGACCTGCAAATAATAGGATGACCCCATGCATGCCCAAGATAGTACAACCTTGTCTAGAGAATGAGGGGAATTCATAGCATAAGCCCTTAGTACACAAAAGGTATGATGAACCTTAGATGCAAAAGGAGATCCATATGCTAGAATTGACCCTATATTTCACAAGATATGAATACCAAATTGGAGTAATGAGACCCACCCACAAGCATAGCATACAAAAGCAATGACCATGCCCCATTCAAGGTGTTTCACCACATACCATGATATAGTGAGATCAAGGTAGTTTTGAAATGATCCTTGAATAGGACAAAAGATAAAATCAATAATAAAAAAGACCACCTGACCAAACAAATATCCATTATATCTCTTGCTAAAATAGGTGTGGATTTGATTGATTCTGCCTATTGTAGGAATGATATACCCATTAAGGCAAGGATTGATTGGCTAATTAGGATAATGTTGAAAGATGGAAAAAAAGATATAGGCCCATAAGTTGTGGTTGAAGTTGATTTGATGATTGATGATTTTGTGTGAAAGATGATGCTTTCCTAGTATACCTAGTGAGTTTATTGCATTTGGATCAAGTGTAAGCTTAGGAAATAGGGATCATCCAAGTGGGTTGGATGGGTGCATCTTATGTACCTATGTAATGGATACTTCCTTCATATTCCAGACTGCCTACATACCCTATATCCATGGGATCAAGGCACATTAAGATGCGGGTGGTGATGATATGTAGTTCTGATTTGTGATGATGATGTGGGATGGGATGGGATGTTTGGATTGTTGCAAAGATGGTTTCCATTGTACCAAAATATCAACCTGTTAATGCCTGATACAACCGCCAGAGTTAATGAATCCACGAGAGGTGGTTAAGCCCTGTCACAAACCCAAGCGCTACACTACACATCACAAGGAGAACAAACCCAAGCGCTACACTACACATCACAAGGAGACCAAGAGCACACACCTTGCAACAATTCCACCCATCGTAAGCAAGGGGTTTGAACGTGTGACCCAAGCTCTTATACCAATTGTTGCAAAGATGGTTTCCATTGCACCAAAAGATCGACCTTTTAATGCCCAATACAACCGCCAGAGTCAATGAATCCATGGGAGGTGGTTAAGCCTTGTCACGAACCTAAGTGTTGTACTACATAGCACAAGGAGACCAAGGACACACACCTTGCAACATGGATGTTGATGTAGGATGGAATGTTTTGATGATGTTGGATTTTGATGATGTTGAAATGGTTGTTTTTGGGATTTTATATTTTTGAATGTTTTTGGGATTTTGATTTTTTTTTATTTTTTTGGATTTTCTGATTTTTTTAATTGTTTTTGGATTTTGTGAATTTCTACTGTACAAGGAAGGCTTACAAGGATCCACTTATCCAAGAATCATCTTTGGGTGGGGTGATGAAGGGTAGGATTTTTTATGCTTGAATGTTCGTAATACCAAGCCATGGGATGGAAGTGGCATGGAGTGATGGTGTAGGCGAGAACTTATTAGATGGTGGAAGTGGCCACAACTCATGGTGCCTAAAACAAGTTTTCACCATGGTGCTTATCCAAGGCACCACCGAAGTGGTTTTCACCATTGGATGGCTTTATTACATTTAGTTTTTCTTGATTTTTTGATTTTTTGGGATTTTTTATTGTTATTATTTTTTTAATTTTTTGATTGGGATATCTGATAGGTTAAGCATAGAACTTTTTGAGATGCATGATGTTCATTGGCTCATCAAGAGGCTACCCCTCAGATGTTTCTAGCTGGTAGGCTCCTAATCCGTAATTGGTTGTTATTACAAAGGGTCCCAACCAATTGGGTTTGAACTTGCCTTTCTTGTGTCACTCCTATAAGTTTCTTTGATTTTCCATGAGGACAAGGTCACCTATCTCAAATTGGCAGGTCTTAATTTTCTAGTTATAGCTTCTTAGGAGGTGATTCTGATAGGCTTGTAAGTGGTTGAGAGCATTGAGGCACTTCTCATCCAAGAGTTCTAGCTCATTCAATTATACAGTCTAATACTCCTCATTAATGAGATTCTGCAGTGAAATTTTGAGAGAGGGGAGCTCGACCTCGATGGGTAGGATGGATTCAAAACTGAATATGAGGGAGTATGGCATGGCTCCTATGGGGGTATGGATGTTGGTTCGATAGGCCTAAAGGGCAGGGTTAAGCTACATGTGCCAGTCATGGCCAGCGTCATTTATTGTCTTCTTTAGAAATCTCAAGATGGGTTTGTTTGAAGCTTCGGCTTGATCATTACCTTGGGGGTAATATGGAGTGGAAAAGTGGTGCTGGATATGGAACTTTTGACAAAGGGTGCAAACTTCTTGATTTTTAAATGGTTTCCCATTGTTAGTGATGATGGCGAGGCAGATGCCATAATGGCATATGATGTAGTGGAGGATGAATTTGACTATTTGGACTTCAGTGGTGTAAGTGAGTGGAATGGCTTCTACCCACTTAGTGAAGTATTCAGTGGCTGTGATAATGAACTTATGTCCATTGGATGAGGGTGGATGGATTTTTCTGATGAGGTCAAGCCCCCACTTTGAAAAGGGCCACAGAGTCATGATGGGTTGCAATTCTTATGATGAAGCATGAATTAGATCTTCATGTTGCGGACAAGGAAGGCACTTCTTTACTAGAGTGTGCACCACAGATTCCTTCATGTACCTTTTGTAAGGTTTTTTGAGCTTCTTGAGAATCTAGACACCTTAGAAGGGTATTGGTCATCAAGACTCTTTTGGTATAATATGTCACCGATAAGGGTGAAATGGGAGGTTTGACAGATGAATGTTTGATATTGGGTAGATGATAGATTGGGTGGAAGGATGTTGTCATGGAGATATTGGTAGATATCTTGATACCACAGGATAAGGGACCAATAATGTCACATACCAATTCAGATTGTGGAACATCATAAGCTGGCACTTGTAGCTCTTTGATGAGGAACTCACATCACCGATTCTTCTTTTGCATGTTTACCAAAGATCCTATAGTGGCCATGGCATCTTTTTCTTTGTTGTTGAGCCTTGGGACTCGCTCGAAATGGATTTCATGGAAATATTCTTTGAAGTCATCTACCATCCTTTTATACAAAAAGATCTTCTCATCTTTTGTCTTATACTCATTTTTGACTTGTTTTATGACTAGTTGTGAGTCACCATAGACCATGAGTTTCTCAATTTTCCATTACATAGCCATTTAGAGACCTGTGATGAGTGCCTTGTACTCTGACACATTGTTTGTGTAAGGAAATGTGATTTTATAGGATTTCTGGATCCAATCACCTTAAGGGGTGACAAAGAGAATTCCTACCCCTAAGCCACAGTGTATGTATGATCCGTCAAAATACATTTTCCATTTTGTTGTAGGTGTTACTGTGAGGATGGACTCATCTAGAAACTCAAAGAGAAGTGGATGCTCTATTGGGATTGGTGCGGCTACTAGTTGATCGACTATTAGCTATCCTTTGATGGCCTTTCTTTCTGTGTACTCAATATCAAACTCATTAAGGATCATCACCCACTTAGCCATGCATCCTATAAGAGTTTCTTGGGACAATAAGTACTTTAGTGGATTGATCTTTGCTATGAGCTTTGTCTTATGATTGAGCATGTACTGTCTTAATTTTTGAGATGTGAAGATGACTGCAAGGCATTCCCTTTCAATAGGTGTGTAGTTGAGCTCATATGCCACTAAGGTACAACTGATATAGTAGATAGCTCTTTCCTTTCCTTGGTCATCATGTTGTGCTAACAATGCCCCTATTGTTGTCTCTATTGTGGAAATGTAGAGTAATAGGGGTTGTCATTACTTTGGTGGTATGAGAACCGCAGGTGTAGCAAGATATTCCTTTAATTGGTCAAAGGCCTTCTGACAATTTTTATCCCAAATAAATGCCGCATCTTTGCAGAGGAGATGTTGAAATGGCTAGAATTTATCGGCTAGTTGGGCTATAATGTGTCAGATTGATTGGAGTTTCCCTTGAAGACTACGTAGCTGCTTGAGATTATTTAATGGAGGCTTTTTGACTATTGCTTTTACCTTTGTTGGATGTACTTCTATGCCTTGTCTTGACACAATGTAGCCAAGGAGCTTTCCTAAGGTGACTTTGAAGACACACTTCTTAGTATTGAGACGCAATTTGTATGCTTCTAGCTAGTCAAGGATTTTAGTGAGCACTTGTAGATGTTCATCTCTTGTTTTTTATTTTCCCAATAGGTCATCCACATAGTCTTCCATGATGTTGTGGAATAGGTCATGGAATATCATGATCATAACTCTTTGATAGGTAGCTCCTATGTTTTTAAGGCCAAAGGGCACAACAACCTAGAAGTAGGTTCCCCATGGACAAATGAATGTCATCTTGTGTTGGTCTTCTTCAGCTACCCTAATTTGATTGTACCCAGAAAATCCATCCATAAGTGACAACATTTTTTGCCTAGTTGTTAGATTGACTATGATGTTGATGTTTGGTAAAGGAAATTCATCCTTGGGCATGCTTTGTTGAGATATCTAAAGTCCGTACAAATGCGGATGCCCCCAGTGACTTTAACTATGGGAACAATGTTTGACACCCATTCTAGATAATCAATAGGGCAAATGAATTCCACATCCAAGAGATTTTTGAGCTTAGCTTTGACGAGAAATGCTACTTGAGGATTCATTTTCCTCAACTTTTGTTTCACTAGCTTTGTGTCAGGATGTATGGCAAGATGATGGACCACTAATGTTGGATCTAATCCTAGCATATCAGTATATGTCCATGCAAAGTTGTGGCTTCGATGTTTGAAGTATGATAAGAAAGCCTCTTGTTTTGCTGGTGTGAGGGAAGTGGCCTGAAAGGTGATCTTTAGTGATTCTTTGGTACCGAGGTTTATCTCTTGAGATTCCTCTACAAGGATTAGTGACCATTCTTGATAGAGCTCTAGGACTTTAGAGAGGTCCATTCTCTCAAATTATGGTGCCTCAGGGAGGTTTTCACCAGGAGATACGTCCTTTATTTTTACTTTTTCATCATCTGAAAGTGCCATGGAGTGATTTTCACTAGGGGATGTCTTTTTTATTTTTATGTTTTTATGACCAAGAGATATGAAAGTTTCCTCGAAGTAGGCAGATGTGTTGAGTTCCATGATATAGCTGACTTTGTGATCTCTGAGAGGTAGATGGTCTCTTACCCCTATTAGTTTAGTGATTGCTTCACCATTTTGTGCAACATCTAAGATCGAAGGTCCTTGTTGGTCCTAGTCGATAAGTTGTGGATAGACGAGTGGAAGGTCGTTGGATGGTGATGGTGTGGTTGAGAGGCTATAGATAGTGCATATCAAGGATTCAAATAACTCTGTGAAATCCTCAAAAGAGTCTTGATGGTCATCTTTGTTGGTGTTCTCTATTACGGGAAAGGCTCTTCCAACCTCACTATAGATATATTCAAGTTCTGTGGGGGTAGAATCTTGTTTTCCATACCCTAATCCTTGATGGTAGGGGTTCTTTGTAGATAGGATGGGTTCAAGAATACCTTGTTCATGTAGGCCCATACCATCTTGTCCTTTGTAACCCATGTTTTTTAGTATATCTAGACCCTTAGGTAGGACATGAGTTGTTGGTTCTTCATCTTCATCTCGATATAACCATGATGACACATCTTCAAGGATATCTTGTTCCAAGAGGTGCTTTTGCTTGAAGATTGGAGACAGTTTGCATTTGATGATCACTATAGAGATTTCCTTTATCGTAGGTGCACCAAATGCTTTAGGAGATGGTGGAAGTTACCCTACACAAAATGTGACGTGTAAGTTGTACTCTCCACACCCTATGTCACTAGCTTTGGCCTTGATCTCTGGGATAGGTGATGGTGAAGAGGTGTATGTGATATAAGAGGATTGATGTATGAAGTGGATGGTTTGATGGTGTTATTACATGGGTAAAAGGTTTTGTCATGTCCTTCCAAGAAGTTGCAATATTGGAAAGGACAGGGATCAACATAGATGGTAACCTCAGTGTCATTGTATGAGAATTTAAGGCATTGATGGAAGGTGGAGGGGATGGCCTACATGGCATGGATCCATGGGCAGCCAGGGAGGATGTTGTAAGTGTTGAAATTAAGGAACATTGAGATGGGGGGTGAATCAGTGTTCTGCAAAACTTATTATTATGTTCCTTTATAAATTTACCACATACATTCAAAAGAAAGAAATAAGAATATAAGAACAAGAACAAAAAAATCATCACACATGAACACCAGGATTTTTACATGGAAACCCAGTTAAGGGAAAACCCACAGTGGGGGTTAACCCACAAGATTTTATACTCTGTTAAAAGTATTACAAATGTGAAGACACATGCCTTTAGGCACACTGCCCAGAGCTCACTACTCAAAGGAGGCTCACTGCCTACACGATCAATTACAAGAGTTCACTAAAATGTTTGAACTGAAGAATAGCATCTAACAATGCAAGATTATAGTTCCGGTTAGGCTCAATATACTAACTTCGCACACTTCATCTCTTATTACCCTGTTTCACTATTCTTCCATGATCCAAACCCTAGATCTCTTTGCTTCGCACTTGCTATTGCTACACTTCACACCTCTCACTTGATATTTGCACATTCATACTTCAAAATGCTTGAACTCATCGATTATATATATCCACAACATGGGATTTTATCAACTATAGTCGGCCTCAAGAAAACTTAGAAACTTTTTCAAGATCATTGTTCTGTCGGCTGAATCCATACACAAAAATCAATGCGGACCAAAACCTATGTATTCAAGTCATCACATGTGTTAGCCAATACCACTAGATCTCACAAATTACTCAACCAACAACTTCTCCTAATCCACACAAGGATCAAACACCAAGTCGATCTGTTCTTCACTGGACTGATCTATCTAACCAAAACTCAATACTCAAATTCTTGTAACTTTCAATCCCTTCATCACTGGAGGCTAAAATTTTGGATTTAGGTAGCCCTAACATCCCTTAACATCCCCTCAGATCCACAGTACAATATGATAACTTGTGGAGAAATGCAGACCAAAATGCTAAACCTTATCATATGCTCTATTCCTGTCTATCCGAACTTAGACAAATCTGCAAGCTGACTTTTGGTATGATCAAATGATACAATGCGGATGTGTAAGATAGACTTAGTTGCCATCAATGACAACACCTGACATGCCTAGCAGTGTCTCTTGCCAACAATCTCCCCCTTTGGCATTGATGGCAACACTTAGTGAATAATGACTAAGTGTTAGAACAACTCCCCCTTACTATGTACACTTGTGATTTCCAATGCTCCCCCTTAGTTGAATTCCTCATTTTGTACTATTTTCCACTCCCCCTTTGACATCAATGGCAAAGGCTGGGATCCGTATATCAAAATTAATGCAAAAACTCTATGTACATGGGCACATATATACAAACAATCCTTATGTCTTGTCTACATGAACTTAAACACATCACCAAAAATGTTTTTCAACAGTGCCAATTCACTGTCCCAACTTTTCTTCATGCTACCCAAAACTGAAATATGACCACTAAATAAAAATGCATGTGATTCTGCGTTCTGTAGATCAGTGGGATCACTTGTTAGAGAAGCAGCTTGAGATTTTGTCAATGCATTAAACATTGTTTCTAAATTAGGTGAAATTAGTCCCCGGAGTTCACACATCCTTGCCACAATGTTTTCTTTTTCTTTCACCAATTTCTTTATTTCATCAGTCAAGCTAATTACTTGACATTCTTGACTTGTCGCAGACATTGTCAAAGGATCAAAGGATTGAGATACATTTGACAGCTTTTGCTCGAACTCCTTTATTTTCTTCTCAATATCCTCTACAACTTTTGGGTAAGAAAAACAAAATTTGTACACATCTCCTCCTTCAATGAGGGCATTTTGAATACTCATTACACTAGTATCCAACATAATTCTATTATTGTCAATTATTCTTTTTAGTTCACTAAATCTTTTTATCATTAAATTCATTCTGGACTTTAACTTCTACTAACTTCTCAAAAGATTCAAAATGAGTACTTACAGAGTTTATCGAACTCTTCAACTGACTGGAGGGGGATGCTAATGAATCCTTCTGACATGTGGGCATAATTTTCTCCAAAATGTCAGATGCAAGACCAAGCAACTCATTGTCTTCTATATGGAACTTCAAGATTTCCTCTCTAGCCTTAGCTTGTGCAAAAGAAGCCAACTTCATCTTCTATACTAGTGATAGAGTATCAAAATTGATTAGACGTTGTATTATATCCAGATCTTTTGCAACTTGTTTATCTTTCTCCAAAATTTCTTTCACTGCTTCTGCAGTGTCTCTTGCCCAATATGATGTTTCAATTTTATGCTCTTTAGGGCCTACATCTTCAACCACATTTTCATTCTTTTTCTTTGCTTCTGCTTTCTCTGCATCATCAGTAGAGGCATCCTTCCTTTTGTCTTTATCAAAAATGTCTTCTACATTCTTTTCTAGAGGATTTTGTATATCCTCAGCAACAACATTATCATCATTTTTATCAAATTCCTCAACATCCAAAATGGAGGAATCAATTCCATCATCAGTTTCTTCTTCTTGATCTTCCTTGTCCTTAACCTCTTCTACTTTTTGCTCTTTATTCTTCTCAGAATCACCTTCAGTAGGAGCATTTATATTCATTTTTGTATTTTCTTCACTAGATTGGTCTAGAGGAATTTGAGTATCCTCTACACCATCAACATTATCTTCCTCCACCATATCTTCATCTTCTTTATTCAATATTTCCTCTTCCGGAGTAGAGAAATCATCTACCTCAGCTTGTTGCTCATTTTTCTTCAACTCTTCATCATCAACAAGTTCTTCAGTGACCACATAAAACTTATTCTTGTCTAGGGCTTTTCTCAAAATTTGTTTTGTTTCTTTGACCACTTCATCAATGTATCCAATCACTAGCTTATTCATCCTTTTCTTGCTTCTGAATTGATCTTTAACTTCTTTGAAAATTTGATTTGCTTCATTCCTAGAGATGACCAGACACAGACTGGATAGCACATCTTCTCTTCGCTCCAAATCCTTTGCTTTAGCAGCTTCTTTTCTCATCTCCAAAATGTCACTTAGACTCTTAGGAATTTCAGACAAAATTTCCACAAGTGCTCTATTGAATGTATTCAAGTACTTAACCATAGCATCCTCCAAAATTTTCTTGTTGACATTATCAAAGTTGTCATAATATTTTGTTATGGGCTTCAAATTCCCATGAACAGTTTCTGCATTCACAATATCTTCAACTAACAAGGTGGATTTTCCAACATGAGTTTCAGTCTTTTTTCTTTTACTCGCCCTTATGCTTCTAGAAGGCTTCTCCTTAGACACTTTAGTAGCCTTAGTGCCTGAGGCCTTCAACTCTTTAACCTCACCATCTGACTCAATCTCTTATTCATCCTCCTTCTCCACACTAACTTATGATCTGTTGCCCCTTACTTTTGTCCTTTTTTCCTTCCTTATCGACAGGTTTTTGTTTGAATTTCTCTGCAATAGGAGAGGGTGATGCACCTGGGATTGTACCAAAACTCCTAGTAGTCCTTGATTTGGAAGAGGATTCTACCAGAACACTTCCCTGTTCCCTATCATGCTTCTCCTTCTCAGCTTTCTCTATCCTTTCCCTGTTTTGTCTCATAGCTTCTTTTGTTATTCCAATACTTTCTGTATACATTTCAACATGCCTTTGGATCTTTCTCTTAGATTTAGGTTTCTGGAGCTCAACATGCAATTTCAAACTGAGTTCACTATATGTACCAAATCTCTCAACTAAGGTATCTTTTGGTTTTCATAGAAGGTGTTGAGCATACATTTCCAGTATTTGTTCATCAACTTCATACCCCATGGGCATGATCCATACAGTCCTTGGTTCAACTACTTCCATCAAGCATTGATCTATTTCCACCATGAAACAAATTGTATCCTTTTACTTTTCCACCATAGACATAGGGATTCTTTCCCTTGATTGCATCATGTTCAAAATTCTTGAAATATCCCCACAGAGTAGTCCTTTGGGCATTAGAGTCACCAATATTATGCAAGTGCTCTCTTATTTGTATGGCAACAGTCTTATCACTAGTCCAACACAGGCTTTTCTTCCCAGGCAACTCATTCATGAAATATAAGAACAAGCACAGGAACAACGTACCATACTTGAATGTATTCTTCTTGTCCTTCTTAATCTTGTTCAAATTCTCCATTAGATAGTTTTCCAGCAACTCACACAAGTCATAGTAAGCATTTTATTTTAACATTTGATAAGTAGCATAAATGGTTGTACCAAATATAGAGTTTTCCCTGCTGGAGTGGTATATCTTATACCCAATCACCATAGATGCAAATTTGACATCTGAATCAGTTATATCATTTATTGTCATTGTACTCTTATCAAATTTTGATTCGATAGCTTCAGTTATAGTCTGATTCTTCACTAATTTTAGCATCGGCAGTCCATCGAATGAGTTCAATCCTATTATGGCCTTGATGGCATCCTTGGTGATCTTAAAGGGTTTCATCAACCACATGAATTCAGCATGCATCCGACTCAATACATACCAGACCCACTCATCCTCATCAAAGGATGGGAACCCAATAACTTGGATGAAATGTTTGTCTTATAGCACCTTATACTCAGGTCTAAGACCATAAATCTCACCCCTTAGGTGATTCTTAAACAAATCTACTAACTTTGAATCCCCAAACTCATCTATACTAGCATGAATGTAAACCCTAATATCTTCAATGTGCAACACACCTTGTGAAACATTAGAAAAGGAACCTAACGGATCAACCTCTACAGATTTGTGTAGATGTTTTTGAATTTAGGTCATGGCCTTTTGGTGATGTCAACAACTAATGAAGTAGCCATATCCAGAGATTGCAAATTCAGAGAGATTTACAGAGAATACCTTGTTTTGTTAGTTAGGGTTAGCTGTCGAATTCGCTTTTCACACTCCAAATCTTTGAAATCTCAGCTCAGGTGCTCTTCTTGTTTTCTTTGAATGTAAAGTGATTCAAACGTTGAGTGAATGACCTTTTCTACTCCACAAAACCTAATTCACCACTATAATAAATGCTTTGCCCTAATTCATCTGGTTACACTATTTCTGAATACAATCAATCTTCAATTGCTCCGCAATCAATCACATTAGCTTCTTTTCTTCTAGAATTTGGTTCAATAGATCTATAATAGGCTCCTTTATCCTCATTCATTGTGCCAGATTCAGGTACCCACTTACTAGTAGGGTGAATTAGATTTTCAATGTAGCTCCCCATGAGCCAGAGCTCCTACTTCAATTCCCAGAGGAATTATCAGCACCGGATTCTGATGCAGACCCATCACCATTATTCATTTCACCTTTCTTCACCCATGTTTTGTTCATTTCATTCTGAATCTCATTCACATCTACTTTACCCTTACCTTTATCTTGTCTCTACATGTTTTAGTTTCTATTTACTGGACCTTTTCTATCATCATTCCTGCTTCTGCAGAATCTTGTAATATGACCAGATCTATTGCAATTAAAGCACACAACATTTCTTTGCTCATTTACTTGATTTCTTCTTGATCTACACTGATTAGCCATGTGCCCAAATCTATTGCATGCAAAATAGTTGCCATTGAAAGAATTGGCATTTATTCTGTTGTTAGAGTAGTTCATCATCATACTTCTGCATTCATTAGATCTATGAGCATACCTTTTACAATTGAAGCACTGACTAGAGAAAGATGGACCACTTTGATTCACTCTACTTTTGCACTAAGTAGCTCTATGACCAAATTTATTGCAATTGAAACAATTTCCATTGAAAGATGGATACCTTTGAGCATTAGGTTGCCTTACTGAAGGCCTTCTAGGATTCCTTCTTGGATTTCTTCCTTCAAGATTTATTTGATCGGATCTAGAGCTTTCACCTTTCTCATATCCCAGACCATGCTTATCATCTGCCTTCTTCTGACTATCAAGTAACACTTCAAGTTCAACTGAGCTTATCTTGAACTTTTCTTTGTATTCATTTGCAGCTTCTAGGTCATGTTTGAGAATGACATTTTTCTTTTCAAGTTGTTCCTCATTATACCAGGCTTCTTGTAGATAAGATTCTAGATGGCCAATTATTCTATCCAATCTACAACACTCTTCCATTCTTTCTTTTAGAGACTAATTTAGGTTTTATTCAGTCTTCTTCCTTTCCTCTATTTCCTTGGTTAGCCTCATCACTCCAAATTCCATCTCATGTTTTAATACAATGGCTTCTTTTTCTAGCATCTCACATTCCTTTGTCTTCTCCTTCAGAGCCTCATCCATGTCATTGTATTCATTCTAATTTGCTAACCATTGAAGTAACTCTTTCCTCTTTTCCATAGATTTGCTTAGTTGCCCTTTTAAAGTCTAAATGAAATCCTCAGCATCTTTAAGGTTTTCTTTCAGTTCTTTAACTTTTGCTCTAGACTAATCAAGATCTTCTAAAGCAACTTGAAGTTGTTCATTGATGCCATCAGAATACCTGAATGAGCCCATTGAAATACCTTCCCAGATCTTCCTCAAGCTGTTAAACTTCTTCCAAGGAACCAAGCTCTAATACCAATTGTTGAAATTAAGAAACATTAAGAGGGAGGTGAATCAGTGTTCTGCAAAACTTATTATTATGTTCCTTTATAAATTTACCACATACATTCAAAAGAAAGAAATAAGAACATAAGAATAGCAACAACAAAATCATCACACATTTTTTACGTGGAAACTCGGTTAAGGGATAAACCATGGTGGAGGTTAACCTACAAGATTTTATACTCTGTTAAAAGTATTACAAATGGGAAGACACATGCCTTTAAGCACACTACCCAGAGCTCACTGCTCAAAGGAGGCTCACTACCTACAAGATCAATTACAAGAGTTCACCGAAATGTTTGAACTAAAGAATAGCATCTAACAATGCAAGATTATAGTTCTAGTTAGGCTTAAGATACTAACTTCACACACTTCATCTCTTACTGTCATGTTTCATTGTTCTGCCATGATCTGAACCCTAGATCTCTTTGCTTCGCACTTGTTACTGCTACACTTCACACCTCTCACTTCATATTCACACATTCGCACTTCAAAATGCTTGAACTCGTTGATTATATATATCCGCAACATGGGCTTTCATCAACTACAAACGGCCTCAAGAAAACTTAGAAACAATTTCAAGATCACTATTCTGTCGGCTAAATCCATACACAAACATCAATGCGAACCAAAACTTGTGTATTCAAGTCATCACACATGTCAGCCAATACCACTGGATCTCACAAATTAGTCAACCAACAACTTCTCTTAATCTGTACAAGGATCAAACACCAAGTCGCCCTATTCTTCACTAGATTGAATTGTCTAACCAAAACCTGATACTCAGATGCTTGTAACTTTCAATCCTTTCATCATCAGAGGCTAAAAATTTGGATTTAAGCAGCCTTGACATCCCTTAATATCCCCTTAGATCTGTAGCACAATATGACAATCTATGGAGAAATGCAGACCAAAATGTTGAACCCTATCATATGCTATGTTCCTATCTATCTGGACTTAGACAAATCTGCAACTTGACTTCCGGTATGATCAAATGGTAAAATATGGATGTATAAGATAGATTTAGTTGCCATCAATGACATCTAACATGCCTAGTAGTGTCTCTTGTCAATAGTAAGGGAGATCAAGATCAAGCACTTGACATTTAGTCTCCAAAATCTTTTGTCCAACCTGAATTGGAAGCTTGATTGTCCCTTCAGATAGTCGTTTAGTGTCATCATATCCTTTGATGGTTATGATTTCACTTGAGTCTACGACCACATCAGAATATCCCAATTGTTTTATTAGTTTGAGAGTGCAAAGATTTAGGCTAGAACTACCATCTATTAAGACTATTTCAATGCTATGTAACTTGTGTATGCGGACTTAGATGTGGAGGGCTTCATTATGAGATGTGCTAGTGGTAGGAAGATCTTTCTCAGAGAATGTGAAATAGTGAGGTGATGAGAGGTGTCCCACCATGGATTGGAATTGATTGAAATTCAATTCATTGGGGGCGCGGGTCTCTATTAAGGCCTTATCAAGGAATTCTTTGTGGAGAGGTGATGTTCGGAGCAACTCAAGGATGGATATTTGGGTGGGTGTTTTTAAAGGTGTTCAAGGAGGTTGTATCTGTTTGTGGGTGGGTGGTTTGTGGGTGCAGATGTGGTAGCTTGGTCATCAGTTGGGGCTCCTTGAATAGATATGTGACCGTGACGAGTAGTGATGATGCAATTGGGTGTTTTAGCTCAAATGGTGATGGTAGCTACTTGGTTATGACATTCTTCTATATGACCCACAACGGAATTGAAAGAAGAGGGAGAGGGACAATGTTATAGGTTTGATTGGAGCTTGAGGATTTACCTTTGTTATGGTCAAGAAGTGGATCCTTGTAAGCCCGTAAGTTTACATTGGGTGATCTTTTAGGAGGTTCGTCAATGGTAATGTCACCGTGATCCACAAGGTCTTGGATGCAATTCTTCAATCTCATGCAATTGGATATCTTATGCCCTTTCACCCTATGGTATTCACAATAGGTTTTTTCATTAAACCAAGAAGGTTTAAATAAACTGTCATCATATAGTTGAATGGTAGATAATTGGATTAAGTTAGCCTTTAAAAGGTTTCTCAAGACATTTTCAATTGGTTCACCTGAGGGAATGAATCTTTGTTTGGGTACATTGCTTTGTCTTGGTGGTCCTTTAGGAATGCTAACATTATTAGTGCTCATGGATGGGTTTGATGGTGTGGTAGTTTGTACATTTTGGATATTCTTAATGTCGGTGACACCATCGTTAAGGGTGTTTTTGTTCTTACTCCAAAAGTGGGGTTTCTCGTATGATTGGTTGTTGTTTGTGTTTGTGTTGTTGTTGTTATTGTTGTTGCTATTGACCTTGTTGTTGTTATTTTTATTGTCATTATTTTCTTGATAGATTTTGATAGCTCCCTTATCTATGAGAGCTCTTTTAATTGTGGTTCCTTTGTCGATAACCTCTTCGAAGGTAAAGGCACATTTGATTTGAAGGTGGAATCCCATCTCTTGGTTAAGGATGGTCACAAACATAGTGAACAATTATTTTTTGAGGATGGGCCATGGGAGGTTGCTTTCTAGACTTCTCCACCATTGCAAGAAGGTGGTGAAAGATTCCACATTTCATTGTTTAGTGTTGCAAAGGTTTGTCATGGACACTTCATGTTCAAAGTTGTATGAGAAGTGATTGACAAATTTCTCCTACAAGTTCGTGAAATGTTTTGGTATTGGAGGGAAGGTGGCAAAACCATTCGGTGGCTTGTCCTCCTAAGCTTCTAGGGAAAAGTCTCATAAGATATGTGTCATCATAAGAGACTTCCAAGCAAGTCATGTAAAAATTCCCTAAGGTGTTCCCTAGGGTCCCCTTTCCCTTTGTATTTGTCAAACTTGGGTGTTTTGAAATTTTTAGGGAAGGGAGGCATGGGGATGGTGCAATCAAAGGGATATGGGAAAATATCTTCAAATGAGTATTGTTTTCTTTTATGACCATGTTGTATGTCCTCAAATGTTTGGATCAATGTTTGAACAATTCTTGATAAATCATGGGTGGGTGGTTGTGATATGTTTTGTTGTTGTTGATTTTGGATTAGGTGTTGGAGGAAGTTAGGCAATTGTTGTTGTGGTGGGGTTTGGGTTTGTTGTTGTTGGTAGACCATGAGTTGTTGTAGGATATTTTGTGGAATTTGTTATTGTTGTTGGGGGTTTTGATTTTTTTGGAATGTTTGGGTGGCGTTATGTGTGGAAGATGATGTGGGGGGTTGTGAAATAGGAGGTTGCATGTATGTAAAGTTAGATGTTTGTGGATTGTTACAAGGGTTGTTGCTAGGGATGTTGGATGTATTATATGGTGGTTGGGAGAAGAGTTGTGTCATGAAGGCTATGGTGTTTGCATCAAATTGGGGGATGCTTGTGGAAGCGTTGGTGTAGGTTGTGTTGTTAGGTATGTTGAGGGTAATTTGAGGAGTGGATGTGGATATAGTTGATGTTAATATGAAGGTGGGGATTGATGTTGATTTGGTGGTGTTAGATGATGAAGGTGTTTGAAATAGGAAAGACAACTGAGAGGGGGGGTGAATCAGTTGTCTCAAAACTTTGGAACTTTCTGCAGTTAATTCTTTCTTTTACCACTTAATAACAATTCAATAACTTAACCATAAAAACAACAATCATAAGTGTAAGAGAAACAATACAAAAACACACTTGACACCAAGATTTTTAACGTGGAAACCTGGTTAAGGGAAAAACTGTGGTGGGGGTTAACCCACAAAATCGATACCATGTTAAAAGTATTTTTACAAATGGGAATACACATGCATTCGATCTCACTACCCAAAGCTCACTGCCTACAAAAAGATTACAAGAGAATAGCACAGATTTTGAACTAATAAATAGCATCTACCCGTGCAAGAGTTTCAGTTTTGGTTAAGTGCAAAAATTGATCTTACACATTTCATCTTTGCTCTACTCTTCTTACTGCTCTGCCTTCATTCACACCTTAGATTTTTACCCTTCTCACATTTACACCTTATTTGTACACCTCACAAACAAAATCATCTAATTTCATCGGCTATATATATCCGTAACATGATCTACAATCATTTTACCAGTCAGCTTCAAGAACATTTAGAACTTTGTTGAGTACTTTGCTTTGTCAACTAGATCCATACATAATATGAGATTTAGACCAAAAATTGCACTCACAAATCATCAATCATGTTAGCTATCATCACTAATTTCCCAATAAACAACTTCTATACATCCAAAATTAAGATCATTCACAAGGTCGGCCTGTTCTTCTTCTATCTGTTCTATCAAACTGAAACCCGACACTCAAAAGCTAATATCTTTTGAGTCCATCATCAGAGGACAAAACTCTAGATTTAGATTGTCTTGGCAATGCTTTCAACTACTTTAGATCCACAGCAAACCATGCCTTTCCACCGGAGAGATCCGGACCAAGATACCGGACCTTGTCACCTACTCTATTCCTAACTACCTGGACTTAGACCAATTCTGATTCTGACTTCTGGTGTGAACAAATTATTTTATGCAGATGAATGGGATGATCTTAGTTATTATCAATGACAACATCTATCAATGTGAAGCAGTGTCTCTTGCCAACAATCTCCTCCTTTGGCATTGATGGCAACACTTAGTGAAAAATGACTAAGTGTCTAATGTAGCTCCCCCTTACTCTGTACACTTGTGCTTCTCTATTAGTTCTGAAGTTCCCCCTTTGCTGAATTCTTCATTTTTCACTGCTCTTCACTCCCCCTTTGACATCAATGGAAAAGGGTGGGGTCTCAAACCAAAATTCTCTAAAAAATTCTGTATATACTGTCGCATATGTACAACTAATCATTAAGTTTTATTTACATAACCTTGAGAATGTCTGCAAAGCTATTTTTTATTTGCACAAGTTCAAAGGCCCAAGTACTCTTCATTCCATCCAAAATTGAGATGTGCCCACTCAATAAAGATGAATATGCTTCTGCCTTTGATAGATCTGATGCATCACTAGTCTGAATTGCAGTTTGAGCTTCAAATAGGGCATTATACATTGTCTCTAACTTAGGGGTAATCAATCCCCGGAGCTCACACATTCTCTTCATAATGTTGCCTTTCTCTTTAACAAGTCTCTTTATCTCATCAGTCAAGATAATTACTTGACATTCCTGACTTATGGGTGAAATAGTTAGAGGATCAAAGTTATTTGATAGATTTGGCAATTTTAGTTCTTGTTCCTTTATCTTCTTTTCAATATCCTCACTTACTTTGGGCCAGGATAGACAAAACTTATATATATCACTTCCATCACTTAGAGCATTTTGAACACTCTTTATACTAATAGCAAGTATAGTCCTATCATACCCTATTAGACTCTTAATTTTACTAAGTCTCTTATTCAAAAACTCATTTCTGACTTTTGTCTCTGTAGACTTCTCAAAGGACTCAAAATGAGTATTTACAGAACTTACAAGATTTTTCAGATGTTTGGAGGGGGAATCAGATCGACTCTTCTGGTAGGAAGGCATTAACTTTTCCAAAATCCCGGTTGCAAGTCCCAGTAGCTCATTGTCCTCCATGTGGAACTTTAACATCTTTTCTCTAGCCTTTACTTGGGTGAATGATGCTATTTTCATCAATTGAATTGGAGAGAGAGCATCTGGATTGGCTAGACCTTGGAGTAGTTCAGGCTCATCAAGCTCAATCATCTCTTTTCCAAGAAGACTTTTCATTGCATCTGCAGTGTCTATTGCAACATTTTCTGAACCATCCTTTAGTTCATCAGATTTCTTAGTATCTGCTTTAGGTGCTTCAACATTTGCACCATCTTCTTCTGCTTTATCTTTCTTTCCTTTTTCTTCTTCTTTCTCTGCTTTACTTTTCTCTATGTTCTCTACAGAGGGACTCTTTCATGTTTGTTCACCACTTGCTACCTGATCCAAAGGGCTCTATGAATGATCAGGTGGAGGAGTTACTCTTGCATCAACTATTTTGTCTATCATTTCTATGTCCTCCTGATTGACTTGTTCCTCATCCTAAACTTCTCCAACATTCAAATTTGATGAATCAAATTCAATATTTGTCTCCTCATAGGTTAACTCCGGAGGATCTAAATTAACACCTTGGTCATCAGTTCTTTTGTTAATCTGTTCTTCTGGAGCTTCATGTTCTGGAACTGGAGGATTGACTTCTTCTACTTGTTTCTTTGAAATAATATAATTTTTATCTTTATCTAAAGCCTTTCTCAAAATTTCTTCTATTTCTTTTGCAATTTCCTCATTTTCACGAAGCATTAGCTTGTTCATCTGGACCTTGCTTCTAAATTTTTCTTTAACTTCTCTGAGGATTTTATTTGCTTCTCTTCTATTCATCATAGGACACAAAGTGGAGAGGACATACTCTCTGAGTTCTAGGTATTTAGCCTTGGCTACTTCTTTCCTCATTTCCATTACTTTCCTTAAACTTTTAGGAAGTTCTTGTAAAATTTCCAATAGGGCTCTATTGAATTTATTCAAATGATAATGGTATCTTCCAAAATTTTCTTATTTTCTTGATCAAAATTATCATAGTAAACCCTAATAGGCTTGAAATTTCCATGAACAATGATTGTTTTTACAATTTCATCAATAGTCATAGTGACCTTACTAGTTGCTTGGTTTTTACTAGCATTATTGCTTTCGGAAGGCTAGTCTTCAGAAGTTTTTGAAGTTCTAGCTTTCTTGGATCTTATTTCTTTCACTTCTTCATATGTCTGTCTCCTCGTCATCTTTTGTGCTCTTGTGGGTTCTTGTGGCCTTGGTTTTGTTTCTTTTCCCTCCTTCACCGCATGGAGTGGCTTCTGATTTCTTGGTGGAAGTGGGCTTGGGTTTCTCAACAAGAGTTTCAGAACTCCTTCTCTTCCTTGAGAAGCTTGATGGGACTTCCAGAGCGACTGTTGGCTCACTTTCTACTTTTTCTTCTAAAGTCTGCTCAGTTCTTTTCTTCATCTTTTCAATCCTTACTCTATTCTTTCTCATTGTTTCTTTTGTAATCCCAATACTTTCTGCATACATATCCACTTGCTTGTACACTTTTCTTTTTGTTTCTGACTATCTAAGCTCCACATGCAACTTTAAGCTTAGTTCCTTGTAGGTTCCAAACCTTTCAACAGAGGTGTCTTTAAGTTTTCTTAGAAGATGCTGAGCATACATGTCTAAAACTCTCTCATACATCTCATAACCCATTGGCATTATCCATACTGTTCTTAGTTCTATAGCTTCTATCAAACATTGATCTGTGTTGACCATAAAACATATCTCCTTCTCATACTTTTCTACAACTGAATTAGGGATTCTTTCCCTTGCATGCATCAGACTCTGAAATTTTTTGAAATACCCCCAGATTGCAGTCTTTTGTGCACCTAAATCTCCAAGGCTATATAAATGCTCTCTTATCTGGATTGCCACCGACCTGTCATTTGTCCAGTGCATACCTTGCACTGCAAGCATTTCATTCATGAAATAGAAAAATAGGCATATGATCAAAGAACCATATTTGAAAGAGTTTTTCTTGTCCTTTTTTATTTTGCTCAGATTCTCTACCAGCTGATTATGTAGTAATTCACACAGATCATAGTTAGCATTCTCCTTTAACATGTTATAAGCTGCATATATTACAGTCCCAGAAACTAAATTCTCCCTACTAGAGTGATAGATCTTATAACTAATGATCATAGAAGCAAATTTGACTTCTAGTTCGATGATGTCATTTATTGTCATTGCTCTTTTTTCATACTTCGCTCTGGTTGCATCAGTAACAATTTGATTCTTCACAGCTTTCAAACTAGGTAATCCACCAATTGCATTCAGCTAGGTCACAATTTTAATAACATCTTTAGTGATCTTAAATGGTTGTAGTAGCCAAATAAATTCATCGTGCATCTGGCTCAACACATACCGAACCCATTCACTTTCATCAAAAGACAAAAATTCAATCATTTGCAGAAAATGTTTACTTTCAAGGGCTTCAAATTTAGGTTTCAATTGGTAATTGTCATCTTTTAGATGGCTCTTAAACAATTCCAACAGTTTTAGATTCCCAAATTCTTCTATATTGCAATGAATGTATGCCCTAATGTCTTCAACATGTAAAACCCCAAATGGAACACAAGAAAAAGCACCTAGCGGCTCAAATTCAATAGATTTGTAAGGATGCTTCTTAAATTTAGGATAGGGCCTTTCAGTGATATCAACAATTAAAGGTGTAGCCATTTGCAAAGATAGAGAATTCAAGAGGTTTCACAAAAAATAGAAGTACCTTGTTCTGCAGATTAGGGTTTTTCTTGGAGATCCTCTTTGCGCTTCAATTCTTGAGAATTCTCAGCTCTGAACTCATTCACTTCTCCTCTTCTTGCTTTCTTCTGATGCAAAGTGATCTAAATGAGGAATGAATGAACTTTTTATGCTCCACAGCACCTAATTTGTCTTTATAATAAATGCTCTACCCTAATACATCCGATTACTCTATTTGTTGAACAGTTTCTCATAAATTACTTCGCAATTTTCCATATTCACCTCTTTTCTTTTGGAAATCCTTCCAAATGATCTAAAACAATCCAAGATCTCTTTTCTCACTGTACCAGATTTAGGCACTTACTTATTGGCTAGGGGAATTTGATTTACAATGCTTTTCCCCCTGAGCCAAGGCTTCCAAATCAATTCCTGAAGGAATTTTTAGCACAGGATTCTGATGCGTATCCATGACTGTCATTCAAAATTATTTTCTTGACCCATGTTTTCTTTATTTCATTTTGAGTCCCATTTGCATCAATTTTTTCTTTGCCTTTGTCTTGTCTCTGCTCATCTAGTTTTCTATTTACCGGACCTCTACTTCCATTGTTCCTACTTTTGCAGAATCTTGCAATATGACTAGATTTATTGCAATTAAAGTACACAACATTTTGTGTCTTATAAACTTGATTTCCTCTTGATCTACACTGATTAGCCATGTGTCCAAACCCATTGCAAGCAAAATAGTGACCATTAAAGGGATTGCCAATTCCTCTATTGTTAGCATTATTCATTATCATACTTCTGCAATTATTTGATCTATGACCATACCTCTTACACTTGAAGCATTGATCGAAGAAGGATGGACCATTTTGATTTACTCTCCTTCTACACTAAGTAGCTTTATGACCAAATTTGTTGCAGTTGAAACAATTTCCATGGAATGATGGATATGTTTGAGCATTAGGTTGTCTTATCGGAGGTTTTCTAGTTCTATTTCTCCCATTCCTAGGTTAAAAATTTCTCTGTCCAGATTCAGAGCTTTCACCTTTCTCATATCTAAGACCATGCTTGTCATCAGCCTTTTTTTGTCCTTTGAGTAGTGCTTTGAGTTTTATTGAGCTTATCTTGAACTTCTCCTTATATTCATTTGCAACATCTAGGTCATGTCTGAGAATGACAATTTGCCTTTCAAGTTCTCTCTCATTGTCTCTACTTTCTTGTAGATCAGACTCTAGATGGCAAACTATTCCATCCAATTTGCAACATTCTTCAATTCTTTCTTTTAGTTTTTGATTCAGATCTTCTTCAATTTTCTTCCTATCTCCACTTTCTTTGGTTTGCCTCATCACCCTAGATTCCATTTCAATTTTTAGAACAACAACTTCTTTTAGCAACTTCTCACATTCCTTTGTCTTTTCTTCCAAAGCTTCATTCATTCTTTAGGTAAATTGGATAGTTGCAGAAGTAGCTCCTTTTTCATTTGCAAAGATTTCTTTAATTTATCTTTTAACATTTCAATGGTATCATCAACATCTTTAAGTTCACCTCTCATATTACTAATTTCTATTTTAGACTGAACAAGCTCTTATAGGACCAACTAAAACTGATCTTTGAGTGAACCCATTTAAAACTTCTTCCAAGATCTTTTCCTCAAGCTGTTAGGCTTCTCAAAGGAACCTTGCTCTGATACCAACTGCTAGAAATAGGACAGACAACTGAGAGGGGGGGGTGAATTAGTTGTCTCAAAACTTTGGAACTTTTTGTAGTTAATTATTTCTTTTACCACTTAATAACTGAAATCATGGAAACAAGCATGAAGGAAATCAACACAAAATGCAAAGAACAAATGCAATATACCTTCAAGATGATCCACAATCCATGGTTAAGGTTGAGAATGTTGCACCCATGAACATTCTAGCTATACCCACAATGATAAAAATGTGAAATGCTCTCATGCAAGTGTAAATCACTAAACCCTAGCTCACAAATGCAAGAATGATTTTGACAGAGTGATGATACACTCAAGATTAGATGCAAATGGCTTAGAAGAGGGTTGTATTTATAGAAAAGCTTTGTTGAAATGGAGGTATGAGATTTGATTTTGACTTTTGGCTTATGGATGGCTCAGATTAATCATACATGGATCAAGTTTAGCCTTGTGACAAGTGTGAGATGGAGAAGAGAGGTGAATTTTAAATTAGAATAAAAGGCTAAGAGGTGCATGTGACTATGTAGTCATGTGACAAATGGAGGGAGGAGAATAATTAACTCCAATTTAAATAAAAATGTTTAAATTGGCAAGTCATGTGAAAGGATTAAGTGGAGGGTAGATAATGCGAAAAGTGTTGCAATGAGGTGAGAGGTGAGGGATTTATTTATTTATTTTATTTGAGTTTGGAGACATGTGAAGGTGATAATTAATTAAATAAAGTGGGTTTATTTAATTAATTAAGGGTGTGATTAAGTTGGAATTGTGAGTCAGAATATTAACCAAATAAATATTTAATATTTATTTAATTAATATGGGCTAACATTAGAAGAGAATAAATATTGAATTAAATTAATTCAATATAGGTGCTCAAGGGGTTTTAATTAATTAAATAAAATTTAATTAATTAATTGGGACGATTAAATGGCTAGGACATTTTAGGGTGTCTACATTTGCCCCTCTTTGACGTGGCGTGAAGTCAAAGAAAAATTGCCCCAGCTGCAGGGAGGAATAAAATGGGTAAGGGATGCCCCCTTGAGAGTTCAGGCAAAAAATAAAAAATTTTAGGGTGAACTCTTGAAAAGGTAAGAAATGAAGGTGAAAAATGAAGGCAGGATGGAAAAACAAGTCAGTAGGAAGAAAAATGGGTGAAAAAATGAGTTAATATGCTCCTTAGGGAAAAAGAAGATGAAAAATAGCAAAAAGCGGGCCCAAAGTGAATCATTTGCACACGTAGCCAATAGAAATCCAAAGAGAAAGAGAGAGCAAGAGAGATGGTAGGAGGCGGCAACCTACCTTTCTACCCTCGATACTCACACTTGGCGGAAAGGGTACGGACGTACATACGAGTGGAGGCTGGCCAGCGGGTGAGTTGTCAATCCCATATTTGCATTTTATTTTGTTAGGAAATGGGTAGGTTAGGGTGATTAGCATCATCGCATGGCATGAAATTTGGGTGAATTGGTGCCATTTTGAAAAATGGCACAATCCAAGGAGGTTGTGGCACGATTTTGTATAATCGTGCGATTCAGGTTTTTGGCACCATTTTGAGGAATGGCGCGGTCATGGGAAGGGGCATGATTTTTTGGTTTATCATGAATTTAGGGAGTACTGGCTCCATTTTTAGTTGCGGCATGAAAATGGGTGAGACTAGTGCCAATTTGAATATTGGTGTGAAGTCAAAGCAGGGTAGCGCTATTCCTTGTCATAGCGCGATGTTTATGAATGGTAGCACCAAATATTCTATTCGCTCGATTAGCTAGAAGATTGGTGCTAAAATTAATTTTAGGATAGTATCAAGTTCTGTTACCACCTTTTTTAATTTTTAAGGCTTTGGGAGAAAAATGAATTCTTAGGAGTGAATTAAGTGATCAAATGCAGATTGATGGGGGCATTGTGTCATCATGGGAGTGGAGAGTGCCTGAGGTGATGGCACTTTGGGTAGGGTTTGATGATGCTACATGAGTGTGGTTTAGCACCTTAGGACTGCGGACACCTGCAGAGATGCCCATGTTGCAGGCACACAGAGCCCTGATGATAGCTTTGATTGAGTGGTTCAGACCAAAGACATGTTCATTTTGGTTGCCGACGGGTGAGATGACCATCACCCTAGAGGATGTCTATCAGATCCTGAAGGTTCTAATTCATGGGAGACGAGTGATCTATGATGTGGGTAGAGGAGGGCCAGCATTGGAGAGGGCCTTCGCGCCAGGTGCATTCATGTTAGTAGAGGAGGATCGAGTGATGAGTTACCATTAGACTCTTGCAGCTGGGGAGCGAAGTTGGATCATGTTTCTTTGTGCTTTGATCGATGGAGTGGTGATACCAGACAGGAGAGGATAGGGATTCTCAGTGGGTTGGGGAGAGGTGATTGAGTAGATGGTGGTTCACGAGACTATGTTTGCCTGGGGTCCCTATATACTTACACAGTTGTATCATGAGATGCACATAGTTGTGTATCATTTAGATAGTGCCCTATCAGCAGGAGTGACATTACTACATGTTTGGGCATTTAAGCATATTCTAATCACGCGTCTAGTGGGAGTGTTGCACCGATAGCTTTTTGAGGCTTATGTATTCAGGTACCAAGGACAGTTACAGTACTCATATACATGGATGTTGAGGTACTGGCATAGATTGTTCGATGAGGTGACACGGATAGTATACAGACCATATATTGGGTGTGAGTGGTGGTTGGATGAGGATGAGCAGTTGCCTTATGCTATTTAGACACGATACATCATGGGGTGAGGAGATCAGACCATTGACAAATACATCCCCTCGTGTGTTATGAGACAGTTTGGTCTACAATAGGATTTACCATAGGTGATGGCCATTTTCGGGTGGACGACAAGAGACAGGAGATGGCCTCCTCAGATAGTGCCCCAGATAGCCATTGTTGATTTTGATGCTTTATAGCCATAGTAGTGGGACTAGCGCAGTACCATTGCAGATGCGAGTACTACACCTGACTATGACAGATGATGGCACATGTGGCAGCCCAACTGTTTGATAGATCCAAAGGCCAAGCCAGATATGATAGTGGAGGAGGGAGTGGATGATGATGATGATGATGACGGAGGAGGTACAGGTAGTTTCGTGAGGGGGACTGGCAGAGGTAGAGCTGGCAAAGGACAGGGTGGCAGGGATCAGGGTGGCTAGATTAGGTAGGTACCACAGAGAGGGCCACTATAGAGAGGATCGATGGTACCGCTGAGAGGACCACTACCACAGCATGCCCAGAGGGGACCGGTATCTTCTGGTAGGATACCGATATAGTCAGGTTAGAGGGGGTTAGCACCACTTCTTAGGCCACCACAATAGGGGAGGCCTACAATTCAGCAGCAGGTGTTGGTTAGCAGCTCTGGGACCCCAAGGGCAGGTAGCTTGAGAGCAGGAGAGGATGTCCTGGCAGAGAGATAGGGATCACAATGAAGAGGCCGAGGGGATGATGAGGAGATAGAGATGGCTACCCTGCATGCTCAGATAACAAGTTATGAGGATACCTTGCAAAGACAGGGTCAGGAGTTAGCCTAGCTCCGGGGATTGTCAGTAGCTATAGATGGAGGCAACAGGGATGGGGATGGTTAGAGCGGTGCTCTATAGGCACAGGTTATAGCCTTGATAGTAGCGCGGGACAGAGAGAGAGAGGGCTACATCAAGCAGTAGAGACTCAGGTGGCTAGTTTGACTAGCTAGGTTTTGGGACTGTAGGCTAAGGTTTCTAGGTTGCAGGGATTAGTGGCTGGAGGGAGAACAACACAGATAGTGCATTTGCAAAGTTAGTTGATACAGGTGCAGGGTCAGTTGGTGGAGGAGTAGAGATGGTCCTCATAGTAGTCTTCCCTGGCAGACTACTATTATTCAGCTTACTGCATAGGTGTTCCTCCGGAGCAGCGGCTTCCTAGCTTCAGTCAGCAAAGTCGATCTAGGATGTTAGGTTCACATAGATCGAGATCGATGCAGTCTATCCATCAGCCACTATCTCAGCAGGTGATGCCATAGATACCACATCCATCGCAGCCACCATAGCCACCATAGGGTCTAGGGGGATCTCCGACTCAGTCAGAGAGGTTCATCAGGCTAGGGCTAATAGTTTTTTTTTATGTTGTATCATTTTGGCCCTTGTAGGCATTATGACATATTTTTGATGTATATATGAGCAATGTATATTTTTTCGATGATGATATATATATATATATATATATGAGATTATTTTGGTGCCCTATATGGTGTGGTTATGACGTGTTTATGTGCTTATGTTTATCTTATGCAAAAATGTTTTATAGATGATGGTAAATGTGTTATGCTACTTGTTTTATTTTATGTATGCAAAATGATGGTGATCTAAATGTTTCCTATGTATGTTATGTTGGACTATGGATGCATTTGACTTATGATGGTTTTTGATATGGGCAAATATTTGCATGCTAATGATTTATATGATGATGTTATGTTTCATTATTTTATGGATGCCATGCCTAGTAGATGATTTATGCAATGTTTTCTTTTCTTGTATATGCAAAATGTGATGATATATGGTATGCACAATGTAAATGGAAATGTACCTAAATGTAATGCAAGTGACAATGTAATAATGATAATGCATATAAAATGTAAATGCAATGTGATGAAATGGAAAATATGTCATGATACAATTTAGATTATGTCAAACCCTAGGTGACAAGATTGGGGAAAGGCTAGGGGAAGGACGAATGGGGATAGGTATAGGGAAAATGGGGGGAAACTAAGTCAATAGACACCACGCCATCGAGGGACTCATGTTAGGAGGGGGGGACAAGGCATGTTAAATGGGGGACAAGGCATGTTAAATAGAAAAGAAGTTAGGTGGATGAAAAAATTGGATGGGGGGAATGAGCTAGGATTAGTACTTACATGATAACATTGAGAGAATTTCTAGGTTTAATATAGAAAAATAGGATAGAGTGCACAAAGGTATGATAGGACCAAAGTGCTGATTATTATCCTTTTTTTTGCATAGACCAAACCTTACTAGCAAAGGGATAAGTACCTAGACCCTTAAGATAGCACAACCTTGACTAGATGATGGAAGGGGACTCATAATAGAACCTCCTAGAAACATAAAAGGTGAGATTTGTGCTTAAATGCCCCAAGAGAGAAATATGCTAGAATCGACACATCATTATCAAAATATGAATACCGTTCTTAGAGGTAAGGAGACCATCCTACAAACACAACATCCAAAACAATGACTATGCTCTAGTCTAGGTGTCCTCATCCACATACCAAGATATGATGAGATCAAGGCAGTTTTTGAGTATCCCTAAAAATGAGGCTCAAGATAAAAAATCAAGAATCAATAAGATCAATCACAAGCAAGACCACAGCTAGGTATTTCTTGCCAAGAGATGTTTAGATAAGATGAGGATGATGATTAAGGATAAATAGATTCTGCCTATTATAGGAATGATATATCCATTAAGGTTAGAACCTGTTGATGATGTTTGTTGGATTTAGATGCTAAAAAGGATAAGCAAGCAGATAGCTAGTTGTTTGTGATGATGGGGTTTGATTTGTTGATTGATGATTTTTTGCATTTTGAGGATGATGTTTTGATGTTGATGCTTAGTTTGCTTTGCAAGGTAAGTTTGATTGATCTGAACCATCCAACTGGGTTGAATGGGTACATCATGTGGACCTGAGTACTAGATACTTCCTTCATATTCTAGACTGCCTACATACCCTGTATCCATGGGATCAAGGTCCTTAATAGATGCGGGCAAGATGAATATGTAGTTCTGGTTGGACGTGATGATGTAGGGATGGCTCGTGGATAGAAGGATGGTTCTGAGTAGTTGTGGATGGAAGAAGATGCGGGTTTGATGATGTTTGTGGGTACATTTATTGCTTGGATTTTCTTTGATAATATTTTGATTTTTTTGTATTTTGAGGGAATATTTGATTTTGTTTTTGGAATTTTTTTTCAAGACATTTTATGATTGTTTTTGGAATCTTTGGAGTATTGTGATTTTTTTGTATTTTGATATTATTTCTGACTCTCAAGAGCATACAAGGATACCATCTCCAGAATTGTATTTGTGGGTGTGATTTATGAAAGGAGATAAGGGTGGGATGACAAAAAATGCTTCAAACTCCAAGCTATGGTATGTAAATGGGATGAATGATTATGCAATGATGGATTTTATTATGGCAGGATGGATGGTTATGGGTGCAGAGAGGGATTTTATTAGATGGTAGGACCTGCCACTACACATGGCACCTAAAATAGGTTTTCACCATGGTACTTATCCAAGGCGTCACTGGAGTGATTTTCACCATTGGACGACTTTATTGCACTCGATTTTTTTTTTAATTTTTTTGATTTTTTGATTTGGGATATTTGATGGGTCATGCATAGAATTTCTTCAAGTGCATGATGTTCATAGGTTCCTCCAGAGGCTGCCCCTCAGGTGTAGATAGTTGATAGGCTCCTGATCCATAACTGGTTGTGACAATGAAGGGACCCAGCCAATTAGGTTCAAACTTTCCTTTTTTAGGGCAATATTGCATGTTCTTCTAATTCTCCATAAGGACAAGATCACCTACTTAAAAAATGCAGCTCTTCATTTTCTTATTATAACTTCTCCAGAGGTGATTTTGATAAGCTTGCAAATTGTTTAGAGCGTTTATACGTTTCTCATCCAGCAACTCTAATTCATTTAGTCATGCAGTTCGATATTCCTCATCATTGATAATGTTCTTTAATGAGATGGGCAAAGATGGGAGCTTGACCTCTATAGACAAGATGGCTTCAGAACCAAACACTAATGAATAGGGTGTGGCTCATGTGGGTGTACGAATCTAGTGCGGTATGCCCATAAGGCAGGATTAAGCTGCAGGTGCCAATCACGACCGGGTTCATTGACTATTTTCTTCAGGATATGCAAAATGGTTTTGTTGGAAGCTTCGGCCTGACCATTACCTTGTGGATAATACAAGGTAGAGAAACGGTGCTGGATATGGAACTTATCACACAAGGTGCGGACTTGTTGGTTCTTAAAGGGCTTTTCATTATCCATGACAATGGAGTGTGGGATACCATAACGACAGATGATGTAATGCAAGATGAACTTGGAAATTTGGACACTAGTGGTAAAGGTGAGTGTAAGGGCTTCTACCCACTTAGTGAAGTATTCTGTGGTGGTGATGATGAACTTATGGCCATTGGAAGAGGGTGGATGGATTTTCCCTACGAGGTCGAGCCCCCACTATGAAAAAGGCCATGGAGTCGTGATCGGTTGCAATTCCTGTGATGGTGCATGTATTGAATCTCCATGTTGTTGGCAAGGTAGACATTTCTTAACATAATCATGCACATCTTTTTCCATAGTCGGCCAATAGTACCCTGTTCGAAGAATCTTCTTGGCTAAGGTCAGTCCACTAGAATGTGCCCCACAAATACCCTCATGCACTTCATGTAAGGTCATCTCAACCTCCCTAGTGTTAAGAGATCTCAAAAGAGTACCGTCGAGACTCCTTCGGTATAAAGTATTAGCAATGATGGTGAAACAGGATGATCGGTGGATGAAGGTTCGTCGTTGGGTAGATGTCAGGTTGGGTGGAAGGGTATTATCATGAAGGTATAAATAGATTTCTTGGTAACACAGGGACAAAGGACCAACAATGTCACATACAAGTTCTGACTGTGGAACATTATAAGTAGGGATTTCAAGCTCTTACACCAAGAATTCACATCTCTTGCTATCTTTTTTCATATCTACCAATGACCCAATGGTGGTCATTGCATCAGCCACTTTATTATTAAGCCTTGAAATTTATTCAAAATGAATATTGTGGAAGTAATCCTTGAAGTCATTGACCATTCTCTTATATGGTAGGATCTTATAATCTTTTGTTTCGTACTCGTCATTGACCTATTAGATAACCAACTGTGAATCCCCATATACTGTCAGTGTTTCTATTTTCCATTTGATTTCCATATGAAGCCCTGTGATGAGGGCCTCATACTCAGCTATATTGTTGGTACATGGGAATGTTATTTTGTATGACCTAGCAATTCTGTCTCCTTGAGGTGTGACAAATAGGAGACCTACCCCCGAGCCATGATGCGTATACGATCCATCAAAATACATTTTCCAAGTGTTTTCAGTCGATGCAACTATCATTATGGATTCATCTGGAAACTCAGAAAACAAAGGATGTTTAGCTAGCATAGGAGCATCTACTAATTGATCAGTAATAACTTGCCCTTTGATGGCTTTTCATTTTGTGTACTCAATGTCAAATTCAGTCAAGACCATTATCCACTTTTCTGTTCTTCCAGTGAGAGCGGATTTGCTTAGCAAATATTTTAACAGATCAATTTTTGCAATGAGCTTGGTTTTGTGACTAAGCATATAGTGCCTTCTATGATGAAAAGACTACTGCCAAACATGCTCACTCAATCTGTGAATAATTAAGTTCATATGCTATCAACGTGTGACTGATGTAATAGATGACTCTCTCTTTTCCTTGCTCATCATGTTGTGCCAGTAAGGCTCCAATGGCAGTTTCTATTACTGATATGTAGAGGAGAAGAGGTTGTCTTGGTCTTGGTGGCATGAGAACTGGTAGATTGGCAAGATATTTCTTCAATTGTTCGAAGGCCAATTGACAATTATTATCCCACTAAAAAGTTGTATTCTTTCTAAGCAAATGTTGAAATGGTTGGCATTTATCAGTGAGCTGTGCTATGAATCAACGAATGGATTGCAACTTACCCTGTAGACTTCTAAGCTATTTAAGTGTCGAAGGAGGAGGCATCTCCATTATAGCTTTGACTTTGTTCAGATCTACCTCTATCCCTCTTCATGACACTATGTATCCTAGGAGTTTCCTCTCTTGTTTTTGATTTTGCCAAAAGGTCATCTACATTATCTTCCATTATCTTGTGAAAGAAATCGTGAAAGATGACTATCATTGCTCTTTGATATGTAGCACCTGCATTCTTTAATCTAAAAGGCATCACAACCCAACAGTAAGTTCCCCATGGTGCTATGAATGATGTCTTATGTTGGTCTTCCTCAGCTATCTTGATTTGGTTATATCCTGAAAACTCGTCCATGAGGGATAGCATTTCGTGTCCAGTAGTGAGATCTACGATCATGTCGATGTTAGGAAGAGGGAAATCATCCTTAGGACAAGCTTTTTTAAGATCTCAAAAGTCGGTATAACAACAGATGCCCCTAGTCACTTTTTTCATAGGTACCAGATTTGACACCCATTGGGGATAGTCTATTGGTCGAATAAATCCTACATCCAAAAGTTTCTTTAGTTCTTCTTTGACAAGTAATGCTATTTGTGGATGCATCTTTTACAATTTCTATCTCACCGGTTTCGCATCTAGATATACTGCAAGGTGATGAACTACAAGAGCGATATCTAGCCTAGGCATATCAGTATAAGTCCATGCAAAGTTGATGCTTCTTTGTTTGAAGAAATTTAGAAAGGCCTTTTGTTCTATTGGTGTTAATGATTCAGCTTGATATGTGATCCGAGGCTCGCTTTCCATGCCAAGATTCATTTCCTATGATGCTTCTGTCAAGATAGGAGATGTTTCTTGATAAAATTTAGGTACTTTAGGGAGATCCAATCTCTCATCCTCTGGCACCTCAAAGATGTTTTCACCAGAGGATACGTCCTTTATTTTTACTTTTTTATCATCCGAAAGGGCCACAGAGTGTTTTTCGCCCAGGGATGTCTTTTTTATTTTAATATTCATCATTTTGTGACTAAGAAATTGGGTGGTCTCGCCAAAGTATGTGTCAATGTTAAGTTCCATGATATATCCTATTTTATGATCTCCCAAAGGAATATGATTCCTTACTCCCATGAACTCAACAAGAGCTTCATTGTTTTTTATAACATCTAGGATGGGTGGTGCTGTTTGGTCCCAATTGACAAGTTGTGGATAGATGAGAGGTAGGTCATCGGATGTGGATGGCATGGAGGATAATGTGAATATGGTACAGATGGAGGATTCAAAGAGTTTGGTGAAATCGAAGGAGTCAGAATGATACTCCTCATCCTTGTCATTGATTACCGGGAAGGCCTTGGCGTCCTCCGCAAAAGTACACTCACATTCTAAAGGTGGCAATTCTAATATTCTATACCCTATCCCTTGGTGATAATAATGTCCACAAGCTTGGATCAGTTCAATGCTCCCTGATTCATACAAGCCAATGCCCCCTTGTCCCCTATATCCCATTTTCTTAAATATTCAGGAACCTTGACCATAGATTTCTAATGGAAGAGCCGAGGGTTCCTGCTCTTCTTCATCCTAGTATAGCCATGAGGATACATCTTCTAAGATATCCTGTTCCATGAGATGTTTCTATTCAAAGGTTGGTGTTGGTTTGCACTTGATGACTACAGTAGAGACTTCGTTTCTCTCAGGAATGCCATATGTCTTAGGGGATGGTGGTAGAAGTCCGACACAAAAGAAGGCACCATGTAAGTCATATTCACCACATCCTTTGTCACTTGCCTTGATCTTGATCTCAGGATGAGAGGTGGATTGGGATGTTGGTGGCAAATCAGTAGGATCAATGTAGACGAAAGATGATCAAGTTATTTGCGGAGTCTTGGAAGGAGTCGCAAAAAGATGATTATAGGGACATAAAGTATGGTCATGTCCTTCCAAGAAGCTATAGTATTGAAAAGGACTAGGGTTGGCATAAATGGTCACCTCAGTTTTGTTGTGCGGGAATTTGAGGCACTGATGGAAAGTGGAGGGAACGGCTTGCATAGCATGAATCCATGGCCGACGAAGAAGAATGTTGTAAGGAAGATCAAGCTCAAGGACTTGGCACTTTGTCTCCAAAATCTTAGGTCCCACTTGAATAGGGAGTTTGATAGTCCTTGTAGACAATCTCTCTGTGTCATCATAGCCTTTTATGGTGATACATTCATTTGCATTTATGACCACATTAGAATATCCCAAATGTTTCAATAATTTTGGAGTGCACAGATTTAGGCCGGAGTGACCATCTATTAAAACCCTTTTTATGATGTGTTTATGGACTAGGACTTTGATGTGCAATGCTTCATTATGAGATGTACCTGAAGAAAGATCTTTTTCTGAAAAGGTGAGGTGATGGGGTGCTACAAGGTGAGCTACCATAGCTTGAAATTATTCCACATTTAGATCATTAGGGACTTGTGTTTCCATCAAAGCCTTATCCAGGATTTCCTTGTGAAGTGGCGATGTGCGAAGGAGCTCAAGAATTGTTATTTGGTCGGTGTCTTTCCTAGATGGTCTAGGAGGTTGTATTTATATGCGAGTGGATTAGAAGGTGAGGATGATTAAGGTTGATTAGCTATAGTTGGTTGGTTAGTGGCACCACGAATGGTTATGCGACCATGATGGGTTGTGACAGCACAATTAGGAGTTTGGGATTGGACTCAGATTGTAATAGTGTTAATATGGCTAAAGGATTCTTCTATTCAGCCAACAATGGAATCAAAAAATTTTGGCAGAGGAACAACATGATATGTTTCATTGGTGGCTGAAGAGACTTTTCCTTTTTTATGGTCAGGGAGGGGGTCCTTGTATGCTCCCAAGTTTGTGTTCAGAGATGGATTTGAAGAGTCTTGGAGGTTGACTTTGCCTGATTCTATGAGATCTTGTATGCGATGTTTTAATCTCATGCAATTTGATGTTGGATGTCCATTAACATGATGATATTCACAATATTGATTCTCATCATACCACACAAGTTTAAATTGACTTTCATCAATAGGTCTTATGGGTGGTAGTTGCAATAAGCCCCCTTTCACACATCTATCCAAAATATCCACAATGGGTTCCCCCAAAGGTGTAGATCTTCTTCTAGGGTGATTTTCTTGTCTTGGAGGTCCCCTAGGTACGTTCACATTATTGCTTGAGATATTCAGCGGTGGATTATTTTGGACAGCTTTTGTATCTGTTACTCCATCATTGAGGGAATTCTTATTTTTGTTCAAGCATGGCTTGTCACTTGTTTGAGCGTTGTTGTTGTTGCTTGAGGTGTTGTTGTTGTTGTTGTTATGATTGTTCTTGTTGTTGTCATACAGTTTTATTGATCCTTTAGCAACAAGGGCTTTTTCAATGGTTATTCCCCTTTCAATAACCTCTTCAAAGTTTGAGGCACAAAACACTTGCAAGTGAAATGCTAATTCAGGATTCAGATTAGTGACAAACATGGTCACGAATTGTTTCTCGGGTATTTTCCATGGTAACTTTCTTTCCAATGCTCTCCATATTTGTAAAAAGGCTGCAAATGGTTCCCCATTCTTTTGTTTAGTATTACAAAGGTCTGTCATAGAGATTTCATCCTCACAGTTGTAGGAGAAATGAGTTATAAATTTGTCCGCAAGTTCTTCAAATGATTTAATGCCCCAGGGAAGATGTGTAAACCATTCAGCGGCTTGTCCACTAAGGCTTTTGGGAAAAAGTCTCATTAAATAAGTGTCCTCTTGAGCGACTTCAAGGCAAGCGAAGTAGAATTCCCGCAAGTGATCCCGAGGGTCTCCCTTTCCCTTATATTTGTCAAATTTTGGCGTTTCAAAGTGTTTAGGGAATGGTGGCATATATAGATTCTTGTCAAAAGGATAATGACATATCTCCTCAAGAGAATAATGCTTCTTTTTGGGTTCCTTTGCCTTCTCCACTATTTGTTGGACCATTTCAATTGTCAAAGGTTGTTGTGGGGTAGAGTTGTCTTGACACATTCATTGAAGATAGGGTGGTAATTGTGTGTCTTGGCCTTGTCGTGTGTTAGCATCTTGTCATGTGTTGGCATCTTGTCATCGCAAATTTGGGTTTTGATTATCTTGGGACATGGAAATGGTGGCGGTATTGGAAGTATTAATATTTTGTTGTGAAAGTAACTATGATATGATGGCTATGGAGTTAGGATCGTTTGATGGGAGGCTTATGGAAGCGTTTGTGTTTGGTGTGTTGCCAAGAATAGTGAGTGTGATGTGTTGTGTGGTGGTGCTAGTGTTTGTAGGGGTGGCCCCAAGTCGAATAAGGTGATCCATAAACCTATTGCGATCTAACTTGAGGACTTTATGTAACACATCCATGGCCCCAATAGCTTATAAGAAATCCTCAACCTCTTGTTCAGGTACATTCATTCCATGGGCTAATGGTGGAAGTTGAGTTGAATCGTCATATGGTACATTATTCTCATCAGTTGGTTGCATTCCAATTTTGATAGAGATACTATTTTGGTTGTTTTGAGGCATTCCATTATTGAAGGATCCCATTTCTTGAAGTCTCTTAGCTTGTAACCTTGTCAAGGGCATGCAATGACGTTGGATTGAGTTTGATTATGAGATGGGTTTGATGTCCTTGGGAAGAAAGACCTTAGAGAGAAATTTGTAATTAGTTTGACCCAAAGGGAAGAAGGAGAGAAATGGATGAAATTTTTCAAGACTAAAGGGTGATATCGGTAATCGAGTTGGCTAAAGATATGGTGTTTGAACTTTGGAAAAATGGCTTAGGACTAAAAAAGATGAGCTTGGATACAATCTAGATCTTTAGGTTTTGTTTCAAGGATGATTCATTATACTCAAGGTAGACTAATGACCTCAAAGCAAAAGGATGATAAGATATTTTACTTGAAGGTAGACTAATGACCTTCAACATAAAATAAGGATGATGATAGATGAAGTTTATAAGGATACCAAAGGTAGCTAATGTTTAAGTATCTTACAAATAAGGATAAGATGAGATCTAGATTGAATCTTTTTGCACACAAGCTTAGTCCTAAGGTTGATGGATTGGTGGGATAAAATATGAATGGCTTAATAGACAACTTGGATGAGATGTAAGTGGAAAACGATTTTGGGATGAAATGTTTAGAAGATGGAGAGTCCAACAAATCAAGATATTTTCTCTAAGGTCAAGATGAGATGAATGGATGAATGTTTAAGATATGGATGGATAAATGAAATGAAAAAAGACAAATGAGAAAAGGCTGAAAATGTTTTGGGATTTCTAAGCACTTGGACTTTTCCTTTTTTGATTTTTTTTAAAATTTTTCTAAGGTTTTGGATTTTTTGGATTTTTCTAAGGTTTTGGATTTTTTTGGATTTTCTAAGGTTTTTGGATTTTTTTAGATTTTTCTAAGGTTTTTGATTTTTGTTTTTTGGATTTTCTAAAGTTTTTTGGAAATGGAGATAACTCCTGGCAAACAAATACAAAGCACACAATTCACACAATGGGAAAGTTTGTTTTGATGCAATGTCTTTGTTGTTTTAAAAATTTTGAAACAAGCACAACCTAAGGTGAAGGCTAAGACAATATTTGTTGAATCCCCTAATTGTGCCTATTCAAAGTGGGTAGCTCTAGGATCTTGGTAGCACCGGCTCCCCCTTACAGTGCACTCACTTCTCACACATACCAAGATATGGGTTTCCCAAGGCTTGTCCCTCACCAAACCTTAGGATTGTCCCTGCTACCTTGGCTAAGAACCACATGAATCAGGGCTACTTCAAAGGTTTCCCTTCTGCATCAACAAATAGAAGGATTTGGACTACTAAAACAATGGTTCATAATGGGGGAACATTCAAGAGACCGGCACCTCATGAGCATCCAGCAAGCCACTTAAGGCTCTAACTAACCCTACTAGGAGTTTAATATACACAAAGGTACACCTCCTTTCAAGCTAGCAATGTATGGTGAGCGCTAATACTAGTTAGACTTGGCTTTTGCCTTATCCTCAATTTACATATAGCAGACCAGATGAAAGTACCACTTGGGGTCGCCAATGAGTTCTTCGTACAGATGTGTCTCAAGGGCAGGCCCATGTCCTAAAAAAGAAGAGAATAGAACCATTTCTCTTAAACCCAAGATCCTTTTGAAGGCGAGGGGAGAGGATACTTTGATTCTAACCCTTGGGTAACACAAAATGTGCAAGTGCAACAAACACAGCAAACAAATGCTAATGTTCCTTTTAAATCCAAATCCAAATGTTCCTAAGATCAAGCAATGATTCTTTTTAAACCCAAATGAAATGTTTGCTAGCTAAACACACAAAGGTTCATTTTAAAGCCCAAAACAAAGTGTGCCTAATTTAACAAAAACCTGCAGCAAATCATTAGTAGTTTTCAGTTTCAAGTCTTTGACACGCATTCTTTTATGTTGTAGAGTTCGGCCAACAACCTGCATAGTCAGAAAATCAGTATAGAAAAATAGCTCCAAAACATAACAGTAAAGTGCCAAAAACTCATAAAATCGTGCCAAAAATTAGTAAATTGTAATACACAGAAAGTTTACCTAACAGCAGAATATTGCACTACAGAAAATAGAAATTGTGCTGAAACTAAATATAGTGCTACAGATATTAAATATTGCACTACAAATTTAGAAAATCATGCCATAATATAAGAAAATCTTGCCACAGAAAAATAAAATAGCGCCAGTCTACGGTTTACCTGTGTGAAGAGGTTGAAATATCACGCGGATCTGTGTACAGACTGCACCAAAATGACAAAAAAAGGGGTCTATCCTCTAAATATGAAAAATCAAACCCTTCTATTTGCTTTAGGATGGAGTTTGATATGATCTAAAACCCTAGTATACTAGAAATCTACAAACCCTAGTCCATGAATGCAAATATAAGTAACATGCAAACCCTAGTATAATCCTAGTGGCCAAAATGTCAAACCTTTGGTCAAAACCTGCAAGATAGATCTTGTTAGAACCTGCAAGTACAAAACTGAGAACCTGCAAGCACAAAGCTAAATGAAAACTTAAAAAATACAAGATTCTGCAACCACAAAAAACCTGTGAAAGTTAAACACGAAAAATCACGCCAAAATAGAAAATAGTGCCGAAAGTTAGAAATATCGAGCCACAATCGACAAAAATCACTCTAGAGATTAGGAAAATCGTGTCGAAATAGTCAAATATCATGCTGAAACCTGGAACAGAACCTACAATATGGCTTTTTTGACAAAAATCTTCAAAACACAATGAAGAATTAGTAAAACCAGGACCTAGGTGTCCCACCGGGCATGCCAAATGAAATCATGGAAACAAGCATGAAGGAAATAAACACAAAATGTAAAGAACAAATGCAATATACCTTCAAGATGATCCACAATCCATGGTTAAGGTTGAGAATGTTTCACCCATGAACATTCTAGCTATACCCCCAATGATAAAAATGTGAAATACTCTCATGCAAGTGCAAATCACTATACCCTAGCTCACAAATGCAAGAATGATTTTAACAAAGTGATGATACACTCAAGATTAGATGCAAATGGCTTAGAAGAGGGTTGTATTTATAGAAAAGCTTGGTTGAAATGGAGGGATGAGATTTGATTTTGACTTTTGGCTTATGGATGGCTTAGATTAATCATACATGGATCAAGTTTAGCCTTGTGACAAGTGTACGATGGAGAAGAGAGGTGAATTTTAAATTAGAATAAAAGGCTAAGAGGTGCATGTGACTATGTAGTCATGTGACAAATGGAGGGAGGAGAATAATTAACTCCAATTTAAATAAAAATATTTAAATTGGCAAGTCATGTGAAGGGATTAAGTGGAGGGTAGATAATGTGACAAGTGTTGCAATAAGGTGAGAGGTGAGGGATTTATTTTTATTTTTTTATTTGGTTCATGGAGACATGTGAAGGTGATGATTAATTAAACAAAGTGGGTTTATTTAGTTAATTAAGGGTGTGATTAAGTTAGAATTGTGAGTGGGAATATTAACCAAATAAATATTTAATATTTATTTAATTAATATGGGCTAACATTAGAAGGGAATAAATATTGAATTAAATTAGTTCAATATAGGTGCTCAAGGGGTTTTAATTAATTAAATAATATTTAATTAATTAATTATGGGTAAATTACGATTTAATTAATTAAATAAAATTTAATTAATTAATTGGGACGATTAAATGGTTAGGACATTTTAGGGTGTCTACAATAACAATTCAATAACTTAACCATAAAAACAACAATCATAAGTGCAAGAGAAACAATACAAAAACACACTTGACACTAAGATTTTTAACGTGGAAACCTAGTTAAGGGAAAAACCATGGTGGGGGATAAGCCACAAAATTAATACCCTGTTAAAAGTATTTTTACAAATGGGAATGCACATGCATTCGGGCTCACTGCCCAGAGCTCATTGCTCAAATGAAGGTTCAATGCCTACAGAAAGATTACAAGAGAATAGAATAGATTTTGAATTGATAAATAGCATCTACCCATGCAAGAGTTTCAGTTCTAGTTAAGTGCAAAAACTGATCTTACACATTTCATCTTTGCTTTGCTCTTCTTACTACTCTGCCTTCATTCACACCTTAGATTTCTGCTCTTCTCACATTTACACCTTATTCGTACACCTCACACACAAAATCATCCAATTCCATTGGCTATATATATCTGTAACATGATCTACAATCATTTTACCAGTCGGCTTCAAGAACATTTAGAACTTTGTTGAGTACTCTACTTTGCCAGCTAGATCCATACATAATATGAGATGCAGACCAAAACTTGCACTTGCAGATCATCAATCATGTCAGCTATCATCACTGATCATCACTAATTGCCCAATAAACAACTTCTATACATCCAGAATTAAGATCATTCACAAGGTTAGCCTGTTCTTCTTCCATTTGTTCTATCAAACTAAAACTTGATACTCAGAAGCTAATATCTTTTGAGTCGTCCATCACCAGAGGACAAAACTCTAGATTTAGAGTGTCTTGACAATGCTTTCAACTACTTTAGATCCGCAGCAAACCATGCCTTTCCACTAGGGAGATCCGGATGAAGATACCGGACCTTGTCACCTACTCTGTTCCTAACTGCCTGGACTTAGACCAATTCTGATTCTGACTTCTATTGTGAACAAATTATGTTATGCGGATGAATGGGATGAACTTAGTTGCCATCAATGACAACACCTATCAATGCGAAGTAGTGTCTCTTACCAACAGAAGGTTGTGAGGTATTAGGAACATTGTTTGATGAAGATGGTTGGGCTTAGAAGGTGGATTTGGTACCTTAGCACCATTTTGGATCAAGAACTCTAGATATTTATTAGGATCCAACTTTAGGATTCAGTCTAATAAGTCCATGGAGTTGGCATCTTGCATAAAGTATATGACATCTTGATTGGCATTGTTACTAGTGGATGGTAGTTGTTGGGTTCCCCACATGGATTTATCATAGCATTGTTATCATAGGATGTTTTTTGTTGGATTATTAGGACATTGTTTTTGTCGGTGTTTGGCATTCCAAATGTCCTTTGTGGCTCCATTTATGTGTTCTTCCTAACTTGGGAGCTTGTTTGTGGCATGCAATGAAGAAGTGTGGATTGGTTTTGGGATCATAGGTGAATGAACATTATGACCTTAGGAATTGATTTTCAAAATTTTTGGGCCAAAGTGGATAGAATGAATGGATAATTTTATGATAGGATATGTAGATCTGATTTAAGGATACTTTAGGTAATTTGGATGATGATTTGGGATGATTTTGATAAAGGATGATTAAGTCAAAAGAGGACCCAAATAAATCTAGATCTTAAGGATTTTAAAGATATTTTCCTCTCCTTACTTAAGGTAGACTAAGACACTTAAGCAAAAGGGAATGGGGATTATTTTACTTGGGGTAGACAAGACCTCCAAGCAAAATAGGATCCGTAGAATTCACTAACTTAGGAGTAGTGTAGGCTCCTAATCCAATTCACTCTAAGGTTGATAAGACTACTTTATAAAAGAACTTAAGGTAGACAAATGCTTAAGCTTTTTATAAATTAGATGATGGGGGATGAGATCTAATTTAAGTTTGCACAAATTTGATTTTGAAGAATGATTGGGATATTAATTTGATTTGATTTGGATAAGGTTGATTGATGTTTAGATGATGATTTGATTTGGTTTGGATAAGATTTGGATAATTGGATTAAGGTTGGGATGATTTGTATTTGGGTTGGATTTTGGTTATGGCTCAGAGGATATTGTTATTTTGAGTTGGGGGAAATTGTGGTGAAAGGTTTGAATGATGTTGATTAAATATGGAATGGGGGGAATGAGGATAAAGGTCCAAAATAAAAATCGAGATGTTTCCTAAGGTCAAATGATAGGATGTGGGATGGAAATTTGACAAAGGATGGACTTAGATAGATAATGGATGATTTTGGGGTGATTTTAAAATGTTGCCACGTCACAAGGATGGTGAAATTATATTTGGAAGATCAACTATAGGTCAATGGATGATTATTGAGCATAGGAACCAAAGGTGCTAAAAGGTTAGCCTAAGGCACTAATAGAGGAACTGTATGCGCTGAAGGATAAGCTTAAGGCACTGACAAATAAGTTTTTGGTGCTAACAGACAAGCCAATGGCACCAACAAAGAGCCCAATGGCATCAAACAAAGAACCTAAGGTGCTATTTTTTTGTTCAAAAGGGCAAAATTGATTTGATTTTGTGGAAAATTTTGGATCTTTTGGCTTCAAAAGTTCTTGGCAAGAAATTAAACAAGCAAGAAGACACAATGGCTTGACTTTAATGTATAGAATTGAACTTTTGGATTTTAGCATTTACGAGTTTTGACAAAGAAGACACACCATTCACATGAACATCCTAGAAATTATTTGAGTAGGAGTGTCACATCTAATAGACCCACTCAGGTGCGGCTTCAATCTCCATTTTTAGAAAATGGTGATTTCCACCCCCTTGATACCATCTACCATTGCTTGGTTGGATAGGGAATGCAAGGTCATGGACCACCTTACACCCCTTATCTTGGAGACGAGATGTCTTGCCCAAAGATTATTCCAACTCAAGATAATGGAGGTAATTGCATGGGCGCTTCTCCTCCTACGACAGGGATGCACCATGGATATGATAGTTGAAGGTCTTATGCTAGGCTTGAACAAGCTTCTAGGGAGTCCTCAATATACGCAAGGTACATGAGGCACAAACTATGAACACTAGCCCATTGAAGGGATGTGGCACAAGTGATTAAGCAAGCACCACTTCACCTTGTGTCTAAAATCACCTGGGATCCCAAGGGTGTCCCAAATGACAACGTGACTAGATTAGGGTACAAGTTTCCTTCTCCCCCCTTTGATATATCCTGCCAGTACACATGGTTGAGGTCATCCCTTGGGGTGAAGAAATCCCCAAGTAGGCCTCCTAAGAATAAATTAACCCTTGCTTTTGATCACCTAAGATCACATGAAGCGCAAGGGGAGAGCATACACAAAAAGAGTAACCCCTTCATGATACACTAAACTAAGAAAGTTTGCAAGTAGACTTTTGATCCCCAAGATCACCCTAAGGTATGAGGGGAGAGCATACGTCTACAAGAAAACAAGACATGGCAAACAAGATTGATTACCCCTACTCTAACCGTAGTGCAACTAAAAGCTAGTGATAAAAAAATGAGACTTTAACAGTGAATCTGCACCAAACAAGTCAATAGTTTTGAAAATAGGTCTTGGATAGACATTTTGGATACCTGTAAGAATGAGTTAGATACCTGTAAAACCTGCAAATTCTGTCAAAAAGAAGGTGTTGAAACAGAGGATAAATGCACTGACATATAGACTAAATGCTCTAAACAAAGAGCTAAAGGCACTAAAGTAGAGAACTACTGCACTAAAATAGAGCCCTAAAGCGTTAAAATAGAGGCTAAATGTATTACGACAGTGACAAACTGCACTAAAACATAATATTAATGCATTAAAATAGATTCAAACTGTGCTAAAATAGTGATTAAAAGCAAATTTATCCTTCAATGCAAACCAAAGCATTCCAGTTCTTTCTATTTTTTATAAGTGCTAGGCCCTTATCCTTTAATGCAAAATTTAATTGTTTGATGTGCTGGAAAAGCCTAGAATGAATATAAATTATTTTATAAAAAAAAAATCAAAGAGTATTGAGAGTTTTTTTTTTAAATCTAAAAATTTGGGAATATTTTTTAAATAATAGAAATTTCTATTAAAGAATTTAAAATAAAAGATATATATATATATATATATATATATATATATATATATATATATATATATATATATATATATATATATAGCTCACTCACCACCAAAATCTAACTATGTATATATATATTTGATTGGTAATGTAAGGATATTTAGGTTGGCCCACTCTAGTGGAGGTCATAAGGGGGACCTCATATTAGAGCATAGGATCCACTTAAGAGCCACACACACTTTCAAATCGACTTAAGAGCCACTAGAAGACCAAGAGTCACTACATAGAACCACACTAGAAACCACCAACAGAGCCACCATGGAAGTCCAAGAGCCACAAATCCACTTAAGAGCCACTAGAAGACCAAGAGTCACCACAGAAGTCCAAGAGCCACGAATCCACTTAAGAGCCACTAGAAGACCAAGAGTCACCACACAGAACCACACTTGAAACCACCAACTGAACCACCATGAAAATCCAAGAGCCACATCTTAAAGTTCCAACTATAGGTGTTACTTGGGGGATTTGAACTTGGATCTCCATCTTGAGAACCTTATGGCCTTGCCATTAAGCCCAACCCCCCCTCTCTCTCTCTATCACACACACACATACACACAACCAGATTTGACAATGAGAGCAAACAAGGGTAGCTTCTTCTGGAGGTGGCGAAAGGAATTCAGCAAGGAAAAATTTGACGAATCAACCTCTGGCAAAAATGAGGTTCTTTCATCATGCCCTGATATTGACATTATGGCAAAATGTGTAGGTGAGGTGGATATGCTTCTCAACACAACAATCATCTATCATTTCATAGGCCCTAAACTACAAAGAGCCCAAATTCAGACATGGGTTGAGGAAAACTAGAAGATACCATGTATTTTAAAATTCCTTCCAAAAGGTTTTTTTAGTGTTGTATTCTTATCCAAAATAGATAGAGACATAATCTTGAAGCGTAAGTCATGGCGAATGGATGAAATCCCCCTCTATATCCAGAAATGGATCCCAAATTTTGATCCTACAATTTATGAACCTTACGACATGGGCCTAAATGGATCCGGTTGTATAATCTATTGTTTAAGTGGAAAAAGGGGGATGAGGTTGAAGTGTAGTTAAGGTAAATTTAGTCAAATCCACCTTTCACCAATAGCATTCAAAGGACAACAATCGAGCTAAGTCACTATAGATGGAGAGGACTCAGCTACATGTTGATGTCACTTAGGAATGATATGGAAAGATAGATTAGATTGCTAGATATGTCAAACCCTAGTTTAATTAAGCCTTAAACCCTAATTATATGATTCCGGATATAGACGAACGAAATATGACAAATGATCACACAAGAAGGCATTAAGTACAAATTAGAAACATACCAGGATTCAGATTTCCAGAAGCAAAAACTTTGGGGACAAGGGGGTGGATGCCCGAGTCTGATAGGGCAACTTTTTTGCAAATTTGGAATAATGATCTGTATCAGACTGCAACCTACTTCAGAGTTTCTAGAAAAGCCAAAATGGAGGACTATGGGGTGGGTGCCCTAGTCTAGAGGGGAATATTCTCTACTCTTTTCTTCAGATCCTAATTCTCTATCTTTTGCTCTGGTTCTCTGCAACTTCACTCTGCAAGATCCCGCACTTGTAACTTGCAATCATAAGAGAGGGGTTGGGGGTTGTGGTGTTTAGGAGCTTGCCTTAGTCAAGCCCCAGAATGGCATTCAAGCCTTCCAACACCATTGTTAGATAAAGTATGTGTCCTTGGTGGACAGAGGTAAATTCAAATGATAAGATAGATTGATTGAAACATAAATAGATATCACCTTAGAGGTGAAACCCTCATAGAGATGAAGATCCTTCAAATCATGAGGAAATGAGTTGATGGAGCCAAATCTGCAACAAAAACATACAAACACAACACAATTCTAGTATGCAACACAATGAATGCCTTGAATTCTCTTTTCTTGATGATAATAAGTTTGCCTTATCTATCTAGGTTTAAAATGAAGTCCTAAACATGTTTATATATATATTCCTACTAACATTCGTAATTCAAATTGAAAAGGCCGACAAAGGGAAACCTTTTAATGGTAATAAACTAACACATTTAAATTTGGGTCCATGCAAAATAGGTCTGGACTAAAGCACAGGCGCCCAAGTCCATAGGCCTATTTTTAGTCATGATTTAGCATTGAAGTGGACCCCTAAGCCCCATTTGACTTGGGTTTTGGGGGATTTTGCTCCGGGATGAGTTTTACACATGCATGATTAAACTAAGGGGACCTAGGAGCTAAACTAGGAGGTAAAAAGTCCAAGGGGAACATTTTACGACATAATATTTAGCCCCCACTTTAATGTATGTATTATCTTGTGATCCATACATGCATTAAAATATGGTCAAAAACACATCAAACACACCAAGCACACGAAGCTAAGGCATACACAAATATTGAGGAACTATCTCTAGCCCCTAGCCTCAGGTAAGCACTAGAAAATACATTGAAGACACACAAGACACAATGAAGATAGTAGGAAGCACACAAAACATGAAGAATACAGTAGGAAGCATGTAAAACATGGTGAAGACATGAGAGCAGTCACGCAAAACATGATGACTACATTGATATAACATTTTCATATATGAAATAAAATCCTACCTAAGGGGTGGGGCAAGCTCATTGCTATGCCCTTGAAACCACCAAAAACATGCAATACAAAACCCAAAATGTAGTGGGAGATCATCGCTATGCCCTTGATACTACACCAAGGGGAAAACATGCCAAACAAAGCCTGAGTGTGGGGGGAGCTCATTGCTACACCCTTGATACCACATAAGGGGGAAGACATGCCAAACAAAACCTGAGTATGGGGGGGGCTCATCATTATGCCCTTGATACTACACAAGGGGGAAGACACATAAAGAAGACACACAGAATACATGAGAGCCTTATAGTATGTCATAGACATACTATACATCTTATACATGGCAAACATGAGCGATGGAAGGAGCTTATTGCTAAGTCCCACCATCTAAAACATGTTATAGACGCACTTAACAGTTGAGCTTATGCTACAACAACCGCCAAAGACATGTTTAAGGGAGGATAGATCAGGATCCAACTCCACCTCTCAATGAGGACTTTGCATAAAAGGATGTGCACTAGCTCAAGAGATACACCATCCCGCCTTTCGTAGAAGGGTTTTGTATAAAAGGATATGCACTAGCTCAAGAGATACGTAATCCCGCCTCGTGGAGAGGGCTTTTTTATTGCAATTTAAATAAGGATGTGCACTAGCTCAAGAGATACACCATCCTGCCTCATAGAGAGGGCTTACAAACATGCTTCGTTAGTGTCAAAATCATCAAATAGATACCATTATATATGCCCCCACATTAAGGTGGTTGATTTCACTTACCAATATCAAGCACATTAATGTAGAGAGAAAAATGCAAGGGAACAAGAGCTCTTGCAAAGCCCATTCCCCCGAGGTGATATGTGCTTATGATCACCGAATGTTCCCACAAACACATTGATAAGATATACTAAGATTAGAAAATCACATAAAATCTATGCATGTATTAGATCACATTCAAGAAAACAAGGCTACACTAACGGGTTTAGATCCAAGTATAGTCATTGGGCCTATATTGCATGTATCTCAAGACCGAGTGTAACAAAAAGGTGAGATACAAAACAATCCAAAGTGCACTGAGCAGCTGTATTGCAAAGGTTTGTTAGAAGAGATAAGACAACATGATGCATCACATGGAGTGGTTCTACTAGTCAAGCATCAGATATATATATATATATATATATATATCAACCCCATCTTCATATATGGACTAGGTCCATTTTTGCTTACTTACTGAAGGGACATGCGGTCCGTATTAGTATCTGTTTGTTTTCATCATCCACCAACTAGGTAGAATCACTGAAGAAGGTAAACAATAAAAATGAGAGAGGAGAACAAGTGCCTTAGGAACACCATGTAGGAGGATTCCCCCAAAACATCAACCACAATGCTATGCCCCTAAGGCACAACACAACAATAAAATAGAGGAGAGTCAACGTAGAAGAATGATGAAACAAATAGAAGAATGGTCACAACAGAGGCAGTCTTCCGGTATCCTTGACCTTACAAGAGTATCAAGGGTCATCCAAGGATACCTAAACAACACATAACACATCACAGGGGAACACAACACATAAGAGAAGGTCACGTAAGCGAGAAAAGGTACAAAGATGACCAACAGGGTTAGAAATACTTACCTATTTACACAACTAAACTAGCAGTTGTCGTCAAACAAATCATCTTCCTCCTAATCTCAAATGCAAGAGGAAAGAGGTACATAGGGTACAATTGCCTAACTTCGATCACCGTCATTTGATTCTTCAACATTAAGCTCTTCTTTATTTTTTTCAATGTTAGGTGGTGGAATGTTCTCTTGTTGAGGTGTTGGTTTTTGAGCTAAAGCTTGTCTTCTCTTTCTCCTTTCTTTTTCTTGTCTATTTCTTATTGTTTTGTTGGTGATGTTTGCAAAAGTATTGTCATGATTTTCCATAGTCTTTGACATTTTAAAGGAGGAAGGTTGTACTAGATTAACTGTTTGTGATGAAATGTTTTGTTCTTTATGGGTATCTCCTGATCCTTGTAAGGATGACGGAGGAGGAACCTCAGTAAAGATTCCCTTTCCTTTCGGTCTAGGGGGTTCTTTTGATTCAGGTGGCTCTTCACTTATGTTTTGTTTGGGAGGAGCTCCAACAAATTTTGTTATCAATTTTTCTTTGTATCATTGGTATGACAAGAACATTTGATCTTTTCGTGATTTAAGAGGTTCAATAAGTTGTGGCCAAAAATAATCAAGATTGAAGTTCTTTCAAGTAACCATAAGTTTCCACTTGCTATGATGAATAGTATGCACACTTCCATTGAGATGAAATTTTACACATTTATGAATTGTTGAGGGGACAAGTTTCATGGCCTTGAGCCATGGATGGCCTAATTTTATATAGAAGAGGTCGGATGTAGGTATAATATCAAATGATTGTTCCAAAGCTTTCTCAAATACCATGATCAATAAAGTAATCTTCCCTATAGATGGGAGGAAAGCTCCAGTATGTGTTTTAATGATCATGTCGATAGGTTCATAAGTTTCTTGCAAGAATCAAATCAAATGTATAAAGGAACTCCTTCGTAGGCACATTAGTTGCACAATTAGAATCAATAAGGGCTCCTCTTGTGGATTTTTCCATTACTTTCACTACAATGTAAAGAGGTCCTTCAACACTTCCATTTGTTCTATCATATGGTGTAAAGACTAATTCAAGTTTAGGAAGTTTCCTTTTCATTTAAACCCTAGGAGGGAACATAGTGTTTTTGTGATGAGAAGCCATGTATGTGAGATTATTTCGCACCAAAGCACTTGTTTGAGGAAAACGGGTTCTAAAAGACACACGGAGTTCACAACAAACAAAGTGAATAAGATGGAAATATTACCACACAACAAGGCAAGATGAATGGTTTGAAAGATTTATTAAATAAATTTGTGAAAGTGTATAAACCCCTGCACGTAACAATTACATCTATAGTATGGGATATATTTGTAATTATTTTTTCTAGAAACATTTTTGGGATATATTTGTAATTATTTTTTTAAGAAAAGAAATTTTTTCTAGCTACATTTTGGGGTATGTTACATTGTCATGTGGAAGTGATTTATAACCCACAAGAATGAACCTACTAATAATGGACAAATGTGAAAAATTTCATTGCGATCGCTACTGTTTGCTAATTGTCAAGGATTGACAATATTTAAAAATATCCCTAGGAAATAGTTAGATTGCAAGACCCAAATTCTCCTACCTTGACCCCCTTGATTAGACATCTATTTATGGTCATGCAAGAATATCAAGGCACATGAATATGAAGGTATAATAACAGGAATAACTAAGGTAAGGTAAACAATTGATGTTGTACAATATAGATAGATGTTTCATCCATGTGTGGTTTCATATGATAGTTAATGTGTTTTATTGATAATCTCTATTGCGACACTGATAATGCAGCCTTTGACATTGTTTTGCATTCTAATGATTAAGATGTTGATCTTACTACAATTGTTATATGTTAGAATGGATCTCATGGACCGATTATGTTAGATTGAATTGTTATGATGGTACTTCTGAGACTTATTCAATTTCATGCACCTATATGTTCAGTGTATGGTTCTGTTCAGATAATGAGGTAGATTCGATTTGATTATGATTATGTGTTATCTAATCTAGATTGATATGATGTGGAAAGGACAATGTCGTATCACTCACTTGCGAGTGCCCTCCGATGTTGTGATTCCTTTTTCACCTAGTGTCAGCTTATATGCATCTATACATGCTTGACTGTGTCATTTGTTGCAGGATGCAGGTATCTGGCATCGACTCCACCTGAATTAACAGGTCTAAGCGTGCCTTAAACCCAAAGGATAAGTTGTTCCAAAGATAACTTAAGGTCCCACATCCCAAGTCATCATCCTCGATTAGGATGCATGACATGTCTAGTTCAACCTGTCAGTTCTGTCAGTATGTCAGGTCTTATAACTGATTGATATTTGATGGAGCCTATTGGTTAAGTGTGTGTTTGGCCCTGGCTTGTGAACATGTTTGATTTGGCTTTTAACGGCTGTCCTTCTCAGTGGGTTATGTTGTATGCCTATATTTCATTATATAGTCATACTAATATTTGACCCACTTTAATATTTAATAAGGTCATATAATATTCTTATTATTATTATTAATATTTAATAAGATTAAATTGGTAATTGATAATTACCTAGTTCAAATAATTATTTAAAGTTGTTTGAATATGAATTATTTTATTACTACTATTAAATTGATTTAATTAAGGGAAGGTCGCTAAACACTAGTAAACGCACTAACCAGACCCTAGAGTAGAGAGGAGACAGTCCTATCATCCAATTGATGAAGCCTAACAATTGGATCAAGAGTGTATTGATTCAGCGTTACACTATGGTTACTAATGGATTTGTGATAATATGTTATTTATGATGGATATATTTTGGCTATATATTGTACTAACACTTCTTGTTGAGTGTACATGTAGAATTATTATGTCAATGGATGATGGTGGTCATTTAGCCACTTTATGTCTTTCTGTGTGATGTTTGACCTAGGCATGGGACCCTAAGGTCTATTGGCCATGATGTTAAGAAATATTATTTTTAGTTTTATGTGATAAAATGGTTATGTTCTTGTGTGGGATTTAACCTTATAACTTTTAAAATGATTTTTAAGTGTTTTTAAGAGGTCTAAGTTGTATTTTATGTTTGAAAAATTATCTTATGTCTAAGGTGCATAGGTAAGAAGTTTATTTTTGTCATTTATAATATTTTAAAAGGTTTTTAGACCCTCCTTTAAGCCCCACTTACAAAAGTGACGAAAATGGGAAGGTGGTTGGTTGAATTAGTTGGGTGGTTGAGTTAGTTTTGGGTAGGAAGTTACTCTTTCCTTCTCTTTAAAAACTCTTCATGGAGTCGGGGTGAATGGCTCATTTTATGATTTTCATTCAAGAATTCTACCATTAGTGGGATATTGCGATTGAGGTATCATGTTTTCTTTATTAATTAAATATAAATATTATATGTTTTTCTTTATTGATTAAATGTAAATTTTATATGTTTTTCTTTATTGATTAAATATAAATATTATATGTTTTTCTTTATTGGTTAAATGTAAATATTGTATGTTCTAAATATTATATGTATCCTTTATTTATTAAATGTAAAGGTTGTTTTTCTAAGGGTTGTTGCTTGTGAAATTGGAAAAGCAAACATTTCAATGTAAATCTTGAAAGAAGCATATTTGTTGCCTTATTTGCATGTCATAAACCTAGATCATCATAGCATGAATTATATTTTTGATTTTTACATTAGATCTTCCTATTATTATAAGATAGTAATCGCCATATATATTGGCATTAAGGTTTGCATATAATCATATGTTATCTATATATTAGTATTAAGATTTCTATATAATCTTATAATTGCTAAATGTTGGTGTTGGATCTTAGAAACGATGGTTTTTATCTGTTTTTAAAAGGGGTTACGAAGTCATCTTGCTAAGGATCTGTTAGTTTGTTCATATCCTCTAATAGATAAACTAATAATGTTCTTTGTGTACGTAAGTATCTTTGAACCTTGTCAAACAGTTCAAGTACCTTGTCCATTAGAGTATTCCTTACTTCTGCCTTCTATTAGATCTAGATGGAAATGTTTTTTTCTTATGTGCATTAAGGTCTCAAATAAATATGGACTTTGGATCATATAAAACTGCCCACTTTTGCATAGATTCTTCAGGATCCAATTCTTATAGTAGATTGTATTAAACATCTTATTAGCTCTTCATTTAGTCAATTTATATTTTGGGTGTCTTGTTCTTGGTTGTTCAAATCTTCACAGTATTCTTGATCGACCATAATCCAAATCTAGATAACCCATTTAATACAGTGTGCATACTCCTTAAGTCTGTCAAACTCCATCCTCTAGGTGAGACTCCAGCCTTGTATAACAAAGGTGTTTCAAATTGGGTGTGGTGGTCTATGAAGTCATCGCTTGAAGAAATGGAAATGGTGTGGTTGCTACTCAAAGGCAGAGTGGTGTTGTTTTTTAAACCGTCCAAAATTTGAAGGTTGATTGACCAAATCTTACCTTGAGGATAGGAATAACCTACACAAGTGCATGAACATGTATATAAACATTTATGTCATATGGATATTTGTATAGGTATCAATTATTAATTATAAATTAAATATGAATCCATGCATAGTTAAGATCCATGATTTAGTAGATGAGTTTGTTGGAGTATATATATATGATATAGATATTAACGTATGAAACAAAAGAAACATAGTTGTTATAGTTTAATTTGAATGTTTATTAAACTAATCGATATGATTGCATATTTACTGTAATATGGCATTGATTCTATTTTAATGGTTTTGTTAGTAGAAATATGATATATGGGTTTGGATTATAAATGTTGAAATTAGCATTTAAGTTATAAGTATTTGTAATTAATATTATCTATGCATTGTTTAGCTTGACGGTTATATGTAATTGATGAGTGATTAATATAATAGATAGAATTAATATTAATTAAACTAGACCTAGGTTTTATGAAATTCTTGGTGGAGATATAACTTGAATCCAGTTGCTAATTTGATTAAATGGAATTGGATATGACAAAATAATTAGTGTAGATGAAATTTAATCTAGTTGATTTGGTTTTGTAAAGATCTTTTATAATGATTTTTGTTAAGTTGAAATTGGGTTTAAAGTTTGGAATTATGTTAAACAACAATGTACACGAAAATTTAACCTTATAAGTAAAACTTATAGGTAACAGGATAACTAAGAGATTGAATTGCTCTTGTAAGAAAAAAATTTATGTTGTCAATGAGTTGATTAGTTGAAATTGCTTATTGCAAGCAAAATTTTCATGTGAGTTGGTCTATGTGTAAATTGTCAAGTTTAGGTTCCAGAGGCATAAGGTAATATGATTCGATGACATGTATTCTATTCATAGGTGTCTTGAAATGAAGATGTTGCAAGAACATGATGTCTTTTGTCTATGTATGTGGGTCTTGGTAAACAATAATGTGAGATGATGTACATACTGTGTTGTGAATATATTATGATGGGATTAAACCTCCTCCACATATGTGTTGATATCGAGCTTGTGTTTAGTATTGTAATGGGGAGATCTTGGAAATCGTAATGAGAAACTATTTTGTTCATGGTTGAGATTTGCAAGTAAGATGACCCATACCTTGCTCGGGATATGTGTTGTTATGGTTATTGCGATTGATCAACTGAAAGTTTTGGGACAACGAAGTAAAGGTTGGTCGTTGTAATTATGTTTAATAAGCAAGAAGGTAATGTATTGCATTGTTATGTATACTTATCAGTATGATAGTGATTGTCTTTCTTGATGGTTAGGGTTTCTAGATGTAGGTAGAGGAGTGGCTTTCAGTGTGGGGCCGGCACCCAAATTGGCTGTCAGGATAACCCATTGAAAGTTGTTAATTAAGAGAAAACCTAAAAATGAACAAGGGGAAAAGGCTAAATTACACATTAACAAGATAATTGGATTTCCTCTCCCATGCCTATAGTGCTCGTTTAGGCTAAGGATGGGTTGAGAAGGCCTGGTCGGCATAATTGGCTTCCTTGTCCCCATGAAAGGAAAGTTGATTCCGCATGTGTCACCCTATGGGGCCGGCACCTAGTGAGAGGCTGTCAGGATAACCATAGATGGGGGCCAGCGCCTAGTGAGAGGTTGTTAGGATAACCATAGATGGGGGCTGGTGCCTAGTGAGAGGCTGTTAGGATAACCCATGTTAGGACCATGCGATGACACTCTTCCTACTGCAGCCTAGCATTCCCTAGATGTACTCTCCCCATTCGCCGTGTGTTGCCCCTGGAAGTGATTTTGAGTTGCTTGTGGTGTTGTCATGTGTTGTAATGGAGTCTTGTTTGGTCTTTGTTCCTGTTAGGCAATTGTCTACCTGACTGTATGACGTTTTAGGACCTTATGTTATCTCCTAGCATGGGGGGTGGACCTCAGGGTTCCACATGGTCGAGTGGATGTGCTTTATCTCCATTGGTTTTTCCTTGCCTTTGTTCGTGTGCAAGAAGGTTGTAACTCCTGTAGTAGATTCAGATCGTGTACCTATTTATGGAGACAGTTATTATGCTCATGTACTGGCCTGTGTATCAGATGATTCATTATGTATGTATTCATATGTATTCAGAAGATGATAATGTAACGATGTAATGTTGTATTCTTATGTCGAGAGAAATTGTAACTATGTACTAGATCCTGATGAATACTTATATGATGTTATGTAGATGTAAATGTTTATTGTTTTAGTGCATTAGGTTTACAATGAGTTACTGATGTTAATTCATGATGTGTGTTAGATTATGTTAATTGTTTTGTCAAGTAATGCAACCATGTTATCTTAGAGGACAAGTCATTAGTTTAAATGATGCGTTAATATTACTTTGTTACTTTACTATCTCTTTCAATTTTTTTTTAAAAAAAAATTCTGTTGCATATAGCATAAATGTGATGTTCTCTGAGGTATTCATGGCAGGGCGTTACAATTAGATTCCTTTTAGTGCATTGAATGAAGTGTTTGTAAAAAGATTATTCTCTTTAATGCATAGGATTTATGGATATGAATTAGATGATAATGAATTTAATTTAAATGCTTTTAAATACCAAGACATAGCAAATAATAATGTGAAAATTATACCAAGTCAATTCATAACAAGTATGAAATAGTTAGGGGTTGACACAATTTGAATTTAAATTTTAGAATTTTATGGGTCAATTCATTGTGGTGCAAGATCACTCTTGCAGATTGTAAGACTAACGTGGCATAAGAAAGTGCTAATATCAAGGTGATAAATGAATGTATGGGAGTAAGTACATGTATAACTGTAATAATTGGTGGATGTATATAAATAAGTGCACATAGCTCAATAGGATAAGCTAGAATGTATGAGAGTAAGTGTGAATAGAGAAGGGTGAGAGATCAAGGAGTAAGTCCAACATTGTAAAAATATTCCATTTGTTTTTTATACTGGTAAAAATGGGGTTTTGAAAGGTCTCAAACCTGTTTACAACAAAGTAGCCCAAGGCACACAAAACGAGTTCCATGAGGAATGGAACAACCAAAGAGGACAGAGACAACACAACCACAACTAAGCTGTTGAAAACAACACAACACCTAAGGATATAGCTTAAACAATGTTAGACCTTGCCCTAGCTAATTGCACACCCCTAACTTGAGTGTGTGACTAAGATAGATTTGGAAAGACCTTTCTTTTGTCTTTGAGCAATAGTCTAGGATACACAATTCTCCAGGTCCTCTAACTGAGGAGAGGGCAGGGGAAACCACCTTAGACCATAGTTACCAAAAACGCGATGGGCGATTACCGTTTCATGTTTCAACGTTAGGAAATGGCGTTTCACATTTCAACGGTCGTATTTCTATCTACAACGAGAAGATTGTTCTTTCCATAAGAGTGTTTGGTCTTTTTGGTTTTTTTACTAAGTTGTTTTAATTAAAGATTGTTTTTTCTATAAAATTGTTTGGTCTTTTTGGTTTTTTTAACTAAGCCTTTTGATTTTTAACTTTTATTACATATTTGTTTACATTTTTAAGTTTTTGTTTATTTTATATTTTTTTAAAATTATAATATATCTATACCGTTTCTTTTATACAACCTTTTTAAATCCCGTTTTCCATTGCGTTGCTGTTGCTGTCACGTTTCTCGTTTCTCATTTCTGGTAACATAGCCTTAGACAGCCCAACCTAGGGCACAACATTGGAAGAAGAATGCATGTTCAAAGATGTCAACCATTAAGAAACTACAACAAAAATTGCCAAGTGTAACATCGAACTTGAGGGAAAATTAGGAGCACTAGAAATGGGCGAGACCAACCAAAATAGGAGCTAGGGAAGGGAGCCTCACTAGGCCTAGGAGGGTTTGTCGCTAGAGTGGGGATCACTGAATGAGGACTAGAATGAAGCAACTCCTCTAAGTCAAAAGCAAAGCTCTCATGAAACATAAGATGGTGAGGGAGGGCATTCTAGTACCAAGTAGAAGAAGTCATCTTGTAGATAGAACAAGGATAGTCAGAATCCAAATGCCCAGTGGAAAAGCAACATCTGCAATAAAAGGGGATACCCTCGTAGTCAATAGATTGAGACCAAGGACAATCTTCCACCTGCAAGATAATCTCCCCACAAAGAAACTTCAATAAGTCCATATCCACCAAGATACAGGCAAAGGAGGTGTAAGAGTAGTTGTTAGTCGCTATGTTGGTCTTCAAAAAGTAACCCAAAGCATTACCAACAACTTCAAAAGTAGAGTTCCACCAAAACTGAATGAGCAGATATGGCAATCTGACCCATACCAACATGATATCAATAGACTTGATCAAGGGGTTGAAAGGAGGAGACCAAGGCCGAAGCAAGAGAGAATGTTGGCCCCACATCCAAACTTTTTCATCCAACATAGCATCCTTGTCCTCAAATGATTAAAATGTCATGATGAAGAAACCCCTTCTTGCACAAGGGTAAATCCCAACTCTCCACACTAAAATAGGTTGCCAATGTTTTGAAATCTAGCAATTCAAGTCTGGGAGGGAAGGCCACAGACCACTAAATCTATAGACCAGACCCTTCTTTGCAAAAAAATGTCTCGTTATCCACCACATCCTGTCCAAGAACCACCACTGGAGCAGACATGGCACAGGGAAAGAGGCGTCGGTTTAGCCCAAGGAGGAGGGTGAGAGGCATGAACAGTGGAATTCCTGCCCACGGCTGCTATATACGAACAGGGAGAAACTGGAGTAGGGATTCCATCGCCTACGAAGGCTTCAGAATGCAATCATTCAGATCCTTCAAGACCGTGTTTTCTATTCCATTGAATAGAATAAGTTCATAAAGATGATTTCCTTGAATCAGTCAAAGGAAAGTTTTTTATACAATGTCCGTGATGATTTTTTAAGTTTGCCTGTGGACTCAATTTGATTTGGTCAGTTGTATGACACTTACGCTAGAATGGATTTAAGGTTTTTTTTTTGGTTTACTTGGTTGGGTTAATACATAGTCAGAACTATCTACTTATCAACTTGCTAGATAGACACAACAACAGAGATATATTGGGAACAGCTATTTTCCTCTATGTAATATTTTTAATATCAATTTCTAACTTAGTTGCTTGACTTTGCATCAGTTTATTTTGATATGCAAGGAAATTGGTTATAATCTTTCATGATCTCTGTTTAGGTCAGGAGTTCTGCTCTAATATCTAGCACTTTCATTGCTTCATCTAACATCTCAGCATATACAAGTTTTGTGGTTCGTAGTCACTATAAACATACCTCTTCTTAGTAAAGTCTAGTTAGAGTGAAAGAGATCCTTGGATACAGAATTTGAACCATCGACCTCTAGCTAGAATGGATTTAATGTCTTTTTTGACTTGGTTGGATTAATACATATTCAAGAACTGACTAATTAACAACTTGCAAGATAGACACAACAACCTAGATACATTGGGAATGACTACTTTCCTCTGTGTAACATTTTTAATATCTTAGTTTCTAACTTAGATGTTTGACTTTGCATCGTTTTATTTTGATATACGAGGAAATTGGATATAATCTTTCATTATCTCTGCCTAGGTCAGAAGTTCCACTCTAGTATCTAGCACCTTCATTACTTCATCTAACATCTCAGCATACAAGTTTTGGTTTGTAGTCACTATAAACCTACCTCTACTTAGTAAAGTCTAGTAAGAGTGAAAGTGACCCTTAGAAGCGCAGAATCTGAACAATCGACCTCTAACTGGCAAGCACTCAACAGCTGTCTACTCGCCATGCCCAACGTCACATAATATTTACAATATGCAACAAAAAGATTGATATAATAATTTTTTAAAGAAATAAACAATGGTATAAAGTTTGATTTCAAGGGAAATCAAGTGGAAGTAGAGCATCCTATTGCATTTTACTTTTCGTACTATTTGGCCTTTTGTGTGCTCTGTTCATTTCGTACAGTCGTCCTCTGGATCTTGCACGAAATTTTATCCCCTAGCCAATGCCACTCACTCTCAGGATAGATTTTTTTTTTTTAATGGGAGAAAAGGATTACGACAGAATAGAATTTTTGTGGAAATGAAGTGGAAGCAAATCTTCTTGATTCCATTGCATTTAACTTTTCATGATATCTTTCTGCCATTCTTCCACACAATTTCCCTTCTCTGTCTTTCTGTTAGAATTTTCACTTTTCATCCATGGGTAGATTACTAGATAGAAGTTGCCATCAGACAATCCATTATGTTGCCTCTTCAATTTAGGATTTCATCATCTCTTAAGGTCTTATTCAATTTTTTTGTCCCATCTTTATTGTACTGGTGATGGGCACAAGATGTCTGGACTTTTCCAAAGGAGAGATGACAGTCGATACTCTGTCAGTTGTCAATACTCTCTGGTTTAATTCACTTAAAAAGAATAGATTATTAAAATTCAAAATTAAGTGTATGGTATTGTCACACTGTATGGTACTGACAGCCTCGTATATTTCTATCTACATGTTGCAATTTATAAAACAATATAGGCTACTTTGTGTCATGCACATAGAGTTTGAAATGAAATTATTTTGAGATGAGATTTTACAGGTATGTAGTTATGATCTCTGAGTGACTTACCAAAAAATAATTGTATATAATATTTTTTAATATTATATTTTTAATTTTATAAATAATATATGTTCATTACAAAAATAATTACCTTTACTCAAGATAGTTGTAAAAAATAAATTGTGCAATGCACTAGTATTAATATTTTTGTTTTAATGAAAACATGAATTTCAATAAATAGATAAAGTGAAACACATTATGATAAAATACCAACATAAATTTCAAAAACATAGTTAGGGTTAGGTTAATTATAGACAAGAGAAGTTTGATGAAGATATTTTACAAGGACAAGGGCACTAGAGGGCACATGTGCCTTAGCATCTGCACTATGTAGTGTAGGCACCCTTTCAAGTAAAATATTTTGGTTTTTGGGGGTGGTTTGGAGTAGTTTTCCAAGGTTTAGGAAGCTTTAATTGTCAATTTGTGATCACCAAGGAGGCCATAAATATGTTTAAAATGAACCTAAAATAAGCTAGAAAAATAAACACCAAAATGTAGACAAAAACATAATATAGAATTTGCAAGGTATGTAATTTCCATCATTACATTTTTGTCCACTTTAGCGGACCTATGACACTAAGTGGAAGAAGCATGCTAAAGTACTAGTAAATATATCATTGCATAATGTAATAATGATACACAAAAAGGATACAAGTCTTCATATTCTTCTTTACTTGTTCTTCCTTTTACATGTACACGTTCCTACAATGCACCAAGCATCAAAGCAACATAGTTACTATATTGCTATAAAAGCTTATGCCATAAAAATATATAGAAATAGAAACATTATGTTAAATGAGACATTGAACATGAAAACAATGTATATATAAGGACAAACACTAAGCATGGATAAAATGGAAGGACAAACATGAATAGTAAATGTAATACAAACCAAGCATGATATGGTAAACAAGACAATATATACATGATTGAAACAAGACACTAGGTAAACACTCATTTTCAATATTTTGTGTGGTTAATGCATAAGCATGAGAGAGGAGGAAAGATAGGAAGGAGGATTTAAGGGGATCATGCAATAAGAGATAGATGGATCTCCATGTGGCAAGTCTATGTGGAAAAGAATACTAGGCAAAGGTTTAGCTATATTGTGGCCATCAAGATTTGATAAATATGTTGTAGGATAAGGTAAATTCTCATGATGATAATGTCTTTGAGGTTTCCACCCAATTGATAGGGTCATGCCAAGCCAAAAGTAAAATGGTCAATGGTAATGATGATAGTTATGTGGCTACCACCTGGCTATATGTGATTGCCAGTAGAAAAGGCCAGGTTAGGCCAAGTAAAACTAATAAAAAGGGGCCACACATCCCAAAGAGGGTAAAAAGATAAAGGGCTTATTCCACCTCAAGTAGGTAGAAATAGTAAAAGGGATTGTGCCACCACAAATAATTAAAAATGGTGACATCAAAGGCTATGTGGTAGCCACCTACTAATAAAGAGGACAGGTTAATCCCAAAGAATGATAATGTTGATAGCATCAAGATGTAAATGAATGTATAGAGGACTTTCCCCCTCAAGTTGATTGGCGAGGGAATAGATCTTGTTGGATCTTAGAAGAATAATCACAGAACCTAAGCACAACCACAACACTTAAGGTCAGGGAATGCCAACTTTAGATTGAAAGACTAATCTTATGATTAGGTAAGAAGTGGTTAAGGTCTAATGCATGAGTGATGGTGTAATTCCCTAACCTTTACACTAGGACATTATCTGACAAACATAGGATGAACAAATTTTTCATGATGCAATTGTACACTCACATGTCACAATTACACACTCAAGCACAAAAAATCACCAAAGTGTTGTACAAAGGTACGAGAGAGAAGGTGGAAATAAATACACACACTTATCTACAAGACAAGAACTACCCAACATCAACAAATGGCCAACAAGCCAAAAAGGATGATTGGTCATGAAACCTAGCAAGGACAAATGTCCAACACAAAAACCAATCACATAACATCAAACTCAGTAATCATCAATCAACATGCTAACTAACTCAAAAGCATGATAACAATTCAAATAAAGAATGATATACATTTCCCAATTCATACAACATACATGCCAAATATGAGAAATGTCATATAGAATGCCACGTTTGTTCGACACCAACATCGATATGGGCCAAATATAATTATGGGAAACTCAACCATAATGTGGGCACAATACAACCCAACTCATAAACATAACATACAATGATAGAATCATATATACAAGATGGCTCCAACATGTCAGTTTAACCATTTCTACACATAAGACAACATTCACAACATGATAATCTCCATCCAAAACAAGGCTCATTTTCAACCAAATAGTATCATAAAATAATAGCATGAAGAAGGCTACTTCCCAAACATGGAAGGATCACACTACAATAATAAAGTGGCACAATGAATAAATATACATTCATAATAAGCCACCTCCAAGGCACTCTAGTAATCACGAAATACAACATGGTCATAATAAAGAATAATGCACAAGGAACTCTTCCAGCTCCAACAAATCTTCCTATAGGGCCAATGGGGAAATATTACTCACTACCCTATTGTATTACCATCATTGACCGCAATATATGTCTATGCCACTCTAGGCAACCTTTGTGTTATGGAGAAGATCATGGCAACAACACTATCAAGGTCATCTCACACAAATCCAAGGTATACATGGCTACACTTAAGCCAAAAAATGCACACAACACACATGTGGCAACTTATAATATAACTAGTATATAAGGTGACATATGGCACACATGCCAATCAATGCACACAACACACATGTGGCACAATTGCCAATCAAATACATACAAAATATGAATGGCTCACATAATCCAACAAGCATAACATAATACCATCACAACAATCAAGCATAAGGGATTCTCACACCCTCAACGCATGCCAAACAAGGCATAAAACAAACACAATCACATATACATATGTGAGGGCACTATAATCCATCAACATACATGTAGGTGGTCTAAACACATCCTAGATACCAAATTCAAAGAAAGGATAGGATGAGAATACTACAACTAGGCTAAGGAGTGTCATTACGATCAAAATCGGATATACTAGGATAGCATCCCTATTTTATGTAGATTTCAAGTATCAACATACTCTAGCATTCACCAACTCCTAGAGTTGTGACACACCCTTTATGATCAAAATTGGATCTAGGATAACATCCCCATTTTGTATAGATATTTTATTTAACATATTTTATTTTCCCTAGTGTGTATTACATTATCACTTGATTATTAAACTCTCCAAATAAATCATCCAACAATCCCTTTATATCACAATAATAAATGAGAGCCCACTTTGTTCCTATTCTATACCTCAATCCTATTTTTAGCGGACCAATTTTACAAATTAGGTGTGGCACGCAAAATATAAAGCAAGCTCAAGAGGCACTTCTTCAGCACACTCCTTACATCCAACTTAATCTAATGAGTTGGGAAACTAGCATATCAAGCATCATATGGATATCTCCCCATCCCACACAAATTAGGGTCAACCTTCTTCAAGGAAATCAAAAATAGGAAAAGAGCAGTTTTACCAAAAAACATGCTTCCCAATGCACATAAAAATTAAAACCTATGGGAAAATCCACTAATCCACATATCATGCACTTTTCAGAAATTTCAAATTGCAAGAAAATAAAATAAAATGTTTTCTAGATTATCTAGGGTCCGCCATTAACAGACCTTGAAGAATCCTTTCACTTTTTTTGAAAAACATTAAATTTTCAAAATCTAAAATATCCTCTTGACCCAAAATATCCCAACAACATACTTTTCACATCACATAATTTTATTTGGCAAAATCTTATAGGGTAAAATAGAGAAATTCACATACTTTTACATTTAATGAAAATGTAAAAATTTAAAAATGTGAATATACCCTATTATGCCAGTTCTACCCAACAACATACTTTTCAACTCAAAATGCATTTTCAAAAAACAATTGCCAGGGTTTGGGTAGGAAAATCAATTTTCAAAAATAAATTTTCCTATAACATAAATTTTCAAATAAAAATTCAAATACCAAATCAAATGGAGAAATACCTCAATCAATATGAAGGTAATAGTGAGATGAATCTTTTTCCCTCTATAAGAAAATTGATCCAACCAAGAAATCTCCAAGCATATCCAAAATTGCATTTTTTTCAAATGCAGGATTGAAAATATCCTTTCTCTTCTATATTTGCTCTCACATTTCAAACGATGCATAATCCATTGAAATAAAAGTACTTTTTCAATATATGCTTCTAATTACAATTTAACTAACCTTTTCACTTATTTTCCCTATGAAATTAATAATCCAATAAAATACTTTCAACAATAAGAAATTAATCTATTTTCCACACAAACAATTAAATACAAGCCTTCTGCAATTAAACAATTCATCAACACAAATAAAGTAAATAATTCATTTTCTCATGAATGCAATCTTTCTAACTCACATAAATAATTCTAACTTACAAATTAGAATTTGCATTTCACACAACATATTATTTCCAAAACATAAATAGGGTACAATGCCTTTCCAAAATTAATAAATTATATCACCTAATTAAATCAACCAAATGCCTTTTCCTCTACTCTAGGAATAAATAACATACTCTAATGATCTCTAAGGAACTAATAATCATTTTTCACATACCAAGAAAAATCATAATCACACAAGCAATAAATAAATGCAATACTATTTAGAAATGTTAATAAGCCTTAACACATATCATGTAGCCACAAATGTAATAATTTAAATCACCCAAGAAGACACACTCATGGGTCTAACACAAGGGGATCTAGAATCACAATCAACTTAGATATGTTTTCCATGGGTTTCAACAACACAAGGTGAGATGGCTAAGCATCCCATGTCAACATTCTCCACATTTCACTCATTAGTCAAACACCTATAATTTTCCTACACACTCAATTCAAATGGTGTGTGCATCTACCCAATATGTAACCACAGCCAAAGCAAATGATAAATTTACACAATTAAATCATAACTATTTAATATGCACATTTCAATTAAATCATCCATCCAAGAAAAATGACCAAGGTGAAATATATCATACAACAACATAATACTAAAGGAACTTGGTCTACCCACCCAACATATCATTTAAATAAAAATAGTGAAGTTGAAACACTAATGTGCATCAATCTCATTACATTACCTCAACGGAAACACTTTGATGGTCAAACAAAACATGTCACAAAACATCCAAACTACACCATCAAAACACCTCGATGGACAAATAACCTGATCGACAAGTTTGGTGTAATGACACATAATCACAAGAATCACACCATAAACTAGAGAACCACTCAATATAACATATCTCATAAGAATCAAAAGCACACTAGGAAAACACTAAGGTAGGAATTACATCCTCCCCCACTAGGATTAGGCTTACTCTTGGAAACCTACACAAACATAAGGATAAGTTACCTATGGTACACAATCCTTCACAAACACAACACATCTCAAAAGATTAATCCCCTAGAACTTCACTAGGTCTAGGTCTCAAATCAACATAACAAGCCTCCAAAGGTGCACTAATTGGTTCATAATCAACCATTGTTCTAACCAACTCCTTTGAGATTACACCACTCTATCCTCCAACTACCACCACAATGAAAGGATTTAGTGAGAAGGCCTAATTAACCACAAGCAACTCAAGGCCCTATAACTGAGGACTAATACTAGGCTGGTTAACTTCTCAAGCTCTACTAATCCAAAGGAAAACCTCACAACACTAAAAGTTCCACTCTAAAAAAGATTTTCCAATGTAAGGCTAGACTCTCTATAACCCTTCCTAAGGCTGAGGACACTGCCCACAACACTAAAACTCAAAGGTTGGGGTAACACAACTTTTAAAGGCTATAAACATGACAACCTCACCTTCATGCTCACCCAAAGCATGCATCATCTCTAGTTGCGGTTTATCTCCATCAGGTACTTCCTCACATTCTACTCCTAAAAAGAGAGGGTTTCTCTAACACTCTAGCTCCACAACACAAAACTACAATCAAACTTATGGGTTCTTGCATAGAAGAAACTAGATCACATCCTCTTGAAAGCATAAGCACTTCCAACAAGCAAGGTTTAGCATCTTGCTTCTCACGAGGAACACATCCAAGGAGACACCACACACAAAAAATAGGCGCAAGACTACTCTCAACCCCACTTCAAAGCTCAACTATTCTAAACCCAAAAGGTCAAACAACTCAACATGATCCTGAATTAATGATCAAATAGGTAACATGAGCCTTCCTCATGGCCCAAACACCAAATATCCATAAAATGGAATACATAGGATAGCAACTTCTTCACATAAGAATTGCATCCTTTCTAGCACCATGCTAAAAACCTCCAAATTACCAAGGAGAAGCTCCTGAAGCAACCAAATTCACAAAGATGGTGATAATAAAAAGAGTGAGCAAATAACTATAATACAATAATTATATAAACAATATGTGCTCCTGCACTACTAATGCACCATCATACCCTACACTATGTTGGAACACTAGAAGGCATGGTATGATGATCGAGGCAAATAAAAAAGAGACAAGAAAGAACAAACATAGTTTGTGGACTAAGTCAACACCCAACCATAAACGAGCTACTACAAGCAAGATACAATCTGAATAAAGATCTCAACGTATCCCATTCACACCTAATTTTCTCAAACAATAAACACTTCCACACATGCATATAAGAATTTTCTCATCAAGAGAATATCCATACACAATCACCACTCATATGAAGATGCAACCAATGCATAAATTTCACCATAAAACACATACATACAAGGATAAATAAATGGATCTAACAATAACCACATGATGATCCACATCTACTTCCTGCCACAGTTTTTTTCATCTAACTCCCTCATGACATTCTACTCATCATCCAACAATAGATATGTGGTAGAGAAAAATGTTTACAACATAGGACCAACAAGCCCAAACATTAATAAAATAACCTAGCCATTGTAGTTCCAAAATAAATGCCAAAGTGGAAGAAATCTTCATTCCAACAATAAAGGGTATGTGCATGGAAATGGGGGGCCAAAAGGGGGTCAAAAGTGGCCACTTTTTTTAAAAATTGGTAAAAACTAATCTTGGATGAGAAATTGAAGATATCCACACTCAAAATTAGAAAACATGATAAGAACAAGATTTGTAGTGCTCAGAATCTAGTTTCTAAACTACTATTTTTAAAAAAAAAATGGAGGAGATTAAGAGGCCCAAATAGGGGGAGCACACAAAGTGCTCCAGATTTTGTCAGAAAAATATAACATAGCACCTGGTGTGCTCCCCTTAAAATGTTGACCTTTTTAAGTATTTCAAATATCACTTCGGTGGAAAATTAGCTAACATAACATAGTTTATGCCTAATTTTTTATGATATTTTTTTAATGAATATATGATTTTTTATGAATTTTCAAAGTTGACACATCCTAAAAATTGGAAATTTGAGCGTGCTCCCCCCTAAATTTTTTGAAAAAATCAAAAATCATTTTTTCAACATGTATAAAATAGAGTCTAGAATCTAAACATGTATTTTTTTCAAATTTAAATAAATGAGTAAAAAATGACACCAAAAATACTAGACATAGATTTTTTGAAAAAAAGAACACATAAGCAAAAGAAAATCAAGATGGAAACCTTAATGTTATCAGATTAAAAAAAAGGATACATGGTTAGAAATTTGATAAAAAAATTGAAGTCATTTTGGCATTTCTTCATATTGACATTGAAAAATGTGTAAACCTAGGCGAGCACACTCAGAATTTGGTTGATTTCCCAGGTTTTGTTGAAAACATGTCCTTGGCCTCCAAAACGTACGTCCAACCCTTACGGTTAGAATTTCCAAAGCAAGATAAAACGTGCTTATGTTATAACACAAGCACGTTATAATGCGAGCATGTTTTTAATCATTTAAAATCTCTCTCTCTCTCTCTCTCTCTCTCTCTCTCTCTCTCTCTCTCTCTCTCTCTCCAATTTCAATATTGGATTGGTTATTCCCTTCTTGTTTTGATATTTAGGTGGAACTATTGAAGATATGAAGACCATTTCTGATGCCACTCTTGTTATAGCTAGAGGGACTTGTTTATGTGGATCATAGTTTCCTTACCCAAGATATAATGCTTCCAATGCTTACATGCTTGAGCAATAACATAAAGCTCATGATCATATGTTGGGTAGTTTTCAACTAACGTAGTGAATGATTCACTATGGTATGCAAGTAGATGGCCATGTTAAGTGATAATTGCTCCAAGTGCATATTCTAATGCACCAGTCGTGATCTTGAATGGTCATTGAAGATCTAGTAGCAAAAGGATTGGTACATATAACATAAAATGCATTTGAAGTCTTTAAGTGCTTGCCATTATCTATTTAGCTCTATGACATAATTCAAGTATTACCAACCTTGGATGACTTGAATCTTGGTTGAGTCCACATGCACTCCTCGTATGTCTATAATGTATCTTAGATATCACATCTTCTTCTTAGAAAATGAAAATTTCTCCATGTTTGCATACAACTTGTATTTCTACAAGTTGTCAAGTACTAAATCCCAATATGGTGTAGGTGTTTGTCCCAAGTCTTACTAAAGATTATGGAGAGGGAGAGGGAGAGGGAGATGGAGGGAGATGGAGAGGGAGGGAGGGAGAAATAGAAAGATATGGAGATAGAGACATGGAGAGAGAGAGAGAGGGATGGGGAGAGAGATACAAAATGCTTGAAAAAACATGAGCACGTTATAATGTGAGTGTGTTATAACGCACTCACATTTTAAACTAGTTAAAAACATGCTCCAACGTCCTGCAAAAATGGATATCACGTGATTCTTGGCCCACAAGCTCTGTTTTATTCTATGTTCTACACTTTTTCAGACATGCAAAAAGACTTTTGATGCTTTTGAGGTTCTCTAATGATTCGTTGACAAAATTGGATCACTTTTTGTTCTTGTTTCAATACAAAAGATTCCAATTGCATGTTTTTAATTCAAATTTGATATTGGAAATCATTTTTTTCATGTTTTGAGGAATTAACTTATTTTTGTCCTACATTAACAAAAAACATACTAAGTGTGCATGTTTTGTATTGTAATTTGATAATTTATCATATATTATTTGTCTTCTTTTGACCTTTATTTTTGATTGATATGGATTTTAACACCATGCCAAAGAAACAACAAAAAAATCAAACACTAGAGGAGCGTGAAGCCAAGAATACAAAGAAAATAGAGTGAATGAGACGACTTCATGAAAACAAGAATTTGAACGCCACAAATGAAGATCAAACATATTTTTGAATTGAATTCAATGATGAAGCATTCAAAAGAGAGAAGAATTGGAGAAACAAAGGGAATGCATGCAAAAACTTTGTGCAAGTAAGAAATTGAATGCAGGAGTTAAAGGTATGTCATCTTTTCCATCTCAAATTGATAGTGTAGAAAATGTTCAATCACCGAATTGAAAATGATGATGCATTTGCAAATGTAAATTTAGATGTTACACCAAATGATCAAATATTGAATGAGAAAAATTTGTCTAATGATTCAAGTTTTCCATTAAGAACACCTCCTAGAATTTTGCATAAAAAACCTAACTTTTTTATTGAGATTGATGAGAATATTCAGAAATTGATGGTTGACAAGATTCCTAAGCCTACTTGTAGAAGAAATGTGAATAAGATATGGACCATGTTTTTTTCAAAACATAAGTAAAACCAGAAGATACTAATTGTTTGTTGAGATGATGAAAAATCTTAAGTTTAAGCCAATCATGAAGATTCTTGGCCTACAAACATCAAGTGCTAATAGTGAAAAATCTATTGTAAGAAAATCTAGTCAATTCATATCAAAGCCTTGGTTGTACCTCATGCATGAAAGATAGTAATGCTACAGGACGTGTCATTACATCAACTATTGTGAGCAATCAAACAAATAAATCTTGCTTGATAAGAAAAATAATTCAAGCACTAAAGGTAAGTAGAAAAGCATCGATGAAAGCCTTTGGGAGACATGAAAGAATTGAAGAACCGAATATCAATGCACTATGGTCATTTTCCGAGACTCCCACAAAAATATAAAGCCATGGTTGAAGCCTTAAAATCCCTACTTAAGGATTTATGGAGAAATAAAACAAGATTATCTCCTAATCAAAGGGATGTAAAAGGAGAATTGGTTGTCAAAATTGTGAGCAACATCCAAAGCATTTTTTGGATATGACTCAAACACAATTTTTCTCCAAATTTGTAGACTTATCCTCAAGTTCAAATTAGTCAAAGGTATTTTGAAATGGAAAAACCCTTTTATGTCAGAATAAATCACACATGCACTACTTGTTGTTGTAGAGTTCGCATGGAATTTTCTATGCATTATGATGTTTATCGACATATATGTGTATCTTTGCATACTAACAATGTTTTGCAGGAGTGTATGATAGAAGCTCCACCTAAATCAGCAAGAGATTTCATTTCAAGCATTTTTTGTGAAAGAGTAGATGGACAAATGTTTTATAAGACATCATGTTTGGATGGAACATGTGATAGTCATGGTGGTTTGCAACATTTGAGAACTTGTCTACACATGGAGAACAAACATGCAGTTGGAAATAAATTAGTACCTTTTGGGAAATACAAGACAGTGGCATACAGTCTAAAAGATGGGGAAGAAGAAAAAGATGTGAATTGGTGAGTGAACAAATACCAGTATCTACATTTATGCCTATTTTTTGAAAAAAAGATATCTTATGACTATGCAAGACATACACATAGAGCTCGATGGTTGGACTTACAATTCAAGTTATGCAAGGACACATTTCCTCTCCATATAATTGTGTCAATTGTAGACTTTTCATAGAATTATACACTACAACCACAAAATGAGGTTCAATTAAGTACTACACCTCCACTCAAGTTTCTATACTTCTGCATATAACATTCATTCATGCACTTGAAAGTATAGAGGAAGATAGAAAGATATTAAGGGAGTATCATTTTTATATCAGTGATGGTCACATATTCTACAGAGTTTGTGGAGGGGTACTTTTAGATGTTTTATGGTAATTTGAGTAGCAGGAACATCATGTTTGATCAGCATATCATATGGTCAGATAATTGTGCATCACAATTTAAGAATTCACAGATGTTCTATTGGTTGAGAATGATGCATATATTTAGTGGTGTTTAACATACATGGAATTTCTTTAAGGCTGGGCATGGAAAAGGGGAGCATGATGGTGTTGGAGCATGTATTAAAAGAGCCTTAGCATGAGAAGAGTTGAAGTACAAGGATAGTGCAAAGTTGATAGATGTATCATCGAATGGTGCAACTCTACAATGGGTCTAGGTAATGAAGGTAAGTCTACAGTTCGTAAATTTTTTGGTTGATAGAAGAATCTAGCATTGCAAAATATGAATATTGTTGTAGAGTGATAGGATCGAGTAAGTTCCACTCTTTTAGAAGCTCAAATGCAACTTCATGGACTATTCATTAGAGGAAGATGGCATGTTTTTGTTCATCATGTACAATTTTTTCTTGGAATGACTATGAGTCAAAAGAATGGGTAGATGAATGGTGTGATAGATCTTTAAGCCCACTTGAGACATACCAACTTCTAGGAGCACTACAACTCATTCATATGGAATTATCTATTGACTTTGACCATATTTTAGATCTAGTTGAACTAGGTATTATAGACACATCGCCTAATGAATATTGATATATTTTAGATTACGATGTATAGTTTTTTTATCATTTATCAAGAATGATGAATAATTTTTTTTATGCAATTTAATGCAGGGCTTGTTTACATAGTTATTGTAGATGAATATAATGATGAGGGAACAAATTATTATTTATGTTGTGTTGAGGCAAAAAAATACATTGACTACCCTTGTCATAGATGGAGAAAACATTGAGTATCCTACAGGATCGGTGGTTGTTACTAGAACATGGCTTAGAAGGTATCCAATGAAGAAGTCTGATGTGTGGTTGTTCAAGGACTTTGACACAAATAGAAAGATTCTTCACCATTCTAACCATGTTGTGGTATCAAATGTTCATTTGATAAATATGGGGGTAGACCTTTGAATAAAAATTTGTGGAAAGTTTACAAGTCTAACCATGAAGCAATACTTGACATTATAAAGAGTAGAGCAGATCCACATGGTTCATTAGATTGAATCAATGGAATGACAAAAATGTATGTTACGTACAATCATTAATTTGTGTGATTTGATTACACTTTTCTTTTCTATCCTCATTTCACCTTCTATATTTAAAAAAAAAATTGTACCTTCTTATATGTGCTCATATCTCTTGGTTTCATTATAGATCACATGACTAAATGGCATGGTTGTTGGTGCATTTGGATATTCCTGATGGTCTTGATTGGTGAGTTTGTTTGATCAAACTAAGTCTTGGTTTCTTCTGTCATGATTTGAATGCTTTCATTTTACCTTTCAATCATCCAATTTTAGTTTTGAGTATCCATGCTTTACATTCAAATTATTATCAAACAACTCAATGCATTATTTAATCTATTATCCTCTAAAGCAAATAGTTTTTAGCTCCTTTGGTTACCATATCCTCATATATATCTCTAATAATGTTTTCTTATGGATTACAAAGGCCTTAAGAGAAGTTTGATTATCACGGTCTAATGGATTACAAAGGCCTTAAGAGAAGTTTGATTATCATGGTCTTATGGATTACATAGGCCTTAAGAGAAGTGTGTTTTCTCTAAAACTTTGCTAGATCAAAGAGAAAATGAAATTAACATTATAGACTATTAGAATGATTGTGAGATTGACCTTGCATTGGAGAAGCTAGAGAGATCATGAAGAATCATCCTAACTAAATGACTTCATGAAGGTTGTCAAGTTACCAAGCCCTACTAGAAATGCAACTATAAAACCATCATTATGACTTTCCTAACATTTACTACAATAAATTCCTTGAGAACATCATGAATAGTCCTAAAACTAAAATTTAAGAATCCTATCATACCTAGAATAGCCACACACATGAAGATTTGCATGCAGTGGAAAGGTGCAAGGAGTGGAATTTTACATCCTACACCTTGTGAGGTTGAATAGACTACACCAACATGTTGGGGTAGGTGATTTAATGCTAGGAGGGGTCTTGTTTCATGCCCCAAGTGGTTAAATCATTCCGGGCTACATGCTACCGGCAATGTCTCTTATGAGCCCTAAGAGGCAAAAAATGCCAATCTTTGATGGGGCCATTCTAGGATTATGTGACACCTGAGAATGTTTCATTTGGACCTACATATGCATGTGGGGTCCATCCACAATAACCTCTCTCAGTTTCTGCAAACACATCAAGGTGGGTGGGTAAATGCTAGGAGGGGTCTCATTTTGTGCCCCAAGTGGTCAAATCATTCTGGGCTACATGCTACTGACAATGTCTCTTAAGAGCCCTGAGAGGCAAAAACTGCCAATCTTTGATGAGGTATTTCTAGGACTTTGTGCTTGGAAATGTTTCATTTAGACCTACGTATGCACATAGGGTCCATCCATAATAATCTCTCTTGGTTTCTACAAACTCAACATCGTTTGACCATGAGGATAGTGGATGCATTCTTGCAAAAAATGTTAGTTTCATGTAGTGGAAAGGTGCAAGGAGCCATATTTTTTATTCTGCACCTTATGGGGCTGAATGGATAGAACCAACAGGTCAAGGTTGGCAGGTAAACACTAGGAGAGGTCTCATTTCATGCCCCAAGTGGTCATATCATTCTAGACTACACACTACTAGAAAAGCAGCTTTACTGATAGCATGTAGTTTAGATGATTTAGCCACTTAGGGCACAAAATGAGACCTCTCCTAGTGTTTACCTACCCACATTGATGGGTTGGCACTATCCATTTTGCCCCATGAGGTGCATAATGAAAATATGTCTCCTTGCAACATTTAGCATAACCACGCAAGGAGTGAATTTTTTCATTCTACACCTTGTGGGGCTAAACAAATGCCACTAACATGTGGGGGTGGGTGGGTAAATGCTAAGAGAGGTCTCATTTTGTGCCCCAAGTGGTTGAGTTATCCCGGACTACACGCTACCAACAAAACCGCTTTGTCAGTAGTGAACAATCCAGAATGATTTGCCCACTTGGGGCATGAAACAAGACCTCTCCTAGCGTTTACCCACCCACATCAATGTTTTTATGACATTCATTTGGCCCCACAAGGTGTAGAATGAAAAATATGGCTCCTTGCACCTTTGCACTACATGAAACTGATGCTTTTTGTATGAATGCATCCACTGTGCTCACAGTCAAACAATGTTGATTTCACAAAAACTAAGAGAGGTTATTGTGGATGGACTCCACAAGCATATATAGGTCCAAATGAAACATTCCTAGGTGTCACAAAATCCCAGAACTACCCCATTAAAGCTTGGTAGTTTTTATCTCTCATGGCTCTTAAGAGAAATTATCGATAGCATGTAGCCTGGAATGATTCGGCCACTTGGAGCATGAAATGAGACCCCTCCTAGTAGTCACCTACCCACTCTGATGTGTTGGTGCAGTCCGTTCAGCCCCACAAGGTGCAAAATGAAAATTATGGCTCCTTGTGACATTTAGCATAACCATGCAAGGAGTGAATTTTTGCATTTTGCACCTCATGGGGCTGAACAAAAAGTGCTAATGAATTAGGGTGGGCAGGTAAATGCTAAGAGGTCTCATTTTGTGTCCCAAGTATCTGAATCATCCCGGACTACATGTTATCGACAAAGTCACTTTGCCAATAGCGTGTAGTCTAGAATGATTCACCCACTTGGGGCATGAAATTAGATCTCTCCTAGCATTTACCCACCCATCCAACATGTTGGCATTGTCTGTTTGGCCCCACGAGGTGCAAAATGAAAAATATGGCTCCTTGCACCTTTCCACTACATGAAACTGGCACTTTTTGCAAGAATGCATCCACTGTCCTCACAATCAAATGATGTCGAGTTCGCAGAAACTAAGAGAATTTATTGTGGATGGAGCCAATGTGCATATGTAGGTCTAAATGAAACATTCCCAGGTGTCATGAAATCCCAAAACTATCCCGTCAAAGATTGGCAGTTTTGCCTCTCAGGGCTCTTAAGAGACATTGTTGGTAGCGTGTAGCCCGGAATGATTTGGCCACTTGGGGAATGAAATGAGACCCATCCTATAATTCACCCACCCACCCTAATGCATTGGTGTAGTCCATTCAACCCCACAAGGTGCAAGATGAAAATTTTCACTCCTTGCACCTTTCCACTACATGAAACTAAAGCATTTTGCAAGAATGCATCCACTCTCCTCATGGTCAAACAATGTTGAGTTCGCAGAAACTAAGAGAGGTTATTATGAATAGACACCACATGCATATGTAGGTCCAAAAAATTATTCCCAAGTGTCACAGAATCCCAAAACTATTCCGTCAAAGATTGGCAGTTTTTGCCTCTCAGGGCTCTTAAGAGTGTGTAGCCCAGAATGATTTAGCCACTTGGGGCATGAAATTAGACCCCTCTTAGTATTTGTTGAAATGCACAAGACAACTGAGAGGGGGGGTGAATCAGTTGTAGCAGAAATTTAACTTCTTCCAAACATCAACACATTAATCACTTAATTACGATTTAACCATGAAAGCATATAATCAAAAACTTGAACACATTCACACATGAGACACTAGATTTTTACGTGGAAAACCCTATAAGGGAAAAACCATGGTGAGTGTTAGCTCACAATATAAAAGATATATCAAAGTTTACAATAAGGCTCACTGCATTAGGGCTCATTGGCCAGAATGCTCACTACAAAAGAAGGGGCTCACTGCTAATGGGGTGGCTCACTGCCAGAGTTGGTGAACTTAGATAGTAGCATCTATGCCATGCTAGAGTTTAGTTCCATTAAAGCACAATAAATCTCCTCTTCTCTGCTCTACTTCTTCACTTCACACTTATCTTTGCATCTTCGCATTCATATTCATTATTCATGACTTTATTACATGTATTTATACAATTCATCAACCTTGGAATGAACATCAAGGTTGGCATTACAATAATCAACCATTGGAACAATCTCCAAGGTCGGCATACACACATACACTAGAATAGGTCTAGACCTAAACAGATTTGTGGAGGACAAGAATGAATGCGGACCACACCACTCCTTTGCTAGAACTCAAATGCAATCTCTCACGCAACAACATGCTTCCATAATCTCCAAAGTATAACCACAAGTAGTGAAAACAACTAGGTTGGCCAAGACTGGTGTTAACACTAAGACCTTTAGGAACATGCTTTAGCCATGATCCAAATTACACTTTGCAGACCAATCAAAAAGTAGGAACATGATCTAGAGACATCCACAAGCACGTTACAATCACCAAGAACATCCGCACAACCCCCAAACACTCTATCCAGAAGATTCTTCAAACTAGACCACTTAAACATTACTGTTAACCTCTATTATAAAGGAAAGATCACTTGTAGAGCACCAAATCATGAACCATTACAACTGTAGGCTCATAACATCATCCCAAACTTAGTTCTAGAACTACAAACCATAAAACTTAAATGCAGAGAAATGTGAAGCATAATACATTCTCCCTATCACCAATAAATACTCAGAAAAATAGTTTACTCTGGTGAACATAACTCATTCAAATCTTCACACCAGACCTACTCAAACTTGAGATATAGAAACTGCAGGCATCCCTTGACATAATTTCCAAACTGCAGATAGAGATATTCAATCTACAGGATATGCGGAGCAAAACACTACATTGTTCTGGTAGATAGAACAGTTTTGCACTTACTCAAACTTGTCCAATTAACTTTCTTAGATGCTGACCTTAGGTGTTAACATCAATGACAACACTTACTACTCATACTTGCAACAATCTCCTCCTTTGTCATTGATGGCAACACATGATGTGAAAAACCATCAAGACAAGCAAACTTGCTTTGCTTCTTTGCTCCCCCTTACTTTATGCTTTCTCTGGCTGCAACTTTCTCCTTAAGTTTTTCACGTGAACTTCTCTCCCCCTTTGACATCAATGGAAAAGGGTGCCAGATCTTTTCTTTCTCATTACCACACAACTCCCCCTATCATCAACATTGCAACACTTACTGCTCTTAATCAGGAACTCATATCAGCAACATCTACCTGCTCCCCCTAAGAGGTAACCTACAAAACATCAATCCAGATCAAAGATAAGACTTTGAGCACCACTAGACTGATGCATTTCTCATGCATCTTAGTTTAGATCATGAGGGGTAATAACCCCTAACTTTTCCCTGAGATGCTCAAAAGTATCCTTAGGCAGAGGCTTTATTAAAATATCTACAATCTAATCCTTGGTAGACACATTCCATCTTTACTTCATTCTCTGTTACCTTTTCTCTCAGAAAGTGATACCTTATTGATATATGCTTTTTTCTTGAGTGCATCACTAGATTCTTTGAAATGTTTATGGCACTTCTTTTGTCACAAAAGATTCAAATTGGTTCTTCATACACAACTCTTATGTTCTTTAATGTTTGCTTCATCCAAAGTACTTGAGTACAACAACATGTTGTAGAAATATATTCTGCTTCTACAGTAGACAAAGAAACTAAATCTTTCTTCTTGCTCAACCATGCTACCAATCTGTTACCCAAGAGGAAAGCACCTCCACTTGTACTTTTTTTGTCATTAGCATCTCTAGCCCAATTTGCATCTGTATAAGCACTAAGAGTGAAATCAGTATCTTTGGGATACCACAATCCATAGTCTGAAGAGCCTTTTAAATACCTCATGATCCTCTTAATTGCCATCACATGTGACTCTTTAGGATCTTTTTGAAATCTTGCCACAAGACAAAATCCATGCATTATATTTGGTCTTGTATGGGTTAGATAAAGTAGAACTCCAATCTTAGACCTATATTTTTTCTTATCAGTCTTAGGTGATTCATCATTCTTGCTTAGCTTGCAACCAATTACCATAGGAATACATACTGGCTTAGAATCCTCCATTCCAAACTTCTTCAACAATTCTTTCACATACTTGGACTGAGAAATAAAAATTCATTTTTCTGATTGAGTAATCTTTAGTCCTAGAAAGAAATTCATTTCACCAAACATAGACATCTCAAAATCCTTTTGGATTTCCTCTACAAATTTCTTACAGATACCTTCATTACCTCCAAAGGTAATATCATCAATAAAGACTACAACAATCAGAATTTGATCATCATTGATTTTGACATAGAGATTGATGTCAACAGTACCTTTACTAAACCCTAATTGCAGCAAATACTTGTCCAATTTTGCATACCAGGCTCTAGGAGCTTTCTTAAAACCATACAAGTCTTTCTTCAATCTGTACACCATGTCACCTTGGTCTGATGATTGAAATCCTTCCAGTTGTTCTATGTAAACTTCTTCTTCCAGCTCTCCATTCAAGAATGCTGATTTCACACTACAAAAGCCAAAAACATTCTTATAGCTTCAATCCTTGCCACAAGAGCTTAAGTCTCCTCAAAATCTATTCCTTCAACCTAAGAGTATCCTTTGCATACCAGTCTTGCTTTGTTTCTTACCACTTCACCACTTTCATTCGTCTTGTTTCTGAAGACCCATTTGATTCCAATCACATTCTTATCAGCATGTCTAGGAACCAATTCCCAAGTTTGATTATTCTCTATTTGCATCAGCTCTACTTCCATGGTTTTTACCCAACTTTCATCTTTGCAGGCTTCACTTACAGTTTTAGGTTCAATCTGTGAAAGTAAACAGTAGTTTACCTATTCCTCTGCAACTCTTTTCCTTGTCAATGCCCCTTTTCTTTTGTCACCAATAATCTAATCTTCAGAATGATTAATCTTTGCATACCTAGGAGTCTTAACAACACTTTCCAGAGCCTTTTATTCTTCAACTTGACTGTCTTCTTGTTCAATCTTTTCTTCATTGACTGTAATAATAGGTTCATCTAATTCATAGCCACTTTGATATGATATTCTTTCTCTGTCTTCATCAACCTTCACATTAGCACTCTCAATGATCTTTCAGAGTCTCTTAGTGTAGCACCGGTAGGCCTTACTCTTAGTAGAGTATCCAAAGAAAATTCCTTCATCACACCTACCATCAAACTTGCCTAGCTCTTCTTCTCTTTTGATATAACATTTACTTCCAAAAACTTTGAAATATTTGACTGTAGGAACTCTTCCATACCTCAATTCATAAGGAGTTTTAGTGCCATTACCTTTGACATGAATTATGTTCTAAATGTAGACAACAGTATGTATAGATTCTCTCCAATACACTTCCGATAGGTTTTCCTCTAACATCATTGACCTAGCATCTTCCTGAACTATCTTGTTCTTTCTTTCAACAACTCTATTCTACTGAGGAGTCCTAGGAGTAGACAACTGTCTCTTTATCCCATGTTCTTCATAGAAAATATTGAATTCATTTGATGTAAACTCACCTCCTCTATCAGATCTTAAGAATTTGACCCTCAATTCTAACTCATTCTCAACCATTGCCTTGAAAGTTTTGAACTTGTCTAGGGCTTTTGATTTATCTTTCAAAAAGGTGACCCAAGTCATTCTAGAATAATCATCAATAAGCAACATAAAATACATGTCTCCTTGCAGACTTCTTGTTCTTGTAGGACCACACAAATTTGTATGCACCAACTCAAGGAATCTAGCAGAAAATTGTTGTCTACTTTTGAAACTTGTCCTTGTTTGTTTCCCCAATTGACATTCCTTGCAAATAGTGTTAGCAGGCTTGACAAGCTTAGGCAAATCTCTCATAGCTTGTACTAAATTTATCTTCACCAAGTTGTCAAAATTGATATGATACATTCTTCTATGCCACAACCAACTGTCATCTATTTGAGCCAACAAACAACAATCATTAGTTCCTCTCAAGTGGTAAACATTACTTGTAGTCTTCTTACCAGTAGCAATCACTATTCTGGAGATTTCCATGATCTTGCATCCATTATCCTTGAATCTCAGATCATACCCTTTATCATACATCTGACAAACACTTAAAAGATTATGCTTTAAACCCTTCACATATAGAACATCATTTGTGTTATGCTTACCATCAAAAGAAATAGATCCTCTTCCACAAATCTTACCAGTTGCATTATCTCCAAACCTAACCAGTCCACCATCATACTTTTTCAGACTTACAAACTTACTTTTATCACCGGTCATGTGATGTGAACATCTACTTTCAAGAATCCATTCATCCTTATCTTTCTCAGCCTTACAGATAGACAAAGCACTCTCTTCCACTGGTTTCTTTTCCTTCACATAGCTAGCAGGATTAGTAGACACAGCTTCTTCCTTAATAGCAATAAACAAGCATTCATTTACACTAGTATCATTAGACTCATCATCTATCGCACCATCGTCATCAAAATCTCTAACATAATAGCATTTCTTTATAGTTCTAGATCTACTTTCAAATTTCCTCTTACCTCTCTCAATTCTCTCTGGACACCTAGAGGCAAAGTGACCAATCTTTCCACAAGAAAAGCATTTGAATGGTAATTTTCCTTTGAAATTACCAATACGTCTTTACATTTTGTCCTACAAAGTTGGCTTCAATCTCATCAAGGTCATCATCGGATTCCACAATATACTTCTAAGCTCTTGAAGCCTTTTCTGAAGTGTTGGTTTTTAAAGCAGTCTCAATCTTTGGCAGAGCATCACAGAACTATATCATCTCAAAAGTAATAAGCTTCCCGAGCAGCTGATCCTTTGTAATCTTGTTCACACTCATAGCTTCTTCAATTGCTAACACCTTGTGACTATAGGATTTAGGCAAAGACCTAAGAACATTCAGCACAACCTCATCTTCATCAACAATTCCTCCAAGACCTTTGATTCCATTGACAATTTCATCAACCTTTTGCATGTAGATTGTTATGTTCCCATCATCACTCATCTTCAGGGCTTCATACTTCGCCTTCATCTTTTGTAATTTTGCACTCTTTACAGAATCATCTCCTTCATACAAAATTTTCAACTTATCCCAGATCTCATGAGCAGTTTCTAGATCCATAACCTTCACTAACTCAGTATTAGATAAGGCATTTAAGAAAGCATCTATAGCTTTTCCATTTAACTCATATTATTTGACTTCATCTTTAGATGGTGGACCATTTTGAGGAATAGTATGCTTTGTATCTTCCATCTTCCAAACATTATAACCAAGAGAAATGAGATGACTTTTCATTCATACCTTCTAGAGAGCATAATCCATTCCATTAAATTGTGGAGACTCCTTGTGCACCATCCTGGATCTACCTCAAGTTGGTAGGCTTTCTTCTGAGGAACCCTTGCTCTGATACCAATTGTTGAAATGCACAAGACAATTGAGAGGGGGGGTGAATCAGTTGTAGCAGAAATTTAACTTCTTCCAAACATCAACACATTAATCACTTAATTATGATTTAACCATGAAAGCATATAATCAAAAACTTAAACACATTCACACATGAGACACTAGATTTTTATGTGGAAAACCCTATAAGGGAAAATCCATAGTGAGTGTTATCTCACAATATAAAACATATATCAAAGTTTACAATAAGGCTCACTGCTAGAGGCTCACGGTCCAAAATGCTCACTACAAAAGAAGGGGCTCACTTCCAATGGGGTGGCTCACTGCCAAAGTTGGTGAACTGAGATAGTAGAATCTATGCCATGCTAGAGTTTAGTTCTAGTGAAGCACAATAAATCTCCTCTACCCTACTCCACTTCTTCACTTCGCACTTATCTTTGCATCTTTGCATTCATATTCATTATTCATGACTTTATTACATGTATTTATACAATTCACCAACCTTGGAATGAACATCAAAGTCGGCATTACAATCATCAACCATTGGAACAATCTCCAAGGTTGGCATACTCACATACATTAGAATAGGTCTAGACCTAAATAGATTTGCGGAGGAAAAGAATGAATGCAGACCACACTACTCCTTAGCTGGGACTCAAATGCAATCTCTCACACAACAACATGCTTCTACAATCTCCAAAGCATAACCGCAAGTACTAAAAATAGCCAGGTCGACCAAGGTTGGTCTTAACACTAAGACCTTTAGGAACATGCTTCAGCCATGATCCAAATTACACTTTGCAGACCAATAAAAAAGTAGGAACATGATCTAGAGACATCCACAAGCACGTTACAATCACCAAGAACATCCGCACAACCCCCAAACACTCTATCTAAAAGATTCTTCAAACCAAACCACTTAGACATTGCTGTTAACCTCTAGTCATAAAGGAAAGATCACTTGCAGAGCACCAAATCACGAACCATTACAACTGTAACATCATCCCAAGCTTAGTTCTAAAACCACAAACCATAAAACTTAAATGCGGAGTAGAATGCATTCTCCTTGTCACCAATAAATACTCAGAAAAATAGTTTTTACTCTAGTGAACATATTCAAATCTTCACGCCAGAGGCTCAAACTTGAGATATAGAAACTACAGGCATCCCTTGGCATAACTTCCAAACCGTAGATAGAGATATTCAATCTAAAGGATATGCGGAGCAAACACTACACTATTCTAGTAGATAGAACAGTTTTGCACTTACTCAAACTTGTCCAATTAACTTTCTTAGATGCAGACCTTAGGTGTTGACATCAATGACAACACTTACTACTCATACTTGCAACAATATTCACCCACCCACCTCGATGCATTGGCATAGTCCATTCGGCCCCATGAGGTGCAAGATGCAAAATTTCACTCCTTGCACCTTTCCACTACATGAAACTAAAGCATTTTGCAACAATGCATCCACTCTCCTCATGGTCAAATGATATTGAGTTCGTAAAAACTGAGAGAGGTTATTGTGGATGGACCCCATGTTCTACCATGTCCCTTTTTCAAAATTTTCTAAAAATAGTAAGTCGGCAATCCCAAAATAGCAAATTAGGATCAATTGACAGTTTGGGAAATAATAATAAGTTTGGTGACTTGGTTGAGATTAGAATATTATTTAAACAAAAAATATATTTATATTTAAATATTTTTCCTACTTGAGTGTGGGATCCTCAAATAGCCTATTTTTGGCATTTAGTGGCTATGACAAGCCATAACAATTGGCATAGTGCATTGGGAATGGAAGAAATTAGTGGACACTTGGCATCAGAGGTTACATGCATTTCAAGCAAGAGAGTCTTTCCCATTTGGGTCATGATTTTTTAGTTGGCACTTGAATCTCATGTTGGTGCCTTGAAAAATGCATTTTGAGTTGTCAAAAGATGTCTTTTAAGTGGTACAATATGAAAGGCTAATTTTAGAGATGTTATAATGCATTTTATGACTTCTGTAAGTGCTTAAATTTGGGGAAGAATATTTGGATGTGAATCTAGTGTTTGGTAGAAGTTTCCAAATGATCAAGAGTCTATAAATATTGGTCATTTTCATACAGAAGGATCTTTATGACATTTTATCTCTCAATTTGCATTGTATGAGCACTTGTGCTTCTACATTTTCTTTAGTGGACGAAAATCCATTGGATTTGGAGGCTTGTGGAAAAAAACCCATGAGTTTAAGGTGGTCATAGGATGAAACCCCTTTTCTCATAGGGAGAAATCTCATCCAGGGTTTCAATTTGTGCTGAAGGAGTTAGAAGATTTGACATTGTTTGCAGTTAGTGTGCGAGATTGTCTAGTGTTGCAATTTTGGTATATGGAGGGTTGTTTCAAATGTTTTTTTTGTTATATTTCATCTACATTATTGTAGGTTACTGTTGTGCATCCATTCCAAGTTCTAGGATCTGATCCTGCAAGCTTGGGAGGTGTTGGTTGTGATTTGGTTTTGTATTGTTGAAATACACAGATTGTATTCAACATAGTTTGTTGTGGGTTTTGGTAATTTGCATCACATGTTTATGTACTCTAATAATCAGTGTTGCAGACCTAATTATCTATTATTTCCATCAGAAAATTCAGTAAAATCAGTTTGGTGGTTTTTCCAGTAAATTTGGACTTCATTTGATGTTGGCAGTTTTTGTGGGTTTTCACTAGATTTTCAAAAACACAATTTGGGTGAGGTTGAAATTGAAACTTTACTTTTAGATTGTTGTATATTTTCAAAATATATTAATTTTGATTATTACACATTCATATGTAGGTCCAAATGGAACATTCCCAAGTGTCACAGAATCCTAGAACTGCCCTGTCAAAGATTGGCAGTTTTTCCCTCTCAGGGCTCTTAAGGGACATTGTCGGTAGCATGTTGCTTAGAGCAATTTGGCCACTTGGGGCATGAAACAAGACCCCTGCTAGGATTCACCCACCCACCCAAATGCATTGGCATAGTCTGTTTGGACCCATAAGGTGCAGGATGCAAAATTTCATTCCTTGCACCTTTCCACTGCACAAAATTGAAGCATTTGGCAAGAATTGCATCCACTCTTCTCATGATAAACTGATGTTGAGTTCGCATAAACTAAGAGAAGTTATTATGGATGGAACCCACATGCATCTTTTGATCCAAATGAAACATTCCTATGTAGCATATTTTGAGAGAACATCAGTCTAAAGTATGGCACCTTTTTGTCTCTGAGCTCTTAAGAGACCATCTCTATCCAATGTAGCAAAGAATGATCAAGAGGCATGGACACCAAAAAGACATCTCCTCTAGCATTCAATCACCCACCTTGACATGTTGGTGCTAGCAATTTGGACTCGTGAGGTGAATAATGTAAAATATCACTATTGGTCAAACATAGAAGATGAAATGAGGGTGTGTTAAGGGTAAAATTGGGATTGTCTAGTTTTTAATGTTTAGATGTTTGAATCCTCCTTTCACCCTATACATTCAAGGATCTAGGGTCGAGTGGCAATTCACTATCATACACTAGATTGCTGTGAGATGTAGGGAAGCTTGGATTAGGGAATTTAATCACCAGTTTATCTTCTCTTATGCTCAATTGACCATTAAAACCCTAATTATACAAATACGGTAATAAACTAACAAATAATGGAAAAAGCTCTTGCAGACGGAAGTAAAATAGCAAATCATAGAGTACCTATTTTTGGGGTTCTAAGGCAGAATAGTCAGGGACACTGGTGCGGGTGCCCTAGTCCAAGGTACCAATTTCTTTGCGGGATCTAGATCTCCTTCTGACACTGATCAACACTGTAACTCCTATTTCTAGAAATTTAGCTATAGAGGACACTAGAGCGAGTGCCCAAGTCCTGGAGATGCTCTATTGTCTTGCTTCTCTTCGTATCCTGAATCCTTGATGTCTATCAATCCTTCCTACAACCTCACTTTTCCCAAATGCGACACCTGTAACCTGCAATCACAAGACTTTGGGAGGGGGTTGTGGTGTTAATAGGCTTGGCTCAATCAAGCCTCGGAGGACACTTAAATCTCCAAAGACCATTGTCAGATAGAGAGTGCATGCCCTTGTGAGGCAAAGGCAAAAACTAAAGGAAATGATGATAAAAACACAATATAATGTCACCTTGTAGTGAAGATATCATAGGAGAAAGATGGTCTTCATTCCATGATGAAATAGATGCTCAAATCTGTAAATACAAACACACAAACCACACAAGTTTTCTCTTGCAACACAATGAAAGCCTTGAATCACCTTGAAAACACTTGAACATCACAATTGCCATCTAGTTTACAAATGAATGCCTAAACATGCTTTTATATAAAACTACAAACACTCCCACCAAGATTTTTGTAATTCAAACTTACCGTGTCAGCAAAGGACCCAAACAACAATCATAAATCGACACCTGGAAATTTGGTGCCCCAAACTAGGGCAAGACTAGGGCACCAGCGCCCAAGTCTTCCCCTTATTTTGGACAGGGTATAGCTCAAGGGTTCCTCCTAGGTCCCATTTGTCTTGTCACCTAGGGCTCATTCCATCAAGAAGCCAAATTATGAACTAAGATGTCCTAAATGCATGCAAAAGACCCGGGAGCTAAACCTTATGAGGGAAAAGAACCCAAGGGGACATTTTCTGACATTACATTTAGCCCCCACTTTAATGTATGTATAAACGCAAGGCTAATACATGCATTAAAGTAAGTTCACAAACACAACAAACACATCAAGCACGAAGAAGACAAGCCAATCACATTGAAAATAGTAACATGCACGCAAAACACGGAGAAGACAGTTACAGTCACACAAAACATGAAGAAGACAGTTAATACATAGAAGACACATTAATGCATGGAAGATAGGAATGATATCTTTTCTTTTCTTTTTCTCATATATATGAAATGCAGATGCAAGTACTGGAAAGTAAACAAACCTCCCATAATACATGATGCACTCATCACGCAGGTCTTTGTATAAATGGGGCAACACACACGCAATACATGCATAAGCTCCCAAAATGTAGGAAGCACAACCCAAAGGCGCTAGTCTTTATTATGCATATGGGGCAGCAAACATGCCACACAAAACAAGCACGCCAAAACACACACACTTGAAGACACGGAGAAAACATGGCAGACAAGTGATTATGTGTTCCCTATTTCTAGGCTCATCACCATCCCAGGCACATTACAGGCACACACCGATGATTGGGCTTCACCACAACAATCACCGAAGACATGCTTAAGGGTTGAGTTAGTCACAGAACCTCTCCCTGCCTCTGTAGAGGACTTTTGAAAATTACAAGATGATGCAATCTGCTCTGAGAAATACACCATCCCTACCTTTGTAGAGGGCTTAAGAAAAAGGATATGCTCGATATCCCACCTCTACAAATGGCTTACATGATTGATTGATTGATTGCAAACAAACTCAGGGTGCATGATGCACTCATCACGTAGATCTTTGCACCTGAGGACAAACACATTGCTAACATCTATAATAGATAGCTTACCTTATATATGCCTCCAGCTTAAGGTGGTTGATATCAGGTATCGATATCAAGTACGTTAAGGTAGGAATAAAACACACAAATGAACATTGACTTTTGCAAAGCCCATGCCCCCCGGAGGTGGCATGTACTTTATGATCACCAAATGTTCCCACAAACACGTCCCTATAAGAAACATGTTAGTGTCTACAAAATCATGATAAATAACAACATCAATGCATATGATTAACGACACAAAGATCCAAGGTTATACAATGAATCTAGAGTTTGAGGATAACCATGGGGCTATATCACAAAGCTCTCTAAATCAAGTACCACCAAGGCTAGATTCAAAGACAAACAAAGGTGCACAGAGTAGCAGTATTGTTAAGGTTTGTAAATGAGATAGAAACATCAAATTCACTATGCAGAAAGCACGAGTGCTTCCACTAGCCAAGCGTTAGATAATATATACAACTCCATCATCATATTAGGAACTAAGTCCAATTTTTTATTGCTCTTGAAAGGGACACTAGGTCCGCATCAGTATAAATGTTTGTCGTCATCCGCCCACTAGGTGGAAACACTAGAGGAAGGGAAATAATAAATAAGAGAGGAGAAACAAGTGTCTTAGGGATAGTCACATAGGAGGGTGCCCCCAGTGTCACCAACTGCAACGCTATGTCCATAAGACACAACACTCAACAATGAAATTAGAGAGAGAGAGCAATTTAGAAGAATAATGATACAAATAGAAGAATGTCATAATAGAGGTGGTCTCCTAGTATCCCGGACCTTATAGGAGAATCCGAGGTCATCCTAGGAGGCCTAAACAACATATAACACATCACGGGGGAAGCACATCATGAGAGAGATAAAGGGTTAGAGATACTTACCTATAGGGCCCCTTCTGGGCTAGAAGTTGTCTATAAGCAAATCATCGTCGTCATCTTCCCACTCCCTAATGTTGGAGGAAAGTGGGACATAAGGTACCATAACCAAACTCATGTCTTGTCCATCATGTTGTTCATCGTTAGGATCGTTATTGTTTGGTTAAATGTTGGGATCAATGTTTTCTTATTGAGAGGCAAGGTTTATAGCATAATCTTGTCTTCTTTTTCTTCTTTCTCTTGCTTTTCGATTTCATTTTCTTTTACCACTTATCTCTTGTAAGATAGGGCTATCCTCGTTCATAGGCTTATGAAATTTAGAAGATGAAGCACCAGGATCAAACCTCATTTGTCGTGGTAGAACACTTTGTTGTTGATAATGACCTCCCAATCCTTGTAAGGATTTCGGGGGAGGAACCTTAGCATAGGGATCTTGTCCTTTTGGTCTAAATTTCTCTTCACATGCAGGTTGTTTATCTTTTGTCGTTTCTTGTATAGAAGGGCTAGGTGCTGAATGTAACAGTTTTGCTTTGTAGTTTCTATAGCTCAAAAATGTAAAGTTTATTCATAGTTCCGGTTTGTTACTAGTTTTGTTGCAAAAGTAATCCAATGTAAAATGTTGTTGTGTATTTGAAGGCTTGTATGTATTTCGAGGAATGACATGCACTTGTCCGTTCAAAGGAAATTTCACACATTTATAGATAGTTGAAGGGACAACTTTCATAACCTTTAACCAAGGGATTCCAAGTTTGATTTCAAAGGTATCAGAAGCAGGGGTAACATCAAACCATTGCTCAACATGTTTCTCAAATATAGTTACCAACAATGATATCTTACCCAAAAGCTTGACAAAGGTTCCCTTATGTGTCTTAATCATCAAGTTTGAGGGGTCATAAGAACCTTGCATTAGTTGATGTGAAAAGAGGAACTCCTCAGTGGAAAAATTAGTCATGCAATTAGGATCAATAAGAGTTCCATCCATGGGGTTTCCCATTATTTTCACAGTGATGTAAAGAGGTCCATCGGAGTCTTCAATTGTTCTATCATGAGGTGTAAAGACAATTTCAAGTTCAGGTGCTTTTCTTTTCATGTAAGGTCTAGGAGGGAACCTATTATTGTTGTTGTGTTTAGAGGCCATGTTTATATGCTCTCACCAATGCAAAATCATATTTTTGAACACTTTTCAAAATTGGTGCAAAAGACGAGAAAAAATAGCCTAAATTGCTTGATTTTTGTACTTTTTTCAATGCCAATGAATGAAACAAAGAATGTTGTAAGTATTTTGATCAAGGGAAGAAAATTATATGTCTGATATCAGTCCAAAAAAGAAATATGATTACTCTCAACACACTCTTGATGCAAATCCAAGATAATGCCAAGTCAAAATGTAGTGAAAATATGTCAAATAGGCACTTTTTTCACCAAAACTCAATGCAAAAGAGCATAACAAAGGGTGTTGTGAGGAAAATTATGATGGAAAGAAAATAATATCAGTAATAATAGCCACATGGTGCCAAAATACCCAACACAACATGCTTTTAGTGCCACTTAAGGTAAAACCCTAGTGAAAATATAGCAAAATATGCAATTTTTTACGGTTTTTCAATTCCAAGACCTAGTAAAGGAGGTGTTGTAATAAATATAAGGAGGTAAAGAAAATAATATCAATGATATTAGTCATCTCAATCTATAAAATTAATTACAACACGCTTGGAGTGCAAACTAGGTCAAACCCTAGGGCAAAAATAGTCAAAATGTGTAGTTTTTCACTAAATTTTTAATACAATAGCCTGTTAAAAAGGTGTTGTGAATCTTTTTAGGATGGGAAGAAAATTATTACCCTGATAACATCTAATTAGTGCAAAAATATTTTTCACAACACACCTATGGTGTAAGTTTATAGAGTTGATAAGGCCAAATTTAGTGAAAATCGTTGTTTTTGAAGCCCTAGGTTTGAGGTCTTGACACAAAATGCTATGTGAATGTTTTTAAGTCTGATTTATGATGAAAATTAATTACTATCAGATCTTAAAATGATTTTCAAGCTCTAATATGCAAATACTAATGCAAATTTAATGGAAAATGCATGAAAATTGCTAGTTTTTGTTGAAATTTTCTATGCAAAATTGCAAGTATTTTAAATCTAAATGCAAATTTATACTAAAATGCAAGACTACAGACAAATGCACATTTTAATGAACCTCTAAAATCAGTAGAAAAATCTGAAAGAAGATTTTGCCTACTAACCCTAGATTTTGGAATTACGAGGTTTAATGAAAATTGTCAAAATTTCTACAAAAGCCTAGCAAATTAATGATGAAAATGCAATGTAAATGATTGTATTTTTTGTGTTTCTTTATATTTTATATCAAATCTAATGCAAAAGTCATGACTTAGGAAAATTTAGAAAGAATTGATACAATTTAGTAAGCCAAAGAAGGCAATTTTTTTTTAATTTTTCAAAATTTTCAATTTTTTTTAATTTTTCTCAATGCAATAAAATGAATGACTATATGAATGAATAAAATCAATCCAAATCTGAAGACACACACTCAAAAAGTTGCAATTTAAGTCCAAAAACATGGGTTCACCAAAATGTTTAGTGGAAGATTGGATTTGTTAATATTTTAGTGTTTTGATGTTTGAATCCGCCTTTCCACTTTACATTCAAGGATCTAGGGTCGAGTGGCAATTCACTATCATACCCTAGATCGCTGTGAGATGTAGGGAAACTTGGATTAGGGAATTTAATCACCAATTTATCTTCTCTTATGCTCAATTGACCATTAAAACCCTAATTATACAAATATGGTAATAAACTGATGAATAGTAGGAAAAGCTCTTACAGATGGAAGTAAAATAGCAAATCACAGAGTACATGTTTTTGGGGTTCCGAGGTAGAATAGTTGGGGACACTGGTGCGGGTGCCCTAGTCCAAGGTACCAGTTTCTTTGTGAGATCCGGACCTCCTTCTAACACTGAACAACACTATAACTCCTATTTCTAGAAATTCAGTTGCAAAGGACACTAGAGCGAGTGCCCAAGTCCTAGAAATGCTCTAGTGTCCTTCTCTTCATATCTTGAATCCTTGATGTCTTCCAATCCTTCCTACAACTTCACTTTTCCCAAATGCGACACCCATAACCTGCAATCACAAGACTTTGGGAGGGGGTTGTGGTCTTTTGAGGCTTGCCTCAGTCAAGCCCCGGAGGACACTTAAGTCTCCGAACACCATTGTTAGATAGAGAGTGCATACCCTTGTGAGAAAGAGGCAAAAACCAAAGGAAATGATGATGAAAACACAATATAATGTCACCTTGTAGTGAAGATATCATGGGAGGAAGATGCTCTTCATTCCATGATGAAATGGATGCTTAAATCTACAAATACAAACACACAAACCACACAAGTTTGCTCTTGCAACACAATGAAAGCCTTGAATCACCTTGAAAACACTTGAACATCACAATTGCCATCTAGTTTACAAATGAATGTCTAAACATGCTTTTATATGCAGCTACAAACACTCCCGCCAAGATTTTCATAATTCAAACTTACCGTGTCGGCAAAGGACCCAAACAACAGTCATAAACCAACACCCGAAAATTGGGGCTGCCCCAAAATAGGGCAGGACTAGGGCGCAGGCGCCCAAGTCCTCCCCCCCTATTTTGGGTAGGGTATAGCTCAAGGGGTCCTCCTAGGTTCCATTTGTCATGTTACCTAGGGCTCATTCCATCGAGAAGCTAAATTATGAACTAAGATGTCCTAATGCATGCAAAAGACCCGGGAGCTAAACCTTATGAGGGAAAAGCCCCCAAGGGGACATTTTCCTACATTATAGGGTGTAAAGCCAAATTCCACAATGATGATGCACATCCTCTCTGCCTATGCTAAAATGGGATCTTTGGAACACGATACATGAACATCCATCAAAGAATAAAAGATATGGGAATTTTGATAGATGTTGTAGTTGCAACTACCCTAGAAGACATGTATGCAAAATGTGGAAGCATAAACAAGGCAAGTGAACTATTTGACAGGACGCCTTAAAGAAATAAGGCTTTAGAAACTAATTGTCTCTCTATCTTCCTCTATACCTCATTCTGGTCTTAACCCAGCACTAAGCATCCATGTCATAATTTAGCATAAACAAATATTGAACAAGTATGTACTAATTTAGCATAAATTAAAATGAAATGTTAAATATAGATTTCATATGATTGCCATTATGCTTCTTTTTTATTAATTCTTACTAATTAGGGTATATATAGTATCTCATGTATTCTTACAAAATGAATATGGTAATTTTATCAAATTTTATATTTGCATGGAATGATTCCTCAAAAAATGCAGTCTCATGAAGTTTGAAAACTATTGTTGCAACTTCCCTAGAAGACATGTATGCAAAATGTGGAAGCATAGACAAGGTGAGTGGATTGTTTAACATTATGCCTCAAAGAAATGTGGTCTCATGGAATGCCATGATTGTAGGATATGCATAAAATGGATTTGTTGATAAGGCTTTAGAAACTTTCAAGAAAAAGCAATTAGCGGGTGTAAAGCTAAAATCCACAACCTTTGACTGCATCCTCTCTTCTAGTTCCAAACTGGGATCTTTGGAACATGATACATGGACATCCATCAAAGCATAAAGGATATGGGAATTTTGTCAGATGCAGTTGCAACTATCGTAGGAGACATGTATGCAAAATGTGGAAGCATAGAGAAGGCATGTGGATTGTTTCGCATGATGCCTCAAAGAAATACAATCTCATGGAATGCCATGATTGTAGGATATGCACAAAATGGTTTTATTGACAAGGCTTGAGAAACTTTCAACAAAAAGAAATTAGCAAGTGTAAATCTAAATTCCACAACCTTTGACTGCATCGTCTTTGCTAGTACCAAAGTGGGATCTTTGGAACATAATACATGGACATCCATCAAAGCATAAAGGATATGGGAATTTTGATAGATGTAGTTGCAACTTCCCTAGAAGACATGTATGTAAAATTTGGTAGCATAGACAAGGCAAGTGAACTGTGACAGGACACCTCGTGGAATGCAATGATTGCAAGATATGCACAAAATTGGAATGTTGATAAGGCTTTAGAAACTAGGTGAAATGAGGGTATGCTAGACCTACAGACGGTGTAATGAGGATATGATATTGAAACATGGAGTATATGATATTGAAACATACTTCCATTTAATTTGTACAACTATTTACATTTCTAAATGCAACATTAGGTGAATTTCGGTTGTGGATGACAGTTTTTTTGCATAAACTAGATAACAAAATAGGTAAAAACATAAACATGTCTTTGTTCATTAATACAAAAATAACTATCTTTGATTTAATGAAAAAAATCATAACTTTTGTCATTTTTAACATGTCTCTTGCATGTTTAATATGTAAGATAAGAAATTATCTATGATTATCATATCAAACCTAGTAATTCCTATATCAAATCTAGTAGTTTCAACATCATGATTGTTATGAGATGTATACAAAAAGAGTCTAGTACAACAAATATGTATGCACACTATGGAAGCATATGGGAATTTTATCAAATGTTGTAGTTGCACAGAATGATGCCTCAAAGAAATGTGGTCTCATGGAACGCCATGATTGCAGGATATGCACAAAATGGATTTGTTGATAAGGCTTTAGAAACTTTCAAGAAAAATAAATTGGTGGGTGTAAATCTAAATTCCATAACCTTTAACTGCATCCTCTCTGCCTATGCCAAACTGAGATCTTTCAAACACAATACATGGACATCCATCAAAGCATAAAGGATATGGGAATTTCAACAAATGTTGTAGTTGCAACTACCCTAGAAGATATGTATGCAAAATGTGGAAGCATAGACAAGGCAAGTGAATTGTTTGACATGATGCCTCAAATAAATGTGATCTCATGGAATGTCATGATTATAGGATATGCATAAAATGAATTTGTTGATAGGGCTTTAGAAACTTTCAAGTAAAAGCAATTGGTGAGTGTAAATGCTAAATGGGATCTTTGGAATAGGGTATGGAAATCCATCAAAGCATAATGGATATGGGAATTTTGTCAGATGTTGTACTTTCAAATGCCCAACGAGACATGTATGCAAAATATGGAAGCATAGACAAGGTGTGTGAGTTGTTTGACATGATGCCTCAAAGAAATGCAGTCTCATGGAATGCCATAATTGTAGGATATGCACAAAATGTATTTTGCAATGATGCTCTAAAAAAAATGAATTAATCAAACACTCTGAAACATATATTGAAACAAATTGAACATAATATCATTTCAGGGAAACATTGAAGAACACATACGTGTTGTGATGCTCACAACACGCCCCATTTTACTCCTTAGCAAAATGAGGACCCCTGTTGTGGCTTTGCTTTTTTGTGTGGGTCTGTTGGGTGGTAAAAGGGAAAAGAGAGTGAAAGTTACAAACCTTGTTGAAAACAAAGAAAAAATAGCATTGAGTACCAGAGCTAAATATGGGTGAATTCCTTGTCAAGGATAAGTGAGGGTTTCTTTTTGAACCATGTGAAAATTCCCTGTATTTTTTACAAGTTATGAGTGTTTTGGTAAAATATACAATCGGGCTTGTATGTTGCATATACAGAGTCCTTTGTATATCGGGTTGCATATTAAAGGTCCTTTGCATATGCAAAGTCGTTGTGTAAGTTGAATGTGGGAGTCATCGGGTTTTGGTATACTTTTATACTTGTATGCATTTCGTAAATACTTTATTCTTACATACAAGACGGGCCCGAAACAGTTCAGAGTCTGAGTGCATAATCAGTTGATTCTATTGGATTAGATAATAAGTATTAATAATAATATATATTTACTTATATATATATTTTACCAAAGCAATTTCACCGACTTTTATATGTTGTTAAAATCTTTAATTTAAACATTGTCTTAATATCGGGTCATGATAAACTTAATAATATTTATAATAATTAACTTATAATATTATATTTATGTTTACTCTTATATATATATAAACATGTATTGTTATATAATAATTAATATTTATATTTATATTTATTATCATATATTGTTATTATATAATAATAATATGCTATTTTAATATTTATATTTATATTAACGATTATAATTGTTATTTATATTTAGAATAGTTATAGATAATATCATAGACTATGGCTAAATCTTTAATTTAAACAGATCCTTGATATGGGGACATGACATATCAATTGAACTTCCACAACTATTCGGCGTACCCATTGCACACCAAGGTGCAATTGCTAGTATTAATATTTGTACCGGCCAAAGAACAATTTATATTCATATTTATAGGAAAAGCACCAATGTACAGGTAAAATATCATTTATACTTTTTTACTTTACTACGCTAGCACCATCTACCAGATGGGTCAATTCCCAATTCCCTCCAAAGATGTAAGGGAGAGGGGCCGATAGCCACACACCCTAACTTCGCACACGTCAAGCACATAGCTAGACATATCAAATTTTGTCAATTTTTTTTTGGGTTTTTCCGTATGCGAGTGAAGAGCTTAAAGCTATTCTTTCAACTTCTGGGCATTTATACATTTCCCTATAGGACGCGTTATGTACACATGGGTTGAAAAATGGTCATTTCAATATGTTGCCCCATACATGCGCACCGATGTGCCGGTAACCGCTCACTATGGCCCCCAAAAAAATTTGCCACTTCACTTAAAAGTCAACACACTTGATCACTTTTATAGTTAGAGTAGGTTACAACTATGTTTATTAACACCCCACCATAAATCACGTTGGAGGGGCCTTCAAACTTACTCGCCCCCTTCCTAAACATCCCCACGCCCATCGTAAGGGACAACATGCATGGTAACATGTTTGCTTAAGCACGGACAGGAAACAACATTAAATCCATTCAATGTTCGTTCAGGTCCGAATACATATTCCACTTTCCACTGAAAAGTTAATCATTTTACCGAGTGCTTTCCCTATTCTCCACGGTGCGATTGAAATGCGAGGGTTTCACTGTGTCCGCCGGCTGTCGCTCTCCATGTAGATCCATCTTTGTACAGGTAACGAGTAAACATCATCTCTCCATGTGATTTTAGCTTTGCTTTCACTCTATTGTAGTGTTTATACAATGGTTTATCTTCATTTTTCTCTCATGCTACCCGTGATTTGGGTACTTCTATGTAATTTACTTTTGATTTTTCATTACTTTGTCTTAGGCCACCCTTGTCTTGTGATAATTTCACTATACAGAAGAATATACTATTATATAATGATGGTTTTTTGTTATACATATAAATGGGGTCGTATATTTTTATGGTTATATGCTTTTTAGTGTTTATTGTCAATGCTTAAGGGTTTCATTATTTTGTCTTGTGATAATTTCACTGTACAAAAGAATATACTGTTATATAATGAGGGTTTTTTATTATACATACAAATGGGTTCTTATATTTTTATGGGTATATATTTTTTAGGGTTCATTGTCCATGGTTAAGGGTTTCATTATTTTGTCTTGTGATAATTTCACTATACAGAAGAATATACTATTACACAATGAGGGGTTTTTGTTATACATACAAATGGGTTCTTATATTTTTATGGGTATATATTTTTTAGTGTTCATTGTCCGCGGTTAAGGGTTTCATTATTTTGTCTTGTGATATTTTCACTGTACAGAGGAATAAACTGTTATATAATGAGGGTTTTTTTTTATACATACAAATGGGTTTGTATATTTTAATGGGTATATATTTTTGAGGGTTCATTGTCAACGATTAAGGGTGTCATTATTTTTTAGGGTTCATTGTCAACGGTTAAGGGTTTCATCATATCATTGTCAACCATTAAGGGTTTCATTATATCAGGGTTTCAAAAGTTTTGAATCCTACAGCTTTCTCTCCGCAATAATTTTACAGTCAGATTGTTTTTAGTTTTGACTGAATAGCCTCACATTTCCATCACACCGTTGAGAACAGGGAAAGTAGGCAGTAAAATGATTAACTTTTCGGTGGAAAGTGGAATATGTATTCGGACCCGAACGAACATTGAATGGATTTAATGTTGTTTTCCATTCATGCCTAAGCAAACACATTGCAATGCATGTTGTCCCGTAAATCATGTCTGTTAATGTAATATATATATATATATATATATATATATATATATATATATATATATATATATTCAAAGCTTCATTGACAATGGTTAATGGTTTCATTAGATGAATGTTTTGAATCGTACAACTTTGTCTCATTAATAATTTTACAGTTAGATTCTTCCTAGTTTTGTCTGAATAATATTTATTAATTATTGTTACATTAAATATTTACAATTGTTTTACTATGTTGTAATATAATACATTGAAGATATATATATATATATATATATATATATATATATATATATATATATATATATATATATATATATATGTATGTATTCAAAGCTTCATTGACAACGGTTAAGGGTTTCATTATATGAATGTTTTGAATCCTACAACTTTGTCTCATTAATAATTTTACATTCAGATTCTTCCTAGTTTTGTCTGAATAATATTTATTAATTATTGTTACATTAAATATTTACAATTGTTTTACTATGTTGTAATATAATACATTGAAGATATATATATATATATATATATATATATATATATATATATATGTATGTATGTATTCAAAGCTTCATTGACAACGGTTAAGGGTTTCATTATATGAATGTTTTGAATCCTACAACTTTGTCTCATTAATAATTTTACAGTCAAATTCTTCCTAGTTTTATCCGAATAATATTTATTAATGTAGTGCCCCTCATCTCGTCGTCCATCAGATTGGTGTTTGTTTAGACTTTATGATAGTGTCTTAGATCGTAGATGATGGATCTCTTGTTATCTTGTTACTTCATTATGAACCTGATTGTTATGATAACAGTTGTTGATCATTTTATGCTTTAGAATTTGATAAATAAACTAGATGTTACAGATGTTTGATGTTAATTGCGATATTGGATTGTAAGAGGATTGAATGTTTTATGTTGTTGATTAATATCGGATACTTTGTTCAACATAGTTAATCGTTTATTCATAAACGTGAATGGAACAGTGTTGTATTACTCACTCTCGAGTACCCTACACCACTGCGATTTCCATTCACTACAGGACTATATGTGGATTTATATCTTGAATGTTTAACCGTGCGTTGTTGCAGGAATGCAGGTACTAGGCATCGACTCCACCTAATTACAGGTCTGAGCGTGCCTTCGCCAATGGATTAGTTGGTTGGAGTTAACGTGAGGTCCCTAGTCAGTGTTGTCTGGTCGTCAGTTTACCCTTGTGGTTATTGGTTGTCATTCGACCATGTCATGCTGTCAAGTAAAACTGTACCTTGGAGTCTAACTAGGTTAGAAAGTGTCTAAGTGTGTAAGGTGTCATTGTGCTTTAATTAGAATCATATTACGGAAATTATAATGTCGATAATTGTTGTTGTAAATAAATTATTATTTTATTAGAAGTATAGTTGTTAAATAAAGATTGTAAGAAACTTTGTATTATTTAATATAATATTATTTATAATAAATATTTAAATAAATTAAATAGTTGTAGTCATGTTGTAAATGGTGATTTACAACTTAATTAATAAAATAAATTAAAATATAATTATAAAATTATTGATAGTTGTAATATTACAATTTTATTAATAATTATTTAGTTGGTCGGCCATAAGGTAATTAAACTTTGTCAGATCTATGTGCTAATATTTAAAAAATATATATATAATAACTCTGGTGGGATCATGAAAAAGAAAATAAAATATTTTCTTGAGGAAGGAGATGCACCGGATCGCATGCCGAGCTCCTTGGAGGAAGGAAGGGTCTGTGTTATTAAAAGAAAGCTTGTAGAGGCAAAGAGGGGGGAATTTTTGGCAGGGGAAAAGAAGGATTGAGGAGGAGAAAATTGCAGGTTCCAGGACAGAGAGGAGGTAGCTGATTGAATTGCAATCTTCCATCGGTAAGCGTGGGATTCTAGGTTCCACAAATTATCTCAATCCCTAAATCTGCATGTGATGATTGTTTTGTTGAATGTCTGATGTGGGATTAAGTCCATTTTGTATTTTCTATGATCATAATTTTCCTTCGCCAGTGCTTAGTTTCCTGTGACCATTGATGTAAAGTTGTTTTCCAACAGCAGTGTAAAGAAAACCCTTTCGTCCTTGGGTATGAACTGTTTCCTCTTTGTCTAGCGCATACCATTTTAAGACCTTTAAACCTACTATGCTCAGGGATCATTTTAACCCCTCCATACCGGTTCAGTCACCAGGCCGCACCTACCTTTTCTGCATAGGTGTTGTGAGTAGGCCAGAAGACATGAGAATGACAATACATTTTGGAATTGAGATTTGGTGAATCGGTCTAATAGCAAGGTGTAAGCTTCCCATACGATGGTTTTATAGTTTTTTTTTTTCAGTAATTTCCTTTGTTCGAATCCTACAAGCTTTTCACTCTGTGGGACGTCCTCCTTGGAAATGTTCCAGATGTTAGATTCTTGAGGCCGTAGGGAAATTGATAACGGTTATACAATATTTTCCTTGTCTGCCGTCAAACTCTTAATCCGTGTTTCATCCTTGTAGTGGAGATGTCTAAGAGTGGCACAAAGGAAGTGCATTATGCTTTAGGGTTTTAATCTGGGAGCAGCAGCGCTACAAACATTCTTGAACAGGGAATCGGTGATCTCAAGGGAATACGCCATGCAACTTGCACAGATTTATTGTCCAATCGTGAGTTTAAAACCCTCGTCAGTAATTTTGCCTGAGAATCCTATAGTAACGGATAATGGCATGTATCGCTAGGTTTGTAATTATAGGGCGCGATAATGAGCTGAATACTCGGGCAGTTTCGCTGCCGTTTGTAGTGTCTGAAGCCTTTTCTACATATCCTTTTAGGAGTCTTCGTCTTTCATCAAAAATTATGGGGTGATGCCTCCTTTTGACCAGTCTACATTATAGTTTGGGCTGCGTGATCTCGCTGGCCCTCAAACAGATATTTACCTTGAGCTGGGTGAATATTACCATCCGCAGAAGGTGATGGAGGCTGTAGTGTCTAACAAAGTCATTGTCTAAGTTATCCGTCAATAGCTAATCGCACCCACAGCGTATCTGGCTGGGAAATGTCTTAAGAACTTATGTTTCTGTAATTCGCCAGAGGTTAAAATCTAAAATTTAGTCAAATATAATGGGGAGATCGCACCATTAGGGCTGGGTGCATTTCTGAGAGTAATTAATGACATAAAACTTTCCCACAACGGATTCAGTCCACAGTTTTGCTTGCCAAGCATTACGAGTTTTCAAAGTAAAATATTTGAGTGTCATAACGGCTTTTCAGATATTTAACAAAGTTTAAATTGATTTGGGAATGCATCAATCCGCATTGGCTTAGATGAATGTTCCAGGCATATCTCCACACTAATCATACGTGTTTCTATCAGTAACGAATTGCAACCTGATAATCATATACAAAATCCCCTGATAAGTTAAGAAGAAAGGCTATTGTTTAGTACCGTATACTGCATTTGGCCTTAGATTGTGATATTGTAGTTGTAATTAGTACTCACCATCTGAAGATTTATATTACCCAGCTTTCATGTTTAATGAAATAAGTATCAATAATGAAACCTAACCTTGACAATAGGATTCAAAGAACTCTGCCATCTGTATCTTTAGCTAAGGAACAACATGAAAGTGGAGTATAATGGGATTCCTTGTGATTCTATGGTGCCAACCTGCGGTTCAACATGTGAGAAGATGCTACGATGTTCTGTTCATAGATGTCCAGATCGATGTCACTCAGGTCCATGTGTTGATACTTGCCTAATTTCTACTGTAAGTTCTGTCGATGTGGCAGCTCTAGGAAAGAGTCCCTTCACATTCAACTCTCCATCCACTTCATTACGGTCAATTCTCCATGCAGGTCATTCCAGTAAATGGTTTGGTTTTGAGATCTATCTATGCTCCAAATTTTGAATATTTCTTGCTCAATTGATTTCTTAATAGTTATATGTCAAATGGTGTACCCTATATTTTATTCTATTAAGCCAGTCATTTATGCATTGATGGAGATGTTTAAAACCCGTCATTGTTAATCTAGGTTAGTCTTGCTTTCTCGTATGCATTTCATTTGATTGGCTTAGATTAACCCTAAGGAATGTTATTATTATTATTATTATTATTATTATTACTATTATAATTATAATTATTATTATTATCATTATTGTTAGTATTATGATAATAATGATAATTATTATTACTGTTATTATTATTATCATTTTTTTTAATATTATTATTATTATTTCAAAAGTAAGTTCCAAATAAAATCCTATTTGTGCACGTTAAATGTTTTTAGGTAATTCTGCAATTATCATCCTTCTCAACCAACTAAATATGCACATTAAGTAACCCCGCAATGCAACATTATCACTGTGCTTTGATTAGAATTGTTAGAAAACAAAGAAACGCTTATTTGTAACATAATGAATTTATCTCTATGCCTATCTAAAGTTATATAATATTAGTAGATAAAATCCTTTATACAATTAATGATGTTGTTAGTGTATTGTTTAGTGTTATGTTAATATTGTTGGTACAGTTAAGGAAAATATCTAATGTATATATATATATACAATTATGTATGTTTTCCTAAATATGAGTAGGTACATATATATATTGTTGGAAATGAAACGGAAGTGGATTAAGCATTGTCAAATCATCAAAGTTTAGGAATAAGTTAATAATTACGTCATTGGAATAAATATTGATTCTTATTGTTGGGATTTGTAAAATTTGAGGAAAGTTGATAAAATAATGGGTAAATGAGTGTATTTACTTAGTTATGTTTTAACTGAGTGCATTTACTTAGTTATGTTTTAACTATATGTGTTTATGTAAAAGTTAAGTAGGTTAAATAGAATGAAACTAGATATAGAAGAAGACTTGAATTAAAGTACATTCACATATTGGAGTTAAATAATGGACCTATGCTATTTTGCGATTTTTGAGTTGGTTAGTATATTGTGATTTGGAATTGTATAATGTGAGTGGAATGTTTATGAACCAGTCTAAGTTGTCACGGGTTTATTCCAGAGGCCAAAGTTGTTATGTTTCGACTTCATGTAATGTGTTGTTAAGTGTCCTGAGTTATTGAAGTCATGTCGCCTTTTGTTATGTATAAGGAATTTGGTTATGGTGTAGTGGAAGAATATAAATATTCTGAATGCATCTTGTTGTGTAGAAAGGCTCTTCATGAATGTTGTGATTTATTTATTTATTGTTTGGGATGTTGTGTTGGATTAGACAATGGGGAGATGTCAGTATTCATAAAAAAGTATTTTTCTTATGAGTTACTTCTTTGGAAGCCATGGAAAATGTATTAAGAGTATGTCTTTGTAATTGAGATGATATGCAAGAAGGTGAATGCCTTGCATTATTACATGTATATGTTCATATCAGAATAATGGTTATGCAAGATGGTTAATGCCTTGCTTGGTTTATGTATCATCGTCGTCATGATGATGTTTACTATGTTTGTTGAGTAGGGTCTTCTAGATGCAGGTAGGGGAGTGGCTTTCAACGTGGGGCCGGCGCCCAAAGTGGCAGTCAGGATAACCCGTTGGAAGTAGATTAATCAAGTGATAACCTAAATAATGAATTAGGGGGTTGGGTAGTTAAGCACACTAAACAAGATAAGTGGATGCCTCACTCATGGCTCAAGTGCTTATTTAGGCTTGAGATGAGATGAGAAGGCCTGGAATGGAAAGATCAACTACCTTGTCCTCATGAAAGGTGTGTTGATTTCTGCATGAGCGTTGTATGGGGGCCGGGAGTCAGGAGAGGCTACCGGGACAACCCAAGATGGGGGCCAGGGCCTAGGAAGGCTTACCAGGACAACCCATGACAAGCCATGTGATGACACTTCTCCCTACTGCAGCCTAGCATTCCCTAGTTGTACTCTCCCCATTCGTTATGTGTTGCCTCTGGAAGTCAAGTCAAGATAAGTTAAGTTGTGTTGTATTGTTATTGCCATGTGTTGTATTGGCGTTTGTCGTCCTTTGTTCTTGTTTGTATCTTGTCTGCCTGACTGTTATTGTTTGGGACCTCATGTTAACTCCTAGCTCGGGGGGTGGACCTTAGGGTTCCACATGGTCGGGTGGAAGAGCTATTTTATCCATTGGTTATTCTTCATCAAGTTCATATGCCGAAAAGATTTATTCCAGTTTTCAGGCAATTGTACTTGTACCAGTTGATGAAGATGTATGTGTATAATCATGTACCGGATTTGTGCAATAGAACATTCATAGTGTATGTGATTTTGATGTAGTCTGAAAATGGCAATGTAATGATGTACTTTCATGTAAGGAGAACATTTCAGCTATGTATTTAATTATGTAGATTGTATCACATTATTGTCAACATGCAATGAATATGAATAAGTTATTTAATTGTGCTTGGATTTAGATCAGTTCCTGATGAATGTTAAATTATGTTAGTTGGTTTGTAAAGTAATGCAGCCTTGTATCCTTAGAGAATATGTCGTAGTTAGTTATGTTAACATTATTTGTTATCTTAAACATTTAAAAAAAAAATTGTTCCTGTTTCATGTAGCATAAATGTGTATTTCTTTGAGGTGTTCAAGGCGGGCGTTACAATTAATTATTGTTACATTAAATATTTACAATTGTTTTACTATGTTGTAATATAATACATTGAGGGTTTCATTTTATATAATTTGTCCAGGGTTTATATAAAAAACTTCTACATATATATTTAGATTAGACTGTTAATGTACTATATATATATATACAAGTCTATCTATATATAAATGTCTATCTATATACATGTGTTTATAGATAGATATATGTATATCTCTATACATTTTTGTATACATATCTCTATACATATCTACATATCTGTATATCTATAGACATATGTATATTGATATACATATGTATATGTATCGACATATGTAGCATAGACAATGGAAACATTTCAAACTGGTACTTAACATTTCAACATTTTACAATTTTAGATATACATGTTTGAAAGATTAGTCCAATTTGTTTGCTGAATTTTACTACATCTTTTCCAGTTGTTTGCTGCATGGGTAACTTCATTGAATGGATTAAATCGTGTTTGTTATTGTAGTCATTATTTTGTTTGACGCAACCCTTGTCTTGTGATAATTTTACTTTACAGTATAATATACTATTATATAATGATGGTTTTTATTTTACACATACAGATGGGTTTGTATATTTTTAAGGGTATATATTTTGTAGTGGCATTCTTACCTACTATGTCTAAGACAACCATTTTACGTTGGCACTTAGCATATAATGGATAGCTTCATTCAATAGATTAAATCATGTTATATATATATAAGGGTATATATTTTTGAAGGTTCATTGTCAACAGTTAAGAGTTTCATCATATCATTGTCAATGGTTAAGGGTTTCATTATATCAGGGTTTTGAATGCTTTGAATCCTATAGTTTTGTCTCTATAATAATTTTACAATCAAATTTTTCCCAATTTTGACCGAATATATATCTAGATATCTCTATACATATCAGTATATTTGTATATCTATAGACATATGTAGATCTATAGACATATGTATATTGATATACATATGTATATGTATAGACATATGCAGCGTAGACAATGGAAACATTTCAAGCTGGTACTTAACATTTTACAATTGTAGATATACGTGTTTGAAACACATAATGTTGAAACCCTCAACTGTTGATAACAAGTCTAAAATGGAACAACATAATGGAACATTACAAAATAGAACACGTTATGTTTGTCATCCATGCCACTGCAATAATGATGTCTCAATCTACTTTCAGTCATTGCACTAAGGATGCCATTTTTTCTACAAATCACTTCTGGTACTGATTATACATATGTATACATATCTATATACATATCTACATAGATGTATACATATCTATTTACATATCTGTATATCTATAGACATATGTATATTGATAGACATATTGATATACATTTGTATATCTATAGATAGACATATGTATATAGATAGACATATGTATATCTATAGACATATGTAGCCTAGACAGTGTTAACATTTCAGTTTGGTACTTAAGATTTCAACATTTAAACTGAACAATCAAATTTAATTATGCTTATCATATCATCGAATATGATAGCTTCTACGCATTTAATCAAATTCAAACTCAACAACCAATTTCAATGCATTCTTTTTTCAAATTTGGATCCATTATAAGAGGAACATTATGCAGCGTAGACATTAGTTTTAGCATAAATTTCTTGAAGGATCACTGTAAAACCTGTCTGGTACTTAACATTTAAGAATTTTACAATTGCAGCACATCTATATGCTAGAAATTGTTGAAAGCCTCAAACGTTTATAATGCACCCTCAAAAATAAATACATATGTCATAATATATATATATATATATATATATATATATATATATATATACATACAAATATATGAATACAAGTATATATTATACATGTATTTCTATATGTGTGTGCATAAATTATATAAATTTGAACATGTTATGTTTGTAGTCCATAGGTCCACAACATTCACCTTAACATGGATGAACAAAACCAAAGGTGTTGGCATAATTTGCAAATATGTTATTAAATGCATGAAAGGGGTGTCAACATGTTTAGGAAATGGGTGGGTAAGTTCGAAGGCTCCACCAACTTAATTTATGGTGGGGTGTTAATAAACATATTTTTAACCTACTCTAACTATAAAAATGATCAAGTGTGTTACCTTTTTAGTGGAGTGGATATAAATGATATATACACATATATGGATATATGTAAATTTTTATTATGTATACATATATGTATATGTATTACTATATATGTCTGCAATATATAGTTGTATCATTGCACTGCTTGAATTTATTTGGATGATTTGATGTTTGTTCATTACTACCCAGGTGACTACCCGGCATATAATTTCTATGATTGCAGGCATGTGAGAGGTTTGCAGAGCACCTTGCATTGCGAACACTCGATGAAGGTAAAGTCTTATAAGGCTTTACTTACATCACTGATTGATGAATTGTAATATGCATTTGTGTTTTTTAACACACCACTATTCATGGAATATTTTTTCCTGATGGCTCTGATGGAATATTTTGCTCTGCTACAATATTATAGTCTTCTTTTGCAATTGTATGTGATTATTTAAAATAATATACCTGAATGCAGTTCATATTTTCTTTTGCAAATGTGTGAGATTATTTGGATGATTTGATGTTTGTTCGTTACTACCCGGATGACTACCCAACTTTTGATTTCTATGATTGCAGGCATGTGAGAGGTTTATAGAGCACCTTGCAAGGCGAGCACTTGATGAAGGTAAAGTCTTATAAGACTTTACTTAAAACACTGGTTGACGAATTGTACTATGCAATTGTGTTTGTTAACACACCACTATTCATGGAATATTTTGCTTTGATGGCTCCGATGGAATATTTTTCTTTCATGCCTTATTATATACAGTCTTCTTTTTCAATTATTATATTTTGGTTAGTTCAATTTAATGATTTTGTTTTATGATGTATGTTCGTTACTACCTCGATTATCATTTATATGTTTGCAGGCATACAACCATGGTCAATGCTTTCTAGAACACCTTCGATTAGGTTTAATAGATTCAGGTAAAGTCTTATAAGACTTTACTCTGGCAATGACCCACTAGGCTTTAGGTTTTTCTTCATAGTGGTTTTATGTTCTTTTCAATCATTTTCCTTTACTAAACTTTAATTTACAATACTTTAATTTAGGTTCCTTTGAATAGTTTAAACTTCCTTGTTGCTTAAATGGAACTACATTTACTTGGATGATTTAATGATTTCAATTAAGGTAGAATTATGTGAACAAAATGCTAAAACAACATGCTACTACAAGCAAATTATATAAACAACTTGTAGTACCATGCTAACAAATCATTCAAATCTTATTTTTTTTCCAAAAATAGTTACAGTCATACAAACATACAAACATACAACCATGAGATCAACACATAGATATTTCAGAAATAACCATTTAACTCTTGATTTTTTTCCAAAACAGTTACAAACATACAAACATATAAACATGACATCGATCTGTTCCTTTTTCACAAAATATTACAAAAAAATCAATAGATAGACATGACATCGATCTGTTGCTTTTTTTCCAAAATAGTTACAAACATATAAACATTACATCAATCTGTTCATTTTTTCACAAAATATTACATAACGATATGACTAAATCAGATGTACGCATAGAAATTTCAGTAATGTCAACTATCTCCATCCAAAAAAAATTCTTCTTCAATTCTCCATAAATCTAGGAAAAGGAATAGGATGTTTAGGTTCGGTAGCAGCATATTCATTTGCAGTCTGAGTTAAATTGAGTGGCTCAGTTATAGTCTATAGTGATGCAACAATTTGGGCAAGCAAAGCTTGATTAGAATTTCCATTTAAAAGCAACTCATTTGAGCTTCCTGGGCTAGACCTTGCCTACAGATTGATTAGAGCTGCAAAGGCTGGGCTCAAAATGGCAAACATGTCCATTAAAATGGGATGTTTCTCGGGTAGAAGAGAATTTGGGGTACTCAATGGTCTCTCATTTATTGATTTTTTCCCTTTCTTTTTTATTGTCTTTGTCCCCAGAGCACTCTTTGCCTGCTCACACTGAATTTCCTTCTCCCATTTTTCCTCTGCTGCTCTTTGTTTTTGTAACACTCTTTCTAATTTTTTTCTCTCTTTCTCTTGTTGTTGGGCTTCTTTTTCAGCTTTCCTCTCCAACATCTGTTCATTTTTCCTCAGCTGCAACTCTTCTTGACGAACTTTCTCCCTCTCTTGTTTGTTGAGCATTTTAATGTATGCATCAGATGTTAAGATCTGGGACTGCCTACTTAAATGTAGTACCCCAGTCTTATTCTTACCACCCCTTGCCTATACCCTTCGAATTGGGAGCTTGAGAAATTGACTAACTGGTTGTGGCTAAAACTTGCTATCTTGGGTGCAAGGCACATAATCTAGTTCCAAATCACCTATGCATTCTTTTTCTTCTGCAATATCCTCATTTTGTGGATCCTAATTTGATGCAGTAGTGAATTAGTGTATGATGTCATATAGATCATGATCTGGTGGTGAAGGCATTGAAAGGCCGACATCCACCTAACTAAAATTGTTTGTATCCCCATGTTTCTAGCAACTTCAGCCATCCATTCTGGTTGGCTAACTTGACTTGGCAAACTAAGACCTTCCATATTACAAATTGTATCAACAACATTAGGAACTCTATTAGCAACATTAGACACTGTGCATTAAAATAACATCACCAACATTAGGAACTATAACAACAACATTAGAAATAGTTTCAACAACATTAGGAACTGTAACAACAGCATTACGAACTGTAACAGCAACATTAGAAATTGTAACAACAACATTAGAAATAGTTTCAACAGCATTAGGAAGTGGTTGTAGAATATCAGCAGTATTAGAAACTATTTGACTTCCTGAAATTTCAATGCATTCTTCTTGTACTTCCATTGGATTATGTACACTTCCACTTTTATTGTATGTTTTGATGAATTCCTCAACTTGTGCATCTAAATATCTAGCAAATTGTAAGAAGGTTTCAACTACAATTATCTTGGGATCCTCTTCCATTGTGAAGGTCTGATTCTCTGGTACAGTGGCCATAGAATCTTGACTATCTTCATTTGATACTTGGAAGCCATCACTTGGCCTCATGTCTTCTTGAAACGCAGACCTATTCAGTGGCCAAATGCCTATCTTTCTGAACCCACTAATTATATTAGCAGGGGTCAATGCCTTGCTAGCACGAGTGGCCAACTCTTCTCTTCCAATTTCTATTTGTGGGTGGCTTGCCTTCCATGTAGACCTTTACTTTTTGAAATAGTTTTTGAATGGTGAAAAAATACTCACATCTAGTGGCTACAATCTATGGCTTGTATGTGCTGGGAGGCTGATGAGGTCAATCCCTAATTGGCGTGCTTTCTCTATGGTCTTGAAAGCAACATGGCTGCCATGACCATCAAAAATTAGAAGAGCTCTGTTGGTTAGTGAAACCCCTCTGGGGATAGATGTAGCAAAATGCTGCAGCCAATTCAAAAATACTTCTTTTGTCATCCACGCATGTTCTTGAGCTACCATACATGCACCTGGCTCACAGTTGGCTATGTAGTTTCTGATAAGCCTTTTGGATTTAAATAGATAAAAACTAGGTATATTGCAACCCGATGCACTAACACATGCCAAAACAATAATCCACTCCTTACTTTTTGAGATGAGGTGGGGCACACAACGGGATCCCAATTTTTCTATTACCCGCATTCCACAGTTCCTTCCAACTTGTACCTTAGTTTTGTTGCAGTTCCATATTCTGCTAGACCCATAATTATGTGTGTTGTAAAAATTTTCTAAATTGTCGTAGAATGAATTTACTATGCTTGGCCTTAGCATAATGACTCTATTGATGTCCACACCCTGTGTAGTACGAATAGTTAGATCTAGATGTCTTTTCCTAAATCCCTCCCACCATGACCTCCCTGGCATCCCATCTGTGAAAAGATTTGGCCTAGACTGAATGACCTCTGCCACAGTAGATTTCAGCTGTGAAATTTCAAGCCTATGGCTTGTGTCGGCCATGTCCTTGCACCATTGAACTATTTATGCCTTCTCCTCATCAGTCAGGATGGTTGGTGGTCCCTTGCGTTTTGTGCTCGTGAGACCTAGTAACCAGGCCCTCAAATTGCTAGCAGACACTCTCCACTTCTTTGCAGCTACTCTGATTGACATATATTTATCTTCGACATCAGCCATAGCACTTTGGATGTTATTGTTTGTCCATATACTTTTGTTCAACCTTGAAGAACCTATTTCCACAGCAGTAGTTTGAAGGCAATCTGTATTGGTTTCCAAATCCCCTGTATGTGCAGAGGGAAATATACATTCCACTGCAACATGATCTGGTTCTGTGGTATGTGTATCTTCATCCCTCGACACCACATTAGGAAACTTGCACCCCCCAAGTTTTTTTACTGTCCTCCTTCCAAAAGTTCTCCTCCCCTTTTTACCTCGAGTCATAAGTATCTATACAACTGCAAGAAATGCAAACATCATCAATACCAGAAGTGATTTGTAGAAAAAATGGCATCCTTAGTTCAATGATTGAAAATAGATTGAAGCATTATTATTGCAATGGCATGGACGACAACCATCACGTGTTCCATTTTGTAGTGTTTCATTGTGTTGTTCCATTTTAGACTGTGTTATCACTTCAATCTGGTTTCATCATTATGTATAGATATACATGTGTATACAAATATGTAGATATGTATAGAAATGTGTATAGATATATAAATATGTATATACATATGTAGATATGTATACATATGTATACAGATATGTAGATATATATAGAGATATATATTTGTCTATCTATATACATGTGTATAGATATACATATGTATATATAGACATATATATACATACATATACATACATACATGAGACATTAACATACATGATTTAATCTATTGAATGATTTAACAGACAACATGCATGGTAATATATTTACTTAGGCGCAGATGGGAAACAACATTAAATCCATTCAATATTTGTTGGGGTCCGAATACATATTCCACTTTCTATCGAAAAGTTAATCATTTTACCGACTGCTTTCCCTATTCTCAACAGTGTGATGGAAAGTATTTCTAGATATGTAAATAGATATGTATACATGTATACAGATATGTATACATGTGTATAATCAGTACCAGAAGTGATTTGTAGAAAACATGGCATCCTTAGTGCAATGACTAAAAATAGATTGAGGCATCATTATTGCAGTGGCATGGACGGCAAACATAACGTGTTCCATTTTGTAATGTTCCATTGTGTTGTTCCATTTTAGACTTGTTATCAACAGTTGAGGGTTTCAGCATTATGTGTTTCCAATATATAATCACTACAATAACAGACACAATTTAATCTATTCAATGAAGTTACCCATGTAGTAAACAACTAGAAAAGATGTAAAATTCAGCAAACAAATTGGAGTAATCTTTTGAACATGTATATCTAGAATTGTAAAATGTTGAAATGTTAAGTACCAACTTGAAATGTTTCCATTGTCTAGGTTGCATGTCTATACGTATACATATGTATATCAATATACATATGTATATCAATATACATATGTCTATAGATCTACATATGTCTATAGATATACCGATATGTATACAAATATACTGATATGTATAGAGATATCTAAATATATATTCAGTCAAAATTGGGAAGAATCTGACTGTAAAATTATTATAGAGACAAAGTTGTAGTCCATTCAAAGCATTCGAAACCCTAATGTAATGAAACTCTTAACCGTTGACAATGATATGATGAAACTCTTAACCGTTGACAATGAACCTTCAAAAATATATACCCTTATATATATATATATATATATATATATATATATATATATATATATATATATAACATGATTTAATCTATTGAATGAAGCTACCCATTATATGCTAAGTGCCAACCTGAAATGGTTGTCTTAGACATAATAGAGAAGAATGCCACTACAAAATATATACCCTTAAAAATATACAAACCCATCTATATGTATAAAATAAAAACTATCATTATATAACAGTATATTATTATGTAAAGTGAAATTATCACAAGACAAGGGTTGCATCAAACAAAAGAATGACACCTTTAATCATTGACAATGAACTCTAAAAAATATATACCCATTAAAATATATGAACCCATTTGTATGTATAAAAAAAAAACCCTCATTATATAACAGTCTAAATGTATATACCCATAAAAATATACGACCCCATTTGTATTTATAACAAAAACCATCATTATATAACAGTATGCTCTTCTGTACAGTGAAATTATCATAAGACAAGGGTTGCCTTAGACAAAATAATGAAAAATCGAAAGTAAATTACATAATAGTAACTAAATCACAGGTAGCATGAGAGAAAAATGAAGATAAACGATTGTATACCAGTATAGTCTTCGGTATAAATATGTATACAGATATACATATATCTATTTATATACATATGTCTATATAGATAGACATGTATATATATACAATAAATTAACAATCTAATATGAATATATGTAGAAGCTTTTTATATAAACCTTACATAGATTATATAAAATGAAACCCTCAATATATTATATTAGAACATAGGAGAACAATTGTAAATATTTAATGTAACAATAATTAATAAATATTATTCAGATAAAACTAAGAAGAATCTGACTGTAAAAGTATTAATGAGACAAAGCTGTAGGATTCAAAACATTTGAAACATTCATATAATGAAGTCCTATTAACAGATACATTTACTTCATATTAACATATAGTAACAGATACATTTACTTCATATAAGAAGGTGAAGTACCAATTTGAACCTTCTGAACCTTAATGTGGAAGGCTACAAAATTCCTTTTGGCAGCAGCGAGGGTTTGCAGCACTTCTTTAGGAAATTTATGCTTAAAACAATCTCTACGCTGCATAATGTTCATCTTATAATGGATTGATATTTGAAAAAGAAATGCATTGAATTTGGTTGGTGAGTTTGAATTTGAATAAATGCATCGAAGCTATTGTATTCGATGTTATAATACGCAAAATTGAACTCAGTTGTTGAGATTTGAATTTGATTAAATGCGTATAAGCTATTGTATTCAATTGTTGTGATTTACAAATTTCACTTTTTTTATTTAAACTGGTTTAATTTTTTTTAATTAAATAATCCCACTTTTTTTTTATGTAAACTGGTTTAATTTTATTTTTTTATTAAATAATTGTCTGGATGGGGAGCCTAATACCATTATGTGTTTGTGCAGATGCAAGTGGATGTGATAGCAAGTATGGGAGAATGTGACAACAAGTGGGGGTAATGTGATAGCAAGTATGGGAGAATGTATGATTAACGGCCTTTTGAGATTGGGGTGTTGTGTGTTTATGGTAGCTTAGGTACCAATAGATGTGCACAAAGGTATGTAAATGTGACTAGTTTTACTTTATTTAATGTCCAAATGGGTGGTTTTTTATAAACATGATATATTGTAATAAAAACAACAAAGTGTATATTTAAATTGGAATTTCTCATATTTGCATCAAGTTGGCTTGAAAATGTAAGTGGAAGAACATGCGTATTAGTTTTTTGCAATAGTAAACTACTCATGGAGTTGTGAACATGTATTGGTGCATATGTGGTAATTTACTAGATATTCTTTTTACATGTAATAATTCTTTTTAAAAAAATTATTGGGGGTTAGGGTGCATAAAAACATAGTGATTATTGGGGTGTGGGTGGCTACTGGGCCCTCTCCCTTTGTATTCTCTGCTATTAGCCAAATATCCCAATGGACTTGACCTCTCCGCTTGCTTTGGAACCGTCACTGTCAGGTCTCCATTTTCCATGGCAGCTTTCACTTCCTCCACCTTTGCATTTTCCGGCAGCCGGAATCATCACAGGAATTTGCCGCGCTAACGTTCCACTTGGTGATATTTCTCGTTCTTTTGCTCCTCTTCTTTTTTTTGCGCTCACCGCTTATCTGCAGGATCCATCCATCCTCCACTTCTATTTTCACCTCCTCTTTCTTCACCCCTGATAAGTAATAACACATTCAAACCCTATCAACACAATTGCAAATGCAACAGCCAAAATATCAGACTGAAAATAACAATCCGAGGAAAGCCATGACAAAAAAAATAGTTACCTGGCAGATCGGCCTTGAAAATGTGAGCATCGGAAGTCTCCTTCCAGTCGATTTGTGTATTGGCAACGGCAGCTGCATCCCTTGCAAATTTTGAAGAAGGGGCCAAATCCTTGGTAAAAGAGGAATTAAAATCTCCCATCGGATCCCATCCATCAAGAGAAAATGGATCGAACACGCTGGACCACATACCAAAGATGTTGGGAACTAGAGACATGACGACTCTTTTTCTGAGACAACTCGGAAATATTGATTAATGTTTTTCGGTAACTCTCTAAATCGCCTTCTGTGTATACTGAAACAACTTATGCGTAGGGGCTAATTTATGGTAAACTTTAGAGACGTCTAGATTTTTCCAGAGAACACTCGCATTTCGTTTCCCGCAGGAGGGTTGGAATTGTTTCTACACAAAACTTGATGTTTCTCTCCGACATAGAGTCTAAAAAAGGGCCAAACTAAAAATCCTCTTGGGTCATCACATATTCAAACAATAAGATACTTTGAAAATGGATAAATTTGTGTCGTCTTTATAGATAGAAAATAGTCTTTGAAAACATCTCGTGGAAAAACATCTAAATATCATCTTTTATTGGGAAGCGGGGAAGATTTATTTTATGCTGTAGTCTCAAAAACCAACATTCCACTTGACTTAGCCCCACATTTAGATAGAACAAAGTGGATAAAGTTTGCTTAATCTAGCATTTATTCTAAGTCTAACAATTATTAGAACAAAGGATTGTATTTGCAATTGTAAGGAGAAACTAGCATGCATTACCCTATTATTTAATTTTTATATTTATTTTTAGTCATGTTATAAATACATTGTTTTTATGTTTAATTTCTTTTATTTTATGAATATTGTAATTTTATTATAAATTTAGAATAAAATTGGTCATCTTTATAGGTTTTTATCATTTTGGATTAAATTATGCATGTGGATATGTCCCTTTGATAGAATGGTTGAGGCTAGTCTTTTAAATTCAAAAATAGTTTTACTTTTTTGAACTAATCTTTTCAAAGAATATATTCATTTCTTGTTGCCTTGCATGTTAAATTATTTCAAATTTGGTACCGATGATCTTGTATTTAAGGCCAAGCCATTGGTCATTAGTTCCTATTGAATAACATGATCAAATCATTAGTCTCACTTGCATGACATCAACACTTGCATACAATTAGTAAAAGCACCAAAGGTGCTATCGAATGGCAGATAGGCACAAATATTTATAGGCCTATCGCTAAATAGTATATATTTTTATTAGAAAGTCATTACATGTAGTAATTGGTGGACAAGGCTATAAATACTATATGATTTTTTTTTGCAAATAAAAATAATGGAATGGTAGTAAATGGATAAACATATGAAAAAAAACATAAATGAACCATTAAAGAACTAAATCATAAACAAACCATCAAAGAACTATGGCCTTCTATTCAACCAAGAAGAAGTGACATATCTACTAGTGTCCCAAAGTCATCCACTAAATAAATTTTAAGAAATCAAGTCATTAGGTGAACCACAGTACCCAAATAATGTTGGATAATAGAAAATCCATGTTACTAAATTCTGCTAATAGACACACATATTTATAGCCATATTGTTAAATAGTGTACTTTTTATTTTTTTGCAAACTTATTATATTTACTACTTGGTGAAGAAGGCCATAATATATGTTTATGATTAATTTGATAGAACTTTTAGACAAGAGTGTCACAATTAGTAGTAACCATAAGAACTTGGATAAATTTATAATCTTATTTTAAGTTATGTAATTTTGAATGTGTAAATTCAATTTTGCACAAATAAGTTGTTCTTATATCTATTGATCTTACTTAGAAAGACTCCTGAAATCTAGATATATTTGGTTTGCAATATTATTGACAAGCTAGTCTCATAAAAACATATGTTAAGCAAATATATTTTCATTTAAAGTATACATCGTTTTTACTTTTATAACAATGTGTAAAATTGTGCTTATAGAAAATGTAAAATATTTTGGGACAAAATTAGCATTTCTTTGCCCTTAAAATTTATTTGTTCTACTCATAGATACAATTATGTAAGAAGTGACTTTGGAATTTAAAATTTAAATATTAGAATGATCTAGTAGGTCATTTAGAATAATTAATGGGAGGATTGATCTATCCCAACCTTGAAAACCAGTAGGTACAAATTTGAAAAATATGCATTAGCTAAAGCTTATAGTTTCCTTCCTCCTACAATTTCTTCTTATACATGTAAGGTATGCTAAGTAGGCTACGATATCAAAAAATTTCTTTATGGAATGTGAAAATATGCCCTTTTTTCATGTTTTTCTATAATTACAACCTTGGTGAATGAGATGGCCATAGGTTTAAGTCTTTTCCATAAGGGTTATAGTGTTGAAAGTATAGATTTTGTTTATCTCTATTTAATTAGATAAGTATTTTAAGAAGCTTGATGAACCATTTATTATTTTACATGTGAGAGATTTGTGAGAATTTATTTCAAGTGTAAATTGTACTATGATTTTAATTTTTTAGATTTCTTTTTAGGGGAGGAAAATCATAAAGGGCTTATATATTGGAGAGCATCAGGCTATTAGATTTGATCAATGAATAGAATTTTATTAAAGTTAAGAGATTTCATATTATTGCTAGTTAAATCAAGATGAAAATTATTTGTGATTGAACTAAAATGGTAACTTTGAATTTTTGCAATTGAACTCCTATGAGTGTGTAAATTAAGTTATAAAAACTCCAGTTTTGATAATGTTTGTGATGGGGATTGAAACTCTTCATGGAATATGAATTCTCTATACATGGTAATGTTGTAGTACGCAAAATACTTAAGCTTCAGTGGTGGTAGTGACAATTTATTTGATGAATGTTCTTACACAACAGATTTTTTCCTAGTTTTCTTCTTAAACATATTAGAAACTTTTTAAACTTGTAATGGATACTATCAAATATGAGTTATAATAGCACCTTTGATTCTAAAATAGATTAATAAGGATATAAATATGGGCAAAAATCAAAGATAGATATTCTAGAATTAAACCGTCCCCTAAATAGAGAAACACTACTTTTAATGGCTACTTGTAGAAGTTGAACATATACAATAGAATTCAAAAGAAGAAAATGATATTATATCTTGACTTCTTGAAATTTTTGTTGGCTTTAACATTTTTTAATGAAAACATATAATGAGTAGTGCAAACTAGTAGCATGTCTTTATGTAGGAACAATCTCAAGGTAGTTTGGATAGATTATTGGTTGGATAATTAGTATTGCATTAGATATATTCTTCTTGTTAATGAAAATTATGATTTGTCTCTATGTTCATGGTTCGGCCATGATTCTATTTATGAAGTTTCTCACCTTATTGTTATAATATGAGCAAGTTTAGACACTACACAATTCTTGACGAAATAGATGATATTTGTCAATAGTTATTTGTAAAGTTAGGCCTTGAGAGTAGATGTTCTTAATCAAATAATATCCCTACAAATCAACTAAATACGTAGATAGGTCATCAAGCATATAGATGTTTACACTTGGGAGTCTAGAAGATTCATCCATTGGCTTGTTTTCTAGTGCAATCATCTTAAGATCTTCCATTAATTATATGGGCTATTTATAGTCTTACAATGAGTGTTTTTCCAAGTGGATTTGAATTTGTTATTGTATTTACTTTCATAGCATAATAACAGTTGTGCCTAATAAGGATTTGTAATAATAATTGACATTTGGTAACATGTTATTATATTATTATAAATTTTAATTTGTAAAAATTGTGACAGTTAAGTAGTGCTCTATGAGAGTTAGGCTATAGTTTTGTTCTATGAGATTCGAGCTCAAAATCTATTACATTGTTTTGTGAGATCTAGATTCTAATTTTTTTTAAGTTCAAAATTCATTGAATAATTTCAACTGAAGTAAAGCAGAGCTAAGGTTTTCTTCCCCATAATAAGATAGCTCATAGCTCATGTGCACATGTTGAGTTTACAGCATAACAATTCTTGTGTATATTCACGTATGACACATATATTTAAATATTAACAATATGGCCCAAGCTTACCCCACAAAAGTTTGACCTTCAAAACACTTGCCAAGAAAAATATATATAAATTTTTTCTTGCCTTTGGTTTACAACCTAGTGGGTAGTGATCCTAGTAGTATTCAATCTATGAGTGAACACTGAACTAGTGGTGGCATGCAATATTTAGGTTTCAAATCCCATATAATCAACACAGTTGGATAAAACCAAAACAAAGGTTTTTATGATCATTGCTCTATCTAGTGCACATATTTGTAATTTTCTAGGAAACATACTAAAGCTCTCTATCTTTTCTAGGCAAAATTTAGCCAGGTTAGTCACTGCCCTTAACAACATGGACCACATTGTTAAAAATAGTAAACAAGGTCATGAATTGACGCACTCATCAATTATCTGTAATTGTTACACCACAACCACACCACATGTTTGCATGAGTTATAGGCCTCCTTACTATAGTTGGGAAATTTGAAAGTGGGTCACCCTCTTACCAGTAAACCAATTACCATTAGACCCTAAAACCCTTAAAACTAAGTACCCCAGAGTTGTAGAACATTAACACAATAAACATAGAAATATGTAGTCAATAAAAAAACTAATCACTAAAACTATCAAGCAAATTGTCAATTAACCTCTATAGAATACAAAACCTAAAACTCATCACCCCTAACATAAGTCTTAGATCTAAGCCCACTATCAAAACACAACCATTATTAAGTATGAGATTCAAACGGTACGCAGAGTGATCTAGAGAAGGTACATGAATAATGGCTAATGTTAATGAGAGCAATGAAATCATGTATGATTTGCAATGAGCTATTGATAACCTACTTAACCAAAAAAAATCCCGAATTGATTATCATTATGCATGCAGAGACAAGAATTGTGCCAAAGTTTGCACTAGTAGGCCATGGTATTATTCCTACATTATGATATTTTTGAATTCATATTATCAAAATCCTTGCTATTTTTTGTAGATTTATTTGGTTTCTATAGTAGCTACATTTGCAGGGCATCATGTGTTTGAAATATCCAAGAAAATAGAAAACATTACACATAGAGTATTATCTCATGTAAAACAAATGACCATTAAGAAAAATAGTTTATAGGAAAGTAAATGTATTTCTAATATGCTAAACCAAATTATTGTTGACACACACCTATGCCACACAGCTTCCTCTCTTTCAACCAAGAAATACTTACAAGAAAGTAAATGTATTTCTAATCTGCTAAACCAAATTGTTGTTGGGCACACACCTATGCCAAGTGGCTTCCTCTCTTTCAACCAAGAAAACCTTCTCTCCTTTACTTCTTCTATAGAAATTCTAGAAGAATATCACTTCCAAACAATGCATCAATTTCTAAGACCAAAACGAACATATAATTGTTGTAGCATACATGTATGAAAATTTCCTAGTTATATAAAAATATTGGGCTCAAATGCTACATTTTCTTTGACAACTTTCAAGTAGGGTTGCATGATAAGGAAAATAGAAAAATAGTATGAAAATATCTTGGTTATATAAAAATAGTAGGAGGAAGCAATCAACAAAATAATCTTGAAGAAAAGTGACTTGGCACAAACATTTCTATCTTGGTTAGTTTTGTTGGGATTTTAGATTCCTAAGTAGTTATCTCTAGGTAGTATAGAATTCTTAGTTCTTCCTCTTGTCTACTTCAGTTGTTTCTTTGGGTAGCTCAGATTTATTAGGTAACTCTCTGTTGTTAAGGTTGTGAAATTTTGAGCCTTGTAATTTGGGCTAATCCCCTTTGAAAACTTTTTTTTTTAATTCTTTAACTATTTTGGGAGAGGGCCCTAATCCCTCACTTTATCGATGTGTGTCTATGTGTAACTCTCTCCTATTAGGACTGTCAGATATATATAATTAGTTAGTTAGTTAGTTATGTTCTATACCTTATATCTATAAATTATTAAATGTATGTATATTTTTATAATTATTGTATCTACCTATATCTGTAGAAAAGGGTCTGAGAAAATTTTTCATATCCATGTATCTATTTTCATGCAACCCTGCAATAAAGTGTTTCCTTTTTACTGTGTGGAGTTGTTTAATACCTGGTGAGGGTTTTTCTCCATAATATTTCAGTGATAATTGTGCATGTGTGAGCATCTACATGTTTTTCTTGGCATCCTATTTTTTCCATTCATTGCTACACACGAAGTGAGTGACCTATTGAGCAAATGCACATATTTCTTTCATTTTGTATATGTTGAACTCCAGTAGCCATACATTGATTTTTGCTAGCTAATCATTGCACTTCAACAGTGTAGCATTGGTTTCCTATTATATAAAAGATACAGCTTGTTAGCTAAGATGATTTTCGAACATACCTTATAGGTTTATAAATCAATAGACTTGAATTTTTGGTTTAGCTTGGGACAATAAAAAAACTCTTGCTGCTAGCTTACAGGTTTCGACTGTTAATGTGTTAATTCTCAGAGTTACACATTTGTAAATTATGTAATACATTTTTTAGTTAGATAGTTATGTGGCAGTTAAATTATTCTTCTGCCTATATAAACATGATTGTAATCTTCTTTTAATAATCAATAATATTTATCATTCTAATAATATTTATCATTCTGTCCTTCACAATCTGGGCCTAAGAGTGGTATCAGAGCGAGGAAAAGAAAATGGAGAAAAGGAGTGTGTAATTGTTACAGATCTTGTCAATGCATGATTAGAAGAAATGCAAGACAAACTCCCTGTAATGAATCTAATGAATCTTCTGTGAACCTACACAAAGGTTTGCAGCCGTAGCCTATGCGAATGTGTAAAGAGAAGTTTGCAAAGCATTTGTTCAATGCCTATTGGGGCCTGACAGTTACCAATGTTGCAACTGCCTAGTAAATATTGCTTTCTCTGATATATGTTTAAAATTATGCTTTTGCCTTTTATTACACAGGTAGCAACGTACTTGTAGTCTCTAGTTGTGATTCTGTGAATGACATTACTTCAAAGATTTAGGTAGAATAAAATATGTGTCTCTCCAACTACCACATAGATTTGTTCTTCCCTATGGAGCATATGGTAGACCTTCTCCTTTACTGCATGCTGCACACCATGATAAGATTGCAATAATTACTTTTCTTCGTTCTCTAATTCACCACGTTGCACTGATAATGGAGTGTCATCAACATCATTTGAAACATTAATAATCTCTGGAGTAGCCATAACCAACTTTGTCATACATTGCATCTACAACGCTCAGATTTTATGGTAACTCATAGTTTCCTTTTTCCATGAAAATGGATGTTTGGGATAATGCATTATAGACCAGAATAGGTGTCATTTATTTGCAAACTTTGCATATAACAGTATAACTGGAGTTATAAGGTGATTATGTTTAAGGCTAACTTGTTTTTGTTTACAAGTATTATTCATTGAGCTGAACTAGTATTGAGTATTTTGTTTTGTGTTGTTTCTACATTCTACATCATGGGATCTATTTTATATGAAGATGACATTTTATCTTTACAGATTAAGGTTGCAAACTTAGAAGAAGATACTCAAATATTTGAGTCTTGGAGGCAATTTCAGCCTACCTTTATTTAGTTTTGTGCTCAATATATCTTGCTACAACAAGAGATAAATAGGTTACAAAATCATACACCCAATGTCAAAGCACAAAAGAAAGATATAAAGAAGAAAGGCTTAAAGAAGGATGTACCTTCTTCTAGCACTTCAAAACAACAAACAAGTAAAACCAAAAGGTCCTTGAAGAAAGGTGTTGTGTCTCCTCTTGAGTCAAAAAAGCATAAAACCCTTGAGTCAAACTTTGTTACTCCTTCAAAACCATTGTGAGAGTTTGGGAATGTTAGAAAATAAATAGGGGAAAATGTGGTCTTGGTTATATCAAGGTTTTGTTGGCTCTTATGTTCCAAAGTATTTGAAACCCATAAAATTTGTATCTGGAAGGCTTATGAATACATGTCGAGTTGAATCTTCCTCTATGAAATTGGTTCAACCAAAAGTGTGTTCCTGTTGTGGTCATCATGGTCATACATCAATTTCTTGTTTTGATCTACACCCTTGTTCTTTATGTGGTCAACATACTCATGATGCTTCTTATTGTTTTCAAAAGAAAGTGTGCAAACCTATATTATGTGTTACAAATCCTTTGTTTAAATGATTCCCATGGGAGACATTAGACGCTTCTTTAAATACTACAGTTGTGACACCTTTGACAAAGATTGATCCAGATGCTCCAAATAAGGCTATGTTAAGTGTTGTTGAAGCTCCTATTGGTGATGACAATGAAGATGAACTTTATTGGTTATAATGTATTCCAATTATCTGAGGCCATGGAGATTAAGATGTTGTCTCTTATCGATTCAGCATGGTATATGCTCTCTACTCTTTCTCCATCAAGGAGACCAAGTTATTGGTATTTTCCTCTCTCATTTGTGAAGGGGGGAAACTTATGTGTAAGCCAAATTCAAGTGGAGAATTTGATTCAAAGATTATTGACACCTTGTGATCCTCGTGATCGATAGTATTTTTAGTGATAGTGGAATTGTCTGAGATTGATAATTGATGACTACTCATATTGGCCACTAAGAATTGGTCATTTTTCTTAATTGCAATATGGACAAAACAAATCCAAATTTGAGACCTATCCAAGAAAAAGGGTCACTATCAAAATTTGAACCCTATCAAAGTAACAATGTTAATTCAAACAAATTTGAGACAAATTTGAACCCTGTCAAGGTAACAATGTTAGTTCAAACAAATTTGAGACCTATCAAAGCAACAAGCTCAGTCTCAATTTAAGACTTGTCATAGTAGCAAGTTTTTTTTAAGAAGCTTCAAATCAACTAGTACATATTCTCGTGAAAGTGCTTAGCTGAGAGAAATTTGAGCAGTTCAATATACTGCTTGGTTTCATGAAAACTTCTTCAAATTAAGGGGGGTTGTTAATGTGTTAATCCTCAAGGTTACACATTTGTAAATTATGTAATCTATTTTTCATCTAGATAGTTATGTGGTAGTTAAACTATTCTTCTACCTATATAAACATGATTGTAATCTTCTTTTAATAATAAACAATATTTATCATTATGTCCACCTTTACAATCTAGGCCTAACATTGAAAAGACAACTTTTTTGGTTGACTTTGAAGAATATAGTGACTTAAAAAGTTAAGGGAGATTTGAATGTGATATAAAACTACTTATGCTTTGCAACCTTGGCTTTCAAGAATTTAGTTTGATCAGAATCATGCACTAGGATGCGATTTACTCCTTAAATATTGTTTCTCCCAATTTATCCAACTCCAACTTGATTCTAATAGACAATGAAAGCCAATTCCTTACACAAGGGATTTTAATCTTCTCATGCATCTTATCCCTGAAATCCTCAAATTTTTTCATCTTCAAAAGTAGTTACAATGCTTCCTCTTACCCTTCTTTTGAACATATTGAAGTTTGACATTTTAAAGTTTTGAAAGTGATTTATTCATTCTTCCTCAACCAAAAATAATAACATATCTAACTTAATAAATTCAAGAATGATTCACACAAAAATTCAACCATTTACCAGGAGCATATTTTTTTAATTATATGTTCTATATCATTCACTTCTCAAATAGAGGAAGGGCCAAAAAAAGTATGAGGATATTTTGAATGTTTGGATTTGTCTAAAATTTTGGCGATGCTAATATTACCAATTTCCACATTTTCTCTAGTAGACGTGCAAAATGTAGAAACATAAACAAGGTATGTGAACCATTTTACATAATGACTCAAAGAGATGTCATCTCATGGAATGCAATGATTAAAGGAAATGCACAATATGGATTTGTTGATATATTGATAAGGCTTTATAAACTTTCAAGCAAATGCAATTGGCAGGTGTAAAGCCAAATTCCACAACCTTTGGTAATGTGCTCCCTTCCTGTGCTAAAATGGGAGCTTTGGAATTAGGTGTGGACATCCATCAAAGCATAGTTGAAGGGGGATTTTTGTCGAATATTATAGCTGGAAATGCTCTAGAGTAGGCATATGTATACAAAATGTGGAAGCATAGACAAAGCATGTGATCTATTGACAAAATGCCTCAAATAAATGTGGTCTCATGGAATGCCATGATTGTAGGATATGCACAAAATGGAATTTTATAAAGGCTTTAGAAACTTTCTAGCAAATGCAATTGGTGGGTGTAATGCAAAATGAATGGGATTTTTAAAAAGGCTTTAGAAACTTTTTAGCAAATGCAATTGGCAGGTGTAATGCAAAAATGAATGGAATTCTTAAAAAGGCTTTAGAAAATTTCTAGCAAATACAATTGGTAGGTGTAATACAAAATGTGTGGAATTTTTAAAAAGGCTTTAGCAACTTTCAATCAAATGCAATTGGTAGGTGTAATGCAAAATGCAAGTGAAATTGGAATTTGGATTATCAACAGGAAGGCACAAATTAATTGCAAGACAATATTACTATCATCCATCTTATGTTTAAGGTGCCAACACTATTTCAATTATAAGACATGGAGAGTTATCAATGCCCTTATCAGAATTATTGTGTGGGAAATGCCAAATTTTATGATGTGAAAGGTAAAGTTAAATTTGTTTATAAACTTGTCCTATAAGAGGTGTCTATGTCATCCGTCCTATAACACAATTTGTGTGATTTTTATGATGACCTAGAGAGTACACAACCCTAGATGAATTATATGTGGTGGTCACCATGATAGATGTGACTAAAATCACTCTATGATTGTTATGGTAGCATAGAAAATGTATGGATTGTAGAGTGAATTTTTGTGGTATGGTGACCATGACTTGTGACTAAAATAATTTCTTATCCTTCATCATTCACAATGTCACAACATATATGTGCTTTTATCATCAATAAATGTCATGTACTAAAACAACCCATACACAATTCACCAAAGTAAAATGTAATTCCTAAAAACTATAGCATGTCTAATTTTCCTTGCATGCAAGTCATCTTCATGTACTCATAAAGATCCAATATCATGTAGTTGAAGGCTTAATTCTAAATATGTCATAATCCATTATTCATCCCTTTTGTAATTATTCCAAGAACTTGGAAAATGACAACTTTCTTAACAGTTACACAGATAATTATTAGTAAAATAAAATAGCATGATGTCAGTGCTATAATGAGCTATTCTAAGTGTTTAGGGTGAAAATGTGGAAGTAAGATATGAGGTCCTAGGTCCCACACTTTCACTTGCACTAAAATATTAGAGAAGCAAAGGACAAGTTTAGGGATAAACTACTGATTTCCAATGTTCTCTTTTCCTGTTAATTTTGTCTATGTGACTGTTTGAATCAGGTTTTGGAAGCTAGTGTCTCTCTCTAACCTTAAAACCCAAATTTTCAAATAAAACCACAATTACTCAATTTCTAATAAAGGTGGAACATGTGGAACTGAAATGATTATAGAAACATAGAGTAAATAGATCAGATACAGTGTACCCAGAAAATGAGGAGAAGTTGGACTAGGGCACTAGTGCCAATGTCCCACAAGTTTATGAATGTTGGGATTTTCTACACACCAGTTGTTTATCAATCTCGAGAAGCTTCCAGATCTAGGAAAAATCACCCAGTTGGACTAGGGCACTAGTGCCAGTGTCCTAAAAGTCTCAAAATCTCAAAATCCAAATTCCGTGATGACTGTGTCTGCAATATCTATCTTTCTGTCACTCCTTTCCGCTGGATCTTGACAAATTTATGCAACTTGTAGATACAAAAGAAGGAGAAATATGGTTGCGGCTATATAGGAGCTTGCCTCAGTCAAGCCTCATTTTTGATATTCCTACCTCAACAATAGCCAGAGATAAAGATTTGCAGAAGTGTGTGCAAATCTAACAAAGTGTATGCAAAAATATCAAACCCTAGATGTCACAATCAAGGGAATATCAATGACTTGCTTTAACTTAATGAACAAACACAACTTCACTGAAGGAGATGAAAGCAATGAAGACTTGCATGAACAAGAAGGTGAATCAATAATGTCCATGGAGGATCTTCGAACTTGATGTTGGAGGCTTCAACCCTTCTCCTGATCATGTATAAGGTGTGCAAACCCTAGGAAGAGCAAGATAGTCTCAAGATCTTGATTCCTAATCTCCATCCATTGTCTCCATGAAAGCAAATTCAAATAACTTCAAGAGCTTCAACAAATCACTGATTTTCAATGGTAATTTTGATAGAGTTTTGGTATAAAGCTTGAATAAAGATTGTGTGTGATAAAATGATTTTCAAATGTCTTTAAATATCTAACCTTAGGAATTTCAAACTTTGAAATAAGATGTCGACATCACGTGAAAACAAAAATTTGAAAACAGAATCCTAGAATGCACGGCAATAGCTAACATCCCTCCAAAATTTAGGATCTCAAGAAATAGGGCAGGACAAGGGCGCTAGCACCCAAGTCCAAGCCCTTATTTTCTTGCTCAGAACTACCTCAAGGAGGTTAGAGGACCCCAAATTCAAGTTTGTTTTTCATCCTCAGTCTTCTGTTACTTCAAAATATGGCATTCTTCTAGGTAGACCTAAGTTGGTTAGGGTTTGAGAAGGTCTAAAATAAACTAGGTTAAAAGGTCACCAAAGGAGAGGAGCTAAACTATGGGAAATTGTTCAATTCCATACAGGAGGACAATTTCTGACATAACACTAAGTACACTTTCATGTACATGGGGCTTTGTCATTTCAACTCTACTAATCCAACACTTAAGTTCTTTGGGAAAATCCTTGGTACTATTTGTAATTCAAATACACCAGATACTCTTCATCATGGAGCTACTTTAGAGTAAAAGTGCCTCCATGTAAAACACAATTGTCTTGCTAACACAAAAATTTCTAACCATCTCAAAAGAAAAATTAAGGATGGAGAATCTAGAAGTTCAAATTAAATAATAGACTACTATCACTATCATGTGGGTATCTACTTCACTAAAAAATTCAATGCATTGGAGTGCAATGCTATGTCCTACCATAGAAAACTCTAGTAGTAGTAGATCAAAGATTTATAATAAAAAAAGGAGCTAATGCATAAACAATGGAATAGACATTACCATATATTGAAATGTACAACAAAATTCATAGGTGAAATAAAATGCTCATTATTTTCTTCTTCAAAAAATTCTTCCACTAGAAGAGACAAAAGAAAAGTAGAATAAAAACATGGCATGTTTACCAAAATAAAAAAAAGTCCACAACTACTACATGTAAACATATTTCCCCACAAACTTTGATGTTGTGAAATGGAATGTCCATTATTGTCTACCTCCTACACAAGACCATACAAGCAAATGGATATACATATTAATAGGGCTAAAATATAACATTATCATCAATAGCTACTCCATGTCAATGAATCAATTCATGGGAAATTTTAGTGAATTCGAATTAAGCTTAACAATGACAAAATTATACCAAAATGTCCATTATTGTCTTCCTCATACACAAAATTGTACAAGTAGATGGGTTAAAAAAACTCAAAAGGGTAAACTATTGCATTATTATAAAAATAGTTGCTCCATGATGACTAATCTATTCACCAAAATATTTAATGAATTGGAATTAAGCTTATCAATGACAAATTTATACAGGTAGTAGCAAAAAAATTTAAAAAAACTTAAAAAGTTGGTTTACCCACACAACTAAAAATCTTTTTCAAATTAACAACAAATGAGGATGCCCATTAATATCTTTCTCTAGAAAAACATTCTACCAGCAATAGGAGAATTATATTTTTGGGGGGGAAATGAGTCAAACATATCATGTTTATCTATATGAAAAACCTGATCAATGAGGAAAAACACCACTAATATTTTTTTCTACCAATAATAGGAGAAGAAAAAAGCTAACAAAAAAGGGTTAACCTAAATAACAAAATACTCAAAACCATAAATCTCTTTCAAAATCCAATAGGTAAAAAATGCTCATTATTGTATTGCTCCACCATAAAAAAGGGAACCATTTAAAACATAACAATTTAATTACTTGTAGCAATCTATTTGACCACAAAATTCATTGACTTGGAATAAAGTTAATCAATGGTGAACTTATCAACAATCCTCTTATTCCTCCACAAACTCTGTAGGAGAAATGACACAAATCTTGAAACAACCACAACATAATCTATGTTCACTTTCTAAAGAACAAAGCCCTAGACCTTCCTATTCCTCTACCAATACTTACTCAACTTGATCCAAGCTCTGTGTTTCCTGAATTTGTAGGGAGATATAATATGTATCTCCTTGGCCACATAATCCACAAACCCCACCATGTCATTCAATCTCATTGTTGCAATTTTCTTTACAATTTTATTGTATGGCTATTTTTTATTCCATTTATTGTATGGGCGTTACAAACAATAATAAGCCACCAATGCAATATTTGAGAAAATAGTTCATTGAATATGCAATTCAAAACCCTCACACAACATCCTTGTACCTACACCAATGATTTTTCATATTTCATGAAGAGGTCATAGAGAAATTGTTGAAAACAATAGATTACTGGTATAGATATGAGTGGAAACATCAAACTTCTACTCGTGTGCATGATTTCCTATGGTTGAAATATGCACTAGATATGGAAATAATCAACCGAAAAAATGAAGGTGAAGTACACAAAATCAAATCCTTATTTGACAAATACATTTTTCTTGAAATCCTCATCAATGATCCCTAACAAATAACATGAAACATAGGTCCTCTCTAGATGATCCATGCTTATTGGATAGTACACAAATTTTCAACACAGACCCCCTAAGGGATTATGAGCAATTGGTCAATATTGTGCAAAGACGCACTAAATGTACTAAGGAGACATGTTTATGAAAGTAGGGCCATAATATTGAATGTTGTTACAAAGCCCCATGGACATAACATGCACTCTAAACTAAGTTGTGACAAAGAAGGTAACAAGTCTTATGAGCTTGTGAGAAATGCCGAAAGGATAAATATCCACAACCCTGAGATGCTTGCAATATAGAGAGAGCTAACATAGATTTTCAGCCATTTATTTCACAAAATCTTGTTCTCAAATACATTGAAAAATATGAATCAAAGGCTAAGAGGAAATCTACAAGCTATGTGCAAATGTTAACAAGAATAGCACATGTAGGAAAATATGAAGATAAATCATTGCTAGCATACTAGAAATTCATGTCTAAGATAGTTGTAGATCATGACATAGGAGTGCAAGAGACATGCCACATGCTATAAAAATTGTCCCTAGAATCTTACAGTCAATCATTCATCTCACTAAATGTTGGTAGAAAAGTACTACATCATCTAACAAAAACTACTAATGAATCTGAACTAGCAACCAGTTATATAAACTCCTATATGCAACATCCTCCTAAACTAGAGATAGTCCCTCTAATACAATCAATAAAGGTCCATATTTGTTTACCTCTCATTGCAAAGGGAACAAATGAAAAAAAAAATTCAAGGTGATTATTAGTGTTTGAACACCCTTGATTCTATAGCACTCCACTGGAAGATAGTGAACTTCTTGAAACATTTTGTTGGAGTGGGCTTCTCTTATACAAACATTTTTGAGACATACAAATAGACATAGGGCTCACAAATTAGAAAACATACACATGAAAGAAACCAAGCATTATCCTTGGAATGTTGACTACACAACACAAATGGATCCTAAAGATGATGATGAGGATGAACATGAGCCAACATGTAACAAAGATGTCACAAGCCTATATGAGTGGGAGTTACTATCATAGATGGGTATTGCCAATAATTTTAACATAAATGATTTGGACAGACTTGGTAGATGAGACTTCGACATCAACTACCCATGGAATAGAAGAAATGTATTACCACATTTGCATGACACTTCTACTCAATTCATTTCCAAAAACAAACTGCCAACCAAAAAACATGCTTACTATTCTTCAACTCTAAATACAAAAAGACACCAACACCTAAGAAACAACTCCCATTAGACATCATTTCTCAATACTATAGGTACCCATCCCTAAAGAGCCTTTACACATGATCATTCAAGGAACAAGGACTAGATAATCATATTTAATAGATTTCATTAGACATATGTCAAATTATTCAACCTCAAACAACTAAAATATGTTGATTGCACTTGCACCTATAGAAGTAGTTTCTTATAGCATATAGGCCACAATAATCCATACATGCCTTATAATCCCTATTAGAGAGATGAATCCTTTACAAGGTTGGTCACTTACAATATTCCAAGAAGATATGCAACATGTCAAACATATCCTCATAGATGAGATGAGCTTCATAGGTCCAAAATTGCTACTGAAAATAGATAACCATTTGTGTGAGGCATTCCCCACCAACACTAAAGCTTTGGTGGTGTTTCCATTATCCTTATTGGTAACCTTGGCCAATTGCCACCTATTATGGACAAAACTATATATGCATCACACTCGATTGTAATGATGCTATGGTGGTCTTTTAACACAATAATCACGTTACAGATATTTTCTATCAACAAGGTGAAAGTAATTCTCAAAAACATTTATGTGACATCTTACAAAATATAATAAATACATAACCATTGCAAAATGATTGCAAAGTGGTGATGAATCACACAAAAAAATGTTAACTACAATAGAAATAGAATAGTTTGACATGTCCATGCATTTATTTGCAACCAACAACCTAACTACATTACATAATAGAAAGATGCTAAAACTTCTAAATTTTCTTATTGTGATTAGCATTGCATAGACTACGCGATAGAAATAAAATGAATGTATTGATGATGATCAACTACAAGAAGATATTCTACTATGCGTAGGTGAGAGAGCTATGTTGACAACAAACTTATGGATTAAAACTAGCCTCATGAATGACTCATTTGAACAAATTGTATCTATTGTGTATAACAATGATTGCAAACCCTCAGATTTTCCAAGGTATGTGGTCATCCAATTTGATAGCTATGCTAGTCCATTGTGAGATATTATATAAATATGAATAAATGTACCTATAACACTATTATGGAATAAAAAAGTGTCCACATATCTTTTTACCTCCTTGTTTAGCTCCTAGGTCCCGTGACTACATTATACACTCAAAAATTTTATCCCGATAGAAAATTGCCCAACACCCAAGTAAATTTGGAATATGGGCCCCTTCATTTACCTTACCCTGGACCCAAAAAGGGTTTATGGACTTGGGTGGTACTGCCCATGTCCCTCCTTTTAGGTCTGGCCTAATTTAAAGGCATGTCATCCTAGGACCTTTCAAAAGGTGTCTCCTTGTCGACTCTTTTGGTCTAATTTCATGATTATGAGTGGGAAAGTATATATAAGTGTTTTTTTGGATTCATTTGTAACTAGGTTGAAAAGAGTTAACTTGAGATATTGAAGTGAAACAAGCAAGAGCATTCATTGTGATTCTAAAGAAGATTTGTGTATTGTTATTGTGTGTTTGTTGTAGGCATGGAGCTATCATCTATCCTCCTTAGGATTTGAAGGATCTTCATTATTCTAAGGGTTCATCACATAGTTGATATCATTGTTTCTTAAAATCGTCATTTGAATCATATCATTACCATTGTTTCCAGCCTCTGCCCCCACAAGGGCACACACTCTATCAATCAACAGTGTTGGGAAGCTTAAATGTTATCTTGGGATTTGACTAAGGCAAGTCCCTAAACACCATAATCCCCAAATCCCTTCTTATCTTCTTGTGTACAGGTTACAGAAGCAAGATCTGGAATATACAGAGCTATAGGAAGACTATGTGAAGGTTAGGGCTTTGAGATCCAGAAATAGTTTTAGAATATTTCCCCATGAAGGACTTGGGTGGTATCGCCCATGTCCTCTTGTCCTTTTTAATATCAGATCTAGCTTTAGGACATCATTTGCAACATCTTTCTAGTTCACAGTTTGGACAGATTCTTCTAGTCAAGACCTAGGCAGTCCCACCCTAGTCCTCTAATACCTCTACTTCCAGGAGATAGGCTTTATCATCTCTCTGATCATCCATGTGCAATTAGTTTCTAAATATCTGTTATATTTATTCCATTATAAGTTGTTCATTGTAACTAGGGTTTCATGCATTGTCAACCTAGGGTTTGATAAAAAGGTTGAATTAAATATGATCCATCTATAACATACCTGAGCACAATGTCATCAACTAAGTCCACCTTCATTTGGTAGTGATTTGTCTTGGCCTTGTCCTTGAATGTTAAATGGAAAAGGGTTTGATCTAGTGTGCATCCTGGTGTCATCATTCTTCTTTTTCATACTTAACATTTTGGTGAACCCATAGCTTTGAGCATTTGCATCTTGCTAATTGTTCAAATCAGATCTTGCATTGATTTATTACATATTTATCAGTATTCATTTGAAAATATTGCATAATTTGGGAAAAAAATACACATTTAGGCATTCTAAAAGCTTGCATTTTCGAAAAAGGTTGCATTAGGGTTTTAAAAAAATTCTCTTGCATGATCATAGTGGTTGTATTAAATATTCATCAAATCTGATTTTGCATAGTAATGTTGCATCATTTTACATCTTAGATTTGAAAATTCATACATTTTTAATTACACATTGTGTATTTCAACATAGAAAATTAGACATCTCTTTCACATATATCTTTGCAAGAAATCTTAAAGTCATCTATATTACCATTTTGTGCAATACTTTTAACATGGGATCACTTTGTAGTGACACTAGTGTGTTTTTGATCTTTGTGAAAGCTTCAAAAACATAGTTTCCTCAAACTAGTGTCTTGGTGTGCAAAAGTCTCACATATATGGCATCCCATCATAACAAGGGTGGTGTGGCTCCTCTCCAATCTAACAAGAAAAGGAAGGATCTTGAACCCATCATATCCTTCACACCACATGAGGTCACTATTAGAGACATTGATGGTCCTCTTTATATAACAGCAAGTATAAGTGGAAATCCTACAAGAGGAGTTCTTATTGATCCTAATTGCATGACAAATGTTATCACATAAGAATTTTTATACATGAATGATCTAGCACAAGATACTTATGATCCAATGGATATAATGATAAAAGCACATAATGGTTATGTTCTTCCGATAATTGGAAAGATATAACACTTTTAATTAAGGTGGTTGAAAAAGCCCTAGAAGCATCATTTGTTATCATTCCCAGTTTGGATCTCTTTCATGTGAAGTTGGGATATCCTTGGCTAAAATCCATGAAAGAGGTTCCTTCTACTATTCACAAGTGCTTAAAATTCCCTCATAAAGGTCAAGTGCATGTTATTCATCACAATGGATTTAAACCATTAGCCACTCGTGTAAATTTCAATTTTGATTGTTTTTTGCCATAACCTATTGAAGCAAACCAACCAAGACAAGATCAATTCTTCTTGGCATATCAAAAGTACAAAGTAAAGAAAATAGTTGAACTATTATATGGAAAGAATACTCTTGGACCCTCTCAGTGCTCCAAGGATACAATTCCTCCTATCTAACAAGTAGAGAGTGAAAAGTAGCCCAAGCTGAAGGTTTCACCTAGCCCAAAAGGAAAGGGAATTTTTGCTAAGGTTCCTCTTCCATCATCCTTACAAGGATCAATAGAAAACCTTCAAGATCTATGCTATCCATCACAAAATCATAAAATCACTTTTGTACCAGTTTCCTCTTCAGAAATGTTGAAAAATACAGAAAATCATGAACCCTTGATGGTGGACAAAGAAACTCCCTTGAGAAATATAACTAACAAGACTAGAAGAAGTAGAAATGCAAGGGAAAGAAGAAGAAAGTGTCAAGCCTTGGCTTGAAAAATGTCATCGTAAGAAGAAAATATCTCACTGAGAGAAATGGAATCAAAAGAAGAACTAAATGAAGAATTTTCAAGTTGGGCCATAGTGCCCTATGTGCCACCTATTTCATATGAAGATCAAGATTGGTAAGAAGATGATTTGATTAAGGACAACCTCTAGCGTGGTTGTACTTTATTTTAAGTAAGTATGTCTCACTCATTTAGCCACACTTGATGTAGCACTTCTTCAAGTCACTCTCAAGGGCAGCCTCCTCTTAAGTGTTGTGTTATGTTCCCCTGTGTAGTGTTAAATGTGTGTTTAGGTCTCCTTGGATGACCCTTGATACTCTTTTAAGGTTAAGGATACAAGGAGACTGCCTCGATTGTGACATTCATTCTATTTGTTTCTCTATTCTTCTACCCTTGTTGCAATTGTTGTGTGTGGTGCCTTGGGAGCATAACATTGTGGAGGGTGTCTTGGGGGCATCTTCCCATGTTGTGACCCTAAGTCACTTTTGTCTCCTCTCTCATTTTTCATGATTTCATTATTTCATTGTACTTGTGGCTCTACTAGTCGACGGATGACGACAACAAATATACACTTTTGATAGGGATCGTGCACCCCTAAACAAGAAAATAAAAATGGACCCAGTTCATATATGAAGATAGGGATAATTTGTTATTGACATTTGACTAGTAGAATCACTAAGTTATGTCATGTATCGTGTTATGAAATTGTTGTAACAAACCTTTGTAATACTCTAAATCTACTTCTATGCACTTTGAATTATTTTTTGTCTCACCTTGTAGCTATACTTGATTATGAGATTCCTGAAGTATAACCTCATGGCTATACTCAGTTTATAACTCGTAAGTATAGCCTTGGCTCATTTGAGCAGCATGGTGCCTTATTTCTATATCAGTTTCATGAAATGATTTGGTTGTTATATCTTAGCTTAGATTTTCCAACCAAAGCTTGTTTTGATCAATGATTATTAGCAAATGACATTGATGTGTTTCTATTATGATTGTTAGGAGCAATTTGGCAATTGTAAGAACATGTTACTTCGGGGCATGGGCTATGCGAAAGCTCTTGTTCCCTCATGTTTTTTCAACCTTACCTTAAATGTGATTACTACCAGTAAGCAGGAGCAACCACTTTAAGGTGGGGGCATATATTGTGGTAAATGCTTGGATATCTTAGATATTGTGATAAAGAATGTTTGTGTATACTTCTTTTTCATAGTAAGGCATCTCTGTGATGCAGGTGGGGTTGTATACTTTGTCGTGTGTTTGTGTACAATGCTTCCTTTTCACTGTAAAGCATATCCACGATGTAGGTGGGGTTGTATACTTTGTTCACATGCTTCCTTTTCACTGTAATGCATCTCCACAATGCAAGTGGGGTGGTATATTTTTGAAAGCCCTTTTGTGGAAGGTGAGATTGTGTACTCCCTTGAGTGGTTGCACACCCTTTTAGACAAAATCCTCACAGGAGGTGGGGTTGGGTCTTGAGTAACTCACCCTTAAGCATGTCTTTAGCGTCATGGTAGCATAGCTTGGCCGTCAAGTGTGTTTGGCATGTCTTAGATGGTGGAGCATAGCAATGAGCTCCTACCCATCACTCGTGTTTGCTTTGTATAAGACATATAGTGGGTCGATGACACACTCTACGATGCTTGTGTATTCTGTGTATTTTGTGTGTTTTACATGTTTTGTGGAGGTGTGTAATGATGAGGTCCCCCCCAGACCATGTGTCTTGCATATTTTGTTGATACACATAGCAATGATCTCCCCTCATATTGTGTGTTTTTGATACTTTGATGGTGGCATGTAGCGATGAGCTCCCCCCATCACCTGTTAGTATAGCATAATTATTTAATCATGTCTTTTCTTCATGTATACTTTGTGTATTACGTGACTACATTCATGTATTCTTTGTGTATTATGTGCTTCTTCACTATCTTTCATGTTTTGTGTTTTTATCATGTGTCTTCTTATGTTTGCCTAAGCTTGAAGGTTAGAAATTGTCTTCCAAACTTAGGGTGTGTTTTCACTCTAGTGTATGATGTGCATGATGTGTTTTCGACCATACTTTAATGCATGTGTTGATCATAATATCATACACACATTAAAGTGGGGATAAATTTTATGGAGTAAAAAAGTGTCCACATGTCTTTTTACCTCCTTGTTTAGCTCCTAGATCCCTGTGACTGCATTATACATTCAAAATATTTATCCCAACACAAAATTGCCTCACACCCAAGTAAAATTGGAATATGAACCCCTTCACTTACCTTACCTTAGACCCAAAAAGGGTTGATGGACCTGGGTGGTACCAGCCATGTCCCCCTTTTAGGCCTAGCCTAATTTAAAGGCATGTCAATCTAGGACCTTTTAAATTCTTTCTCCTTGTTGGCTCTTTTGGTCTAATTTCATGATTATGAGTGGAAAATCATATATAAGTGTGTTTTTGGATTCATTTGTAACTAGGTTGAAAAGAGTTAACTTGAGATATTGAAGTGAAACAAGCAAGAGCATTCATTGTGATTCTAGAGCAAATTTGTCTATTGTTAAATTATGTTTTTGTTGCAGGCATGGAGCTATCATCTATCCTCCTTAGGATTTGAAAGATCTTCATTATTCTAAGGGTTCATCACATGGGTGATATCATTGTTTGTTTATCATCATTTGAATCATATCATCATCATTGTTTTCATCCTCTACCCCCATGGGGGTACACACTCTTTATCAATCAATGGTGTTGGGAAGCTTGAATGCTATCTTGGGATTTGATTGAGGCAAGTCCCTAAACATCATAACCCCCAAACCCCTTCTAATCTTCTTGTGTGTAGGTTATAGAAGCGCGATATGGAAAATATAGAGCTACAAGAAGACTATGTGAAGTTTAGGGTTTTGAGATTTGGAAATAGTTTTAGAATATTCTCTCATCAAGGACTTGGGCAGTACCTCTGATGTTCTCTTATCCTTTTTGATATCAGATATGGCATCAGGACATCATTTGCAACATCTTTTTGGTTTACAGTTTTGGCAGATTCTTCTAGTTAGGACCTGGGCGGTCCCACCACGGTCCTCCAACACCTCTACTTCTAGGAGACAGGTTTTATCATCTCTCTGATCTTCCCTTTGCAATTAGTTTCTGAATATCTGTGTTATGTTAGAAAATGTCCCCTTGGGGGCTTTTCCCTCTAAGGTTTAGCTCATGGGTCCTTAATTTGTATTTAGAGCATCTTGCATGTTATTTCTAACTCTCGAGGAGAAAATCCTTAGGTCTTGTGACAAATAGGACCTAGAGGGATGCACTTTAATGATCACTAAACACAAATGGCAGGGTGGACTTGGGCGCTAGTACCCTAGTCCAACCTTATTTTGGGTCTTCCCTAATTTCAAATGTCAGTTTAGTGACTGTTATTTGGGTCCTATGCTAACATATAAAGTTTGAATTACAAAATTCTTAGCAGGGATCTTTGTAGTTGTATATATAAGGATGATTAGGTTTCATTTGCAAACTAGATGGAAATTAGATGAGTATTGTGATTTTGTGAAAATGATTCAAGGCATTCATTGTGTTGCAAAGAAGTACTTTATTGTTATTGTGTTTGTATTTGTATATTTGACATCCATCTCCTCATGGCATGGAGAGCATCTTCGTTCCATGAGATCTCCACTACAAGGTGATCTATTGTGTTTTAAATCATTTATCATTTGAATTTTTACCTCTATCTCATTGGGATATGCACTCTCATCTGACAACGGTGTTTGGAAGACTTGAATGTCTCTCTAAGGCTTGACTGAGGCAAGCCTCTAAACACCACAACCCCCTCCCACACTCCTTGTGGTTACAGGTTACAGGTGTCAAGTCCCATGGAGTGGAGTTGCAAGAAGGAGTGGCAAACATCAAGGATTTAAGATCTGAAAAAAAATTAGGACACTGGAGCTTTTCCTAGACTAGGACACTAGTCCCTGTGTCCTCCATAGTTGAATTCCTAGAAATAGAAGTTGCAAGGTAGATCAGTGTTGGAAGGAGATCAGGATCCTGTAAAGAAACAAGTACCTTGAACTTGGGTGCGAGTCTATGTGTCCCCAACTTCTCTACCTTCCAAACTTTTAAAAACACTAAGTTAAATATCTCTGTCCCTTATCTTAGTCTAAAAGGATTTGTTGTAATTTGATAATTTGCTTACTGATTTGCATAATTATGGTTTCTAAGTACAATTGAGCATTAGATGGAGACATTGTTTGACACATCCAAGAATCCACAGCTTCCCAAGTGGCAGTCCAACTTGATAGGTGATTGCTCTCACTTAGTGGAGATTCAACTCGGTTGATAAGCCCTTGGAATGTTTGGTGTGAAAGGAGGATTCTACATAAACCCCTAAAATCAACAACCCTCTTTTTACAACTAAATATTTTGGTGAACCCGTGTTTTTTAAATTTTTGGCACCTTGTTGAGTGTTGTTTGATATATTTGTATTCATTCATCTTATTGCATTCGAAAAATTATAAAAAATTGTAAATTTTGAAAAAATTGAAAAAATTGGCATTTTAGGCTTGCATTTTAGTATAATTTGAATTTATTGGCATTCAATTTCATTAAATTTCTATCATTTTCATTAGATATGATTTAAATTACAGAAATTCATTATTTAGAGTTCATTTGCATTGCATTTTTGTGCTTAATTTGACAAAAATTATTTGAAAATTGTGCATTTTTCATAAAAACCTAGTTTCGCATTAACTAGGGTTTGTAGTCAAAATCTTGTTTCATATTTTACTATCATTTTCAAACATTCATTAGGACTTTTTTCTAATAGTAGTTTTGCATCATAGCAGTCTTCTTGCAAAATTTGATGCCTAGGGTTTAAAAACCTTGCATTTTCACTAAATTTTGGCCTTATCATCTCTCTAGATTTACATCATAAGCATGTTGTAAGGGATTTTTCTGCATTAATTGGCTATTACTAGGTTTATTATCTATTTTCCCTCAATTTCCTTACAACACCCCTTTTACTAGGCCTTTGCATGGAAAATTGTTGAAAAATTGCATATTTTAGAGCATTTTCACTAGATTTTGACTTGTCATCACTCTAAGTTTGCATTAAAAGTGTGTTGCGAAAGATACTTATGCATCATTGGACTATTATTAGGCATATTATTTTCTATCTCTCTTGAAATTTTTCACAACACCTTTTCTCCTGGTGATTTCGATTAAAAAAATTTGAAAAATCAAGCATTTTAGGTCATTTTCATACATACTTTTGCATTTGCTCTTGCATAAGTTTTGAAAACCTTTTGAAATCTGATTTGGAACTCATTTGAAAAAATATACATGGATTCTCAATACAACAATAATACTAGGCTTCCTCCTAGGCTGCATTTGAAAAGACAAGCCCCTGAACCTGAAATAACATTTACACCTCATGACAAAGAAATGGTAGATGTTGAAGGGCCTCTTTACATTACATTGAAAATAATGGAAATACATGTGCATGGAACACTAATAGACCCTAATTGCATGACTAATGTGGTTACAAAAGAGTTCCTTCTTAAACATGATTTGGCACAAAACTATTATGACATGTCATATTTGAGAATCAAAACGCATATTAGATATTTGAAGAAAACATTTGGATTGGTAAAACTATTAGTCTTGTTTTATGACAAATCTGTGGATCATTTATTTGATGTTATTCCCTTATTCGACCTCTTTCATGTAAAACTAGGACACACATGGCTTAAGGCTAGGAATGTCGTCCCTTCGACTATTCATAAATGTCTAAAATTCCCTTTGCATGGAGAGATCTGTACTGTCCATCATAACACATACCAACCTATGACTAAGAGCAAGAATTTCACCCTTGATTACTTTTGGCCACAACTTGAAATATAACCTGAGCCACAAAGATACCAATCTTTCTTAAATTATAAACGATACAAAGCAAAACAACTAGCCAGAGTGGCCAGGTCTCCTTTACAAACAATGAGGGATGAACAACATGTGTTTGAGGATCCCCTTAGAGAAAAAGGAAAATGAACACAAGACTACTATGGATATGATGAGATAATTGGTGTGATAGATGTGGATAAGGACAATTTTCATAACTCACCTTATCCATGGAGAGATGGTATTTATGTTGAGGTCCCTCCTCTGACATCCTTACAAGGATTGGGAGGTTTTCATCGACAACAAAACATTCCACTGAGACCAATGAAATTTGAACATGATGCTTCCTCCTCTAATGTGAAAAACCCTATAGAAAAATATGATGATTCCTTTGAATAAGTAATTGCTAAAAAAAGAAGGAATAGACAAGCAAAAGAAAGGAGGAGTGAAGACAAGCTTTTTCCCAACGACTTGCCGCTCAATAAGAAAACATTCAACCTAACATTGAAACAAACATAGAAAACCTCAACACTGAAAAATTGGAAGATAAGAACAACATCTGGGTTATGGCACCTTACACACCTCTTTCCTCTAGCATTTGAGATTGGGAAGAGGATGATTTGCTCAATGACAACCCTTAGTTTGGGTATCCCTATAGGTAATTATTTCTAACCCTTTACCTCCATGATGTGTTTCCCCCGTGATGTGTTATATGTTGTTTAGGCCTCCTGGGATGACCCTTGATACTCTTGTAAGGTCAAGGATACTAGGAGACCACCTCTATTATGACCCTTCTTCTATTTGTATCATCATTATTCTATATTGCCTCTCCTCTATTATCATTATTGTGTGTTGTGTCTTATGGACATAGCATTGCGGTTGGTGACTTGGGGGCACCCTCCTATGTGACTCTCCCTAAGACACTTATTTCTCCTCTCTTGATTTATTGTTTCCCTTCCTCTAGTGGTTCTATCTAGCTAGCGGATGATGAAAAACATATTATACTGATGTGGACCTAGTGTCCCTTTAGCAAGAAATCAAAAAATGGACCAAGTCCATACATGACGATGGGATTGTTATATATTATTTGATGCTTGGCTAGTAGAATCACTCCATGTGATCTTGATGTTGTCTTATCGCACTTACAAAACATAACAATACTGCTTCTCCATGCACTTTGTTTATCTCGAATCTTGCATTCCTTGGTTCTTTATGTGAATGATCATATCCATTGTTGATTATCATGATTATATGGACACTAACACTTTTCTTGTTGGAATGTGTTTGTGGGAACATTTGGCGATCGTAAAGTACATGTCACCTCCGGGGGGCATGGTCTTTGTGAGAGCTCGTGTTCCCTTGTGTGTTTTCTTCCTACCTTAACGTGCTTGATATTGGTACATGACATCAACCACCTTAAGGTGGGGGCATATATAATGTAAGTTGTCTGTTGTAGATGCTAGCAATGTGTGTTTGTGAATCTTGAATCTATTGCAATAATGTAAGCCCTCTATGGAGGTGAGATATCATGCATATCCTTTTTCTCTTAAGCCCTTCGTGCGAAGTGGGGATGGTGTATTTATCGAGGAGAGTGCACAATCCTGTCATTTTCAAAAAGTCCTCTGAGCAAGTGGGCATCAGATTTGAGACTATCAACCCTTAAGTGTGTCTTTGGAAATTGTTGTGGTGAGGCCCAATCATTGGTGTGTGCCTGTAATGTGGCCAAGATGGTGATGAACTAGTAATAGGTATACTCCATTGCTTGTTTACCATTTTTCTCTATGTCTTCCATGTGTGTGTGTGGCATGTTTATTCCCAAACATAGTCTAAAGACCAATGGCAATGAGTCTCTCCTATGCTTTGGGATTTGTATGGCATGCTTGTTTTGTATGGTGTGTTTGTTCTCAAGTGCAGTCTAAAGAATGGTGGCAATGAGTCCCTCATGCACTTTGAGATTTAAATGTTTAGTTGTAAAAAGAGGGTTGTTGATTTTAGGGGTTTATGTGGAATCCTCCTTTCACACCAAACATTCCAAGGGCTTATCTACTGAGTTGAATCTCCACTAAGCAAGAGCAATACCTATCAGGTCGGGCTACCTCTTGGGAAGCTGTGGATTCTTGGATGTTTCAAAAAATGTCTCTATCTAATGCTCAATTGTACTTAGAAACCCTAATTATGCAAATCAGTAAGCAAATTATCAAATTACAACAAATCCTTTCAAACTGAGATAAGGGACAAAGATATTTAACTTACTATTTTTCAAAGTTTGGAAGGCGGAGAAGTTAGGGACATGGGGACTCGCACCCAAATCCAAGGTACATGTTTCTTTGCAGGATCCTAATCTCCTTTTGACACTGATCTACCCTACAACTTCCATTTCCAAGAATTCAACTATGGAGGACACATGGAGTAGCACCCTAGTTCAGGAAAAGATCTAGTGTCCTACTTCTTTTCAGATCATGAATCCTTGATGTCTGCCACTCCTTCCTGTAACTCCACTCCATGGGACTTGACACCTATAACCTGCAATCATAAGGAGTGTGGGAGGGGGTTGTGGTGTTTAGAGGCTTACCTCAGTCAAGCCCTGGAGAGACATTCAATTCTTCTGAACATCATTGTCATATGAGAGTGCATATCCTGACAGGATAGAGGCAAAAATCTAAATGATAAATGATTGAAAACATAATAAATATCACCTTGTAGTGGAGATCTCATGGAAGGAAGATGCTCTTCATGCCATGAGGAGATTAATGTCAAATCTGCAAAATAACAACAAAGTATTGCTCTGCAACACAATGACTACCTTGAATCACTTTCACAAAATCACAATGCTCATCTAATTTCCATCTAGTTTGAAAATGAAACCTAATCATGCTTATATATGAACTACAAAGATTTTTGCTAAGAATTTCGTAATTCAAACTTTACATTTCGGCATAGGACCCAAATAATAGTCACTAAACTAACATTTGAAATTAGGGGAGACCCAAAATAGGGCTAGACTAGGGTGCTAGCTCCCAAGTCCACCCTACCATTTTTGTTCAGTGATCATTAAAGTGCAGCCCCCTAGGTCTTATTTGTCATAAGACCCAAGGGTTTTCTCATCGAAATAACATGCAAGAAGCTCTAAATGCAAATTAAGGACCCGGGAGCTAAACCTTAAGATGGAAAAGCCCCCAAGGGGATATTTTCTGACATAACAAGTTGCTATATTTATTTCGTTATAAGCTGATCATTGTAAAACTAGGGTTTCATGCATTGTCTATTGGAAGAATGGGGAGATGTCATTGATGTTGTTGTTGGCAACATGAGCATACAGTCATACATTGTAGCATTGTCATTGATGTCAACATTGTTCAACATTGCATTTTGGTAAGGTGCAGATCATTTTGGATAATTAATAATTTTGCAAGAGGGTTTGATCCTCTATAGAAGACTAATTTACAAGAAGGTTTGATCCGGTAAAGAACCCTATGATGAAATTTGGCTAAGTGTCAGTTCTAGCATTTCTGAGGTACAAAGCTCTGGTAATTTGGTCCACATTGATCCGCTGGTGAAGATATGGCTTTGTGGTTATAACATGTGTTTTTTGGTTGTTAGGAGTATCTACTTGTAGAATTTTATCTGTTTGTGATCTCCGGTGTGAAATTTGTGAATGATAGAAGTTTAGCTTGATAGTTACAGTTGCTTCCGGTAAAGAGCATGTGAGCAAATGAGTTTGCATTCCTTTGTAGATAATTTTCTTTCTTTGTGGTTCAATAGAGATGTTCATAAATGTCAAAATATGGCATATTCTAGTTTTCATGAGTTGTGGAGGTTTGCACATCATGATGTGAATGAACAGTTGGCAAAATTTTGAATTAGGCCTTCATCGATGCTGACCCAATAAATTGAGTGATTTGTGGAAGATGAATATGTTTTGATCCATTGTGTGGGAGCTATTTTAGGTCCATGCCAACCTATTTCAATTGTTTCAAAGTTTGAATCTTAGCGCGAAACATGTGTGTGAAGGTTTGGAGCTAACAAGTCCTATATGACATATTTTGCATGTTACAATCAATTAGGCCAACCTAACTAATATTGTGAGTGAAGGGGATACTTAAAGAAGATTGTTTTCAATGTTTAAGTTGGAAGCATGGCATATGTGATCTGAGTGATGTGACAAGTGTTTTTGAACGTGAATTGAGCAAATTCATAGCAGAGCAGTGTGATATTTCAGATCACAATGAAGAATTTTGATTATGTAATTTGAGTTTCATGGGAGCTATATTTCATGCATAAGTTAGATGCAATTGTAACAGTTTAATTTTGGCAGTGAGCCACAACTCTTCTTCTATCTCTTTCTTTCAGGATAGTGAGTCCTTTAGCTGTGAGTATTCTTGGATAGCGATTCCACCAATTGTATCAACCTTAATTGGTTTCTTTATTATAATATATCGTGAACTAATCCTCACCATGGTTTTTCCCATTTTGGGCTTTCCACATAAAAATCTTGGTGTTCATGTGGTTTGAATCGTATATGAATGTTTTATGCTTTATTTCATTTGTTGCACTTAAATTTTCTAAATGGATTGGATATTCAATGTTTGAATGGTTTAAAATAATATTGATTCACCCCCCTCTCAGTATTCTAGGTGTTCAACAATTGGTATCATAGTCAAGTCCTTTGGAAGAAGCCTAACCACTCAAGGAAGATTTTGAAGATTCAACACATGGCTGCTAGATGATTACCTATTCCTCTAGAAGAGATTCTTGATGTTAAATTCACTAGAGAAGATTGCATTCTTGACAAAGTTGGATAACTTAATGCTACTCTTGAAGATCTTGAAAGAACTGAAGGTGAAATCATAGATCTGAAGGAAGATGTCAAGGAAGCAAATGAATGCATCAAAAAATTGAAAGAGCAAATTAAGAAGTTCAGAGAAAGGCATAAGGAAGTCAATGATCAATTGAAGAAATAAAATGAAGCCATCACTGATCTAAAGGTGCAAGTTGAAGAAAAGAAAAGAATTGAGGAATGTCTTAATGCAGTGGTGAAAAGCAAATCTAAAGAATGTACAAAACTTGAACAAGAAGTTGTGAATCTAAAATCAATTCTGAAGAAAATAAAGAGTCATGAAGATAAATTCAAGATGAGTACTACAAAGCTTGATGAAATGATTGCAAATCAGAAAGGTCCTAATGATAAATAGGGTTTAGGATTTGAAAAGGGTGAAAGTTTAAAATAAGGTCAGACATCAAATAAGAAGAACAATGGCAAACAGCTCCAGAATCAAAAGAATGAAGCTAGAAGACCACCAATCAGACAACCAAATGCACAAAGGTACCCATCTTTCAATGGTTTTTGTCATTCTTACAATAAATTTGGGCACAAGGCAATGGAATGCAGAAGAAGAATGAATTAGAGTTTTCCATCTTTCTATGCTCAATGTTTTACATGCAAGAGATTTGGTCATAGAGCTATTGAATGCAAAAGTCAAATTATGAATGGCTATAACAATGGTAGAATGGTTCAATCTTTCAAAGGCTACTATTATACATGCAATGGATTTGGGCATAAAGCTATTCAATGTAGATCTAGAATGAATGAAAGGAATATTGGTCCAAAAGATTGTTATATGCTACAATTGTAGTAGGCTTGGACACATTTCTAAGTTTTTTTCATGCCCACATTTGCCATGTGGTCACAACACATAACACACATGTCATGTCCACATTTTTTATGTGTTCATGACACAAAATATTAAAAATGTTTCCACTCAACTCAAAAAAAACCCTCTCATACATCAAGTGTGCTCGGTGACACATGCACGTAATGTAGGTTGCATCAACAACATACGAGATGCACATTGCCCGAAGACAGGGAAGTCAATCTCAATCAAGACAATGTGAACTCGTAATCCCTACTTGATGATAGCCACTAAGGGGTTATGCGTCACGAGGAGCAACACTAAGAGGGTTGGTTCCTATCTCAGGATCCAACCCTAGGATTTACTAGACGAAGTGGAATGATTTTGACATGAATCAAAATCTAACCCTAGGTCAATTATCAACTCAATAGAATCATTAAATTAAAACCCTAATTCAATTTACAATTTAAACAAGTAATCACATTCATTGTGAAAAAGGAGTAAATAATCGACTTAAATTAAGTAAAATTATTCATCTAAGGCCTATGTAAATTTCGGTAGCATAATGGGATATAGGGGATAAAATCTCTAGGCATTTCAGCAACATAACGTCACCTCATTAAATATGGGGAAATTAAATAAAATTAAAAATTATCACTAAGCCCTTTCAAAAACAAACACTCAAATTAATTACTCTATTAAATTTATTTACCGCAATATTTCTAACACTGCCAAGGTAATAAATATTCACATTATTTAAATAAAACAATTAATTAAAAACTACCTTTAATTCATGCACTAGAAATTAGGTTTGAGGGATTAAATAAAATAATTTGCAAATAAGCAATAATATTCCCCACACCAAAATCCCACCAAAATTACTAATCCCTACTACTCACAAAGTTGTTCAATTAATAAACTAAGTTAAGAAAAATGTAAATCCACAAAACCCTAATTATTTAAAAAGACAATAAAATAAAAGAAAGGTTTATATGCTCCCAAAGATATTTTTGCTCAAACATTTTTTTTTAAAGCAATAAAAAGGTTTTAAAAGCCCACAAAGCATTCTTGCTCATCTCATTTGATTTTTTCCAGATTTCAAGGAGGGAAAAAAATAGGGAGAAGGAAAACGGAAGGTACATGCATCTTTTTGCTCTATTTTGTATTTGTCTCCCACATATTATTTTATTCATTTCTCTCACCCTATTTTTTTCTTTTCTTTGTTCTAAACCCTATTTCTTTTCTTTTGTTTCCAACTCTCTTTCATTGTGCAGGTTTTCAAGTTTTCATCGAGGCTCTATCTCTATATTTTTTTTCAATAGGTTTTCAAGATTCTCATGCGGGCTCTCAGACTTTTTTTTGTATTTACAAAAGTCTATATGTTTATATGCAGGGGTTTATACATAGGGTTGATCCCTTTTTTAAAAAACACAGTGTAGTTATACCCACACAATATATGTATATATATAATTTCTTGCAAGACCGAAATGTTAAAAAAATGGCAAAGGGTTTTTACCTGTTACAGGGTTGTCAAAGACAATGAACAAAACAAAGCACAAAGAATATTGTTAGGCACGGTGCGCCAAGTGGAAACCTACAAGGAAGTGAGGCCAGCCTCCCCGCCCCCCTCCCTCCATCCTACAACAGTGGTGGTGGTAGAGTTTTTTTGGTTTGATTTCAACTCATTCAAAAAAAATAGAACCCTAATAGGGTTCAAATCCCTAATTTCAATTGGTACAATTTTTATTTTTAATTTCTGTTCTATTATTTAAAATGCAAAATATAAAATATTGTTGTATATATATATATATATATATATATATATATATATATATATATATATATATATATATATATATATATATATATATATATATATATATATATATATATATATATATATATATATATATATATATATATATATATATTACTACTCTATTTTTAAAAATTAAAATAGTGAACTCAAAATATTATGTATTAATGATATATATATATAATGTAATTTCTATTGACAGTAAATAAAATATTTTTCCAGCAAGCTATATTTCCTCTTTAAAAAAAAACCATATATATATATATATAATCTCCCTTTCAAGTAACATATTAAAATCATCAAGGTAATCTCTACTTGCCATATAAACAAGGGCATCATCTATTTTTATTTTCTTTCCAAATGACCTATGTGTAACACAATAGAAAGATCTAGGGAGAGAGAGAGAGGTATTTCCTTTCACATTTATTTATATATTCTTTTGTACAAAAAAGCAAACTTCAACTTGACTAGAACATGGAAAATGGCAAATAATATTACATGAGGAAAATGATGACATAGGTTCCAAAAGAGAGAGATTATCTCTCATACAATAATAACTTTTACAAACCCAAATGGGCCATGGCAACCATAATGCCATAAAATTACAAAACATATAGAAAACTATATTTCTCCAAGTTCTCCAAAACTCGAGAGCCACCAAACCTGCAAAAATCACCAAGAAGTTCTCCATATGCCCATGGGAGCTCCCCTCCCATCCATAGACTTGAAACAAGTCACCCCCGAGCTTGGAGGTTACCCACATAACCAAGTTCACATCACAACAAGGATTTAATGCTAAATCACTCACACAAAACATAGATACAACCTCCCAAAGATTCAACATAACTAATACTTGGATTTTTAGGGGTAGGAGAGTGGACTACTCTCAACTCAAGGGGAGAACCCAAATCACCAAAACACATAATACTCAAAATCACAAGGCCTCTTGTCTTAATATCACAAAATGTCAAAAATTATTAAGGCACTCTTGCCTTCACCAAAATCTCAAAATGTCAAAAATCTCAAGGTACTCTTGCCTTCACCAAATCTCAAATACTTCACAATGCACTCCCATGGCCATCCACACCTCCAAATATAGTGAGGTTACCCCCGAAGAGGTTTACTCCTCTCCCACCCCAAAACAAGATGAGCTCTTCTCAATGGAGAGCATCATTCAACACCCAAAATGAAAACCCACACAACACATACACCAAAACTCAAAATACCCAAAGCATTCTTCACATATGGTATAATGAAAGTAAAAACATAAGGCATGTAGCCTTGGGTGCTTGCCTTATAAGCCCAAATTTGGCAATAGGTTGGTGAAGAGCTCCCAAGTCTCCTTCCAAAATCCATGCATCCAAAGTCCTCAACCTCTAGCTATCTTATCGAAATCCATATTCAAAAATCCAAGAAAAAATGAAGAACCCTCTCTATCCCTCAAAGATGGAGTTTAATAAGCTACACTAAAGAGCCTTGAAGAATCAGAAGGTGACACATGTCACCTTCTCCTTCCTCCTCACAATCCCCTAAGGGTTGTGGAGGTGACACATGTCACACTCCCATCCCACAAAGCCTCACACTCATCCACAAATTCTCTCACACATGTGTGAGACCAAAGTGGAGAGGAGAATCCCACATAGAAGACTCCATAAGGATGATGATAGGACACATGTCATTCTCCTATGCAATAAGGCAAACCCATTCCCTCAAAGATGCTCTCACACATGTGTGAGAGCATAGGAATGAGGTCTCTCACACTTGGAGGTCTTGGAGACTCCCCAAGTCTTCAAGATAAGGGAGACCATATCCTAAGGAAGTGGAGTTGGTCATGGTAGACTCTTGACTTGTCCACCACCTCACCCAACTTCAAAATTCGTCACTTAACTTCAAGATAAAGTTAAGGTGACCCAAAGAAGGTTAAACTAAGGTTTCACATGTTAAAATCAGTCCTAGACCCTAGAGGTATGACCTAGGGTCATTATTTGACCAAAATAAACACCAAGGGGTCCATAAATTCACATAAAAAGGTCCAATAAATAAAAAGCACCAAAATAGTGCAACTCAAATATTACAATTCACAACACATCAATAAATCAATTAAAAAGGGGTAAACCCTAATCAAAATACACATCAGTTAGGGACATTACAAATCATCATGCTCCAACACAAATTGCCTTGGTCCCTCTTGGGACTAGGTTGGCTAAACATGGATATCACTTAGGGTTACTAGAATGACCTCTAAATTTTCCATGGGCATGGAAAATTTACCTGCACACTTCCATAAACGGATCAATAACACATGTTCATCATAGCTAAAGAAAAAGGAAAGCACACACACATCCAATCACATAATTATAGATATATTCAATTATAACACATGCTTTCATTTGCATATTTCTCAAATCATTTGTATTTCACATAATCAAGTCAGGATCATTTACTACATCATATCTCATCAATGTACTCATCAAATTAACATTTCAATTACATGAAATTAATATTGCATTAACATCATAGCATCAAATGGAAATCTAACATGCCATCTATAACATCATCATATTATAATCCATAATCAAATCAAGGTATAAAGTAAGTCCGTGAATGTCTGAATCTATAGGGTCAACAACCCCTAAAATGTCTGCATGACAAAGATACTCTGAACAATAAGTCTCATAAATAAAATAAGAAGTACAACACATGGTAGCATCGCATTACAACACTAAAGGTTCCAATTTAAACACAACAGGTGATAATCCAAACAATCCCAGCTAGGGTGTGCATCACATACACCTACCCAATCCAACACAACCACCTTTTACAGCAGGTCCACAACAACCCTACATAGACTCAAAGATAGGGTCACACTCCCATAAATTGAACCCTTATCTTGGAGAAGCAAAATAACATGGTCCAAAAGTGCAACTAATCCATTCGCACAATGGTGGGCATCACATCCTCCTCCCCTAGAGCTAAACTTCCTCCTAGAAGTTAACATGGAAGTACCATAGAGCAACCCACCTACAAGCCATACTAACATGGCATTAAACTCGGATTGATCTTGAACAAAAAAAATAGAATGATAAGAACTTAATAAGAAATCACATTGCAATAATCTCAAAGATACCCTCCTCTGACTAGGAGGGTTCAAGTATCTAACAACAACACATAATCCAAACACCTTAAGAGCACTAAAAGATGCAAGGACCTTAGATGCCCTAAGATAGACCACCAAGTAGGTTAGTACTATGAGAGGCCTTTCCAAACACTAACTCAACTAAATCATTCTCTGAGCCTCTCTTAGCCATCCAGAAATCTAACTAACATAGAGCAACCAAAAGGAAGCTTGGCCAAACAACCAGCCACAAAACCACCAATCAAGCCCCAAACACTCATCACACTCAACTTACTACCGATGTTAAGCTAAAACACATAAGACTCCAATCAAAAAGCATGAGACTCTCAAGTCTCAGTTGCCCCTTCAATCAATAAGTCCCCACTAGATTGCCTAGATAGGACTTACATAACATGTGGGAACCAAACACGTCCAAGTGTCCCTAACTTCAAGGAATGAAACTAACACCAATGCCACTAAAAAAAAACTCATGGGTCAACTTCAAAAGAAAAGAGCAACCATAAAGCCTCCTTAAATAGGGGCAAAAATCTTGAAGATAGTGGGTCCACACAATGACAAGAGGATATTAAGGTCTTCCCAACCTATCTACTCCTTCAAACCTCACTAGCACCCATCTCTTGATTCTTAAAGATTCAGCCTCCCAAAATGGGAAAGCACCAACACATTACTCAACACAACACAAGGTCGACAAGGAGATTCTGAACCACCACTAGCAATCCACTAAACAACCTCAGGCTTATGACATCAACCAAGGCCAACTATTCCCACCTTCCTCTCACCAAGTACCCCTTATGGGTAATGTAGGTTACATAGTTCACAACACTACACAGGTACCAGCACTACTGACAATAACAAAGATCCTCAAAATAAAAGCTTGGTAAAGATAAGTCTTGAATAAGTTTAATGAATAAAATTTAGAAGAATTAAGATCCAAAAATAATTTAAATTTAAAAGATAAGTCAAATTCAAAAGTGGCACCAAATTCAACATTCAAAATTTAAATCAAAATACAATAAAACAAATCCTTAAGGACTACAAGAAAGTAAGTCAGCTAAGTAGCCCAAATAAATAGATTTAAAACTGCTAGTTTTAAAAACAATAAAAATTCATCAATAAGTAGATACTATCTTCAACAATTTAACTGAAATTGCACATTACAACATTATACATATATAACACAGTTACAAAGGAGAGGAGAGGGATAGTGGTCACATTCTTAACTAAGGTCATGAAACATCGCACTACACATACACCCACAACTTCTAGGAAACTTAGGACATGCTTGTAAAAGATTGCCAAAAGTCATGTATCCTAAGAGTCACCTTCGAAGTGGGGCTTACGCACTTCCTAGAAGGAACATGAAATGACATCTGCATGGATACTACCAAAACCATCCAAACAACACTACTTCCATAATTCTAAAATTACCTAAGGTAATTCACAATTTTCTCGCAAGTTCAAAATTGAGGCCTTAAAATTGCCCCAAAACAACCTATCGGATGCATCTATGTCAATCATATGTGTCGATCTCAACACTTAACCATTAACAACCAAAGAGTATCACAACCATCCTAGTAACATTCCCCAAATGAACTCAACTTCCCCACACATCCTTACAACCCCTAATGCCTCTAAGATAACCTTACAAGTGATAAACTACATGCATTACCCTATAGCAAGGTTTGTGGAGCCTTTGTCAATACAACATCTAGAATCATCACATTTGATTAAAAAAAATTTATATCTTTCTAACCATCAGGATCCTCTACAAGGACTCATGCAATTAGCTGCACAAGGGACTCACCTCAAGAATTACCAAATCCAACACTAAAAGTTTCAAGATGGAAGGGTTGACATTCCAATGTATCTCATCGTAACACTATCTGATTACCTTAAGCATCTCATGTGTTCTTCCATAATAAAAGGCAACAAGGCACTACTAGAGTGTTCCCACAATAATCTAAAATTGCAAAATAACTAAATATTAAGTTTCCTTACTACGACCATCACAAGGCTTCACTATAGCCTTCCAAGCACAAGACCTACATTACTCTCAAGGGCACTCACCACCCTGTCAAGACATAGATGTAAGAAACTTCAATGAAACAAGTTGATAGGGGAAGGATCAAGTTGCACTTAGGTTACTATTTGATAAGCAATTACGAACTTATAGTCGCAACTAGAACTTACTCCTCGACAATCATAAAATGTTTCAACCTCATGCATGTACACCATCTTTAAACCACCAACTGACGAGGTACTATAATTTAAATGAACAAAGCACATTACCAATTAATATGATGGTAGCACATAGCCTAAATATCCACTAGACTCCAACATGTTACTAAGAGATTTACTCGACGTGGCACAACAATTGTCACAAGATTCCTAGCCATGAAGTGGTCCTCGAAGCCACTACTCATTCTTTCACTAAACCCAAGACGCAAAACCCAAGAGAATAGCCATAAAAGACCTTACATGCCAAACTCTTTTAACATCCACTTTTCCATCCTCAAGATGATGGTATCAAGTGACTCATACAAGAGAATACACCATTTCATTCACTCTTCGAGTGACAACTACTCATCAAGATAACTTAACCCTGCATCAAGGCGAAGGAAAACAAAAGGTCTACAACTTCTTCACATCCCAACTTGAGGGGCCATCAAAACAACGCACATCTTAGCCCATGGTACAAAGGTTAATCAAATGACACAAGGTGAAGAACAGAAGGATAAGGTAAATAAATATTTGTCCAAGATGACATACCACTTTAATACATTTCTTTTCTCCAACATGGTAGGATAAACATACTCAACATTCTCAGAAAAGGGGCAGGTCTCAAATGATGCGATGACACTCATGATTTGCAACATGCCACCCAACATTCATCAGGCAACCTACAAGGTAGCCAAAATAATAAAACTCTATCATAATAACACTTGTCAAAGGGTGCACTTACCATAGGTTGTCATGACCCCTAAAGAAGGATTGAATTGCACCAACAACTAGGACAAGGAGAAAGGATTAGCTGGAATGAAACACTAAGAAAAACCTAACCAATACCATTCTCTTAGGATAGTACTAGGTCAAGAAGTTGACCAACTTTCAAATTTAGGACTTGCATGGTCCTTTAATTACTCTATTCATCAAAAATACACTCCCCAAATACCTATGACACCAAGTCATACATGGGAGTTAGCAGAAGAAAAAATTGAGGGAAAACAAGCTATTCCCATGCGAGGTGTATTACGAACTTGTTGCTACACAAGCAAGAGTTAGACATGCAACACAAGTATGCACAATCTATTATCAGCCCAACTTGGCAATTATACACACCCAGAAATTCCAGTGTTTGAAACATGGGCTCTGATACCAAATGTCATGCCCACATTTGCCATGTGGTCACAACACACAACACGTGTCATGCTCACATTTTCCATGTGGTCACAACACACAACACGTGTCATTTCCACATTTTTCATGAGGTCATGACATGAAATATCAAAAACTTTTCCACTCAACTCTAAAAACCCCCTTGCATGCATCAAGCATGCTTGGTGACACATGCACGTAACATAGGTTGCATCAACAACCTATGAGAGGCACATCACCTGAAGGCAAGGAAGTCAATCTCAATCGAGATAATGCAAACTCAACTCGCAATCCTACGTGATGATAGCCACTAAGGGGGTATGCGTCACGAGGAGCGACGCTAAGAGGGTTGGTTTCTGTCTCAAGATCCAACCCTAGGATTTACTAGACGAAGTGGAATGATTTTGACATGAATTGAAATCTAACCCTACGTCAATTATCAACTCAAAAGAATCATTAAATTAAAACCCTAATTCAATTTACAAATTTAAACAAGTAATCACATTCATTGCGAAAAAGGGGTAAATAATGAACTTAAATAAAGTAATCACATTCATTGTAAAATTATTCCTCTGAGGCATATGTAAATTTCGGCAACATAATGGGATATAGGGGATAAAATCTCTAGGCATTTCAACAGCATAACGCCGCCTCATTAAATATGGGGAAATTAAATTAAAATAAAAACCATCACTAAGGCCTTTCAAAAACAAACACTCAAATTAATCACTCTATTAAATTTATTTACCCCAATGTTTCCAACTCTACCAAGGTAATAAATATTTGCATTATTTAAATAAAACAATTAATTAAAAACTACCGTTAATTCATGCACTAGAAATTAGGTTTGAGGGATTAAATAAAATAATTTGCAAATAAGCAATAATATTCCCAACTCCAAAATCCCACTAAAATTAGTAATCCCTACCACTCACAAAGTGCTTCAATTAATAAACTAGGTTAGGAAAAAATTTAAATCCACAAAACCCTAATTATTTAAAAAGGAAATAAAATAAAAGAAAGGTTTATATGCTCCCAAAGAGATTTTTGCTCAAACATTAATTAATTTTTTTTAAGCAATAAAAAGGTTTAAAAAGCCCACAAAGAATTCTTGCTCATCTCATTTACTTTTTTCCACATTTCAAGGAAGAAAAAAAGAGGGAGAAGGAAAAATGAAGGTACGTGCATCTTTTTGCTTTATTTTATTTTTTACTCTATTTTGAATTTGTCCCCCACATATTATTTTATTCATTTCTCTAACCCCTTTGTTTTCTTTTCCTTGTTGTAAACCCTATTTCTTTTCTTTTGTTTCCAACTCTCTTTCATTGTGCAAGTTTTCAAGTTTTCATGGACGCTTTATCTCTATTTTTTTTTCAACAAGTTTTCAAGATTCTCATGCAGGCTCTCAGGCTTTGTTTTGTATTTGCAAAAGTCTATATGTTTATATGTAGGGATTTATACACAAGGTTGATCCCTTTTTAAGAAAAAAAAACATAGTGTAGATATACCCACACAGTATATATATATATATATAATCTTACTGTGAATATTGTAGGGTATAAATATATATTTATTTTTTTCTTACAGTAAAAAAAATATGTCAATGCATTATATATATATAATTTCTTGTAGGATTGAAACGTTAAAAAAAATGGCGAAGGGTTTTTATCTACTGCAGGGTTGTTGAAGACAACAAACAAAACAAAGCACATAGAATATTGTTGGGTGCGCCACACCAAGGGGAAACCCACACGGAAGGGAGGTCGGCCCCCCCGCCCCCCTCCCTCCAACCTACCACAGTTGTGGCGGCTTTGTTGTTGCCTTCATTTTTTTTGGTTTGATTTCAATGCATTAAAAAAAATAGAACCCTAACGTGGTTCAAATCCCTAATTTCGATTGGTACAATTTTTTTTTAATATAATTTCCTTTCTATTATTTAAAATGCAATACATATATATACTAGAATACTTTTCCTCTATATTTTTTGAAATAAAATTGTAACTAAGTCATTTAAACAACAAGCTACAATATATATATATATATATATATATATATATATATATATATATATATATATTCTCTGTTATGTAATTTCTATTGACAGTAAATAGAATATTTTTCCAGCAAGCTATATTTCCTCCCTTTTTTTTTAAACCAAATATATATAATCTCCCTTTCAAGTAAAGTATTAAAATCATCAAGGTAATCTCTACTTGCCATATAAACAAGGGCATAGTCTATTTTTATTTTCTTTTCAAATGACCTATGCATAACACAATAGAAAGATCTAGAGAGAGAGAGAGAGGTATTTCCTTTCACATTTATTTATATATTCTTTTGTATAATAAGGTAAACTTCAAATCACCCAAAGCATGGAAAATGGCAAATAATATTACATGAGGAAAATGATGACATAGGTTCCAAAAGAGAGAGATTAACTCTCATACAATAATAACTTTTACAAACCCAAATGGGCCATGGCAACCATAATGCCATAAAATTACAAAACATATAGAAAACCATATTTCTCCAAGTTCTCGAAAATGCGTGAGCCACCAAACCTACAAAAATCACCAAGAAGTTCTCCATATGCCCATGGGATCTTGCCTCCCATCCATAGACTTGAAACAAATCACCCCCGAGCTTGGAGGCCACCCACATAACCAGATTCATATCACGAGAAGGATTTAATGCCAAATCACTCACACAAAACATAGATACATGCTCCCAAGGATTCAACATAACTAATCCATTTACTTGAATTTTTGGGGGTAGGAGAGTGGACTACTCTCAACTCAAGGGGGAGAACCCAAATGACCAAAACACATATTACTCAAAATCACAAGGCCTCTTGCCTTAATATCAAAAAATGTTAAAAATTTCCAAGGCACTCTTGCCTTCACCAAAATCTCAAAATATAAAAAATCTCAAGGCACTCTTGCCTTCCCCAAAGTCTCAAATACTTCACAATGCACTCCCATAAGCATCCACACCTCCAAAAATAGTGAGGTTACCTTTGAAGAGGTTCACTTCTCTCCCACCCCAAAACTAGATGAGCTCTTCTCAATGGAGAGTATCATTCAACACCCAAAATGAAAACCCACACAACACATACACCAAAACTCAAAATACCCAAAGCATTCTTCACATATGGTACAATGTAAGTAAAAACATAAGGAAGGCATGTAGCCTTGGGTTCTTGCATTATAAGCCCAAATTTGGCAAGAGGTTGGTGAAGAGATCCCAAATCTCCTTCCAAACTCCTTGTATCCAAATTCCTCCAACTCTGGTTATCTTCCCCAAATTCATATTCAAAAATCCAAGCAAAACTGAAGAACCCTCTCCATCCCTCAAATATGGAGTTTAATAGGCTACACTAAAGAGCCTTGAGGAATGAGAAGGTGACATGTCACCTTCTCCTTCCTCCTCACAATCCCCTAAGGGATGTGAAGGTGACACATGTCACACTCCCATCCCACAAAGCCTCACACTCATCCACAAATTCTCTCACACATGTGTGAGAGCAAAGTGGAGAGGGGAATCCCACATGGAAGACTCCATAAGGATGATGATAGGACACATGTCATTCTCCTATCCAACAAGGCAAACCCATCCCCTCAAAGATGCTCTCACACATGTGTGAGAGCATAGAAATGACTAGGTCTCTCACAATTAGAGGTCTTAGAGACTCCCCATGTCTTCAAGATAAGGGAGACCATATCCTAGGGAAGTGGAGTTGGTCATGGTGGACTCTTGACTTGTCCACCACCTCACCCAACTTCAAAATTCGTCACTTAACTTCAAGGTAAAGTTAATGTGACCAAAAGAAAGTTAAACTAAGGTTTAATATGTTCAAATCAGTCCTAGACCCTAGGGGTGTGACCTAGGGTCACTATTTGACCAAAATAAACACCAAGGGGTCCATAAATTCACATAAAAAGGCCCAATAATAAAAAGCACCAAAATATTGCAACTCAAATATTACAATTCACAACACATCAATAAATCAATTAAAAAGGGGTAAACCCTAATCAAAATACACATCAATTAAGGACATTACAAATCATCATGCTCCAACACAAATGGCCTTGGTCCCTCTTGGGACTAGGTTGGCTAAACATGGATATCACTTAGGGTTACTAGAATGACATCTGAATTTTCATGGGCATGGAAAATTTACATGCACACTTCCACAAACAGATCAATAGCACATGTTCATCATAGCCAAAGCAAAAAGAGAACATACACATCTAGTCACATAATTACAGATATTTTTCAATTATAACACATGCTATCATTTACATATTTCTCAAATCATTCGCATTTCACATAAAGTCAAGATCATATACTATATCATATCTCATCAATATACTCATCAATTAACATTTCAATTGCATCAAAATAGTATCACATTAACATCATAGCATCAAATGGAAATCTAACATGTGAGATATAACATCATCATATCATAATCCATAATCAAATCAAGGTATAAGGTAAGTCCATGAATGTCTGAATCTATGGGGTCAACAACCCCTAAAATGTCTGCATGACAAAGATACTTTGAACAATAAGTCTCATAAATAAAACAAGAAGTACAACACATGGTAGCCTCGCATTACAACACTAACAGTTTTAATTTAAACACAAGTGATAATCCAAACAATCCTAGCTAGGGTGTGCATCACATACACCTACCCAAAGTAACACAAGCACCTTATAGAAAAGGTCCACAACAACCCTACATAGCCTCGAAGATAGGCTTACACTCCCATAAATTGAACCCTTAGCTTGGCAAAGCAAAACAACATGGTCCAAAAATGCAACTAATCCAGTCGCACAAGGGTGGGCCTCACAGTTTTATAGAAGAAGAAACATGAAGAAGGATAATCCAGTGGAGAAGAATGAACCAGTACAAAAGATTGATCCAACAGACACAAAGAAGGAAATGATTAAGATTTGGAATAAGAAGGATGAGACAGAGGTCAAGGATGAATCTATACCAGCATCTGGTGTAGATAGTTCCTCCAGAAACTAAGATAAGAGCTTTGGCTCAGGGGGAGCTTCAATGAAAATCTTTTCCCCTGCCAAAGAAAGTGGTGTCGATACCTCAACATGAAGATATGAGATGAAGATTGATATTTTTGATTCTTTGGTGAAAATTGTGGAAGAAAATATGATAATGCAATAATTTGCAAAGCATTTGAAGCTAATTGTGGATATAGAGAAAGCTTTGATAGCTTTATTGTTTGAAGCATTTAATATGAATTAGGTCAGATCCAAAAAGTTATAAAAGGGATTTCACTTAGCAAATTATTCACAAAAGCATTTGAAGAAGAGCAAAGTAGGAAAAGAGTGATCAAGGCGATTCAAAGTTCAATAGACTCAAACCCTAGTTTGGCGAAGTGAAAGTAAAGGTATTTTTTAGTCTCTAGTTTGCCCCAATTTCATAGAGAACTTTGTATTTAGAGTGTTTTGCATTTACTAATGGCTACACCAAGGGTTATAGAAGTTAGTGAAAAGCCACAACCTAAGTTCAATAAATACCCTGCTAAAATGATCAAGGATGAACAATTAGGTGCATTTTCATCTATTCCTTATGGGGTTTTACTAACTAAGGACATTCGGATTTACATCCATGGCAAGATTAAAGAATTTAATAACCTAGTTAACAAGAATCTTGATGTGTGACAATAGTTTCTGAACTTTTTTATGATAAATGGGTCAGGATAGCCTTGAGCAGAATTTAAGATGAATTTGTTTGGGTTGATATGCTAGGAATGATAACCAAGGAAGTAATCAGGGAAGTTATAGGTCTTTGCTCCACCGAACCTATTCTTGTGTTGAAATCCATCAAAAATAAAGTTGTAATGGAGTTGATAGGTGCAACTTTTGATAAAAAGAGCTCTTACAGTTAATCCCATCTAGAATCTAGCTATGAGATATGATATGATGATGATAGGATATAAAATCTATTTCACTAACAAGGAAAACCCAGTTTCTTCCACCATAATCAATGTGGCATATGAAATGGTTGAGAAAGGAGTAGACTATGATCTTTGTGGGGTTTTCAAACAACAACTATTAGAGAATATGAATCAAACTAAGGAGAAGAAATATCCATTCAAATTTGGAACTCTTGCTATTTACCTACTCTTTTATTTCCTACAAGTGCTTCCTAGAACACAAAATGTAAGATGGATACAAGGGAGAACTATGGCACATTAGATTGTAGACTTCATGATAAATCTTGGTGATGCTAAGATACAAGATGATGCCCTTATTACATTCTTTGTAGTGTTTTAGAAGATGTAGAAAAGAGAGAGGATATACAGGAAGATAGTGGAGAAATATTAAAATGACATCACTTTTCTGGTCTCTACAGATGAATGCATGATGAAAGCTATTAAACCTAGATCAGTGTGGATCCCTGCACTAGGATATGAGGTAAGTGAACAAGAAATCATTGGTCTAGCTGATGTTTTGCTAAAAATCCCCAAAGATGCATCCAAGTCAAGATATGGCACATTTGAAGAAAAATCCATGGAAGTGCACTTAGAGCAGGAAAAGCCTACTATAAGGAAGAAGGTAGAAAGAATGATTGATGATTATGCAGAAAGAATGGGATTCCCTAAGGAGCAAGTGCAACAGGCTAGAGAAAAAGCCAAGGAAGAATCTAGTGGTACAGAGAGCTCAAGGAGCCCAAGAAGATCTAGTAGAACAACTACCGCCCCTCTAGCCACCCAAAAGTCCTTCGGGACTATGCCTACTATTGGAGAGAAGAGGAAATCTACTTCAGGTCCTTGGGTAAAGGAGAAATCTCCTTTGTTTGTGCAAATTTCTAAGGCTGAGAAGAAGAAACCAGCCTTAGAAACACCACCTACAGCTCTTGCCAAGAAAAGAACAAAGACAAAGGTAGTAAGAAAGAAGGATGTAAGTGAAACTATATAGGAAGAGGAAGAAGAGGAGGAAGAAGAGGAGGAAGAAGGACCAAAATTGGTCTAGAAAAGATAAATGTTTCTTCACAAGAAGCAAGTGCCAAAAGAAGAAAAACTCAGATTGTTGAGACTGATAGTGAAGAAGAGCTAGAGAAGGAAAAAGAAAAAATTGACATTCATATGAAAGAACAAAAGAAAGAGGCACCAAAGAAGAAGAAAGTAGAAGCAAGAAAGGAGAAGTCTCTGGATGAAAGCATAGAGGAAAAACAAACTAATACAATAAGACCTCGCTCACCATTGAAATTAGAATTTTTATTCAATAGCATTGTGCAGCTTGAGGCATTAAGAAAGACTAATGCCTTCTACAATGAGGCAAATGAGGTGGACAAGACCACCATTGCTAAAGCTATAGTTAAATATATTATTGTGGTAGAATTTGAAATGAAAAACATAGAAGATCAGATCCCTACAGAGTTATGGGATATTTTAATGAAAAGGGGACACGAAGCAATCCAAGAAGAAGGAAAGATAAAAGAATTTGCTTTGGAAAAGGTTGATACTTCCTTGTTTGCAGAAAACAAAGCTACATTGGCTCAACTTACTCTATTGAATTCAGGGTCAAACAAAGGGTAACCACCCTAATGAGTAAAGACAAAAATGATTTTGAGAAATTACAAAAAGAGATTGTTGAGAAAATTTTTGACATCACTCAGAAATATGGAATGTTCTCAAAAGACTTTGTTCCAAAAGTTGTCACTGGAGAAGAGAACATTGATGCTCAACATGAGCATGGAATATATACTGTATATACTTAGGATAAAATTCCTCCATTGTTAGAAGAGATTTCTCAAAAATATAAAGAAGCAGAGGAGATTGTTGAAGAAGAAATTGTCACCAGTGAGGAAAAAGAAAAGGAAAATACATCCCCTCCTCCAAAAAATACTAAGAACTCTACAGAGGCAGAGAATACAAATAAGGAAGATGATTGTGCAAAGGATGAAGCAGAGAAGAATAAGGAACAAGAAAACAATGAAGAAAATGATAAGGATAAAGATGCATTTAGAGATGCAAAGAACAAGGAAGAAAATCAAGAGAACCCTGGTGAAGATGTGGAGAAAGACTTAAAAGAAAAGGATGTTGAGTAATCAAAGCCCTCCGGTGAATCCTATGGCCCCTCCAGAGATTCATTGAAGGATATTTTAAGTACATAGCTTAATTCTATCTTGTTGTATCTTCACAAGTACTCCAATTACCTATGCAACAGGGAAGCATAGGTCTAGATAAGATTTCCCCTCTGTAGAAGCTGTAATTGGGAGACTTATTCCATGCATCCACCAGAAAAAAAGTCATAGATACTCATCAAAAAAGTGGAGACCTAATTGATGAAGCAGTGAAGGCATTACAAGATGCCATACCTAGTGCAAATATCGACACATCACTCTCAGGTATAGAAAATTTGAAATCATTAATTGATTCTTTTAACGATTACACCTCCGGTCTTAAGGAATGGATTGAAGATGAGGTACAAAAGAAGAGGAATAATAAAAGAATGATTGAGCTATCTGAAAACTGTGCTTTGGCACATAAGAAGTTTCAAGAAATTTTGAAAGATGTACAATATTGCATAGGTGAGGCAAAGGCTCTATATCAGTTTGGTATGAAGTGGCCCAATGCCACACAAAACATTACTAAAGAGATGGACTCCATTGAGTCCCAAATCAATAATGCCTCTAGTGCTTATGATCCGGTACTTGATCTTGATGGTACCACAAGGGAAACCATAGAAGAATTGCACAAGAAATTCTTTCAATTACAAGCTTAGAAAGAACATATTATTTTGCAATTTGGTGAAATAAGGGATTTAGTGAATCCCAAGCTTCTTCTTGTCTCAGAAGCTCTATTGAGTTGTAATAAAGCATCATAGGTGAATTCAATACCGAGCACTTTGGAAGAAGTTGAAGAGCTATTATTAGAATATGAGACACAGTTTAGAATACTAAAGGAAACCAAAGAGGCTTGGGATGAAGGTAAGTAGGAATGATAGACTCAGGTACAAAAGCTTTAAGCTCAATCCTCATCCAGTTGAAAACTATTTTTACACTTCATGCATTTTCAATTTTTCAATTTCAAATTCCTTGTAAATATGTAGAGTATATGAAGAGGTTTCCAACACAATTTTTTTTTTTTTTTGCTCTGATCTAAGAGGGAGTCATTTCAGTTTGTACATATGCTTCTCAAGGGGAGTTAGTTCAATCTTTTAGCCTGTATATACCTAGATACATTTGATAGGGGGAGATCTGGTATGATTAAAGACTACTATATACACCCTTTACCCTTGATGTCAAAGGGGAAGAATATTTTGGAGTAATGTTTTGGCATGTTACCATCAATGACAAAGGGGGACATTGTTGGAAGAATGAGGAGATGTCATTGATGCTGCTATTGGCAACATGAGCATATAGTCATACATTGTAGTGTTGTCATTGATGTCAACATTGTTTAACATTGCATTTTGGTAAGGTGCAGATCATTTTGGATAATTGATAATTTTGCAAGAGGGTTTAATCCTCTGTAGAAGACTAATTTACAAGAAGGTTTGATTCAGTAAAGAACCCTATGATAAAATTTGGCTAAGTGTTAGTTCTAGCATTTCTGAGGTACAGAGCTTGGGTAATTTGGTCCTCATTGATCTGATGGTGAAGATCTGTCTCTGCGGTTCTAATATGTGTTTGTTGGTTGTTAGGAGTATCTAATTCCAAAATTTTATCTATTTGTGATCTCCAGTGTGAAAGTTGTGAATGACAGAAGTTTAGCCTACCAGTTATAGTTGTTTCCATTACAGAGCATGTGAGAAAATGAGTCCACATTCTTCCACGAATAAGTTTCTTGATTTGTGGTTCAAAGGAGATGTTCATAAATGTCAAAATATGGCATATTATATTTTTCATGATTTGTGGAGGTCCACATGTCAGGATGCAAATGAACAATTGGCAATTTTTTGAATTAGGTCTTCATCGATGCCGACCCAATTAGTTGAGTGATTTGTGGAAGATGAATATGTTTTGATCCATTGTGTGGGAGCTATTTTAGGTCCATGCCGACCTATTTAAAATTGTTTCAAAGTTTGTATCTTGGCACGAAGTGTGTGTGTGAAGGTTTGGACCCGAGAAGTCCTATATGACATATTTTACACATTATATCCAATTAGACTGACCTAACTGATATTGTGAGTGAAGCGAATACTTAAAGAAGATTATTTTTGGCGTTTAAGTTGGAAGCATGGCATTTGTGATCTAAGTGATGTGACAAGTGCTTGTGAATGCAAATTGAGCAAATGCAGAGCATAGCATTGTGATATTTCAGATCAATATGAAGAATTTTGATAATGTAATGTTGATGTTTAAAATTGAGCAGATTCCAACACTAGCATGGGAAGTTTCAAGAATGTGGGACTTGCTACTTGAAACAACCTCCAAATTTTAAAGATGGCTCTTCCTATTTTAAAGGGGAGATTGAGTAAAAGGGAAGAGAAAACAAGATTATAGATACAATAAGTAAAATCCTAAATCTATGGCGATGCGCCTGAGTGAAATGGATTCCTTCAATTAGCATAGTGAACTAATCCTTAAGATACAGCTATATTAAAGAGCAGATATTGCATGATTAATATAAACAGACGTAAATGAATGTGGTCAAAGGCTATAGTCAGACAAATTTGCAAAGACATAGATAATATCAGCAAAGGCACATAATAGAGTTCTTTTCATTAATATTCTAGTATCATAAGAGGCACAATAACATGCACAGATATAATAACCTTCTTATTAGAAATAACAAAATTAAGGTAAATTATACAATCTGGTTACAGCAAAGTTTCTGAATTCTCTATTAGATTCTTGATGAAAACTTATCAAAAATTGGATCCCCCAATCAATTACAATTGCAACATATTTATAAACACAGACTTGACCAAAATCACCTGCAACAACCCAAATCTTAACGGCAAAATCAAACTAGAGCTAACTGAGAGTCTTCGGCCATTGAGATTTCCTAAATCTGCAACTGTAATATCTCGTGCATTCATTGGCTATGGCATAAATATATGTGGCACTCTAACTGTATCACCGTTAAGACACATAGTGACACCCGCAGGCTTATGAAACTTCAAAAATGTGACACGTGGAAACCTCTGCATACTCCTTACCTTCCAAAGAAACACACAAGAAAATGCCACTTTTCGCCCTCCGCAAAGCACTTAAAACTGTATCTTTATGTCCATGCAGCTTACCGCTATGACATCTATCACCACCTGAACACTTAGAGACTGAAATAATAATACATGTGACCCACTGCATATGTCACTTAATATCTGCACAGAGGAGTAAACTGAGATAGATGGCGTTGTCAGCATGAAACAAAACTGAACATGTGGTGCCTTCGGTCAAAACATGTAGCTTATGAAAAGACCCTGAAGGATCTCTCGAAGACTGACACTTGTCGCACTCTGGTGCAGCTGGAAAACAAAATGCCTTTGTCCCAAGAGCATTGAAATTAAAAGAGACCCTTCCTCTATTGTCGCCATGTGGCACTCTCTGTAACAAGTATGAAACAGTGTCTTTAAAATTTTGGCCCACCATACATTTACCGATACTAACAAGCTGCAAATAAAAGAAGACACACACGACGACCTCTGATGGAAACCCAAAAGACACATGACAACTTCTGCAAGAATGTAGCAACAAAAAGAAACCTTTTAGAAACTGTCTCAGGTGTAGACATGTGGTGTAGCCCGCAGCCACTATGAAACTTAAACAAAGAAACCACCACCACTACGTGGCATGCTCTGCATAAAGATTAATACAGTTCCCCTTTTGTTGTAGCTTAGACACTTGGCACAATCCACGCACAGAAACATACACAGTCACAAATATTAACCGCTATAACATTATCACAACACTACTGAAACAAAATGTAGAGTTTTACCCTACAGTTCTTGGCAACTACCAGGACCTCTGAGCCTGCTTAGAAAGAATCCCAAAAAGAAACAAAAATGATACCACCATAGATATGAAAACTTCAATCACAGATTCTACAATGCGGTCTGATATACAGGCCATTCTAAATCTAATAGCCCTTGCCTACTCTGCAAATCCTAAAAAGAAAAATCAAGATTGATTATATCTTTATGTGAAAATGATTGCAAAATCTGTACCATAGCTTTCAATTGAAACTCTAGCTCAGCCATAGGTACCAATACAGCTTCGACCTCTGCCACAGTAGATGAATCATTCAAACCCTAGAAAATTGTCTGATCATTTTGTTTCGTCAAAAGAAGAGCCTTTATTTCATCTATCATTAGTATTGTGTTATTATCCAGGAAAGGTGAAGGGAGACCTAGTTGCACTAGATCCTCAATATGCTTCTTCATGTTCCTAACCCCTTCCTTCAAAATATCAAGGAGCTCTTTACAATTCATAGTTGCAGTATTGTAGCTCAGAACTTCATTTACCTTCTTGGCAGCAATCATCCTGTCATTTATACCTGCTATAGATAATGTTTCATTTGTTGTATCATATAGTTTTTGCAATAGAAGCTGAGAATAAAAAACCCTTAATGAAATAATGGACAATGTGGCCTATACAAAAGACTCCACTTTCTCACAAAGCTATTGGGCATTCAATAAGAAAGTGAGAGATGGCTTGAGCCGAATGATCACTTTAGAGATTCTTTTCCATACTAAAACATATAACTCCTTGACCAAGTTTAAAACTCCTACATTTTGTGGTTTGTTTGCTAACTCAATTGTCAGTTGTTTTGTTTTTTGTTGCTCTACCATGAATTGAGTTTAGGTTGCACTATTTGCATTCTTCTCTTTCAATAACATTTGTTGCAATTGTGTTGCTTCTGACAACTTATCCTGATATCTTTTCTCTACAGTGGCCTTTTCCTACCTCAAAACAGTAACAACAACTTTTTCTTGTGCTAGCTCAGTCCTCAAAGATGCAACTTGAGCCTGTATAGTCTGATGTATCTATAATGAAACAGTAGTCTATAACTATTTATTCAAGCTATCAATTTCATTTATTTTAGATTGTATCTCCCAGGTGAGGTTACTGCTATTAACCTTTTCTTGGGCCAAATCAGTCTCCATTTTTTGTAGCCTTTTGGACACTTTCAGATAGTCAGTAGCAACTACAGTAGTAGTCTCATTCATTAACTCTACCTAGTCCTATGGCCTAAACAAAGACATATACATGGCCAATGCATTAATTGCAAAATCCTATGGCTGCATTTGTTCATTTGGCTTAACCACATTCAGAGACAAATGTGTCACAGTCAAAGACTGTTGAATGGGATCAAAGAGTGACTTCATATGAGCCACAATAGGGCTTTTGTTTTCTTTTTTTCTTTTCTTTTCCATCCTGGCCTCTCTGGCCTTTCTTGTTGTATCTGATTGCACTTGGAAAGTGGGAGGAGATGTGATATAACCTACAGCAAAAGGACGACCCTGAGGCAGGCCATAAGGAATAGTAGATATTTGTTGACTAGGGGAAATTTGAGGCAGGGCCCGCTTGGGAACAGATGGAGAAAACAATGGTAAGGTTATAGCCTGTGAAGATATGGCCGATGCACTGACAGATGGAGTGAAATTTTGTGATAGCACAATAGAAGTGGCAGGAGATATGGAAACTTGGGTATTTGGAGATGCCACTCCTAAATAAGAAGAAACAGATATAGGTGAGAAGAGAGAAAAGGCACTTACCTAAGCTTCAGATAAAATGACTGGAGCTTGCTGTTGTTGGGGCATAGATGCTTCTTCTTATTCCTCCTCAAGAAAAACTAACCTTCTTATATTTTGAGGCTTATCAGATGCCTCCTCATGATCCTCTTCTTCTTCCACATCAATCAGAATTGGTTGTTGCATAGATGCCACTCTGGAACCCCCAAATGCTGAAGCTACATGGGTCCTGAGAGATGGTGATGATATAATTGCATTCTATTTCTCAAGGGTTCTAAGAGACTGAGGCTATGGAGATCTAGGGTCAACAGAAGATGCTTGTCATGTTTCCTGCATTCCACGAGCCTCCTCTGTTTCTTCTTCTGCCTCTTCATCACCCTTTTGAATTCTGCTTGTATCAGGACTTGAGACTGGAGATGGATGCCATTCATCCCAAATTGACTCTCATGTCTCATGTGTTTCAACATTTCCAAATGTGTGGGTAATTTCAGAGATTTCTTGGTGATATTTCCAATAGGCATCAATCTTCTCTACACTCCATTTTTTGCTTTTCAATGTTTTCTTCAGGCCCTGGGTCATCTTCAATTTAGGGTCATATTCTTTTTCTTTCACATAGAAAGTCTTCCAGGCTCTAGGACCTTCATAAGGCAAGTCACTTAATTCCACATAGAAGGCTAGGTCATCTTCTTTTGGGGACCTTCTGTCATCCCAGAATGGGCATCCCTCATCAACTACTTTGGCAGAAACTTTATTGGTGATGATCCAGGAGGCCAAGAAACTATCTGGGTCATATTTCCATTTGTCTTCTATGATTAAGAAACCAAAAGCAACCAATTTTCTCAGTAAGAGGCTCTCAGGTCCCCTGACCTCTATTGTTATCTTTCCTCTTGTCTAGGGGACATCATACATCTTTTTCTTTCTCTTCTTGTGACCAAAATCATTATCAATCACAGACTCTTGGTGAGCTACTTCTAGATATGTGACCCTAGGGGTTAGGACTTTGGGCAACAAAACAGGCTCCCCACTAAAACCATGGACTCTGATTATGGTAGTGTGAGCCCCAAAGAAGTAATCAGAAGGTATTGGGTAGTTGGTTAGAAAACCCCTGATTCTCTATGTCATCCTATGTTCTACAGGCTCAGGACTTAATTGGCTAAAAGCAGGAGCGACAAAGAATTCAGAAAAATCATAGGGATCTGATGTATTAGACAACACATGAGTCCACGCAGACACAAGAATAATTCTACTACCATCAGACTTAGGGTCATACATATTCAAAGACATAGATTACTTGAAGAGACCAGGATTTTGATACAACATTAAATGAAATAGATATGCAAAATACTTGAACACATGCTTTGTCTTGAAATTGGTAAGCTGGTCAATCATGGCTGTTGCAATTTGCTCTGAAAAGTCTAGCTAGTACTTCTAGGACTTGTCAATGGTTTTCAATTAGAAAATAATTGCCAGCTACTAGTCATAAACTATAGAGTCTTCATTCTAGCTGAAGATAAAGGCCAACATAGCAAGGGTATCTTGGAAGTCAGAGCCAAATTGAGCATAGCCAGTGGGTAATGCAGGTAACTGCGTATTATCTTCACCCAAACACATTTTAGCATTTAGAAACTTCACCTTATTATTGACATTTGCCTAGGTGCCCTGCAATTTAGCAACATTAGGAAAAGTGGTTGCTCTATCATACTGCAAAGCCAACATATCCCTAATTGCCTTAGGGCTAATTTGAATCATGAATGGGCCTTGCTGAATAGAATGTGATGGTGGGTGAAACAATTCTACACACAAATAAATCAACTCGAGGCATGGGTGCACATTAGGAACCAGAAACTGCGCATTGAGAAGTCCAGATTCTCATCTCGAAAGTTTTCCATTGACCCTTTGCCGCACGGGAGAGGCATCTCTGGTGAGCCCCCTCCTGAAGACTCTTAGTATTCTTTTGTAAGTGTGTGTCAAATATATCATCAGCAAAATCCTTCACTTGAGTTGGGTCTACACTTACCCCTATTTCAAGGACCCTTGTCCTTGGATACTTTTTCCTCGACTGTGCAGGAGCAGAAGCATAAGATTTGCTATTCATTAGCTTACCAGTGGGTTCAAAGATCCCGAGTCCCTCCTATGATGATTGCATCTCTAACATTTCTGTATCTTTGCGGGAACTTAGAAGCTTTGACACAAAAGATAAGAAAACTATGAAAGAATTGTACTTAGCTAAAAATGCCTGTGGGGAATGAAGCTTGGACACAACAGCAATTTAGGAATGCAAACTGATAATTGCAAATGCAACTCTTGAAGGGACTAATACTTAGCTTAGCGACTAATACTTAGCTTAGCAGGGCATTATGAAACAATAAATGACACATCTCATCATATTAATGGCATTAATAATGAGAGATAGATAGTGTATCTTTTTGAAATCTATATTGGACGGAGTGTCAAATATGTTATAAGATTGGCTATCTTTCTAAAAAGTGTGTACTTTCTTGGAATTTAAGGAACTGCCGAACAACCTCAATAAATGCAATTGCTAAAAGAGAAGGGACCCCTACGCTGCTGACATGTGTTCACGGAACACTTATTTAAAAGGGAAAGAAGCAAGAAAGCAAGACAAAAGTGGGAAAAGGAAATGAAAGCAACTAACCAACTATGACACATGATGAGTCTCAAGACTTAGGTAAAGTGTTTTAGGAAGATCCTGTTTACCATAATCTCTTCAGGTTCTCCATCCATAGTCTCTAATTCAAATGCATTTTGCTACTTGCAAGAACGGATCTTAAAAGGTCCGGTCCACAGTGATTTGAATTTACTATGCCAGCCTAGCTTGGCAGCTCACTCATCCCATTTTAGCACCAGAAACCCAACTTCAAAATTTGGATTGGAAGATTTCTTGTCAAACCAATTTTTAACCATCTGTTGGTGTTTCAAAATTGATTCATGTGCATTTTCTCTTTTCTTGTACTTCCAACAATTTAGCAAGTCTGACTATCATAGAACTATTTTCCTGAATTTCAAACTGTTTCAGCAACTGCAAACCAAGAATCTATATACTTAGCGGCATCACTACATTCTTACCATAGACCAACTCATAAGGAGACATTTTAGTCACCTGCTTCAGTGTGATCTTGTCAGCCCATAGAGCTGTATTAAGTGACTTATGCCACTCTCTCTGATGGTCAGCTCGCCTTCTTTTTATGAGTCTAATTAGATTCTTGTTGGTAGACTCTGCCAAACCATTGCCTTATGGGTAATAGTTGGAAGAGGTCTTCAAATATATTCCATTTTTCAAGGCAAACTTAGACAGCTTAGTCCCTAAGAATGCTTTAACATTATCTAATATGATGGTGCGAGGAGGACCAGACTGAGTAGTTATCCCTTCTAAAAACTCTAGGATTACATTTTTAGTAGCTTCTTTGAGTGGTACTACTTCACTCCACCTTGTAAAGTAGTCTGTTACAATAAGAATCCACTTATATCCCATATTTGATATTGGATCAATCATGCCAATAAAATCTAAACCCCACTGAGCAAAGGGTTCATCCACTATTATGGGACTTAGGGGTAATGCTGCATTTCTTCTCTTTCTAGTGTAAAATTGGCAAGCCTGGCACTCTTTGACCATCTGATAACAATCTGCAAACAATGTAGGCTAGAAATAGCTAGCTTGTGTTACTTTAATTATAGTAGTCTTTGTTGAAAAGTGTCCCCCTGATGTTCCATGATGAAACTCATGTAATACGCTTTGGGCTTCATCCTTTTCTATACATCTTAAAAGTATTGCATCAATGTTGTTTCTAATCAAAACATGATAGATTAAGACAAAATGAACTCCTTGCTTCCTATAGTACCTTTTCTTATCAAGAAAGAATTCATTTCGGAACACACCAGTTCTCATAAACTGAATTCTATCTCTAACCCAAGAATCTTGGTCAATTTCTTGGAGTCTCAGCACCTTTTCAATTTCTGCCTCTTCTAGGATTGACTCTTCTATGTCTTGAGTGATGTATTGACACAGTCCCTTGCCCCTAACCAATTTAGTAGGCCTTACTTCTACATCATATTCTAAAATCTTAGTTATCTAATTGGCTCTTTTTTCAGTGATCTCGCCTTCCATGATGTATTCTCTTACGCTAGGGTGGGAAACTAATATCAGAATTTTATTTCTTGTTACTAAATGCCTGAATTTCTTAAGGGCTTTAACCATAGCATATGCTTGTTTTTCTACAAAATTGTACTTTGATTCATACTCCCTAAGTGTTCTAGAGAAGAATGCTATTGGATGTTCTCCCTCTTCTTGATCATCTTTCTGAGTTAGAACAGCTGCAACACTAAATTATCCTCCATACACATACATTATAAAAGGCTTAGAGAAATCTGGGTTTCTTAATACTGGCACAGTTGAAATGACTCTTTTGACTTCTTCAAAAGCCTATCTCCCTTTTGCTATCCATTTGAAAACCAAATCTTTCTTCAACAACAAAGTAATGGGCCTAACTATCCCTGCAAAATTAGATATAAAACGGCTGACAAAATTAATTTTCCCCAAAAAGGACTGAACTACCTTCTTATTTACTGGCAAAGATAGATTTATGGCTGTGACTTTCTTTGGATCAATGGAAATACCATCCTTTGAAACTATGTGTCCCAAAAGTTTCCCTTGAGGCACAGGAAAGATACACTTCTTAGGATTTAGAGAGATCCCAAATTCCTGACATTTCTTGAAGATAGCTTCTAAGTGCTCAAAATGATCTTTGGCGTCCTTAGTAAATATGGTTAGATTATCTAGATAGATCAAAATGATCTTATTTATGAGCTCCCCAAATGCTATATCCATAGCACATTGAAAGGTAGCTCCAGCATTTGAAAGACCAAAAGGCATCTTGGCATATGCAAATGTTCCCCACTTTGTAGTGAATGTTGTCTTGTGTTGGTCTTCATCTGCTAACCAAATCTAATTGTATCCTAAGAAACCATCAAGCAAAGAAAACCTCTCTGACCCAGCCACAATCTGCAGAATCTGTTCCATAGAAGGTAGAGGGTAGTGATCTTTTAATGATGCTTTGTTCAGGTCTCTGAAATCTACACAGAGTCTTATGTCACCATTCTTTTTCCTTCTAGGTACTAAATTAGACACTCAAGTTGATTGTTTAATTGGAAAAATGATCTTTGATTCTAGAATCTTTTGAAGTTCATCTACCATTAGTGGCTCAATCCTAGGATTCACTGGCCTTTGCTTCTATCAGACTGGTTTTGATCCTTCAGCAAGCTCTATGGTATGTTGAATGATGTCTCTATTATAGCCCTGGAGATCCTCATAGGTCCAAGCAATCACTCTATCATACTTATTACACAGAGCAATCAGCCTCTCATTTTCCTCTTGGGTAGTAGCATTACCTATTTTTAATTTTCTTCCTTCACTAACCTAAATTTATGAATAGTCATCTTTACTTGCCTTAAACTTTCTTTTGTCTACGCTTACATCTTCAGGGTCGAATAGATTTTCTAGGGTGATAAGTCCTTTTGGAAGTTTATTTGACATCAGTTGAACGATTTGGTCCCCATAAGCTTCTTCAATCTTGGGTTGTAACTGATCAACAAATTCTCCTGACTGTTGCAGAAACAAGAGTACCTGACAATCATTATCAAAAACTTGCCAATTCTGGTCATTGTCTAGGATTTGTGGTCTCACTATGACTTTAACTGATTCACTGTTAACAAGTAAGTCACTTGCTGGGTCAATTGAGAACCAATTTGTACCATTTTATCTACTTCTGTATTTTGAGTTCTGGGTACTACCTCAATATTGAAAGCATCAAAACTATCTATCAAATCCCAAATTATGTGTCGGTAGGATCTCATTCTCACATTCTTTGCTATTGCTTTCTCCTAGATTTGCTTTACTACTAACTTTGAGTCTCCTTTAACTATCAAATTCTTGATTCCTCTCTTCTTGGCCAACATGAGTCCATGCACTAACGATTCATACTCAACATCGTTATTAGTACAAGCAAACTGGAAGTGTATAGCTCTTAGAATCTTCTCACCATTTGGGGTGGTGAGGCAAATACCTACTCCAGCACCATTCTTACTTCTAGCCCCATCAAAATTTAAGGTCCAGATTTCAGAGTTTCTTTTAGGTTCTTCCTTCTCAGATACCTCTTTTCTCATTACATTTGGAATTTCTTGATCTTCCTCAAAGATAACATAAGTGCCCAAGCCAGTAGAGTCATAATTTCCATAAGGATCACTCTACATCATGGTCATCCATTGACTATTTTCCTCCTCTTGTTGGTCATGTTCAGTCCAGTCACCTAGTTCTTCAACAAAGACTCTCTTCCTTATTCATCATGGCATGAGATGCTTCTATCCTTGGGGCTGGTTCATCACTAATATGATCCTTGGATAAAGGTTCTGACAATACTTTCATCTTTATTCCATACTTGGTTCTCAAAATTAGATGCGACCAATCCAATGACATGTATCCTCCTATCCTGGCAATGAAATCCCTAGATGGGCATAAAACAAAGACAAGGGGAATATCTATGACCACTATATCTTGTTTAACAATTATATTTGGGCAAGTATACAACTACAATGGGAGTTGTTTGATCTTTCCTATAGTTTGAATAAACTTTCCATCTAACTGCATAACTCCTCTGGTAAGTGGCTCATATTTTATCTTTAAAGCGTCTACTATTTGCTTTGGAATGACTGTAGTACTAGCTCCAGAATCTATCATTGAATTATGCAGCAATTTCTTCCCCACTATTAAAGTTAGATAAAATGGATCTGGCTTAGATTTACCTACCTTTGATGCAATATTCAATAGAGATGTTGTCTACAAAGGTGTAGTGTCTTTGTATTGAGCCTTTCCTTTATCAGCAACTCTTTCTTTAGTACTAGAAGATTTAGAGCCCACCTGGCCTTGTAATGCTTCTTGTAATAAGATCTTTTGCTCAGGAATCGTCAGCATATCCCAAATTGATACATGTCCTGGGGTCTTCTTCAGTTGTTCCACCATGTTCATAGGTCCCAGTGCTTGTATCTTTGTATAGTAAGGATATCTTGCTTTCTCTAGCATTTGACCAGAGACTACTTGATTCTAAACTGGCTGAGGCACTTCTTGCCGGGAAACTGGGTTGTGATAATTTTGGAAAGGAGTTCCAATAGTCTTATTATTTGTGACCTTAGGCTGTTCCATCATTCTTCTCTTTGATTTGGTTTAATAATTTAACTGCACCAATGGTTTCTTGGAAGTGGATGCTTCATTCAAGAACATTGAATCTTCATCTTCAATCCATGAAAACAAGGCATGCTCAGGCTTGATTTCTTCTTCTTACTGTATAGACATCCCCTGCATCTAAGCCACCATCACTGCATTCTAAACACCAGGTGATTGATATGATGGAGCATTAGACATAAGGACTTGCCCTTCTCCCTTTCTTTGTTCTGCTATTTTTTGCTACAAATTGCCTCTGGGACAATCTTTGAGCATATGGGCATTGTTGCAAGGAAAGCACCAGGCATTGGTGTCTCCTACTAAATTGTTTTGTCCTGGGACTCTCTCTATTGGGATTATGAGGAACAGCTTGTAGAGGCGTGGGGACTATGACCAACTAGTTTGATGGCTGAGGATTATTTTGCCTTTGAGGGCCTTGATATTGATTTGATTGGTAAGGGGGTCTATTTCCTTGGAAACCTTGGTAAGAAGGCTTTGGATATAAAGTTTGTTGCCTTTTGAGATTAATTGCCTCGTTTGAAAAGGTCCTGAGGATGTTCTTGACATCATCCATTTTAGATGGTTGAGCAGAAGGTGTTGTCATAGTGGGCTGTTGAGGTGTTGGGAATGTATACATAGACACAGGTGTCACTACAAGGTTAGGGGTTTCTTGTGGCAAAGGTAATGAGATTTTTGGGAACATGGGCATAGGAGGCCTTGGAGGCAATTTTCCAACATTTATCAAGTTATTTTCAACCTTAACATCCAATTCATATACTTCTAGCAGAGTTTGACCTCCCAGGGAATAAATCATTACTAATATATCATAATTGAAAGCTTTGAAGTAAAACACTATTGCCATACCTAATGGTGGCTTTGTTGTAGCAGGAATTCTATCCCAAGTCTTTTCAAACCTTGTGTTGAAATCAGTTATGGCTTCTTGTGGTGCCCTCTTTATGGTGATTAATTGTTGCAATAGGGAAGATTTATCATCTTTCTCACTAAATCTTGCAAAGAAAGCATCACCAAGTTGATCCCAAGTAGATATTGTATTTGGAGTCAAAGATCTATACCAGTCTAGGGCCTTTCCTTTGAAATAAGCTACTAACAATCTTATAGCTACATTTTGTTCAGTAATAACATGCACTGCACACACATCAGACACATCTTGAAGATGCTCCCTTGGTGTCTTGAAATATTCTCCACTGAACTTAGGTAAAGCCTTCAAAGCATTAGCTAGAATTGGATCCCAAGTAGCTGGTAGTACTGGAAGAATGAGAGGACTGTCCGTGTTCCAATTTACATAATTCCTTGGGGCTACAGGTGCTCCCATATTTACTCCTTGTGTCACTACAACTTGATTCACTCTTCTTCTTGGAGTAGTAACTAATGGTGGTAAAAGAATACCTGGATCAGTAGCTGACTGAGCTCTGGTTGTAGGTCCACAGCTCTGAATTCTTATCACTATCTAGCTCATACGATCTTGACAAGAACTTCAAGAAAGGTCCCACTGGGCGTGCCAAAGACTATTGATGTTTAAAATTGCACAGATTCCAACACCAACATGGGAAGTTTCAAGAATGTGAGACTTGTTACTTGAAACAACCTCCAGATTTTAAAGAAGCTGGCTCTTCCTATTTTAAAGGGGAGATTGAGTAAAAGGGAAGAGAAAACAAAATTATAGTTATCTATGGTGATGTGCCTAAGTGAAATGGATTCCTTCAATTAGCACAGTGAACTAATCCTTAAGATACAGCTATATTAAAGAGCAGATATTGCATGATTAATATAAACATATGTAAATGAATGCGGTCAAAGGCTATATTCAGACAAATTTGCAAAGACACAGATAATATTAGCAAAGGCATAGAACATAGTTCTTTTCATTAATATTCTAGTATCATAAGAGGCATAGTAACATGCATAGATATAATAACCTTCTTATTAGAAATAACAAAATTAAGGCAAATTATACAATCTGGTCACAGCAAAGTTTCTAAATTCTCTATTAGATTCTTGATGAAAACTTATAAAAAATTGGATCCCCCAATTAATTACAATTGCAACATATTTATAAACATAGACTTGACCAAAATTGCCTGCAACAACCCAATTCTTAACGGCAAAATTGAACTAGAGCTAACTGAGTCTTCGACCATTGAGATTTCTTGAATCTGCAACTGTAATATCTCATGCACTCATTGGTTATGGCATCAATATATGTGGCACTCTAACTGTATCACCGTTAAGACACATGGTGACACCCGTAGGCTTATGAAACTTCATAAATGTGACATGCGGCAACCTCTGCATACTCCTTTCCTTCCAAAGAAACACATAGGAAAACACCACTTGTCACCCTCCATAAAGCGCTTAAAACTGTATCTTTATGCCCGGGCAGCTTACTACTATGACATCTGTCACCACTCAAACACTTAAGAGATTGAAATAATAATACATGGGACGCACTGCATATGTCACTTACTATTCACATAGAGGAGTAAACTGAGACATATGGCGTCATCCACATGAAACAAAACTGAACACGTGGTGCCTTCTGTCAAAACATGTAGCTTATTGAAAGACCCTGAAGGATCTCTTGGAGACTGACACTTGTCGTACTCTAGTGTAACTAGAAAACAAAATGCTTTCATTCTAAGAGCATTGAAATTAAAAGAGACCCCTCCTCCGCTATCTCCATGTGGCGCTCTCCGCAACAAGTATGAAACTGTGTCTTTAAAATTGTGGCCCACCATACATATACCAATACTAACAAGCTGCAAATAAAAGAAGACACATGCGGTGACCTCTGGCGGAAACTTAAAAGGCATGGGGCAACTTCTGCAAGCATGTAGCAACAAAAAGAAAACTTTTAGAAACTATCTTGAGTGTAGACACGTGGCATAGCTTGCAGCCACTATGAAACTTAAACAAAGAAACTGCCACCACTACATGGTACGCTCCGCATAAAGCTTAATATAGTTCCCCTTTTGCTGTAGCTTAGACACTTGGCGTGATCCACGCACAGAAACACACAGTCACAAATATTGGCCATTGTAACATTATTGCAACACTGTTGAAACAAAATGTAGAGTTTTACTCTACATGTAATTTGAGATTCATTGGAACTGTATTTCATGCATAAGTTAGATGTAATTGTAACAGTTCAATTCTGGCAATGAGCCACAACTCTTCTTCTATCTCTTTCTTTCAAGATAGTGAGTCCTTTGGTAGTGAGCCACCTGTAGTGAGCATTCTTGGACAGTGAGTCCACCAGTTGTATCAACCTTAATCAATTGCTTTGTTATAATATATTGTGAGCTAATCTTCACCGTGGTTTTTCCCATTTTGGGCTTTCCACGTAAAAATCCTGGTGTTCATGTGGTTTGAATTGTATCTGAATGTTTTATGCTTTATTTCATTTGTTGTACTTAAATTTGCTAAATGGATTGGATATTCAATGTTTGATTGGTTTAAAAGAATATTGATTCACCCCCTTATCAGTATTTTGGGTGTTCAACATTGTCAACCTAGGGTTTAATAAAAAGGCTGAATTAAATCTGATCCATCTATAATATACTTGAGCACAAGGTCAACAGCTGAGTCCACCTTCATTTGGTAGTGATTTGGCTCGGCCTTGTCTTTGAATGTTATATGGAAAAGGGTTTGATCTAGTGTACATCCTCGTGATCATTCTCCTTTTTCATACTTAAAAAACACCTATAATATGTGGCAACTACAAATAGTCCCCCCCGTCCATGGCTTGGGCCATAACAATCCATAAATCTCAAGGCCTAACATTAAACAAAGCTATGATAAGCATAGGTGAAATAGAAAGACAAGGCCTAATATTTACAGATGTATCCCTAGTATGATCCATTGAGAGCATTTGCATAGAACCTACATTCTCTTTTGAACAATACTTTGAAATACAAAACAATCCTTACACTATAATCTTAATGAAAGAAGATGCTCGTCTAAAATTACTTTCCTTACAACAAAATCAAGTACATGTGTATTCTTCTACTTTCATTGATATTTCATGCTTCATCAATCACCATAATGTTGCTTCCTTTCTTGAATGATGTGTAGGTCAATGTAGAATATGAAGCACTTAAGGTGTTCAGTGACCCATCATCCTAATACCTCTCTTCCCTTTAATCATGCCAATGCAAATAGAATATGTAAACCTACCTCCATGTGGTCAATCTTGTACAATAGGTATTTGTTCTAATTTTCTATTGAGATATAAATCAAAGATAATAGATTATGTTTGCACTTTCTAACCTTGTGTCCTCTTTCATTGGGGATGAAAAAATACATACATTTAAAGCATTCGTGGCTTACATCTTTTTCCTTTTGATATAGGTGACAAGAAAGGGGCCTTCTCCAATATGGAAATTGACATGTATGAAAATAGAGAATCATGGGTTGCAAGATGGTTTGAAAACTACCATTGCCTGCTTCCGGAGCAAGTGATATTTAAAATAGTAGAACTGCAAGCCCCCCACCTCCTCAAAGAGAAATTGTTAAGGATAATACGGGAGCCTGCACAAAGTAGGGTACCTATGTCTTATTCTAAGTTGTTCAACTTCAAATATGACCATAAAGTCATATTGGTTATTAACAATCAAAGTGGATGCATGAAGATATACATTCATGATTTTGAAGGATGGTTTTATGACTTATACCAAGAGCTTTGTGACCTCTTCATTTCAGATTGCATGTATAAGATCTTGATCATCTACCCACTTCTTATGATAAATTATGACCTAACAAGAAAAGTTGGTTTACAGTTCCTACAATTAGTGAGATCTGATGAAAAGGAAGGGAATCAATTGGTTAGAACACATTATTAGCTTGAAAACCATATCCATTCCAACCACCATATAAAATTTCACATTTTACTCTATAACACCACCATTCAAATACTTCCATGGAAACTTAGGCACTCAAATTCTTCAAGCAATTACCCCCGCAATCTCTATTGAGAGCATACATTTCCTTTATGATGACTTCAGAGACCACTTACTGTGAATGCCATTGTTTGTACTTGTAAGTTACAATTGTACATAGGAGAAAAAAAGGTCATTCTAGTTATCATGTATTCTCTAAATTATGTCTCACATTTGTAGTAACAATCACATTGTTATTGTCTCCTAGTTCCAAATTGTACATTTCATATTACTACAAATGTTTAGGTTTTCTGTAATAATATAACTTCTATGCAATGAATATACCTTTGTTAAAAAAAAGTAAATTGAACTCATCATTGCCATGGTGCTTTTCTTCACAAACTTTAAATGATTAACATGTTACAGTAGCCCCACAAGATGAATCAACTCTTCCATTTATTAGTTTCAAGCTAGTATGGTAATAAGTGGATTAACATGGTGAAGACTCATATTTAATGGTTGGCACTTCAATATTGAAGGGTACAATCTTGCCCTATTGCAAGCACTACAGCTGGAAGCCCTTCATTGTTCATGTAATGAATGCACATTTCATTGATATTATTGTATTGCATATCACTCTACAACACTGGACACCAAGAATCAAAGACAATATTACAATATTTAAAGCTTTGTTCTGTAGGCATAGTAAATAGTATTTACTTCGCTAAATATCCTCTAGCTAGTCATGTACACCGATACTGAGCTCTCCTAGAAGATGACATATCTACATTCTTTGACTAGATTAAAGAAAAATTCTCAATGCAGCTAAATAAATGCTTGATAGACTACATCATGGATCAAAATTATTACGATTTGCCAAGGGTTGTTTTTTGCTCCATCCAAGAAGATTACTAGTCCAAAGTCAAAATAAAGGATTCTCAAATTACTATAATACATGCAACCATACCTCAAGTATTCAAGAAAAAATAGATTATCAATAGTCCTTTATTTGGTGAGAATGATGAAATTTTTTTATTTTTTTTTCTGTATTCACCCAAGATTTAAATTTGTTTAAAGATGTAAAATTTTTTGAAGATTTGATAATAAAGAGATACTTTGTAGTCAATAACTCTAACACTAAGCAAAAACAAAAAAAAAAAGAAAAAAAAAAAGATTATTTGTACAACTTTAAGACATTCTAAGAGATTGTTACCCCTCCCAAAAATGAAGTACAAAAGAAAAGAAAGATTATTCGTTACTTGTGGCAGAACCTTTTGTTTTTCATTCATCAATACCAAAGTTGTTATTAGTAGAAAGACTTCCAATTATGGGAATCCGCATCTCCAAGGAACTCATTGTGCTCCTAGTTGCTACTGTTGTCCCTACAGGATGAACAAATATCATCACTCCATTAAAAAACCCATTGCAACATGTATTTTTTGGAAAGTATTCAGAGATTTTTAGCCATACAAGGAAGCAGATATCCTTTCCATTTCACAGACTGTCTAAAAAAATAAGAGGTAATGAGGTGCTTCCTCCTATATTTGCATCTTTGAGAAAACCCAGAGAGAGATTTTCTAGAATGATGGAAATGAGATAAATGAATGCAATGGGTTTTGAATTTGAATTCACTATATCATCTAGTGAGATAGCTTTGCAGAAGAACTCTTCCCTAATGATCAAATTAGGTCTTCATATTATCAGCAGGTCTATTCAGTGAGCTATGATGGTCGAGAGCTATGGTTTCCTGGGCATGCTCAGATTGCTCCAGAGTAGGAGTTCAGCTCAGAAGCTTCATGCAGAAATGAGAGAGTTTTTTTTGACAGGTTGTTGCAGTTCATTATCAGCAGTGGTTGTGGATTGACATGATCTTCCTGTGCTCGAAGGAAAAAGGGTTTCATAGAGATTATCTGGAGTCTCTGGATGTTCTTAATGTCATCCCTGTGGAGTCTGGGTCTCTGTTAGTTTTGCGCTGTATTTTTTTCTGTAATTCGCATTTTTTTTCAATAAAAAAAAATTATTTTTACGACTTTGAAACATTCTAAGAAATTGTTACCCCTCCCAAAAAGAAATAGTTCTATTAGAACTTTTTTTCCCATAGAAATGAAGAACAAAACAGCAGTATTAAATGTAGTTGCAAAATTTAGTTGAGCCAACGCCAAATTTAAGAGATGATTTTGTCCAAACTTTAATGTGACCACATTGTTTGCATATGGGATGTACAGGGAGTATTAGATGAATTGTAACAGTATAGAATGCATATACTGTAAGTTATTTGGGTTCTTTCCTACTGATTTTGTTTTGTGATTTGTAGGAGTTATTTTAATACTACTCTAATGCTCTCAAACATTTATACAAATTATATCTTTGTACAAGTTATTCTAATACTACTCTAGTACTCTCAAACATTTATACAAATTATATCTTTGCACAAGTTATTCTAATACTACTCTAGTACTCTCAAACATTTACACAAATCATATCTTAAAGCAATTTCAATTTAGAAGATACTCCATAACAAAATACTTGGAACAACATTGTGGCAGGGCAAAATGTTTGGGACAACATTGTGACTTTGCTAACATTTTTAGTGAAAATTACAGTTTCCTCCTGTTGGATTGTGAAGTCCAACGGACACTCTTTTCTCCCGCCAAAACATGTGTCTCTTGATCTTCCTTATCCATTGTGGATATTGCTCTATTAAAGAGAGATGTATTGCTGCTATCAAGCATATTGTATTCACACTTCATACAGAGATAATAGAATTGTTCCCCTGCTCCTATGGATGTAGCCAATTCATGGTGAACCACGTTAAATCTGTTGTCTCGTGTGTGTGTCATTTGTTCTGTGTTCTATTTCACTTTGTTTTCACTATTCCATTGTTTTAACAATTGGTATCAAAGCTCGGGTAAGAAGTTGGTTGAGAAATTCGTGATGAATTTCGAAGAAATGGAAGAAGCGAACAAGTGGAGAATAGAGAAGTTTTTAGGGCAGAATTTTGAAATTTGGAAGCTACAAATTCATGTCGTGCTAATTCAAAAAGACTTAGCTATCACACTGAAAGGAAAAACAGCAAAACCAGAGGAGATGACAGATGACGAATGGGATGTGTTGGATCAAAAAGTTGCCACTACAATTATCCTCTCGCTGTCCAGCAACGTCTTATTTAATGTTGCAACAGAAATTTCGGCAAAGCAGATTTGGGACAAGCTTTGCAACAAGTATGAAACGGCATCTGCAACCAATAGAGTCTTCTTGCTAAAGAAGTTGTTCAACTTGAAAATGAAAGAGGGAAAAACATTTTCAAATCACTTGAACGAATTCAACATTGCAATCAGCCAACTAGTTTCTATAGAAATCAATTTTGATGATGAAATGAGGGCTATGCTACTCCTGTGCTCGCTTCCTGACAATTGGGATACTGTCGTGATGACGATCAACAATTCAGCACCTGGGAGAAGAGGATCCGAAAACAAAGAAAAGAAAGCATTGTTAAGATTTGACGATGTCGCTACCACCCTCCTCAACGAAGACATGAGGAGAGGACAAAATAAAATATCCGGTGAAGCCTTGGTTCTAGGCAATAGGGGAAGAACTCAATTTCAAGGAAAACCAGAATAGGAGAAGATCTAAATTAGCGAAGAGATCAAAGTCAAGAGGACGGAAAGAAGGTTGCTGGTTTTGCGGAAAAGATGGACATGTCAAGAAGGATTGTTAGTGTTACAAGAAAGCCCAAAAATAGCTGAAAGAAAATGAGATTAACACGACTCTTGAAGATGATGGAGGAGCTCTTGTCTTGGTAGCAAGTGAAGCTGAATTTGACTCATGGATTTTAGACTCTGGTGCCTCCTTTCATGCAACTTCAAATTGGGATGCCTTCCAAACATATCAAGAAGGAAATTTTGGCAAAGTTTATCTCGGAGACAATGAGCCGTGCGAAATAGTCAGCAAAGGTAACATATTGCTGCAACTAAAGAATGGAAGTAAATGGTTACTAAATGATGTCAAACATGTTCCTAAACTTAAGAGGAACTTGATTTCAGCTGGACAACTTGATGTGCAAGGCTGCAGCATCACTTTCTCTTCCAACATTTGGAAAGTAACTAAAGGCGCTTTAGTTGTTGCAAAAGGTAGTAAATCAGGATCTCTTTATGTGCTCGAATGTATCACTGAAGTGGGAGCGGTGATGGCCGTAGTTGACAGCAGGACAGAACTATGGCATAGGAGACTTGGCCACATGAGCAAAAAGGGAATGGAAGTATTGCTCAAAAGAGGCCAACTTTCTGGTTTACAATCAACAGATTTAGAACTATGTGAGCATTGCATTTACGGGAAACAAAGGCGGGCCAGCTTCTCCAAAACCGGACACGACAAGAAGGCAAAACCCTTGGAACTCGTGCATTCAGATGTCTTCAGTCCCATAGAGGTAACCTCCATTGGAGGAGCAAACTATTTTGTAACCTTTTTAGATGATTGCACCCGTAAACTTTGGGTCTATATGCTCAACAGAAAATCAGAAGTATTTGCAAAATTTAAAATTTTTAAGGCTGTTGCTGAAAATCAAATTGGGAGCAAAATTAAATGTCTTAAAACTGACAATGGGGGGGAGTTTTGCTCTTTAGATTTTGATGCTTTTTGTGCAGACAACGGCATTCAGTACATCAAGGTTGTACCATTTACACCTCAGGAAAATGGTGCAGCCGAAAGGATGAATCACACGATTCTAGAGAGGGCATGTAGCATGCTCTCAAATGCTGGTTTGAGTAAAGAATTCTGGGTTGAGGCAGTTAACATGACAGTTTATTTGATCAACCGAAGTCCTTCCACCAAACTGGACTTTGATATTCTGTAAGAAGAATGGTTTGAAAGGAAGATCTCCTACAATCATCTTCGAGTCTTTGGCTACGAGGCGTTCGCTCACATTCCAAAAGAAAAGCAAACAAAATTGGATTTCAAATCCAAACGATGCATCTTTGTCGGTTATGGGGAAGAGCAATATGGTTTCAGATTGTGGGATCCTGTTGCAAAGCAAATCATTCGCAACCGTGATGTGATCTGCATTGAAAAAGTGTTTCCTGCCTTGCAAGAACAGAGGGCATCTACAAAGGAATATATTTCATTGGATGATAGTTTCAGTGGGTGTGATTCACAGTCTTCACATCCGTCATGAGCAACTGAAGGCAATTTTCAGTCATCAAATGAAGTGGGAGCTCTACATCCTACACAACATTCAAATGCTAGTATTGGCATAAATAACAGCGATGGAAGTGTAGAAAGGGATTTAGTCCCTTATCAACTACAGGATACACATCACCCGCAGGCAGAGAGACAAAGCTCATCTGGTGAGAAATACTTAGTTCCCACGCAGCCTAGTAATTGTATTCCCAATGGTGAAAAATGCGTTAATACAGAGTCTTTGCAAAAGCTCATTGCTACGAAGCCTATGGAAACTCTAACACAGTCTTCAAAAGGTGAATGTTTCAAAAAGGTTGTGACACAGTCATTACCAATTGACACATCTGCTGTGTAAAATACAAATCATCTAATTCCATCGCAGAATCAAATGCAACATCCTATGCAACTAGTTGGAAACATTACCATGCGGGCTGAGCATGGTCCACAGAGGTCAAACGTACCTCAAAACATCTCGCCATTACTGTCCCATGGTCAGCAACCACTTGGCTTCCCTCACCCGCAGCCTCAGGAAGGAGGGTCGACAGTCTCAAAACAATGTAAAAGATATCTCAACACAACCAATGAATGTTCTATCATTGCCAGTTACAAGATCAACACAGCAAATGCAAACCACGACTTCTTTTTGTGAAGCATTTTCCCCTTCCCATCCAAGTCTTCCTTCATTGACTGCCACATAGCATCTCTAGCATCAAAAGGTAGAGCATTTGTCTTCACAGCCTATGCCAACAGCAAGGAATTCACCAGAAATACAGAGGGGAAATATAGAAATACAGGGCAATGATGTTCAAAAACAGAGGAATGTTGAAATTGGACAGAGCACTACACATGAACAAGGCAGAATTCAAATTCCTACATTGAAGAAATCTACCAAGGAGAGGAAACCTCCTCCAAAATTTGTTGATTATCAATTACTTGTTGCTGATCTATCAGAACCAAATACATTCTGAGAGGCTTGCAATGATAGAGACAGTGAGAAGTGGATGGCTGCAATGAAGGATGAAATGGAGTCTCTAATGGCAAACCATACATGGGATCTGGTCCGACTTCCACCTGATCACAAAGCTTTGAAGAATCGGTGGGTCTATAGAATCAAAGAGGAAGAAGGCGGTACAAAACGCTACAGGGCCAGACTTGTTGTGAAAGGATATAATCAACAAAAGGGAGTGGACTTCAATGAGATTTTCTCACCTGTCGTGAGGATGAACACAATTTGAGCCGTTCTGGGTTTGACTGTAGTTTATGACCTTGAGCTTGAGCAACTCGATGTCAAAACCGCATTTCTCCACGGTGACATAGAAGAGGAATTGTACATGCATCAGCCAGAAGGTTTTATCAAGCAAGGGCATGAAAATCTATTTTGTAGATTAAGGAGGAGCTTGTATGGGCTGAAACAAGCCCCTAGGCAGTGGTACATCAAGTTTGATAACTTCATGATGGAAAATAAGTTCATACGTTCTAAATCTGATCCATGTCTGTACTACAAGGTCTTGCCAAGTGGTGAATTTGTTTTATTGCTACTCTATGTTGACGACATGCTCATTACCGGCACCAACATGAGAGTCATTGCTAATTTAAAGCAACTCTTGGGAAACAAATTTGCAATGAACGACCTCAGGGCAGCAAATAAGATTCTTGGCATGACCATCATTTGGGACAGGCAGAAGAAAGAAATCAGATTGTCTTAGCAAAAATACATTGAAAAAGTTTTGGACAGATTCAATATGAGAAGTGCTAAGCCGGTTAGCATTCCACTTCCCGATCATTTTCACTTATCTTCAGCATTGTGCCCCAAGACACAAGAAGAAAAAGACTACATGAAGAACATTCCATATTCTTCAGCCGTGGGAAGTCTTATGTATGCAATGATATGCACCCATCCTGATATTTCCCAAGCAGTGGGAGTTGTGAGCCGGTTCATGAGTAATCCCAAAAAAACTCGTTGGGAAGCTGTGAAGTGGATATTGAGGTATCTAAAAGGCACTTCAGATTATGCCTTATGCTTTGGTGGGAAAGTTGCACAGTTACAAGGCTTCGTTGACTCTGATATGGCGGGTGACTTGGATAAAAGAAGGTCTACATCCAGCTATGTTTTCACTTTTGCCGGGGCAGCTATCAGCTGGGTCTCAAGATTGCAACAAGTAGTTGCTCTTTCTACTACTGAGGCTGAGTACATTGCCCTCACTGAAGGAGCAAAAGAAATGGTTTGGTTGCATCGTTTGTTTACTGAATTGGGTTCCAAACAGCAAGCTTTCACAATCTTTTGTGATAGTAACAGCGCTATTCATTTGGCCAAGAATACGACATTCCACAACAGAACCAAACACATTGAGCTGAGGTATCATTTCATCCATAGCATGATTGAAGAAGGCAAGTTGCAAGTTCAAAAGATCGACACCAAGATCAATCCGGCTGATGCATTGACCAAGGTTGTATCTCGAGAGAAGTTTGAATTCTACCGAGCTTCTCTCGGCATTGTCAAGATGTGACATTGAGACTGGAGTAGGGGAGTGAGCAGCAATCAATGGACTTCAAGTGGGAGATTGTTGGATTGTGAAGTCCAACGGACACTCTTTTCTCCCGCCAAAACATGTGTCTCTTGATCTTCCTTATCCATTGTGGATATTGCTCTATTAAAGAGAGATGTATTGCTGCTATCAAGCATATTGTATTCACACTTCATACAGAGATAATAGAATTGTTCCCCTACTCCTGTGGATGTAGCCAATTCATGGTGAACCACATTAAATCTGTTGTCTCGTGTGTGTGTCATTTGTTTTGTGTTCTGTTTCACTTTGTTTTTGTTGTTCCATTGTTTTAACACCTCCTGCAAAAATATTAATATAGTACTCTCAAACATTTACACAAATTATATCTTAAAGCAATTTCAATTTAGAAGATACTCCATAACAAAATATTTGGAACAACATTGTGGCAGGGCAAAATGTTTGGAACAACGTTGTGACTTTGCTAACATTTTTAGTGAAAATTACAATTTCCTCCTACAAAAATATTAATATACTTTTTTTTTCCTTTACAAATAACCTATGGACAAATCCGTTACACACAAAAACTGTGCAACTGATAGTATTTTTTTACTTTACTTGTGCCAGTGCCCTTTACCAGATGACTCAACTCACATTTGGATCTAGTACACCAACAAATTAGAGAATTGCAGGGCAATCTCGCAAAAACAAGTAAACAGGGCTAATCAGGATCTTTCCCAGAAGCTTTCTTCATGGACTTGAGAATTTGTTAGCAGGAAAACAGGGCTGAAGCTAGGTTTTTACTCTGTTTCTCACTTCTGCCATTCAGTTAGACATGTGTTACTCTCCAGTTGTGTTCTGCTTGATCTCTTCCTCATGTGCTCAATATTGCTGTTTGGAAGTATGTTTTTTTTTTTTTAAAGGTTATAGTCACAACCAATGCGATGGATGTGATTACTCAGAATTAATCATGGGTTTTTGAAGTGGAATGCTACTAAAATGTAATACTGATTTAAGTGTTATTTGAAGTTTAATGAAGACTTTGATTATACCATGCAAACAAATACGATGAACATTGTACAAGTATTGACGTTGATAGGAAGTGGAATAGTTCAGATGATAGAAAATAACAAAGCAGAGTTGCAGATATTGATCTGTTGAACATTGCAGATTAGTTAGACTTGAGAAAGACTACCGTTGCAGTTTTTCTGAGATAGCAGATAACTAACAGTACAATGTTGCATTCTTGATAAGCATTTCAGTCTTGTACTCTCAAGATATAGATCACAATAACTGATAAAACTATGGACTATGAGCATGTTTGTATCCGACACACAGAACAGAGCAACAAGAAAGAGGTAAATGAAATTGTGGCTTGGCCCCACATTTAGATAGAACAAAGTGGATAACTTTTATTTAATCTAACATTTATATAGAACAAAGCATTGTATTTGCAATTGTAAGGAGAAACTAGCATGCATTGCCCTATTATTTAATTTTTTATATTTATTTTTAGTTATGTTATAAATACATTGTTTTTATGTTTAATTTATCTTATTTTAATGATAAATATAGAGAAAAAATAGTCCATCTATGAAGGTTTTTATTATTTTGGATTAGATTATGCATGTGGATATGTATCTTTGGTAGAATTGTTGCAGGTAGTCTTTTTATTCAAAAATAGTTCCTTACTTTTTTGAATCAATCGTTTCAAAGAACATGTTCATTTCTTGTCGCCTTGGGTGCCAAAACATTTCAAATTGGGTACCAAGGATCTTGTATTTAAGGGCAAGCTATTGGTCATTAGTTTATATCGAATAACGGGATCAAATGATTAGTCTCACTTGCATTACATCAACACTTGCATACAAATATACTATTTTATCAACTTATCATCTAGGCATGATCTTTTTTTTAATTAGCAATCATTCAAAATTGTTTATAAACAATGGAGATTTACTATTTATCAAGTAAGTTTCCACACTTCCACTCTACAAGTAGCAATCTCCCCAAGTTGTTTCTTAACACCACCCATTTTTAGAAACATAGGCACATAGGTACTAAAGACTACGAGAGCATATGACAAACTATGTTGGGACTTGGGTTTGTTATTTACCTACAAAGAGTTTCTAAAGAAATAGTTTATCTATAAACTATTGAACAACTATAAATGTAATGTGATAGGATGCAATAATTTTTAAATGTTGTGATACAACATGGAGATATGTCTACATGTGATGATGTTGTGACAGCAACCACAAGTCATTTGAATAAGAAATCACTACATATTTAACTGAGTGACTCTAGAAGTATGAATGGCAATGCAGGTGCAATTGTAGCAGAGTTGGAGTTTATGAGGCACAATCTAGAGGCATGGATATGTTCAAGAGGATGTTCTAAAGTACCACAAGTTGAAAGAAGTGCTTAGAGGTTTGTATGTGTTACTATAAGCTTAGGGCTAGTAGTGGTGGCTATACAAGAAGACATGAACACATCAAATATAGTTAGTAAGGAACTATTGATACTTAGTGCACAACATATATTCATCTACAATGATTATCCACATGGAGACACCATGTTTAGTAATATGTGTGATATGCAGATGTCATGGTATGATCAAGATATGGTTGTGTGACTCTTGGTATTCCACAAGTTGATTGGACAATTAGGCAATCAGTATTCTATGATGACATCTACATCTATCTACTTATGTGAATGGGGTAAGGTTGGCTTGTGATTATTTAGTCAAGTACCCATGATTGCAGAAGAAGGGTACGTTGTAAGCCTATAGATTGAGACTTTGTCAAGAGACTTGTTATATTGAATCTTTAGATTCTATATAATATAAGTGTAACTATCTTTTAGTGGTTGGTTTTCACTTGTAAGGGTTCCCCATATAAAAATTAGTGTCATAATTTTTCATGTGGTTTTACATACTATCATGTGCTTTCCTCAATGTTGCTATATTGCCACATTTTTTAAGGTCTTGATGAATAGTGGCTACAGATTCTCGTAGATGTAACACATCTTGACAACAATCATCAAGATTTTGCTGAAGATGAGAACATAATCTTCCTATATAATTTCTTTGTTTGTAATCTAAGGAAGGCTCTTTTTCTTCAGAGGTTTTAGGTTGGAAAGCATACTGGAATAAACTCACAATCCCTTCAAGAGACTTAAAACATCCTTTTAGAGGGGGCCATCTACCTTTCTGATAGAAAGAATTTTCTTGTTCTGTGAACCATTCTAGAGTTTCAGCTCTAGGAAGAGTATGGGCCATATTACAGAAGGGATGATCAATATTGATAGCTTTTCCTTTTTCTTTATGACGACTTCTATGGTCCTTTGCAATAGGATCTGGACCAGTATTTAAGGCTTCATCTTCAACCTCAACATATAGTTGAGCTTTCTTTTTAGAAGTACAAGTTTCTCAGGAAGCAGAGCTAAAAGAAGATCTAGGGGTACCAAAATTTTCAATAAATGGGTTTGAATGTCGGGCAGAGAGAGACCTAGGAATAACCCTAATCTGGTTATTCTAGATTTCATGTACAGGTTTGGTAGCTTCTAGTAATCTGGGTGCCACATGCTGCATCCAGTCTAATTTCCATCCTGCTGGGACATCTACACTGTCTATATGACCTTTATGGAGTTGGACTTCTCCATGGAGGGTCTTAGCATAAGGCAGGTTTTCTAAAATATCAGGGTTATTTGTATTTGTCATGGAATATAACACCTGAACTTGTACAGAAGCATATTTAAATTGACCAAACATGTTTAACCCAAAAAGAGAACTAAAAACACCCCAACAATTTAAAGATCCCTTTTTAACTTCTTGACAACCCTTATCTCTAGTAGTAACTATCAGATTAGGATAATACGTAAAATAGACTAAATTTTTGGTAAGCCTAGACAGGCTTGACAACTGACAGGCATGACGATATTCAACTTGTCGACGGTCACACAAAGCAAGATAACACACAGGATGAATATTATCAGGCACATAGGAGCCAATAAGGACTTGGATAGCTCCAAAGTGAACAAAGTTCACATCCTTACGACTTCTTATATAATCTATCTCTTCGGGAGGTAAGACAGATAGCATTTTAATCTAGAATGTGTGAGAAGGATTATATTCAAGAGTTAATTCTACAGTCCTCATTCAAGGGATCACAAAATATTTGAAAGTAGTCTTGAATATAAGATTCTTAAATAGATTAGGCTTTAAAGCACTCTTTTTATAAACACCATCAGCTGTAAGAAGAGGGGGTTTATAATTACTTACTGTTCCTTTGATCACATCTTCAGACGCATCTATTTCAAGAATATCTTTAATAGAAAGATCTCCTTCAGTAGGATTAATTGCAGGAAGCTCAAAAGTTCCTTCTACGAAAGCTTCATTGACTCTTTCGATTCCTGTAGCAGGATGAGAAAATCCTTGAAATTCTGCCATTTCATTTAAAGATGAGAAATGGGATGAACCTGAGAGAACTTACAGGGGTTTGATAGGAGAGTAGGAAAACCCTTAACAGACAAATCTCAAAGACGGGTATAGACTCAAATTCTAACACAGAAGTGCAACCCTACAGAACATATAGTTCTTCGCTTCTCAGATAATTTCTCAGATCTTTGACTAGAAATTAGATAAATGGCATATTTTCTACCCTAAGAATCAGAAGAGGCTCTGATACCAATTTTTTCAATTCACACATCTAGAAGAACAGCGACAGAGGCTGGCAGCCAAATGGTTACGACTTCTGAGATTCCTGAATGCACAATATACAAAGATAGTAATTTCAGACTTGCAAGAGCAAACCAAAGATAATGGTACTCTTGACTTTCACACTTAAGACTCTCTAAACTCTTTTTAAAACACTAAAGACTCTATGCCCATTATGCTTCCACATAGGGTTATTTATAGCAAACTTATGACCTAACAAGCAGGTAAAAGAGAATCTAACTGACTATACCAGGTAAACTGATGAAGGAGGTATATCATGCCAATTGGCAGACAGTGACAGTCCTTACAAACATTTGTCAGAGAATCTCATTTATGAGCTACAGCTCCCTTGTGAACTCATACTTTCTATGGGTGATTGATGTACTGTCTTGTCAAACCCGTGATGATACACATCATGCCATCCAATAGGCTTCCACTTAGCATGTAGACAGAATCTTTGGTGGATGACCCAATCTTGTAAATCATGATCATGATTCATTGTAGGTGTAAAGTAAGATTCCCACTTTAATCGCATGTTGATGATGATGCGAGTGACAAGGTATTGGCTAATAGGTTCATCAGGATTAGCGGCAGGTGGTCCGGCAAAATGGAAGAAATCCTCCACTTGTTTTGTAATGGGTGCTGAGCAGGTAATGCACCAAGTGAAGAAAGGCTTGCAGACAAGATTAAGCAAGAGGTGATACATGTGTTCTGAATTTAGATGAAGGAGTTCAAACTGACCATATCCTTTAGCAAACATATCAGGTGTAGAAATACAGCCAGTATGTTCTAAGGTGTCAGCTACAGAGATAGCATTTTTAGCATAATGATTATTTAACCCTTTAGTTAAAATGTTAATGCATTTGTATGATTGTCTTTGATCATATTATTTAATTTATTCTTATATCCTAATATACCAGTTAATTGTAACAGGGTTCCTTAATTCTAACATTTAGTATTAGAGTGTTGTCATATCCAAGCATGCGAGTTTGTTTGTCTTGTGGTGTTATAGTTTGTGTATAACTAATCACTAAGGAAAACTTTAGAATATTTTATGAAGAAACAATATGGTGTTGAATCTATGGCTACTACTTTAAAGTTTGAGATCATTGTTTCAATGGACATAAATTTGAATTGTGGAAGTTAAAGATGGAAGATCTTCTGATGGAAAGAGATCAATGGACTATAATGTCTTATTTAGCTAAATCCATAGGTATGTCTAATGAGGATTAGGAAAAATTGGATAAGAAGGCTAGAAGTAATACTTGATTATGTTTTGATGAATGCACATCTAAAAAATAGACTGTATATTTATTATGAGAGCAAATAGGTACATTGTATTAGTCCAAGAATCTTGTTAATAAACTTGTCTTGAAAAAGAAGTATTCTGTAACAAGCCAACTAAAATAAATACTTTTAAACAAGTAATATTCTTGATATTATCCCAAAAGTGAAACCAATTTGAATATTTTCAATTAACATATAGATTTCCTATTTCATAATAAAGATGCCAACATTACATTATTTCATAGATCATCATGATACATGTTTACGAATAAAATAATAAGAAATAAATTTGGATTAGGACTATTGTCCTACCAATTTGCTACTGTACATCAATTTTTATACATATTTTTGACTTTTCATTACAATTAAGTTGACCATCAGTCATAGTCATCTCATCCAAGTGCAAGCAATATGGATGTCAATCTATAAGGAGGGAGAGCATCATCAAAGCATTTTACCTCCAACCACAAACTAGATGGTCCCCCAGACATCTTCCCATTAGAAGTCACCTAACCCTTCAATGAGGGTGATAGATAGCAACATTTGTAGTAAAATCAAATCCAAATCTTTGAACCAAGTACAAATATGAATATGTACACACACATCACATGCAGTCAATCATGTAGTCCCCAAATACCCTCTAGCTACCATGGTTTTGACTAATATGAAACCTGTGGGTATGGAACAAACTGACAATGCATACAACTATAACATCACTTTTACCAAAGTATTTAATTATAAGTCACATAAATGTAGGTCATATATTCATAACACTACTTATTTTTCTTGAATCTTCTCGATGACTCTTAATTAATGAAATGCAAAGTGTAACGTGCCACCAAGGAACCTCAGAGAACAACACAACTATGCTACATAAATAGGACATTTTTTTTTCTATTTTAAATGATAGAAATAACAAAGTAATGTTAACATATCTATACATGTTATTAAACTAAGCATTATCCTCTAGGATTCCATGGTTGCATTACTAACCAAACCAATAACAAGATCTAATCATACATCATAAATTAACTAACATCAATAGTTCATCCTAAATGTATTGCATTAAATGAATAAACACATACATTTCAATTTTATAGCATCAGTTAAGTATTCAACAGGATCATGTATACAGATCTACATGTACATATACAATTTCCCTTACATGAGAGTACATCATTTCATTATTCACACTACCACTTTCCTGATTGCACTGGAATACACACATAATGATTTAATTGATACACAAGGATAGTACATGAGCATAATAACTATCTCCTCAAACTGGTACAAGATCTGGAATCTGTCACACGAGATACATCCTTCTCACACACAAACAATGACAAGGGAAAACCAATGGAGATAAAGCACATCCACCTGACCATGTGGAACCCTAAGGTCCACCCCTCGTGCTAGGAAATAACATAAGGTCCCACTACAACAAACAATCAGGTAGACAGTAGGCTATAGGGAACAAGGACTACACATGACTCCAACAAAACAGGTCAATAACACAATCAACTCAATCATCACTTCCAGAGGCAATCACACAACGAATGGGGATTACAAAACTAGGGAATGCTAGACTGCAGTAGGGAGAGTGTCATTGCATGGTCCTGACATGGGTTATCCTGACAATCTCTCACTAGATGTCAGCCCCCATCTATGGTTATCCTGACAGTCTCTCACTAGACATCGACCCCATAGGGTGACACATGAGGAACCAACATACCTTTCGTGAGGACAAGGAAGTTGATTTTGCCAACCACGCCTTCTCACCCCATCCTTAGTCTAAACAAGTACTGCAGGCATGGGTGAGGTATCCAATTATCTTGTTTAATGTGAACAACTACCCAACCCCCTAATTCATTAATTAGGTTATCACTTAGTTACCAACTTTCAATGGGTTACCCTGGCTAGCCACTTTGGGCCCCGACCCCACATTGAAAGCCACTGCCCTACCTGCATCTAGAAAACCCTATCCATCAACCATAACAATTATCATCACTACAACAAGTATACATGAACAATACAAGGTATTAACCTTCTTGCATACTAAGACATAATCACAAGGACAACTCACAATTCATTGCCCATACCTTCCAAATGAAGCAATCCATAAACAACTTACTCCTTTTACAATTACCAATACCTCCCCATTATCAAAGTCCAACACAATATTTTATCACATACTCAATACAAATAATGAACCACAACATCCATGAAGGACTTTATTACCACATCATGATACATTTACAACATAGAATATGAAATCAAGACATCATAGCCTATGCCTCTGGAAACTAAACCTTGATGACTTACACATGACCTATTACGACCAATGATCCAACTTACATTTTGTAATTAAACTCACAATAGACCAATTTTCTAAAAGCAATACTTATAAATCAATTTTAAAATACAATGCTTATAATCCAACACAAATCTATCAATCAAATTCCAACTTAACATAACCATCGTACTTACATCGATTAAATTTCATCAACATTAACATATATTCATATGATTCTCATTTAACCACATTAAATAAATGCAACAAATACAATTCTATCTATAATGTTTTATTTAAATTAAAATTCAAATACCAAATATATATATATACACACACATATCTATAAAAATATACTCCCATCAAAACAATTATAACTCATTATCCTATTAAGTTTAACTTACCCAATAATTATACCATTCCAACAAAAGAATTACAATTATCAATAACAATGAATGATAACATTATTCTAAATTTCTAATTTATTTGGGCATTTAACTAATCAACTATTCAAGTAAACAATTCAATCTAATTGAGTCACATACTTAATCATAGTCTTTGATTTATATTTTATTAAATAATTGAATACAATATATATATATATATATATATATATATATATATATATATATATATATATATATATATACCTTCATTCCTATGAACAAGCATATCCATAACAACATATTAAAGCTAGCACTTGCAAGACTATCAATCATATAGTTTATGCAATCCTATTAATATACAGGGTTTTTTACCTTTGGGCTCTTCAACATCTTTTGTCTCTCAAGTATGCATATTTTCTATGTTTGATTCAAGTTAAAGTCATTTTAATCTCAAGGCAATCTACAATTTCCTACACGGTCCTCTATTCATATCAGGTCAAGGCATTGACTTCTAAGGTTGACATGCTACTTTTATTCTTTCTTTTGTTTTTTTCTTATAGAGATCTACTCTATGTGAATTTGAACAAACATGCAATCCAGAGCAATGAACTATCATCTATTCCTGAAATGTTGCACACAAAGTTTTGTATTAAGTAATACATGGAAACCATGTTAATCTAGGGTAGTAAACTGGTCTATAATAATATGTAAATATTTTGTAAATAATCAATTCTTTCATTCAAACCCTAACTCCTCCCATGAACCCCATTTTCCCATTGTCTAATCATTTCTCACTCTATCAATATTTTCACATATTTACAATGATAAAGCTCACAAATATTCTACAAGTAAAGATGTCGACTCATGAAATACAATGAATACAAGATATACACAAGGTGGATTTATTGCTATAGGTGTTAGAAAATTTTAAGCTAATGCAGTTGACATGCGTTAAACTAGATTCGTTAACCTAATTGTGTGCCACAATGGAGTTTTTTATGGACAAATAAAATAGTTGGAATTTCTCTGGTAATCATGCATACATGTGCATGAACTTTTGATATATTGCATCAAAGAAATACCATCTCTTGAAATGCAACGATTATAGGTTTGCACAAAATGAGTTTCATTGAGAAGCCCTTTGAAACTATTAAACAAAATGCAATTGGCAGGTGTAAAGCAAACACAATTAAGGAAGATCTACAACATTTGCTAGCATCCTACCGACTGCACATGGGAGATCTGGAACAGGTTTTGGACATCCATCATAGCATGACATAAGGGGAAATCGTTAGATGTTGATGATGCAACTACCCTGGTAAATCTATATGCAAAATGTGGAAATAGAGACAAGCACATGAGCTGTTTGATAGAGTGTCTCAAAGAGATGTCGTCCCATGGAATGCAATTATTACAGGATACGCACAAAATGGTTCTGTAGAAAAGGTTTTAGAAAACTTTTGGGCAAAGGTGATTGGCAGATGTAAAAGAAAACACAATTGGAATAGGTATTGACATCCATCGTAACATAAGGAATAGAGGAATTCGTCAGATGTTAAGATTGTAATTGCTCTACTAGACAGGTATGCGAAATGTAAAAATAGATTCCTACGATGCTCTCAAAATCTATAAATCCATGAAGCACATTGGAACGCATTCCAACATTGTAAGCTTTGTTGGAATCTAGGAGCACAGATATGCAGATTTGATGGACAAGAATTGTATATACTTCGATCACATTTGTAACCCTTATTACATTACATCTACAATGATCATTATGTGTGCATGGTTGACCATCTTGCCTGCTACTGGGTGATTATGAAGACACCCTAAACTTTTTCATTGAGATGCCAGTTAATCCAGCGATGGCAGAATGGATGTGTTTTCTTGGAATATCATGATTGCAGACATACACATTTAATGGATTCATTGAAGAGGCTTATGAAACTTTTAAGCATACGCAATTGGTAGAAGAAAAGCCAGACCCCATAACCTTTTGCCAGCATGCTGCCAGCGCCATTTTGGGCTGTCTAAAAATAGGAAATGGACATACACCGAAGAATAATGATTTATGTCAAATATTATAGTTGGAAATGCTCAGGTAGATGAGTATGACATCCATCAAGCAGGAAGGATAAAAGAAATCGGTTAGATATTGTAGTTGTAACGGCCCTATTAGACATATATGTGAAATGTAGGAGTAAACACAAGACACATGATCTAGTTTGTAGATGTCTCAAGGGGATGTAATTCCTTGCAATGCAATGATTGCAGAAAACTCACATAATGGAGTTAATGAAAAGTTGTAGAACTTTCAAATGAATACATGAAATGAAGCTCAATCTACAGTATCAAGATCTCTAATAGTATACAGTAGTGCAATAATGGATTTATTAAAGAGAATTCAAAAGAAAACTGAGTTAGAATACAAAAATTGAAGGAACCTAGATCCAAACACTTGACTAGCTAAGGGGTTGATGTTGCTCCCAAATTCTATCCGACAGCTCCAACCTCCTCCAAAACTGATCCCCAATCCCTTCTCCAAATTTCTTTTTAGAGAGAGGAAATTTTCCCCTTTCTTCCAGATCCTTCCTCCACCTTTTTAGGAGGCTTCACACAATTTCCCATTCCCGTGAATGACAATAATTTCCTATTTTATTAAATTTATAACCATACAAAGTATAATCTCCTTTACACCATACAATGCAATTTTTATTTTTATTTATTTCAATATTTACTATATATATATATATATATATTATAACAAATTATAATTATTTATAGATTTATTTTTATAGTCACTTAAAAAAACATAAGCTTGTTTTACATATTAATTTTTGTATTAATTTTACTATTTATATTCCAATTAAGTTGTTTATTTTTTATAAGCAACTTCAAAATTCCACCTCATGAACTTAATTTATCTCCTTATTATTACAATATATATTTAACTTTAGCTTTGGATTAAATTTATTTTAATGTAGGAATAAACCAGAACATGAATCATATGCTACTAATTTAAATAACTCCAAATTACCAATAGTACCTAACCAACATGCATGATCGCAAGGCATGACCACAATAATGGAGACAGACAGTCCTGCACAAACTGACGATAATGACTGGATGCAATATTGGATACTCATCCTCTTCAAGGATGATGACTAACTAGGGAACCTTATGTTAACTCCATTCAACAAATTTCCATTGGTTAAGGCACGCTCAGACCTGTTAATTCAGGTGGAGTTGATGCCTGATACCTGTAACCTGCAGCAAACAACACGATTGAACATAAAGATATATAATCACACAATCTTACACACCGTGAAAGGAAATTGTAGTGTAGCAGGGTACTCACACATGAGTAATGTGACACTGTTCCTTTCACAGAAACACATCAACAAGTATCTACATTATGCATAACAACCAGTCACTGAACAATCAAGATAGGACAATCAGTTACATACGATCAAATACAAGCAATCACCAATAATAGCATCTCAACCATGATCAGATAACACATAAATCTTTGAATTAAATTAACCCACATCATCTAGTATGTCCATAAACTAGTCATAGCATAAACATAAACACCAATAAATAAAGCATCATCAAATGTCATCATAGCAGTAGGTCTATCATCAACTAGGTATCATCATAACAATGAGTCTACCATCAACAACATATCATAATGTCTAGTCCTAGTAGAATAGGTATCAGTTTGACAGAAAGCAAAATGAGGGGCACTACATCCTCCCCCCTAGAACCAAGCTTACTCCTGGAAGCCTGCAAACAAATATGGATATAACTCTCACATATGGGATGCATCCTCCTAGGTAGTTGAAGCCTCATCATTAGGATCCAACTGGACCCTTACCTGCTCCACATCTCAGCCCCTAAGGGCGAGTCTCTTATGCTGTAAAATACCTATGAGCTCCAAAGCCAGTTGCCCGTCCTCTACCTGTAAAGCATTCCAGTCAAGCACATGAGAAATATTTGGATACTATAGCCTGAGAATGGAAACATGAAATACATCATGGATGCACGATAGACTAGGTGGCAAAGAAAGATGGTACACAACAAGACCAATTCTCTCCAAAACCTCAAACGGCCCAACAAAGCATGGTGTGAGCTTGGAGTCTTTTCCATAATGGATTAGACTCTTTCATGGACACACTTGCAAGAACACCCAATCTCCAACCAAGAATTGACGATCAACCCTATGGGCATCTGCATATTTCTTCTTCATGTCCTGTGCTGCCACCAAATGCTCTCTAATATGATCAACCTGTTGCTCCATCTCCCAGAGCATCTCCAGTCCTAGGAGAACTCTATCCTCAAGATGATCCCAACTCAGTGGGATTCAACAAGGATGACCATATAAAGCCTGAAAAGGAGACATACCAATAGAACTGTGATACCCATTATTATACGCAAACTCCATCAAGTACAAATAATCCTCCCAATGAGTCTACTAGTCCATGACATACATCCTAAGCATATCCTCGAGGACCTGATTAACCCTCTCAGTCTGCCCATCAGTCTCTGAATGTTAAGTTGAACTGAAGTTCAACTAAGTCCCTAATGCATGTTGTAAGGACGTCCAGAGAGCTGAAGTGAACACTAGATCCCTATCAGAGATGATCTTATGAGGAATCCCATGCAATCTAACTATATCCTCCATGAAATGTTTTGCCACAAAAGAATCATTATATGAAGACCGAATAGGAGAGAAGTGTGCTACCTTAGTCAACTTGTTCACAGTGACCATAATGGCATCATGATGATGAGAGGACACAAGAAAACTAACTATAAAGTCCACTGAAATGATGTCCCATTTCCATTCTGGAACAAGATGTGGCTGAAGAAGACCTGTGGGATGCTGATGTTCTGCCTTAACCCTCTAAAAGTCTAGACATCTTGAGACAAAATCAGAAATATCCCTCTTCATTCTGACCCAAAAGTACAACTGACGAAGCTCTGCATGCATCTTTTTGACACCCAGATGTGTAGAATAGGGTGCCTGATGTGCCTCTAACATAATTAGGGCATGAAGACCCTCTAAAGAAGGAACATAGATGTGACCCAAGTGCCACAAGAGACTGTTTGACTCAAGAGAGTAACCAGAAAATCTATCGTCCAAGGGTCTGCCTGACTCAACCTCTGACTTCACTTCATGATACCAACTATCGGTGGGAAGTGTTAAAAGAATTTGACCTCTCAAATCCACTCCAAGAGTGACTACTGAAAGCTCATGTCTTAGCCGACTAAGAGCATCTACCACAACATTCTCCTTACCCTGGATATACTTCACCTCAAAATCATACTCACAGAGGAATTCCATCCACTGCCTCTGCCTAGCATTCAAGTTTGGCTGCGTGAATATGTACTGTAAACTATGGTGATCACTGTGCAGTTCAAACTGATGCCCCAACAGAAAATGCGTCCATCTCACCAAGGCATGCACGATGGTGGCTAATTCTAGATCATGCGTTGGATAGTTCAACTCATGATCCTTGAGTTTGTGAGACTCATAGGCTATCACGCAACCATCCTACATCAAAACTACTCCTAGACCATCCAAAGATGCATCAGTACACACCACGAAGTCTCTGGTAGGCTTAGGAACTGCCAGAATGGGTGCACTATTCAACCACTCCTTGAGAGTTGGAAAGGCTTCTTGACACTGCTCCAACCACATGAACTTCTTCCCTTTCCTCTAAAGAGAAGTGATAGGGTGAGCTATCCTTGAAAACTCATGTACAAACCATCAATAATAGCCTGCTAAACCCATAAAACTGTGAACCTCTGAAACATTAGTGGGCGCAGGCCAATCCATGATGGCTTGGATCTTCGAAGGATCCATAGAAATGCCCTTATCAGAAATAACATGCCCAAATATCTCACCTCTATCTAAAAGAATTCACACTTTGCCAAATTTGCATATAGCTGATTCTCTCTTAAACACTACAAGACCTGTCGCAAATGCTCCTCATGCTCCTTCATAGTTCTTGAATAGATCAATATGTCATCCAAGAACACAAAGACAAATCTGTCAAGGTAGGTGCGAAATACAATGTTCATCAGGCTCATAAACATAGATGGTGCATTCATCAACCTAAATGGCACAACAGTGAACTCATACTACCCATAGCGAGGGTGAAATGTTGTCTTATGAATGTCTGCCTCAAAGATACGCAACTGATGATACCTCAACTTTAGGTCTATCTTTGAAAACACCTTAGCCCCCATGATCTGATCAAAGAGGTCATCAATCCGCGGCAAGGGATATATGTTCTTCATAGTCACCTTATTCAGCTGCCGATAGTCAATACACAATCGAAGGGATCCACCCTTCTTCTTCACAAAAATGATAGGTTCTCCTCAAGGAGAGACACTAGGACGAATAAACCCCTTTGCTAACAACTCTAACTGCAACCGAAGCTCTTTAAGCTCCTGAGTGGTCATCTGATACGGAGCTCATGAGATAGGTTCTACTCAGGGAACAAGATATATCATGAAATCAATGTCACGCTTAGGTGGCATTCCTGGAATCTCACTAGGAAAGACATCTTGTAACATCCAAGTTCTAAAAACATCGTAAAACTAGAAATTTACCATAGAGTAAATCAACAAGGTAAAAATGAGATAGAGAAATTTTTTCTTTTATTCAACATATAATCAAGTAAATACAATTACAAGATTTCTCTTTACAAAATACAATAAACCATATTGTCTTTCTCAATTACAATGTTTACAAATGTAAATCAATTACATATACAAATTTTGGAATAAATACTGCTTCTAAATATCTAACATCTTTATCACAAGTCCTGGCATGTTTCCTGCTTGGAGAGAGAGTATCTTTCTAGTGATTTACCTCCATCCATAGACCGGCGGTCTCCCACACATCTTCCACACAGGAAGTGGCCCTACCCTTCACGAGGAATATAGACCTTAGGTGACCAGTGGTAATTTGCCTTTCCTGAGTACATAGTGTTGTATCCTATTCAACTCTATCAACCATACAACCCTAGATACCCTCTAGCTAAGTATGATTTCTAATAGGATGAGCAATCCAGATACAATGAACCAACAATGCATGCAGAAAACAAATGCATTACTTTGACCAAAGTTTTTTTAATAACAATATCGTTCATAATGAACATAGTCATTGTGTTCACCCACCCCTACTTGACTTGGATACCGTCGTATTCTTTTAGATATTCCCACCAACTATAATTACATAATGTTTTAATCATCTTGTCATGATAAAAGTTTTCTTGAATTAGATAAGTCTAAAAGACATAACCATTCTTTGGGTTCATAATCGACTCTAGGGTTTTTATAACAACCCATTGGATATTACAATATTTCAATATATATATCTATATCATTCCTGTAAGACTAGGTTCATAATCAACCTTTGGTTTATCTCTTTCATGGCTAAGAATGCTATAATTCTTGTGAAAATATTAACTTCTATTCAAAGGAATATGATTACCTTTCAAATTACCTCTATGTGATGTCATTAACCATCACTACATATATATATACTCAAATATGATTTTATTCTAGGTTGTTTCTATATAGACTTAGTCTATTTCCTGTAATGGTTTACTATAGCTAAACTCATCAAGATTACAATTATAGACATTAAGAAGATCTTTGGACATTTATCCCATTTATCTACTAATCCTGGTTCTTCTACCATTCAATAGATTATACCAAAATTACCATAGAACACTAAGAATCTAAGTTTCTTGGGATAAGATATCATTTTCAACATGTATAGAAACTTAACAAGGAAATGTTTTGAAATAACATTACCCCAACTCAAGGTCTAAACTATACGACTCAAGGCTATGAATATAATTATTCAAGTTAAATCAATACTTAATAAAATTTAAGAGTCTAATATATGATTATCTCATGAACATATCATTGGTTTCTACAAACTTATTCAATAAGTAAACTTTTTTTCAAAACAAACATCAACTAAGACAACCTCCTACTATGATGATCGTTTATCCTCCATACTATGATTTGATATGATTATCATTTAGATATCTATAAGAAAATAGTTGATTCAGAATACTATAACATAGTGTTCACTTGTATTACCAAGTATCGGCCATATAAAATGCATTCGATGCCTAATCATTTAAGAAATAGATCTAAATGGTTTACTAATAATGCTATCTGCATTATCCCATGATCGACACTAATATCTTTTTAACAGTAAACACAATGAATACCGGAGGATAAACCTCATTGGCATTCTCATATGACTGTCCAAAAACACAACGATGGACATCCTAAAAGAATCATACCATTTCCTCATTGTTATTAACTTATAGAACTAAGGAATACCTATTAGTCGATGGTCTTAGAGTTGGCAATACTTGCTAATATAACTCTACAGTCGACGTCTCTGGCTGTGTATCTCCTCTCAGCCATGATTTCTCCTCTGCGTATCCCTAAACTTCACACAAGTTTCTCCTTATTCCTCTCTGCTGCTTCATGACTCAACTGCGTCATTTTAATAAAGGCTTAGACATGACTCCTATAGATTCGCCTTACTCCTCACTTCCACTCGTTTCAGTTGCAACTTAATTGAATGCATAACAGTCCATGTTCGATTTGGTAAATGAAGCCAATTTTAATGCAAAGTTGACACATGTCGATGGGAGATAACCGTCCCATGGGCTCGTCGATAGTGGTAGTTAATACCACAGTCCTTCTCTTTAGGAAGAGGCTGACACATCTCTTAACTATTGCTAATTATTTAATGATCCCCAATAAGTGATTCAACTCACTACTACTATTATTGAAGGCTCTCCTATTTGCAAGCTAGTATAGCAATATTGACTTATTATGAGGTATTATCCTCACTTGACACATAAGCATATTCTTATTTGATTATGTCAAATATGATTCACATAACATCACCTCAATTAGATAGTTATGGTTTAATCAAATAAAAAGATAATATTTAAACAAAGGATTACGGATATTGTGATTGGGTTGAGCTTGTCTCCCCATCACAATCCGTCGACAATATTCACATCTTCTTAACTTGACGAAAATGTCTTAACGTTAAGAATCATTTATAACACCTCAAGGAGACTTAATAATGATAAGACAACCATTTTACGATAATAACGTCGTAATATTTACGTTACACGTAAATAGTCACAAATCACACTTCAAACGACATCGTTAATGTTATTAATGACTAAGATGTCTTAGAAAGATTTGTAAGTAATATTGACTACCTGTCGATTAGGTTCAGAAGTAAACTGACAAGACAAGACTTACCTCTTATGACACATTGGTTCACGTTTTTGTTAAACACTTATACTCGATTTGGCAAATAAATCATTCGTAACCCAAGGTCTATATCTCTCTCCTAGAAAGATACTCTCTCTTTTCTCTGAGAGTCATCTGATAACCTGTAATCCTATATCAAACTCATTACCAAACAAATTATGATCAGTGCATCATTATTCAAATAATAGATCAAATCTCATAATGCAAATATTAAATTGATAATAACATAATCATTTCCATAATTTCATAAATGACATTCAATATAATCCATTTCTTTCCTTGTCATTAATCTAAACATCATAATAAATTTACTTATGTCCAAGTAAAAAGTAAAACTATAGCAAGACAAAAATTGGGGATGTAGTAGATCAGCATACTCCTTAAGGATAGGATGATCGTCGAGGGACACCTCACGACTCTCCCCTAACTCCAAATCATTAAGTGTCATGACAAACAGCTGGCAACCTTGACGCATACATCTCAACTGCATGGCAGAAATCATATGCAAGGAGATGGGTCTCTGAATGCCAACTACTTCTACCTCACTGCAAAAATCATCCAAACATTGCACTGACTTGCGCCGACAATCTATCACTGCTCAATGAGCATCCAACCAATCCATACCCAACACTAAATCATAAGATCCTAGGGGTATGATGTGAAGATCCACCATGGTAAATAGAGGACCAATCCTCAAAACCACAACCATACATGAGGGATTCTACCGCTATTCTAGCTCCAGAGGCCAATTTGACCTCTAGGCATCTTCCTAGACAATCACCGCTAAAGGACAACCTTAGGTTGTTAGGTGAGGATGACAAAAAGGGAAGAACATATTCTTCAGAGTCTAAGCAACTAGGACAATGTAATAGGTTCATATAGAACTAGTGTACCCATTGTTAGAACCGTTCTCTAATACCAGATGTAACGCCTCACCAAGGAACCTCAGAGAACAACACAACTATGCTAAATAAATAGGACAATTTTTATTTATTTTAAATGATAGAAATAACAAAGTAATGTTAACATATCTATACATGTTATTAAACTAAGCATTATCCTCTAGGATTCCATGGCTGCATTACTAACCAAACCAATAACAAGATCTAATCATACATCATAAATTAACTAACATCAATAGTTCATCCTAAATTTATTGCATTAAATGAATAAACACATACATTTCAATTTTATAGCATCAGTTAAGATACAACAGGATCATGTATACAAATCTACATGTATATATACAATTTCCCTTACATGAGAGTACATCATTTCATTATTCATACTAGCACTTTCTTGATTACATTGGAATACATACATAATAATTTAACTGATACACAAGGCTAGTACATGAGCATAATAACTATCTCCTTAAAATGGTACAAGATCTGGAATTTGTCACACGAGATACATCCTTCTCGCACACAAACAATGGCAAAGGAAAACCAATGGAGATAAAGCACATCTACCCAACCATGTGGAACCCTAAGCTCCACCCCCCGTGCTAGGAGATAACATAAGGTCCCACTACAACAAACAGTCAGGTTGACAGTAGACTATAAGGAACAAGGACTACACATGACTCCAACAACATAGGCCAATAACATAATCAACTTGATCATCACTTCCAGAGGCAATCGTACAACGAATGGGGAGTACACAACTAGGGAATGCTAGACTGTAGTAGGGAGAGTGTCATCGCATGGTCCTAACATGGGTTATCCTGACAGTCTCTCACTAGACGTTGGCCCCCATCTATGATTATCCTGAGAGTCTCTCACTAGACGCCAGCCCCATAGGGTGACACATGCAGAACCAATATACCTTTCATGAGGACAAGGAAGTTGATTTTGACAACCAAGCCTTCTCACCCCATCCTTAGTCTAAACAAGCGCTACAGGCATCGGTGAGGTATCCAATTATCTTTTTTAATGTGAACAACTACCCAACCCCTTAATTCATTAATTAGGTTATCACATAGTTACCAACTTTCAATGGGTTACCCTGGCTAGCCACTTTGGGCCCCGACCCCACATTGAAAGCCACTCCCCTACCTGCATCTAGAAAACCTTATCATCAAGCATAACAATTATCATCATTACAACAAGTACACATGAACAATACAAGGTATTAACCTTGTTGCATACTGAGGCATAATCACAAGGACAACTCACAATCCATTGCCCATAGCTTCCAAGTGAAGCAATCCATAAACAACTTACTCCTTTTACGATTGCCGATGCCTCCCCATTATCAAAGTCCAACACAATATTTTATCACATGCTCAATACAAATAATGAACCACAACATCCATGAAGGACTTTATTACCCCATCATGATACATTTACAACATAGAATATGAAATCAAGACATCATAGCCTATGCCTTTGGAAACTAAACCTCGACGACTTACACATGACCTATTACGACCAACAATCCAACTTACATTTTGTAATTAAACTCGCAATAGACCAATTTTCTAAAAGTAATACTTATAAATCAATTTTCAAATACAATGCTTATAATCCAATACAAATCTATCAATCAAATTCTAACTTAACATAACCATCGTAATTAAATCGATTAAATTTCATCAACATTAACATATATTCATATCGATTCTCATTTAACCACATTAAATAAATGCAACAAATATGATTCTATCTATAATGTTTGATTTAAATTAATAATCGAATACCAAATATATATATATATATATATATATATATATATATATATATATATATATATATGTATGTATGTATGTATGTATATGTATGTATGTATATATATGTATGTATATATATGTATGTATATATATGTATGTATATATATATATGTATATATATATGTATATATATGTATATATATATAACTATACACATCTCTATAAAAATATACTCCCATCAAAAAAATTATAACTCATTATCCTATTAAGTTTAACTTACCCGATAATTTTACCATTCCAACAAAAGAATTACAATTATCAATAACAATGAATGATAACATTATTCTAAATTCCTAATTTATTTGGGCATTTAACTAATCAACTATTCAAGTAAACAATTCAGTCTAATTGAATCACATACTTAATCATAGTCTTTGATTTATATTTTATTAAATAATTGAATACAATAATACAATATATACATACATATATATATATATATGCCTTCATTCTTACGAACAAGCATATCCATAACTACATATATATTTATTTATAACAACATATTAAAGCTAGCACTTGCAAGACTATCAATCGTATAGTTTATGCAATCCTATTAATATACAGGGTTGTTTACCTTTGGGCTCTTCAACATCTTTTGTCTCTCAAGTATGCATATTTTCTATGTTTGATTCAAGTTAAAGTCATTTTAATCTCAAGGCAATCTGCAATTTCCTACATGGTCCTCTATTCATATCAGGTCAAGGCATTGACTTCTAAGGTTGACATGCTACTTTTATTCTTTCTTTTGTTTGTTTCTTATAGAGATCTACTCTGTGTGATATTTGAACAAACATGCAATCTAGAGCAATGAACTATCATCTATTCCTGAAATGTTGCACACAAAGTTTTGTATTAAGTAATACATGGAAACCATGTTAATCTAGGGCATTAAACTAGTCTGTAATAATATGTAAATATTTTGTAAATAATTAATTCTTTCATTCAAACCCTAACTCCTCCCATGAACCCCATTTTCCCATTGTCTAATCATTTCTCACTCTATCAATATTTTCACATATTTACAATGATAAAGCTCACAAATATTCTACAAGTAAAGATGTCGACTCATGAAATACAATGAATACAGGGTATACACAAGGTGGATTTGTTGCTATAGGCTTTAGAAAATTTTAAGTTAATGCAGTTGGCAGGGGTTAAACTAGATTCGATAACCTAATTGTGTGCCACGATGGAGTTTTTGATAGACAAATAAAATAGTTGGAATTGCTCTATTAATCATGCATGGATGTGCACAAACTATTGATATATTGCATCAAAGAAATACCATCTCTTGAAATGCAACGATTATAGGTTTACACAAAATGAGTTTCGTTGAGAAGGCCTTTGAAACACTTAAGTAAAACACAATTAAGGCAGATTTACAACCTTTGTCAGCATCCTACTGACTATACGTGGGAGATCTGGAACGGGTTTTAGACATCCATTGTAGCATGACAGAAGGGGAAATCGTCAAATGTTGACAATGCAACTACCCTAGTAAATCTATATGCAAAATGTGGAAATAGAGACAAGCACATGAGCTGTTTGATAGAGTGTCTCAAAGAGATGTCATCCCATGGAATGCAATTATTGTAGGATACGTACAAAATGGATCTATAGAAAAGGTTTTAGAAAACTTCAGGCAAAGGTGATTGGCAAATGTAAAAGCAAACGCAATTAGAACGGGTGTTGGCATCCATCGTAACATAAGGAATAGAGGAATTCGTCTAATATTAAGATTGTAATTTCTCTGCTAGACAGGTATGCAAAATGTAAAAATAGATTGCTAAGATGCTCCCAAAATTTATAAATCCACGAAGCACACTGGAATGCATTCTAACATTGTAAGCTTTGCTAGAATCTAGGCACACAGATATGCAGATTTGATGGACAAGAACTGTATATACTTTGATCACATTTGTAACCCTTATTACATTACATCTATAGTTATCATTGTGTGTGCATGGTTGACCATCTTGCCCACTACTGGGCGATTATGAAGACACCCTAAACTTTGTCATTGAGATGCCAGTTAATCCGGCGATGGCAGAATGGATGTGTTTTCTTGGAATATCATGATTGCAGACATACACAAAATGAATTTGTTGAAGAGGCTTATGAAACTTTTAAGCATATGCAATTGGTAGAAGAAAAGCCAGACCCCATAACCTTTGCCAGCATGCTGCCATCATCATTTTGGGCAGTCTAAAAATAGGAAATGGACATACACTGAAGCATAATGAGTTATGTTAGCTATTATAGTTGGAAATGTTGGAAACAAGGCAGATAACTGAGAGGGGGGGGTGAATCAGTTATCTTAAATTTCTTAACTTTCTTTTCTTCTTTAACAATAGTGTAGTATCAAAACATATAAGCATAATTGAACATGAGAGAAGAAATGAAATCAACACACATAACACAAGGATTTTTATGTGGAAAACCCTGTTAAGGGAAAAACCACGAGGTGGCTAACCCAAGATTGTATTCTCTGTTAAAAGAATAATAAGTACAAAATGGCACTTGCCAATTAGGGTTCACTGCCCAAGCACACTACTCACAAGAGGCTCACTGCCTACAATAGTTTATAGAAAGTAACCAGGTATTTGAACTGATTAGAAGCATCCACATATGCTGAGGTTCAGTTTTGGTTAGGCTCAATATACTGATCTACTGCACTTCATTCTTCCTCTATTTTGGTGTTGCTGTTATGTCACATATCAGACCTGTATAGCTGCTTCCACACTTATCTCTACCTTTTCTCACACATTATATCTCCACACACACACCTTCACATCAAAATCCATCTGGTATATATATCCGCACCAAGGATTTCAACATCATTCTAGTCGGCATCTGGAATACTCAAGATTTTCCCAAACTCTGGTTTGTCAGCTGAATCCATGCTTACTAAGTGATGCGTATCAAAGAGATAGTTATAGAAGTCATCAATCATGTCAGCCAACCATGAATGATCCCTTAAGTAGCTTGATCACCATCAATATCTCATCTGGATTAAGGTCTGATGCTCTGTCGGTCAGTTCTTTCTCAGTCTATTCTGCCTGTCAAGAACCCAACACTTAGGTGCTCATATCTTTTCACTCTTTCATCACCGGGGGCTCAATCTCTAGAATGTGGCAGTCATGGTATTCCTCTTGACTTCCCCAAGTCCGCACTTTGCTGAGATACATCCTCTGAGAGATTTGGACCTGATTGTCGAACCTTGCTACATGCTCTGTTCTTGTTCACCAGACCAAAACACTCTTCAATCTAACTTCTGGTATAGACATACTATGTGCTGCAGATGTGTGGGATAAGTTTTGTTTCCATCCATGACAACAATCATGAAGCCACACAGTGTCTCTTGCCAACAATCTCCCCCTTTGGCATTGATGGCAACACTTAGTGAAAAATGACTAAGTGTTGTAACAAACTCCCCCTTGGTTGATGCTCTGTCTTATGTACACTATTACCGGAGCTCCCCCTTAGCTGGATTCCACATTTTTCACTACTCCTCACTCCCCCTTTGACATCAATGGCAAAGGGTGAAATCCGCACACCAAAACTTTCAAAAATCAATCTATATATTGCCGCATAAGTATAAATACAAGTTGTACTTACATATACTTCAGTATATCCGCAAAGGTGGTTTTCAACTAGACAAATTCTGTTGCCCAACTCTGCTTCATCCTATCCAAAATTGAGATGTGACCACTTAACAAAAATTTAAAAGCTTCTACCCTCTTTAAGTCTACCGGATCACTGGTCTGGGCTATGGTCGAAGCATTAGTTAGGGCCTCATGCATGGCCTCTAACTTAGGGATAATTATCCCTCTAAGTTTTCTCATTCTTCTTATTCTATTCTTCTTCTCCTTCTCAAGCCTCTTTAACTCATTTATAGTGACAATAGTCTAGCACTCTTGATTCATTATGGATGATGGATGAGGTTAGAGGATCAAAATTTTGAGATAAACTTGACAATTTACCCTCTTGTTCTTCCACCTTCTTTGCAATGTCTGCTGTCACTGTGGACCAAGATAAACAAAATTTGTATAATTCTTCGCCATCTTTAAGAGCATTTTCTAAGCTCTTTATCCCAATATCCAAATTTCTCCTATCATTTGCTATGAGTCCTTATACTTCAGAGAGTCTCTTTCCCAAAAACTCTTTCTGGACTTTCTCTTCTGCTGATTTCTCCAAGGAATCAAAATGTGTGCTAATAGAGTTAACAAGAGATTTCAAGTTACTGGATGAAGAGGCCGAAGGATCCTTCTAGAAGGATGGCATGATCTTCTCCAATACACTGGATGTAATCTCTATCAACTCACAGTCTTCCATGTGAGACTTTAGAAGCTTTGCTTTTGCTTTGGCTTGAGCAAAAGATGCTACCTTCATTGTCTGGACCGGAGAGAGAGAGTCAAAATTGAGTAGTCCTTGAAATAGCTCTGGTTCATCTAATTCCTTCATTTCTTTGATCAGGAAGTCTTTAACTACTTCTGCAGTGTCTCTTGCCAGAGACAGAGTCTTCTTTCCTTCTATAGTCTTAGAACTATCACCTGGGGTCTTCTCTGTTTGATCTTCTTCTCTTCCCTTTACCTCTTCTTCTTGACTTGCTTTCTTCTCTTTTCTTGCTTCTCCTTCAGTTCTGGAGTCTGCTGGGGGATCCGGAAGAGAGATGTTTACTTCTTCATGGGCTTCCTCTTCCAGAACAGAGGAATCCAAGTCCTTAGTTTTCTCCTCACCTATCTCCTTTGACTCTTCTGCAATTTTCTCAATAGAATCTTCCTTTGATGCACTTGATCCTTCAACATCCATGGAAGAAGGTTCATCACTTATGTCCTCTATAATAGGAAGATTAAATATTTTATATGCATTCCAGAGGATGTCTTCAGTCTCTTTTGCCACTTGATCAGTCTCTCCGAACATAAGCTTGTTCATTTTGGCTTTGCTCCGGAACTAATCCTTGCAATCCTTGAAGATCATGTTCATTTGTTTTGGGGTGATGGAAGGATAGAGCTGAATAGCTATTTGTTCCCAGATCTCCAAATCCTTTTCCTTGGCATTGTCTTTTCTGAGTTCAAGTACTTTCTCTAAACTCTTGGGGATTAGAGAGATGATTTCAATGAATGCTTTATTATATATGTTTAAGTACTTAACTATAGCTTCTTCCAAGATCCTTTTGTCTGTCACTATACTCATCATAGAATTATGTCATTGGTTACATATTCCCATCCACAATAACTACCTTGATGACATCATCAATGGAGAGAGTAGGCCTTTCAACAAATTCTTCTTCCTCTTCTTCCTTGTTTTGACCGGTAGAAGATTCCCCGGATGTTTTCTTCTTCTTCCACATTTTCTTAACTTCTTCATTAGATTTTGTTTCTTCATCATCCTTTTGGCTTATGTATGACCTTGTGGCCTTTGTCTTCGTTCTCTTCTCTCCCTTTTCGGATGTCTTGGTTTATGATTTTGAGGCTTTTGGGCTCTTGGAGGTGGCAGGTGCAGAGCTCTTGGAGGATCTGGTCTGGGAGGGGGATTGTATTGGATTACTTTCTTTTTCTGCTTCTTGTCTCTCCTTCTCAGCTCTTTCTAATTTTTCTCTGTTTGCATCAACTACTTCTTTTGAGATGCTATATTTTTTGACAACTTCCTCTACTTCCCTTCTTACTTTTCTCTTCATCTCTGGTTGTCTTTGTTCAACATGAATTTTCACACTCAATTCTTGAAAGGTTCCAAACCTTTCTGCCTCAGGGTCCTTAGGTTGACTCAGCAGGTGTTGGATATGCAACTCCAAGATTTTCTCATCTACCTCATAGCCCATTGGCATAATCCAGACTGTCCTGGGCTCCATTGCCTCCATTAGGCATTGATCAGTGTCTACCATGAAACACACTGTATCTTTGTATTTTTCAACTAATGTTTGTGGAATTCTTTCTCTGGCCTGCATCATACCTTGGAAATTCTTGAAATATCCCTAGAGAGCTATGCTTTGAGCCTTGGCATCACCAAGCCCATACATATAATCTCTAATTTGCATGGCAACCGATCTGCCATTTTGCCATACCCAACCATTGGATCTGGGTAACTCATTCATATAGTAAAAGAAGAGACATAGTATCAAGCCACTATACTTAAATGAATTCTTCTTATCCTTCTTTATTTTCTACAAATTCTCTAACAGTTGGTTTAGGAGAAGCTCACAAAGATCATAATTAGCATTATCCCTTAGCATCTGATAAGCAATGTATATTGTTGTTCCGGATATAGAATTTTCCCTGCTAGAGTGATATATTTTATAACCAATTATCATAGAAGCAAATTTGATATCCAAATCTGTGATATCCTCTATTATCATAGTTCTTTTGTCAAATTTTGATCCGGTAGCCTCACTTAAAGTTTGGTTCTTGACCGAATTGAGAGCATGCAACCCACTGGATGAGTGCAAGCCAGTTATTGCCCTAATTGCATCCTTTTTTTATTTTGAAGGGTTTCAACAACCACATGAAGTTATCATGTATTCTACTGAGAACATACCAGACCCATTCATCTTCTGCAAAACAGGGGAAGTGGATGCAATGTCCAAAATGCTTATCCCGGATGACCTTGTATTGGGGTTGAAGTTCAAATGTTTCATCTATTAATTGCTTGTGATAGATATCCATTAGCTTGGATTCCCCAAATTCCTCAATGTTGGCATGAATGTATACCCTAACATCTTCTACGTGTAGAACCCCATGCAGAATGCTTGAGAATGCACCTAAAGGATCGACTTCTAGGATTTGTAAGGATGTTTCTTGAACTTAGGGCGTGGCCTATCAGTGATCTTAACAACATTTGGAGTAGCCATCATCCAAAAGATTCAGAGAGAGATGTTCAAGAGCGGAAATACCTTTTTATGCTTCTAGGGTTCATGATATGCACTGAAAAGATCACTGGTTGAATCAAATTTCACAGTTGATCTTTGAGAGGGTTGAAGCAATCTTGTTGTAGAGCTCTTTCTTTCTTCTTCTCGAATGCAGATGTACAAATGATGAAAAAAAAGAACTCTTATATTTCTGCGCAAACCCTAAATTCATATTGCAATAAATGCACACCTTAAGTCATTCTGGTTCCCTTGTTCTGACCTTCTTCTGAGAGAGATCCTTCTGAATCACTAAGATGCACTTAGAATTATTCTTGGTGATAATTGACAATCTATCTTCCTTTCTCCAATCATTCCATTTATCTGCAGATCAAGATATTTCAATTTTGAATCATACCGGATCTAACTGCTAAAATCTTACTTTTACCGGATGACTGTTAAAACGGATCAATCTTAGATGATTGACCTCTTCAAAACTCCTTGCAGATCTTTTATATTTTTACCAAGGATTATTTAGATATCTCTTTGAGAACTCTTCAATCCGCAATACTCCATGTGCCAATTTTAGGCACTAATTGACTGGCTGGGGGAAATTATTTTCCTTTGTGACTCCCCCTAAGCCAAAACTCATCTATTTAGTTTCTGGAAGGAATATCAGCACCAAATTCTGGTGCAGATCCATCCCCAACATTCTCTGTACTTCTCTTCACCCAAATCTCATTCATCTGCCTTTGAACTTCATCTGCATTCACTTTTCCTTTTCCTTTGTCTTGATTTTGATTATGATGACCAGACCCCTTTTATCCTGATTCTTACTTCTATAGAATTTGGCAATATGACCAGATCTATTGCAATTGTAGAAAGCTATATTTCTTTGCATATTTGACTGATATCCTCTTGATTTGCATTGATTGGCCATATGTCCCATTCTATTGCATGCAAAGCATCTACCATTGAATGAATTGTTTATTTGCATGTTTCTACATTCATGAGATTTGTGACCATACCTGTTGCAGTTAAAACACTATCCGAAGAAGGATGAATTAGTCTGATTCATTCTTCTTCTACACTGATTTGCTTTATGACCAAAGTTATTGCAATTGTGGTAGTATCCATTGAAGGATGGATATCTTTGAGCATTTGGTTGTCTTACCAGAGGTCTTCTAGGCCTGTACCTTGGATTTCCTGATCCAGAGTTCTTCTGATCAGATCTGAAGATTTCACCTTTCTCATATCCCAAGCCATGCTTGTCATCTACCCTCTTTTGGCTTTCAAGAAGAACTTCAAGTTGAGTAGAGCTTATCTTGAATTTTTCTTTGTATTCATTTGTTGTTTGAAGATCCCTTTTAAGAGTGTCTATCAGATTTTCAAGTTGTTCTTCATTATCTCTAGCTTCTTCAAGATCAGATTCTAGATGCCTGATTATTCTATCCATTTTGTGGTAGTCTTTTGACTTCTCCTTGAGAGATTGTTTTAGATTATCTTCCATTTTTCTTTTCTCTTCAATTTCTTGGGTGAATTTCATAACCCCTGATTCCATTTCATGTCTTACCATAATGACCTCTTTTGATAGCTTCTCACATAACTTGTTTTTCTCATTCAGATCTTCATTAGTATCATTGGCTTCACTTTGACTTGCTAATTATTTAAGAAGTTCCTTTCTCTTTTTCACAGAGATACTTAGTTTTTCTTTTAGTTCATTTATGAAGTCATCAGCTTGTTTGAGTCCTTCCCTTAGGTTATTGACTTCAGAGTGAGATTGCTCAAGATCATCTAGGGTAGACTGAAGTTGTTCCCTCATACCATACATATCCATTGAGATTCCCAGATCTTCCTCAAGCTGTTAGGCTCTGTTTGGAGGAACTTGGCTCTGATACCAATTGTTGGAAACAAGGCAGATAACTGAGAGGGGGGGTGAATCAGTTATCTTAAATTTCTTAACTTTTTTTTCTTCTTTAACAATATTGTAGTATCAAAACATATAAGCATAAATGAACATGAGAGCAGACATGAAATCAACACACATAACACAAGGATTTTTACGTGGAAAACCCTGTTAAGGGAAAAACCATAGGGTGACTAACCCAAGATTGTATTCTCTGTTAAAAGAATAAGAAGTACAAAATGGCACTTGCCAATTAGGGCTCACTACCTAAGCACACTGCTCACAAGAGGCTCACTGCCTACAATAGTTTATAGAAAGTAACTAGGTATTTGAACTGATTAGAAGCATCCACATATGCTGAGGTTCAGTTCCAGTTAGGCTCAATATACTGATCTACTGCACTTCATTCTTCCTCTGTTTTGGTGATGTTGTTCTATCACATACTGGACCTGTATAGCCAATTCCACACTTATCTCTACCTTTTCTTACACATTATATCTCCACACACACACCTTCACATCAAAATCCATCTGGTATATATATCCGCACCAAGGATTTCAACATCATTCTAGTCGGCATCCGGAATATTCAAGATTTTCCCAAACTCTGGTCTGTTAGCTGAATCCATGCTTACTAAGTGATGTGTATCAAAGAGATAGTTATAGAAGTCATCAATCATGTCAGCCAACCATGAATGATCCCTTAAGTAGCTTGATCACCATCAATTTCTCATCTGGATTAAGGTCTGATGCTCTGTTGGTCAGTTCTTTCTCAATCTATTCTGCCTATCAGGAACCCAACACTTAGGTGCTCATATCTTTTCACTCTTTCATCACCGGAGGCTCAATCTCTAGAATGTGGCAGTCATGGTATTCCTCTTGACTTCCCCAAGTCCGTATTTTGCTGAGATACATCCTCTGAGAGATCTGGACCTAATTGTCAGACCTTGCTGCATGCTCTGTTCTTATTCATCGGACCAAAACACTCTTCAATTTGACTTCTGGTATAGACATACTATGTGCTGCAGATGTGTGGGATAAGTTTTTTTGCCATCAATGACAACAATCATGAAGCCACACAGTGTCTCTTGCCAATAGGAAATGCTTAGGTAGATGGGTATGGCATCCATCAAGCAGGAAGGATAAAAGAAATCAATTAGATATTGTAGTTGCAACGACCCTGTTAGACATATATGCAAAATGTAGGAGTAAGCACAAGGCACACGATCTAGTTTGCAGATGTCTCAAGGGGATGTAATTCCCTGAAATGCAATGATTGCAGGAAACTCACATGATGGAGTTAATGAAAAGCTATAGAACTTTTAAATGAATACATGAAATGAAGCTTGATCTACAGTATCAAGATCTCTAATAGTATACAGTAGTATAGATCAGAAATTATCCAAAGGACTAAATCATTATAAAGATGATAGAAAACACAATACAATAATGGATTTATTGAAGAGGATTCAAAAGAAAACCGAGTTAGAATACAGAAATCAAAGGAACCTGGATCCAAACGCTTGACTAGCAGAGGGGTTGATGTTGCTCCTAGATTCTATCCTTCAACTCCAGCCTCCTCCAAAACCGATCCCCAATCCCTTCTCCAAATTTCTTTTATAGAGAGGAAATTTTCCCCTTTCTTCCAGATCCTTCCTCCACCTTTTTAGGAGGCTCCACACAATTTCCCATTCCCGTGAATGACAATAATTTCCTATTTTATTAAATTTATAGCCATACAAACTATAATCTCCTTTACACCATACAATGCAATTTTTATTTTTATTTATTTCAATATATATATATATATATTTTATAAAAAATTATAATTATTTATAGATTTATTTTTATAGTCACTTAACAAAACATAAGCTTGTTTTAGATATTTATTTTTGTATTAATTTTACTAATTATATTCCAATTAAGTTGTTTATTTTTTTATAAACTTCATAATTCCACGTCATGAACTTAATTTATCTCCTTATTATTACAATATATATTTAACTTTAGCTTTGGATTAAATTTTATATTAATGTAGGAATAAACCAAAACATGAATCATACGCTACTAATTTAAATAACTCCAAATTACCAACAGTACCTAACCAACATGCATGATCGCAAGACATGACCACAACAACGAAGACAGACAGTCCTGCCCAAACTAATGACAATGACTAGATGCAATATTGGATACTCATCCTCTTCAAGGATGATGACTAACTAGGGAACCTTATGTTAACTCTATTCAACAAATTTCCATTGGTTAAAGCACAATCAAACTTGTTAATTCAGGTGGAGTCGATCCCTGATACCTGCAACCTGCAGCAAACAACATGGTCAAACATAAAGATATATAATCACACAATCATACACACCATGAAAGGAAATCACAGTGTAGCAGGGTACTCATGCATGAGTAATGTGACACTATTCCTTTCACAAAAACACATCAACAAGTATCTACATTATGCATAACAACTAGTCACTAAACAATCAAGATAGGACAATAAGTTACATACGATCAAAAATAGGCAGTCACCAATAATTGCATCTCAACCATGATCAGATAACACATAAAGCTCTAAATTAAATTAATCCACATCATCTAGTATGTCCATAAACTAGTCATAGCATAAACATAAACACCAATAACTAAAGCATCATCAAATGTCATCATAGCAGTAGGTCTATCATCAACTAGGTATCATCATAACAGTGAGTCTACCATCAACATGTCATAATGTCTAGTCCTAGTAGAATAGGTATCACTCTGACAGAAAGCAAAATGAGGGGCACTACACAAAGTATAGGCCCGAATTTAAATTATCCTTTGGTTACCAAACTCCTAGCATACCCTTCCCTTGAGTTGGTCTTACTAGTTTCCACTATATTAGATAGATAACAATAAGTATAGATTGGCATATATATATATATATATATATATATTACTTATTTAGTTCCAATCTCCTGGAATACCCTACCATGAGTTGGTCTTGCTTGCCTACACTATAGAATATGATCAATAATACAAAGTGTGTAGGTTAACCATTATTCTCCAATCTCCTAGTATCCATTTCCCTTGAGTTGGTTGTATTACAAAGTATATGAATAACTATTATTTTCCAATCTCCTAGTAACCCTTACCCTTGAGTTGGTTCTATCAATAATACCAAGTATAAGAGTTAACTATTATTTTCCAACCTCTTGGTATCCCTTACCCTTGGTTTGGTTCTATCACTACCATTCTGCTGAACTAGCTAGGTAGTTTCATTTATCCATTGAGTTCATGCAATAGTGAACCCATACAAATACTCACAGGTATTTACTTGAGTGGATATAGAGTTTGGGTCATCATTATTCCCAAATGTAAAAATACATCCATTTACTAGCATTTGATACTAATATAGATATATTTATCAACATGATAATACATATATTCATATCCATAATTAATGATGATTTATATATGTAGTTGCATGGAGATGCATATTAACATTGTAATCCTTTTGATTGATAATGATCAATGTAACTATATCAACATATCTTGTTGCATACAATATGAATATGAACTCATAGTGAAATAAAAGGAGATATTCATGAAACATATAGTCTACATTATTCATTCCTATTTTATCATATTCAAAAGGTGGCATAACATAATTACCCATCATGATACTAGCAGCAGGCTCATAATCCTCATTTATCAAGGAGTTAACTTAACCATCATTGAGATTGATTGATAACAGGAAATTGTTTGTGAGAGTCCCAACCAACTTAGACTTAAATCATGCAACTCATATTTGAGTCTATAGAGAGAAAATTGATTGAAACAATGCCACAAATCAAGGTTTATTGTCTTAGTCAAATCTATTATGAGAAACTCTCACATGCGTATCACCATGGAATAAACTAATTAAATATTCGGGGGGGCCCAGGCCTCCCACAATAATGGGTTACACTTTTTGGCCAAACTTGACATTGAAATCAACATTTTGAACTAAATCTTCACTTTCTGACACCTATAGACACTAATCCGTTAGGAATTTGAAGATGATGCGAACTAGTGATTTGTGAGATTTTGTTAAAAAAAATTGGAGTTAAATTGTAAAAAAATTTGTGTCTCCTTTGATAACTAGTTTTTAATAGTAAACAACATTTTTTTAAAGTGATGTGTATTCTGTAGCGCATAACTTTTTTTTCAACAAAGGATAAAATTCTACTTCTTGTGAATTTAGATTGGTGACACTGATATATAGGGCATGAATTTGTTTTTATAATATTTTGTTGATTTTTTTTAATTAAGTTTTGAAGTCAAACCAATTATAATTTAGACATAGGTGTATTTCATAAAACATAACTTTTTATGTATGTATCAAATTTTTTTTTTTTTTTGGTTGAAACAAGGACATCAATACCTAGGGTATAGATATTTTTTAGAATTTTTTTTCACTAATTTACTAATTTTCCATGTGTGTAGAACAAAGAACTTGATGTTTGGTGAAAAACCTACATTCACAAGAAATAAAACAAATATATAATAATCAAATTAAATATATTTAAAATTATACTTTTTGGGAAGCTTATAATAAGGACTACATACTTACAAAACATAAATTTTAAATGAATTCATTTGATCCCCCAGAAGGTAAATCAAAAGTGGTTTTTTATCAGCATTTTGATAGGTGTAGAGGAGACTCCATTACAGGTATGGTTTAAAACTAGCGGGGTTCTATCCAAAGGGGTTTGAATCTAAGGGGGTTTTATCAAACCCTCTTCAATTAAAATCTTTTAAATGGAACCTTTCAAGGCTTAAATCATTATATTTTCTAAAAATATGTGATTTCAACAAAAATCAGGATGTCCCAGAAAGTGTAACCCATTATTGTGGCAATACTTTCCCTCAGGGCTACTAAACCCATTCTAGGATTTTTTTAAGGTAAGTTGAGAATCATAGGAATGTTAGTGTGAAAATAGGTTTTACCTATTTAGATTGACTAGGTCCTATTCACATTATGCTTAAGTCCCCACTTAGGGACTTTTAGGAGTTTGTCTCATCTCATATGGTTGAGACATGTGTCCTCATCTTTTGAAGACACCTAGTGCTTGCATACTTTCCACTTGCTCAAAAATATGTATCTTGAGCTAGAGGGTTAGTTAGTCGTTGTGACCTACCTTCCTACCTCCTCTACCTTGCCTATATTTAAGCAAGGCATCTATATACATTTTAATCATCTTTTTGGCAATATCAATTAGGATTATTTTGTGTACAAATAGCTTGTGAAAGTATTAAGAAAGATGGAACCATGAGGTTATACATAGACTGCTGACAACTCAATAAATTAACCATAAAAATAAGCACCCTTTACCTCGAATTGATGATCTTCTAGATCAGTTACATGGTGCCAAATGTTTTTCCAAGATTGATTTATGATCAAGATATCATCAAATTCATATTAAGGAATGAGACATTGCCAAAACTTCTTTTTGAACGCGATATGGCCATTATGAATTTGTGGTAATGCCTTTCGATTTAACCAATGCGTGCCTGCAACCTTTATGACTTTGATGCATGATGTTTTCTGACCATTTCTAGATGTATTTGTGATCATTTTTTTAGATGATATCTTAATATACTCAAAAAATGAGGAAGAACATGAACAACACCTCAGGATGGTACTCAAAACCTTATGAAAGCATAAACAATATGTCAAACTCAACAGTGTGAATTCTTTAAATCTGAAGTATCCTATTTAGGTCATGTTGTTTTAGAAAAGGGTATTTCACCTGACCATGCAAAAATTAAGGCAATTCAAGATTGGCCTATCCCCAAGGATGCTCACGAAATCAAAAGTTTCCTAGGATTATCTGGTTTCTATCGTAGCTTTGTGAAAAAGTATTCAAAAATTACTACACCTTTAACCGATTTAACTAGGAAAGAACAAAATTACAAATGGACCCCCGAATGTGATAATTCTTTTGAGATTTTGAAAACATTGTTAACAACTACACCTACTCTTTACATTCCAAATTTTAGTAAGCCCTTTGTTGTGATTATTGATGCCTGCGGTACAGGTATAGGTGGTGTTCTAATGTAGGATAATCCAGTGGTATGTTATGAATCAAGAAAGTTACTACCTGCTGAAATAAATTACCCTATTCATGATCTTGCATTATTAGGCATTGTCCATGCTCTTAAGGTTTGGTACCACTATTTGTTAGGAAACAAATTTATACTAAAAACTAACCATCATAGTCTACAACATATTTTCACTCAGCCTCAACTTAATATGAGACAATGAAGATGGATGGAACTTCTAACTGAATATGATTTCACCATCCAGTATGTCCTAGGAAAAGAAAATGTAGTGGCAGATGCTTTAAGTCGAAAACAATTATGTGTTAATGCCTTGACCCTGGAGAGAAGCCAATTTGATCAAGATATCAAATCCAAGTTACCTATCGATGATTATTTCCAACCCATTTATGAAGGTCTCCAAAATCAATCTCCTAATGTCCATGTGAAAGATCAACTAGAACACTATTTGCTAAGTAGCAATAATCTCCTCGATTACAAAGGAAGATTATGTATTCCCAATATATTTGACCTTAAATCACAAATATTGAAGGATTCTCATGATATACCGATAGCAAGACAACCTGGATTCTAGAAAACCTATCTCTCAATCAAGAGAAACCACTTTTGGCCTCAAATAAAGTCTGAGATCCATACCTATTGTAGTTAGGGAAAATCATATTTAAAACTAAAACAACAAGATATCAAACCCTAACTAGCACAATAGAGCACGAGCAAGCATGAAAATGAAAATAACAAATAAATGTAAACCCAAATCCATGCTAAACTTGATTTATCTCCATTGCTCTTCTCAAACTCGCATGAGAATGTAAGATTTCGAAGGATTGTTGATGGAGGAATGTTGGTTGCTCATTGTTGCAGCAACATAATGCTTCAAGATGAAAGATAATAGAAGAAGATCGATAGATATATGAGAAGATTGGAAGAATTTTGGGAGATTGAGGATACTAGAAGAAGATGGATCCCAAATGGCCTATGTGAGGCTAGATTTATAGGAAAAAACTAATGGGATTCGATAGCTAAGATTAAAAGTCAATTGTGTGATGTGTATGGCTATGATTAAAAGTTGATTTTAGTGCCTATGGAACACATTAAGTGGGTTATGACATGAGGCTAAAATTAGGATGTGAGGAAATAATTGGGATTCTTTTATTTATTTTGGAGGAAAAGATACCTATGACGCACAATAAGTGGGGCTAAAAATAGGATTTGAGTGGGAATCTCATAATTTAAATAATAAAATTATTTGTGCATGTGAAGAGTTGTAGTCATGTGACACATGTTGTAATGTGGTAAAAGATGAGGGATTTAATTCAAATATTTTATTTGAATTATTTGAGACAAGGTGAGGGGGAATTAATTAAATAAAGGGGTTTATTTAATTAATTGGTTAGGTGATTAAGTTGGATTATAAGTGGGATTATGCAAGGACCTAGGACAAAACGTGTCATTGCAAGGCATGGACAATTTTAAGTGTCTACACCTATGTCCAACAATGTTTAACTTGTCAAAAGGTATTTAAGAAAAACAATGTAAACCCCCTGGAATCTTACAACCCTTGTCAATTCCAAATTAGAAATGGGAGTCAATTAGTATGGACTTTATCATTAGTTTGCCTCGAACACAAAAAGTTCATGATGCTATCTTCGTAGTAGTATACAAATTAACCAAAATGGTACATTTTATACCCATCAAAATAAATTCTTCTACTTCTGACATTGCTCACATTTTTATCAAAGAGATTGTTAGGTTACATGGTCTTCCAAAGAACATTGTTTTAGAAAGAGACCCTAGATTTTACATCATCTTTTTGGAAATCTCTTTTTTCTTCAAAATTGGTACTAATTTAACTTTTAGTACTGCATATCACCCTGAATCTGATGGGCAAACTAAATGAATTAATAGAATCCTAGAAGATATGTTACAAATGTATACTATGGATAAACCTGAGTCATGGGAAGATTATTTGCACTTAGTCAAGTTTGCATAGAATCAAGGTTATCATTCCACCATTAAGATGTCACCTTTTGAAGCCATGTATGGTCAAAACTGTAATACACCTATCTCTTGGTCTAACCTTGTCCATAAGATTTGGTATGAGAATTAAAAGTTATTAGAAATGGAAAGCATCATTAACAAAGCCAAACAAAACATGAAGGTTGCTCAAGATAGATATAAAAGTTGGGTTGATTCCAAAAGATCTATTTGACATTTTGATGTTGGTGATCAAGTCTTCCTTAGAGTCAAACCCAAAAGGAGTTCCTTAAAACTTGGTAAATATTCTAAAATAGCTATGGACCTTTTGAAATTTTAGAAAAAATAGGTGATGTTGCCTATAGACTAGCTTTGCCACCTCAATTACAAATTAATAATGTGTTTCATGTAAGCATACTTAAGAAATATGTTTATAGTGTATATCATGTTATTGATTGGAAAAGTATTTCTATTGAGCCTACTTGTGAATTTAAAATTGAACTAGAAATAATAATTTAAAGAAGATCTAGGTCCTAGGACCTTAAGAAATAGAATTATAGATGAAGTTAGAGTCAAATGGAGTCATTGTCGTATTGATAGTGCTAGTTGGGAAAAAGTTGATTTTATTAAAACTCAATATCCACATTTGTTTAACTAAAGTTGTTTCATGTGTTTTTCTAGTGCAGAAACTCCTCGTGCTACTGAGGAAAGAAACTAAATCATAGGGGGAGAATTGTTATGTGACTTTTTCCTGAAGGATGTAAATAAAATAAAAAAATAAATTAATTGAAAGTTAAAAAATAAAAATAAAAGAGAATGTATTAAGAGAAGTCATGGGAAGTTGTAATTAAATATCATTTGTATTATTGTTATGAAGGCATGTGAACATTGTAACCACCCTTTGGGTCGTTATTTAAACCCGTAAATAAAAAAATTGTAATGTAAGTAACAGAAAAGAAAAGATATATAGGAAAATAAATCAGAGGGTACAAAGGAGAGAAGATTAGGGTCATTGGCTGGGCACTGAAACATTTGGAGAAGAGGCACACAAAGTGTGTCCAACTTGGGGTACAACGTACACCTAGGAGTGTCCTGGTCAGGGTTGTGTTTGTTTGTGCCGTGAGGCACAGTTGGTTCTGTGTAAGAACCGGTTCCTTCGAAGGTGTTTCTTTGTCAGGAACAGCCGAGACCTGTGATTATTCCTCTTGAGTGTCATATTACAGCATCTTAGTGTTTTTACAGATAAGTGATATATTTATATATATTTCATTGCAGTATTTTTAATATTTGTAGAAAAGCATTGTTATTTAATGGTTTTTTTAATAAGAATTGAAGCAATAATAACTATTATTTTATCATTTCATTATAGTATTGGAAACTGTTATCTTATAAAGTTCTTTTGACAACCTCAATAATTACTTTCTATGGACCCCTATCTTTTTATGTTTGAATATTTCTTATGCATGGTTTTGAGTGCCATTTACTTTGAAATACATGCTCAATTTAGGATTCACATGAAACTCAAAGTGGAGGAAAATTAGTGGTAAAATTTGTATACTTTTGCCAATTCCCATTTAGTTTTGGGCACATTTTGATGAATATGTCGTAATACAATTTTACATATCGACAAAATGATTCATTGTTGTGCAAAGTTGGGGAACTACAAAAAAAACTTCACCATATAATAAACAATGTGAACCCTCCTACTTTACTCCACACACTACATACTATTTTTCCATCTTCATCCACCACATTTTTTTCCTAATAAATTTGATCATTCTATTTAAATTTATTTCTACAACTCTTATTTTACATCTTGAGGAAGGTTTTATAGATAGAATTGATGGGCAAAGGTGTCAAAGCTAGTGCAACCTTTAATGGAGTGTGCCATTCAATGAAATGAGGCAAAGGAGGTCCCATTCCTTCACTATATACAATTCACATACTCCCTCAACATAAGTGCAACACTCCCTCCCTCAAATTCCTCGCAAAACTTTACATAATGCTCACTATAATTGTGGGTACCACAACACTTGTTATCTAGTCAATATTGCAACCAACTAAAGCCCAAATTCTACATGGAAAATGTTGGTTTTAACAAATATCATAATCAATACTAGTAGTACCATCATGTTAGTGATGAACATTAAAAATATGAATATAAAGATAGACATATACTATAACACCTCCTTTGCAATAACCTATTTTGAGGGATAGAGTACTACATTTAGAAAGTTGATTTTGGCTCACCTATGTTACTCTCATCTTCTAATTCAAAAAATGTGGTAGACCTAGAAGTCAAGTTTCAATATCACATTCATTTCAAGGTGGGAAAAGTTAAAACATATCATTACAAACTCAAAAGTTTTGCTTCTCTATGTCATTGAATGAAACAAATGCAACATCCTTCCAGGAAAAATTACAATCTATAGCTAAGTTTGTAAATGAATGGGGATTGTGATCTATGAGAACAAAATGAAGATTTAAATAAGAATCAAATGCAAAATACAACGATTATACCTCCATAATGAACTCACAAATCCAAGAGGGAAGGAGTTGCACCCACGAGTTCCTCAGATTTTACCCAAGACTAGAATGTATGTGGATTGCTCAAGGCTTTTCAACGCAAATGTAGATGAGAGACAAGTGGATTCAGATAGATTAGATGGAGATGAGGCAAGATTTTGGCATTATGATGTTAGGATGAGGAGATTGTGGAGTGATTTTGGCAGAGGTTTGATGCATAAAGAAGTCCCTCTAATGGCTTAGAGAGGGGTCTTATTTATAGATTCTTGGAAAATGGATGGAGGGTGAGGATCAAAAGATGAGATCAAGGGCTAGGAATAAAAGTAAATTTTTTATTAATTTTGGGGAAAGGGGTTATTAAATGAGCATGGGTGTGAGAGATTATGAAATGAATTAAAAATTCATTTGGGGAATGGGAAATGAATTAAGAATTCATTTGGGGATAAGAGGTAATGAATGAGGATGGGTGAGGTAAGGGGTGTGTAAGAGAAGTAAATGTGATGTGCGATTTATTTGAATTTTTAATTTGGGGGATGTGGGGAAGGGTGTTAAACTAGGTTTGACCATCCAAATGAGAGGTTAGGATTAATTAACCATAGGTTTTATTTAATTAATCCTAGGGCTATGATGAGGTAGGCTAGGGTAGGCAATTAAATAATAGCTATTTAATTGCCTAGGGTAGGGATAGGTCAATTATAGGCTGAATTAATTAGTTAACATAGTTTTAACTAATTAATTGGATTTAGTGAAAAGGGGGAAATTGATTTAATAGATATTGCATATTTATTAAGTCAATTGGCTAAGGTTTGGACTATTGAATTAATGAAATTAATTCAATTTTGGGGATAAAATGGTGTGAATTTGGAAAATGAAAGGGGTAATTAATTAAATAACAATTTAATTAATTGTTTAGAAGGGAAATTGGTGTGATTAGAGATGTATGGAGTCGGTTAGATGGTAGAAGACATTTTTAGGTGTCTACAGGGACTATCTTCTCTACTTAGCTATATTTAAGTTTGTCTATGGATGGGGTTCTCTACTTATTGAGTGCATTCATTTATTCATCATTTGTTTACCTCTATTCATGTGAATTACATTGTGGAATAAGGGACTATTACAATTATGTATTAATTATAATAAAACTTTACTACTTTTACAAAAATAGGCATTCTTTATATTGATAGGAGTTCCCTTAGTGAAGAGCACTTGACAAATACATAAATCAATGGTTGAGATTTAAAGAACTATCATCAAAACATCTTGAACTTACATTTTTCAAAATAATATCATCCCTTTGGGAGAAACGCCACAATTATTATGCATGTCTCAAAGATCTTATTTATTATCATCATTTATAATCATAATGCCAATCTTATCATAAGGGCTACCCAAGTCACACTCTACCAATCTGAGGCAACATATTATTCAAAATAAACAATCTTCACTAATATACATTAAAATTTCAAGCAATGTCAATTTCAACACTAAACTATCAACCAATTCAATTTGACAAGCTTCATATTGTTTCCATGTATTGAGAGACTTATACATAAAATTTTAGATTTATCACAATTCCAAGACACTTTTTAGATTAAAAACTAGTAATTTTAATATTACTAAAGGCCAAAATCTATGCAATATTAGATTCTTATTCATCATAGTTTCCAAAACTAAGCATTTAATTCTTTCACATTAAATTCTAAATATTGAGTACACATTTATCATTCCTAAGTGTTCATAATAATGGAAGCAAATGGAACCTTAGTTGTCTTACAAAGAGAATAATAAATGGAGTGCAAAAGTGAACAACGAGAAATTTCTAGGTTAAGGGTTTCATCTAGGATTGTTGGAAAATGATGTATCAAGTCCAAAATACCCTAGGCAAAAGAAGCATTAACAACAATTTCATCCAATGTTTGTTGTCATCTATAATATCAAATCTAGATTTTATTTCTTGATTGCGCCCTAATGTGGCTCAAAGAAGCAGGCATGCAGTTAGGAGGACAATCTACCAATGAGGATAACACGGAAGTGTTGAATCCATATAATCTTGAAATCACTCTACTAGATAAAAATCTAGAAGGAGAATGCTTCATGGAGGACAATACTACTAAGAAACAATAATTGAAAGAAGGACCAACCACCCAAGACAAAGAGACTACAGAGGAACACCAAGAAATAGAAGGTAGATTTTTGGAATTTCAATTACCATATCATGTTATTGAATACATAACTGAATTTCAAGCATGCATGGTCATTCCCTTTTTTAAGAGGAGTTCCCATGGAATCTGACTTCTATAAATGGGCCAAAATGAACTGGGAAAACAAGGGATGGGAGATAGAAAGCATTAGAGGACTAGGTAAAGGCTATGTTTCTTGCATGTATAAAGAGACAAATCATGCTCAAGTTGTGTTGTAATATGACGCGTGGGTTATCTGTGGTCAAGTATGTTACCTCTAGGCCTAAACTTTGAGTTCCATCTTGAAGGCCCTTCTCAATCACACTACCCCATGTGGATTGAATTTCCATATCTTAATTTGGCATTTTGACCTTTTTTGAAGGATATTGTTGCTCAACTGAATAGAGTCATTTGGTGTAAACACAACTCAAATAAATTTTCTAACCTAAGAGTTCATCCTAGAGCATGTGTGGAAATTGATTTAAATAAACCTTCGCCAGTTAATGTTAAACTGATTGGCCTAGGTTTTGAAATAGAACATCCCATATTCTATCTTAATAAGCCAAATACCTGCTTGTACTATTGCAAGGAAGGACACCTGATTCGTGACTACCCCATTAAAAAGAACAAGTTTTCTCAACCTACTTCATCTTCACCCTCTTCATTACCCTCCACTCTAACCCCTACTCAATCCTCTCCTCGTCCAAAGACCCCTCCATCCCCTTCAATTCATAGTCCATCCTATTTCTTCTTCTAACACCCCTCAAACTATCGTGGCCTCACTTTCTGTTGTCCCACCCTCACCTTATAAAGATGGTATCATGACTAATAGTTGGAGAATGGTCAAGAAAATAAAGGAACCCTCATGCTCTTTTCCTTTTTCTTCTTCTTAAAGTTCTCCAATTCAGTCCCATCACCTTCCCCCACTCATTCTTCCCCTAATTCTCCTTTGAGGGCTTCTTCTCCTAATGTTGCTCAATCTCGTCAAAGATCTAGATCTCCACCTTCTAATTACCATCACAATAATGAACAAGATATCAAGTCTTATAATCACTTCTTAGTTTTTTCAGACCAGAAGTTGAAAATATTATTTCTTGATTTCCATGAATTGCAATCTTCTTTCTTGGAATATAAGAGGGATTTTATCCCCTCATAGGAAGTTTAAAGTTAAAATAGTTATTGACAAATGGAGATTGGATGTGGTTTTTCTTCAAGAAGTTAAATTAAACGGAGCTTGTCTAAAGGTTGTCATTTATAATGTGTGGAAAGATGCTACTTTCTTGCATACAACCCACAAAGAGGGTAGTTGAGGAGTTGTTTTAGGTCTGCCATCATCGCTGGCTAAGTTTATCATTGATAAGGGTGAGTACCCTTCACACTGTTGTGTCTAAGCCCTCATTTTTATTAATGGTCAAATTATTGATTTATGTTCTATTTATGCTTCCAATAATACTAAAGAAAGAATCAAGCTTTGGGGGGTAAATGCAAAGAGATGGGGGACCAAAAAGTCGCCACCGTGTCCAAAAGTAAAGCAAAAAAACTCATTTCTCCTCACTCACAGCCACAACCATTGCAATTTTAGCAGCAAAAAAACTCAAGTAAAAGCACGGTCACGTTGAAAAAAAAGGTTATCCAATCAAGTTTAAGAGATAAAACGACAAATTCATGATGCCACCTTGCCACTAAAGACATAGTCATGCGAATTTGGAGGCTCCAGCACAGGAAGAAGGTAGGCTTTGACTGATTTTGTTAGTTTGAGAACAATTTTTATGTTTTACAATATTTGATTTGTTTTTATATTGCATTTATAGTTATTGGGGAAAGAGAAAACCTAAATCTAGCTGAGGAGGGTGAAAACAACCCCCAAAACCCTCCAAACCACCAAAACCCACCTTCACCTCCTTTTAATGTAAGAGGAAGTCAAGAACACTACCTGTAGATAATAGAAGAAAATAAGAAACATCTTCAAACTATTATTCAAACCCTAAACAATCCAAGTGGAACCACTGATTGTAGGAGGGCACTTGCAAAATCACTAGAGGAGATTGTTTCCCACACGGATTCAGTGACAAAACAAATCATCGAATTCCAAGACTATAGGGAGAGGTCTCGGCAATATTATGCTAACAAGTTGTCATATGAACAAGTCAAGAATGAAAAAATAATAAAATCTCAATTATGTGCACACTTTATTAATCCCAAAACTAGCCAAAGATTAGAAGAAAGTTGCAAATGGTTTCCTATACATTGGTGTAGGAATGAAGAAATATCCCAAAACTTTTGGGATAGATGGTACATGGTCTTCGATGAGTGTCCATGCAACAATGATGAGGTACCACAATATTTCTTGAGGAAACTCCATTGCGAGTTCATCCTCAACAAGATTCTAAATTATTTTGACATTCGTGAGTTCTAAGGTAGAGGTGGTGGTTCTACCCAAGATAGACCTGAGCCTCATTGAGATGAAAACTTGTGCCTATACTCCAGAAGAGGCTAGAATGTAGGTCACTCCCTTTGGCTTTGAAGGAGAGTGTTGAGGTGGAGACATTATATTCATTGACTACTCCCACCCAAACTCTATCACAACATGCTGATGATCTTACCCTGGACAATGAGGGTGAGAGTAGTAAGCATCATGTGTCCCCACATTTATGCAATTGATGTGGGAACCTATGTGATTATAGGACGTAGGGGGCACGGTAAAACTCTCAGCAAGATGTTGCAATGTAAGGGTAGGATGCTGCGACATAGGGGTAGGAGATATTGGATGAACTTGTTCTCAATGATGATCTCTTATGGCATACATTTAGTATTGACTCTCAGGTAATTTGTTACAAGTTTCATCTTGATTTAGTATATTGTTATTTAAAATTTGTAATTAATTTTATATGATTATCTATATTATAAGTTAATTTAATAATGTATGTAATTGTCTATGCAATGAAATTCTAGGGTCAGAGTCTTCATCCTATCTCCATTAGCCATCCATATGTCAATGGTAATATTATTTTGTGACAATTTGATGATTTCAACAGTCACCGATACCTCCACGGTTTCCTTGGTCCCCTAGACACCAAACCACCACTTTTACGGAGGTAAATTTAACCATTTCTAATCATTATGCATTTTTAAAATAATGTTATGTATTTATTTTGTTTAAATAATCTTGAACTTGATTTTCAGATGTTGAATATAGTGGAGACTCCTCATCTTCGTGAGTCAGCGCAGATAGGCATTACTACAGCCATGATGTCTTCAAATTCTTTGACCGAGGTATGAGCCAATAACATGAAAATGTCATAATTTTGTATTTCTTGTTTTATCTCATGTCATTTGATGTACATAAATGATATTTATGTTTAGTCAATTTTGCTTCTTGATGCTTCTCATAGGAGGTCACAACTCTAGTCCATCCAAGTACGGACATAAAGAGAGACAAGATGATGGAGAATGATCATCAAGTGGCAGTAAGTGATCGATTACATATGTGATGTTATATATTTCATACATTTTCTATATTAATGTGCATATATTGTTTGATTATATTAACAGGTGGAGCTGGATCAACTTCTATTGAAGAGGTCTACTCGATGACAGAGAGAGGATGAGTCAGTGGTTGGCTCTACATCTTCACGGTCAAGCAAGGGCCGCCGATTATTTCATAAAAGTCCATAGGAAACTAGTTTTTGGGACATTTTTTGTATGCCTAGATGGATTTGTATACATACTTTTGTATGAACTACCAATGTATATTTTTGAATAGATGCCTATATGGCTTTGTTTGGACATGCCTATATGGCTTTGTATATAAATTAGATGTTATGTTGATGACATTATGTATATGACAACGTATATTAAATATTTAATATGATGATCAATTACCGTTACAAGAATTTGGTTTTACACGTGCCAACTGCATTTGCTTGAAAGTTTATAAATTGTTTTCAAATAATCCATTTTGTGCATATCTTGCAATCATTGCATTCTGTGGGACTGTGCATTTATTTGAGGCATCATTTCAAATAGTTCATGTGCCTTGTCTATGCCTCCACACTTTCCATATAGTTCATGTGCCTTCATGAGGTGACATTTCTTTGGGGCATCATGCCAAACAGTTCACGTGCCTTGTCTATGCTTCCACACTTTGCATACATGTCTACAAGGGCAGCTGCAATTACAACATGTGACAAATTTCCTATATCCTTTATGCTTTGATGACTATCCATACACTATTCCAAACATTCTATTTTGGTGTACATATAGGGAGGATGTTGGCAAAGGTTGTGGAATTTGTCTTTACACGTGCCAACTGCTTTTACTTGTTCAAAAGTTTCTAAAGTCTTTTCAACAGATCCATTTCATGCATATCTTGCAATCATTGCATTCCATGAGACAATATTTCTTTCAGGCACCATGTCAAATAGTTTGAACGTTCATTGTATACGCTTCCACACTTTGCATACATGTCTTCAAGGTACTTACAACTATGACATTTTACAAAATTCCTATATGCTTTATGCTTTGATGCAAGATAACTCCATAGTGAAGGGTGGTTGATTTGTTTTGGTGGGGATGAGGGTGTAGGGGTGGGGCAGGGTATTGCAAGACATAGCATCACTAGGAAAAGGGTCTTTATTAACCATAGCATTGGTGACAATAACATACCAATTAAACTTTTGTCTAAGAAGTGGAAATTATGTCAACCTATATTGTGAAAGAAGAAAGTCATGAAATGGCTCCCATAGGGAATAACATTAGGTCTTTAATTTCCCATTTAGTCATGTACACAATGTCAAAAGTCATATTTCAAAGTTCATAATTAGTTGGGAAGGATCTATGAAACTTTCTTATAATATTTCTGGCTTTCTTTCGAGGAATGAATTTTCTTTTTTCACTTGGCTCAATAAATTTGGAAGTGTGTCTATTCATCTAAACGTGCATTGAGATGTGCTTTGTAGGTCTTTTGAATTTTTGGACCAAGGAGATGGTATTTGTTGAAGAATAGTATGATTTTTCTTTATGTGGTCACATGCAATGCTCATTCACTAGCATGTTGGCAATTGGATTTTAGTGCTTTCTTTGGTGTATGATTTGAATGTTCTTGTAGTCTTATAGCAATTAGGATGAGTAGGAAAGAGTTAATATCCAAGGTGTCTAGCTTGGATTGTTCTCACCTTGAATGAAACCTATTAAGCCACACTCACTCACCATCCCTCATGGCTTGTGGATCAAAGGGTGATATTCCCCTATATTAACATGACAAAGATCCTACATTAGGGCAATCCTTTACGACTATACCTTGCATTAAAGACAATCCATCAGCAATTCATATCAGCATAATAGTCCCCACAAGCATTGAGCCACTTCACAAACTTTTCACCTCTTGCTTACAATCAAAACCCTTGAAGTAACCTTTTTAGAGCCTCATGACTATTCCTCTTCTTGTAATTTGTTTATAGGATGGCTTTGTGAACTTCTTAGGTCTTGATACCCTCAGTGATTACTAGATGAAAGTCTAAGGAGTACTCAAAACCTTTCTTGCAATAATACTCCAATCCAAATGATTTAAGATAGTCATTAATGTTGCTCACAAGCAGGTTGGGGTTAGCTAGATAGTATTGTGATGAAGTTTAGTGAGCTAGACATATGGGGGCAATCCTTTAGAAACCTTGATTACATATCTATACTCCCCAAAACTCATAGGATAGTCTTTTGGAAAGTTTATTAGAATAATTATATGCATGGTTTTAATGGTAAATCAAAGCACAAAAGTTGTTACAATGTTGCTCCTATTTAGCAGTCCTATATTGGTAAGGTGTCAGAAGTCCTTTGATGAAATTGTATGTTTATTCCACCACAATATCTCCTGATTCTCCATAACATGTGAACCTAGATAAAATATATAATGATATCTTTGATCCCCTCTCAAAATACTGTGATATTAATGATCTTGAATCATCCTCCTGGATCCAAGTCACTATACTCAATCTCAAGACAACCATGGCCACCCATAACATCTATCTTATAATGTGATTGCACTTGAAGTGGGAATGATATAAAAGGTAACCCAAGGTGGATGGCTAATACTACTCCCTTAACTTGCAATGACTTAGAGCTAGGTAATTGGAAAATTGTATCATGATAGTGGGTTAAAGAGGGTTGCTTTGCACATAGTGTAACAACTAGTATTCAATGGGTGAGTTTGGACAGTGCTTGAAATGTAGATGACAGTGATGAATCTTTCTTTCTCCACAAGTAATCAATTTCTTACTCTTGAATAGCATCTCCCCATCTTGACACAACTTTTAACCTTGCTTTCTATAATAACTCTAAGATTAAGGAGTCTCACAATAAATAGTAACATCCATTTAGGGCTGTGTGATCAGGGTGTGACAATCTTTTTCAAGGATTCAGGGCAATCTTCTTAATTAATTTCACCATTCTTAATACAAAGATTTAGGCTTAGGGTTTGATGGATTGCCCTAGGAAACCAAACCCTATCCTTCATATAGATTATCCATATTCTTGATACTCTCACAAAATTAAGTTCTAATGACTCTATGGACTCTAGTATACCATCCCCAAAGTATGACAGACCTCTGCTAGCTCCTAAAACCCTTCATAATCATGTTTGAACACTGATCTCCCTTTGCATGACTCTATGGCAACATTAAAGCATGATTGTTTTACCTTGTGACTATTTTATTACCATTCTTCTTCATGGTATTTTGATGACTACCTCATCATATTGTCTCAGCATCATCATTAAGAGAATATGCCCACTCTCTCACATCGATTGAGGACCACATTAACTAAATAATAAACATGACTGCACCCTACCTCTATGACTGTCCTTGAGATCTACCCTGCACGATATCAATCAAAAGGTTGGGAAGGACTGTCTCAAGGGTAGCATATTCCAAAGTATAAGTGTGATAACCTTATTGCACCATAAAAGACTCAATGACTTCCCTTAGAGACTTATCCTAAAACCATTTAATGAAATTAGGGTCCAGAAAACCCTCCTTCATCAAACATAAGCCTCAGAGAATGTAGTCATGAATTTACATAGTCATGATCCTCATATAAAGGAAGAACAACACAGATTCCCCTCAAGTTTATTAATATTTTCTCCTCCAATCCTGAGACTAGCCCTCCTAGACAACTTGTAGCAATAAAATCAAAAAGGTAATAAGTTTATCATGAGAAATAAATAGGGAAAAATCAAAAAATCATGTGCCAAAAGGAAAAACCAACCCTAAAATCAGAAATCCTCGCCCATCTTAGAAAAATAAATAAAGGAATAGGATTCCAAATGCCCAAAACAAATGCAATTAGCTTTATATCCATACTAGCCATGTGAGGCCATTAGATGAATATCCATAATAGCCACATGTGTGAGGTCATTATTAAAGCAAGATGGTTGTAGAAATTAACCTTCAATAGTTGCTTCCGACAATAAAAAGAGTCTAAAAAGAGTTCAATGTTACAGTCCTATAGAGGTACACCTAGGAGCATAAATGAAGATGGTGTAAGAACACTTTGTCATTTTATGTTTTTGTCCTAAAGAAGGTCCTTCCTCTGCATCAAGATCCCACTTTGGTATAGGTAGAGAGGATGCAGTGTGGAATTTGGCTTTACATCCACTGATTTCTTTTTCTTGAAAGTTTCTAAAGCCTTATCAACAAAACCATTTTGTGCATATCTGATGCAGAGATAGGGTAGAACACAATGGTTTCAACATCCAAAAGCAAAATTTGTAGTTTCTATTCTCATAGCCATCCTTAGGTGCATACTAGGCTCTAAGGTCTTATCGATCATTAACACCTCAAACACCATAACCTACACTAGGAGGGTCTTACACAAGATAGAGACAACAAATACAATGCAATGATGCTTCACAAGAACTTAGGAACAACAAGCTTCTAAGATTTCCTTATTTGACTGACCCTAGGCCTAGTAGTACAACAAAATGACATTTTCTTTCATAATTTTCAACTTAGGCTTGATACCTAGAATATAAACACATATTTAGATACCCATTTGGACTTACACAACATACTAAGATTTCAGGGGTGGTCACTTTGTATGGAACCCTCCAAAAATTGACCGTTCTTCTGCAAATTAGGCCTCTAGGCATAACACCAAATGGCTTTAAGCCTTCAAGGTTTCTCAATTCTTGTTCCAACACCTCAAACACATTCAACAAGGTCTCAAACAACTGTTCCAACTCCAAGGATTCCTCTCCAATTACATATAACAAGATTTCACCAACTCACCATGATTAATAAGAATTAATAAGAAAGAAGCATAATGGCAATAATTAGCATTCAAGGATTTCTAATGAAGACCTAGGGTTTGGGTGCCAATGGAAACTCACCAAACCCTCGGATCAATCTTTATTTCATGTGCCAAGTGCCCCAATCCTTCGGGGCAGCAGGCTACCAGCAAAGTCCCTTAAGATCCCTAAGATGAAAAAACTGCCAAATTTTGATGGAGCAGTTCTCAAAATTTATGGCAGTTGGAAACATTTCATTTAGACCTATAGGTGCATGTGGGGTCCATCTACAATAACCTCTCTCGGTTTTGTTCAACTCTTATATGTTTGACCATGCCATAATCAAACTCATCCTTGCAAAATGCTTCAGTTCCATGCAGTGGAAAGGTTGCTATGTGCCATATTTTTTGTTTTGCTCATTGTGGGGCTGAACCAACTATGCCAACACATTCGGGTGGGCAAGTAAATGCTAGGGGAGGTCTTGCGCCAAGTGTCTTAGTCGTTTTGGGCTGCAAGCTACCAGTAAACACGAAAGGTGCTATGTGTCGGTAGCTTGCAGGCCAAAATGACTGGGACGCTTGGCACATGAAACAAGACTTTCCCTACCATTTACCCACCCACCTAGATGTGTTGGCACAATTATTTTGCCCCCAAGACCTGTGGAATGCAAAATTTTAGTGTTAGTAACTTTCTACTTTGTCGATAGCTTACAGCCCAGAATGACTAGGATGCTTGACACATGAAATGAGACCTTCCCTACCATTTACTCACCTACCCTAACATGTTGGTGCAGTTGGTTCAGCCCCACGATGAGAAAAACAAAAAATATGGCACCTGGCAACCTTTCCACTGCATGAAATTAAAGCATTTTTCAAGAATGTGTTTGATTTCGACACGGTCAAATGGACAGGACTTGAATGAAACCGAGAGAGGTTATTGTAGATGGATCCCACATGCAACTGTATGTCAAAACAAAACATTCCCAACTGCCACGAATTCTAAGAAACGCTCCGTCAAAGTTTGGAAGTTTTTTCATCTTAGGGATCTTAAGGGACTTTGCCGGTAGCCTGCTGCCCCGAACGATTGGGGCACTTGGCACATGAAATGAGACCTCCACTAGCATTTACCCGCCCACCCCGATGTGTTGGAATAGTTTGTTTGGCCACATGAGCTATGGAATGCAAAATGTTACTCCTAGCATCTTTCTACTGCATGAAATTGAAGCATTTTGCAAGAATGCATTTGATTCTGGCACGGTCAAAGGGACTAGAGTTGACCAAAACTGAGAGAGGTTATTGTGGACGGACCCCACATGCACCTGTAAGTCTAAATGAAATGTTCCCAGCTGCCATGAAACGAGACCTCCCCTGGTATTTACCCACCCACCTTGACGTGTTGGAATAGTCCGTTTGGCCCCACAAGCTATGGAATGCAAAATGTCACTCCTAGCACCTTTCTACTGCATGAAATTGAATAAACCTTTCTAATGCAAAATAATGGATTTCTCCTCATTCCACCATTGAATAAACCTTAAACCTAGTGGAATGATGGTAGAAATGTTCTATTTTGTGTTCTTGAAGTTGCAGGAGTAGGGGAATGAAGATTCATGAAGATTTGTTGATGCCCTAAGCTGAAAACTCATGATTTTGGGCATAAGATGCGTAGGAGTTAGGTTTGGTAGAAAAGCTCTCGGGAAAGGATTTGTAATGGTTGGAAATGTTTGGGAAGACCATCTTTGACATGTCTGAGGCATTGGTGTGAAGATTTGAAATCTGGGATTAGAAAACCCTGTGGTGACCCATTTAAACTAGCCTAATTAGGCCTAAATTTCAGCATAACAGTCCTATTTTGACCCTTGTGTTACAAAACACCCCCATTTTCATTTGAAGTATGTTGTGTAAGAGGATAATGGGTATCCAAAAGAATATTTAGTTCATGGGTTTGAGTTGTTTCCTTCAAATTATGCCAAAAATACCCCTTTTGTTGTCCTACAAGGCATAATGGAAGATTGTGAAGAAAATCACTTTGTTTGAGGTGTTAAGACTTTAGCCAAATATTGATTGAGTGAGTTTGATCTTTGATACCCTATTCTGCATCAACATATCTCTTCCATAATAGTTGAAAATGGACATCTTCATAACCATCCATACTCTAATGGATTGGCAAGGCTACTAATGAGTTGTGAAGCACATGATAACTATGCACCAACATTGTCAATCAAAAGACAATCCAATCTACATTTTCTTCTAAACGCAAACCTACCTCAGTGACCTAAGTGATGTATGTGCAAGAATAGTGATTGGAAGGGGATATTTTTTGGGGGATGAGAGGATTTTGTGATGAGGGTGATGGGAATTTTTAACTCAATCTCAAATTTGATTGCGAAAGGCAACCTATCAAAATTCCATGCTTGGGACTATCCTAACCAATATTTTGAAATTGTTTAGCAAATTGTCAATACCCTATCTATGAATAAATATATAATAAGGAAGAAATCTATCTTAATTAAGAAGAGATGTCATTCAGCTACTCCCTAGTCATGCCCTTTCTTGACCGTGAAGATGGAGAGCCAATCCATGACTCATCCTCTCTCTACCATCGAGTAGACCTCTTCGACAGTTCAAGCTCATGCATCTCCACCTGTTAATACAACCAAGCAATATGCACATTACTATAACAAAATGTACATGAAATATATAACATCACATATGTATCAATCACTTACCGCCATCTGATGATCACTCTCCATCATCTTTTCTCTAGCTTCTTTGTCCGTAGTTGGACGGACTGGAGTTGTGACCTCCTGTGAGAAGCATAAAAAAGCAAAATTGACTAAACATAAATATACTGGAAGGAAGCAATTTATACTACTATTTATATACAAAACAAAGTACAAGTAACCATCTAGGAAAGTTTTATGCATACTTACAAATTAATCCAACGAACCATCTAGGTCTTCTATACTCTTTATTGTGTCAAATATTGCCTCATGGTTAGACTCACGCACCTTCCACAAGGTCTTGTTCCAAGGTCTACCTCAATATTGTATCAAATGAACATTGGTTTCCACGACAAGGTTGGAGTAATGAAGAATCTTTCGATGCATGTCAAAGTCCTCAAACAACCAAACATTAACACTCATATGTGGGTACCTTCTAAGCCATGCTCCAGTAACAACCACTGAGCTTGTAGGGTATTCGATATTTTCTCCATCTGTAACTGGGTCCTCCAATTTCATTTTAGCCTCAACACAATGACACAAGTAATAATATGTTCCCTCTTCGTTATCTTCATCTGCAATAACTGCATAAACATGCCCTATAATGATATGTGCACCAAATTAGATGAAATTAGTCAACATTACAAAAATACTACAAAGTTTAAGATAACATTAGGAATTTCAAAAACTATGCAAGTAGATATATTACCTAGTTGAACTAGATCTGATATGTGGTCAAAGTCAACTGATGATTCCATCTCTGTCATTTCCAATGTTGTCAGGGGTCGATACATGTCAAGTGCGCTAAGATAACTTAACCGCCATTCGTCAACCCACTCCTTTGACTCACACTCATTACAGGCTTGAATTGTACATGAAGAACAAAAGCATGCCATCTTTTGCGTATGGATACTCCATGAACCAATAATTGAGCTTCTAAAAGAGTGTAGCTCAGTTGATCCTATCAGTGTACAAGAGTCCTCATATGGTGCAATGTTAGTATCATCTATCAACCAAAAAAATCTATGAACTGAAGGCTTACCTTCATTACTTGGACCCATCGAAGTATTACACCACTCAACAATTGATTTTGCATCTGTCAACTTTGCATTGTCTTTATACTTTAACTCTTCTTGTGTTATGGCTCTTTTGATACATGCTCTTGCACCATCATGCTCCCCCTTTCCATGCCCGATCTCACAAAAGTTCCACATATGCTGAACACCTATAATATTATGCCTCTTTCTTAGCCAATAGAAATTCTACAAGTTCTTGAATTATGATGCACAGTTATTTGACCATATGATATGTTGACTAAATGATATGCCCCTTCTAGCCAAATCATTGTAGAACACCTGAAAGAAACCTTGCACGAACTCCACGGAATGTGTGAGATCATCGCTTATATAAAAATGATACTCCCTTATGATCTTTCTATCATCCTCTATACTATCATTCGCATGAATGAATGCGATATGCACAAATATAGAAACCTGTGTCGAGTTGTAATATTGGGATTGCACCTCACACTATGGCTGTAGGCTGTAGTTCTATGCAAAGTCGACAACTGAAACAATGCTACCAACTAGAAACGTGTCCTTGCATAACTTGAATTGCAAGTCCAACCATCATGCTCTATGGGCATGTCTTACATACTCATACACTATACTGTCACGAAATATAGACATAAACTGATACACTAGAATCTTTTGAATAATATATTCACACCTCTTTGCTTTTTTACCATCTTTTGTATTGTATGCCACTATTTTATACTTGCCAAACTCTACTAGTTCGTTTCCAACCGCATGTGTTCTTTCCATATGTTCACATATTGGCATATGTTGCAAGCCACCGCAATGCTCACATGTGCCATCCGAGCATAATTTCCTATAGAATATTTGACCTTCCTCTCTATCACATAAAATTATTGATATGAAGTCTCTTGAAGTAGTTGGTGGGGCACATATGTCACAATCCTGCAAAACATTGTTAGTATGCAAATCTAAACATATAGACTGATAAACATCAAAATGGTTAGAAAATTCAATATGTAATCTACAACAACAAGTAGTGCGTGTGTGATTTATTTTGACAAAGAAAGGTTTTAGCATTTTAAAATATCTTTGAGAAATTTTAATTTGAGGATACATCTCTAGAAATTTACCAAAAAACTGTGTTTGAGTCATATCCAAAAAATGCTTTGGATGTGGCTCAGGATTTCAACTACTGATTTTCCTTCTTACTAGATCCCTTTGATTTAGAGATACCCTTATGTAATTCTTCCAAAAGTCTTCAATTAGTGATCTCAAAGCTTCAACAACAACTTTGTCTTTCCGTGGGAGTCTCCTAGAGAATGTCCATAATTCATTAGTGTTTGGATCCTCAACTCTTTGATGTCTTCCAATGGCTCTCATAAGAGTTTTTCTATTTATTTCCAATGCTTGACTTGTCTTTCTAATGAGGCGAGATTTTTTTGTTTGTTGGCTTACTATTATCGATGTAATGACACGTCATTTGACATTACTATCCTTTGTGCGTGAGGTGAAACCCACACTCTCATATGCACTCATTAGATTCTTGACAATTGATTTTTCACTTGAGTCATTCAATGTTCTTAGGCCAAGAATCTTCATAGTGGGCCTAAATTTTAGATTTCTCATCAATTCAACAAAGAGTTGACATCTTTTGGTTTCATTTAAACTCTCAGAGAATAATTTCCATATCTTATTCACATATCTTTGGCAAGTGCGCATGGGAATCTTATCCTGCATGGGCTCCAATACATTCTCATCAATATCAATTAGAAACTTAGGCTTCCTATGCAAAATTCTAGGAGGCGTTTTAATTGGTAAAGTAGACTCAACATTAGGAATTTCTTCAATATTTACTTGAGATGGGATAGATGATGTACCTTCGATTGGAGGTGAAAATGATGAAAATAATGTACCTTCAACTTGAGGTGTGAATGATGGCGTGCCACCAACTTGAGAAGAAAATGCAGATGTACCTTCTACTTCACCTATGAAAGATGGAGTGTCTCTAATTCGAGAAGATAATGATGGTGTTCCTTCAACTTGACTTGTGGATGATGGAGTGCCTCCAACTTGGAGATTCCCTTTCCTCATTGCATGGAGGTTTTGCATTCGTTCCCTTTGTGTCGCCAATTCCATCTCTCTCTTAGCTTCATTAGACATGTCATGTTCCTCTTCAATTGGCAATGGTGGAATGGTTGGCAATTTCCTACTTTCCTAAATTCGCCTCATTCTTTCTCTTTTCCTCTCATTATTAGCTTCATGCTCTTCTGGTGTTAAAGTCTTTTCTCGTTTCCTTGGCATGATGATGATTTCTACAAGCATGATGAATAAGATAATTATAATTAGAAATTTTATAATGACAATGAATAGCATAGTCAGAATGAATAACAAGGTTCTACAAACTTCTGAATAAGACACCTTGTATCAAGATAACCTAAGCATACATAAGTCATGGAGTATGCATTTGAACACACATATAAGTCATGTAGTATACACTTGAACATACAAAGTCATGGAGTATACACTCAAATACATGAAGTCATAAATTATGTAGAGGAAGGATGGAGTTCATGAAAACAGACCCAAAAGATAAATTGTTCTTGCATGTTCTCCATTGCTGCTCCTATGTACCCCTTCCAATATGACTTCAATGAACTAAGGCAAATCCACTTGGAATGCTTTCAAAAACCTCAATACAGATTTGGGAGCCTCTTTCAAACATTCTAAAGGTGATTCCAATATGTATTATACACCTAGACTCAAAAGCAAACCCTAACTTGCTTGGGTGCCAACACATACTCAATGATTGTAAAACTAGTCCTCTTGGGACAGTCATAATAAAACTTGTCTAACCCTTGAAGAATGCTCTATAATCCTTTTTTTAAGTCTGTAGGACCTTCTAAGACCCCTTCCCAACAAGGAATATGCACAAACAACACTTTTAGACTTAGATTTGTTGAACTTCCAATTGTTGCCCCAACACTATCATACACAATCATTTAAGACAATCATCACACTTTGTCAAATAATGGCCAAGAAAGATTCAATACTCCTTGAGCAGGTTTGAAAGACCTTCATATAGATTCTTCACACCTTTTTCCCAATCACAAAACACACCAAGTATACAATGGAATTCACAAAGTCATGGAGTGTACACTTGAACATAAAAATTCATGGAGTATACACTCAAATACATGAAGTCATAAATGATGCAGAGGAAGGGTAGAGTTCATGAAATCAAACCCAAAAGACAAATTGTTCTTGCATGTTCTCCATTGCTGAGCTCCTATGTACACCTTCCTATATGACTTCAATGAACTAAGGCAAATCCACTTGGAATGATTTCAAAAACCTCAATACAGATTTGGGAGCCTCTTTCAAACATTCTAAAGGTGATTCCAATAGGTATTAAACACCTAGACTCAAAAGCAAACCCTAACTTGCTTGGGTGCCAACACTTACTCAATGATTGTAAAACTAGTCCTCTTGGGATAGTCATAATAAAACTTGTCTAACCCTTGAAGAATGCTCTAAAATCCTTTGTTCAGGTCTATAGGACCTTCTAAGACCCCTTCCCAACAAGGAATATGCACAAACAACACTTTTAGACTTAGATTTGTTGAACTTCCAATTGCTGCCCCAACACTGTCATACATAATCATTTAGGACAGTCATCACACTTTGTCAAATAATGGCCAAGAAAGCTTCAAAACTCTTTGAGCAGGTCTGAAAGACCTTCATATAGATTCTTCACGCCTTTTTCCCAATCACAAAACGTACCAAGTATACAATGGAATACAAAAAGTCATGGAGTATACACTCGAATACATAATCATGATATACACTTGAATACAGGTCATAGAGTATACACTCGAATACAAATACTTCAAAACTATTTGAAACCATAAGGTGTTGAGAGATCACTATTTAAAGGTAAAAATACATGCATACATTGTTGATCAATTGTCATAGGGGACTATCACAATCAAGAGACAATCATAAGGTTATGTTTGTAACCTTCATTCATTTATTGATTCACCATCCTCCATGCAAGGATATCTCTAATACTAAGCCTCCCTTTGACCCTATCAACTCATAAGAACATCACCTTGACTATTCTTGACTGTCTTGCCCCTTGAAGGCCATTGTTTGGACTCTTATATGAGTATCAAATCATTATTTTAGGTTTGGAAATCATGAATTGTATGGTTAATTTTTTACATATATGAGTTGTATGGAGGTGATTTTGAAGGATGAAAAAATGAATGCCATTGAAGGGGACTGTTAATCAACATAAATTGACTATCCTAATAGTCTTAAACCAGTCCAAAAATTTTGTGATAGTCAAAAGAACATTAACCCTTGAAGATAACCTTCTGGATACTCGTGACAAAAGATCAAAGACATCTTAAGTAATGCATAAATTAAAAACAACTTCATGATGGTCATGACTATGATAGTGGACTTATTATATAGACTTGTGACTGTCCTACACTCATGAAAACCTCTTTTTTAGTGTTTTATCTCCTTATAACTCCCTTTGTATCATCTTGTGTATACCCTAAGACAACCCCTAAGCCTCTTTTTCATAGAGATTTCTTAGATAATGGGCATGATACAAATCGTATATGACTATCACAATGGAAAATCTAGCCTTGAAACCCTTTATGTAAATTGTCTTCTTCTTCTTTACATGGACTGTCCTCTCTATCTCTAGTTCATGATATCTTCAAATTTTATCTAAAATGAACGATACAACCTAAATTTATACCCTACTAAGATCACAACCTAAATTTATAACATAGAAAAATGATCCTAAATGAATTATGGTAGCCTCTTAATATGACAACATAGTCATGAAGGGTCGGGACAGTCATGGTAGCCTCTTAATATCCCAAAATAGGAAAGCAGGGAAAATTTCACAATGGTCATGAAGGGTTAAGACAGTCGTTGATCCTAGAGAATTTTCATCTAACCTCTATGATAGATGATTCATGTCAAACATTATAGGGGTTGGATATGTTGTATGTTTGGATTCTCTATTTGGGTATGATTATGATTATGATAGTAGGGTTAAAGAAGAGGATAGTCATAATCTAAAATGGTTAAGAAAACTATAAAAACACTCATAAAGTAAGCATTAAGATGATCTAAGATCTAGGTTTGCATGGATTGTTGTAGCATCTAACATGAGCAACATCTGGTATGAGTAGTTTACGGATAGTTGAAACAAGATGAAAATCCTAAAGTTGAAACAAGATGAAAGACATATATATAAGTGAATTAAAATGGATATAATTTAGAACATACCTTAAAGACTTTGCTATTGGAGTTGACCAATTCTCCAAAATTTGGCTTCAAAATCCTCGAATTCTTCTTTTTCGCAAGTTTGATTATGAATTCTATATAACTCAATCTATATCAATGGTAATTAGCTTTGAAACAAAATCACACATGAAACATGAAGTTTAGGTTTAAATAAACAAATTTTCTCCAAAAACATGCAAAATCAGTTCCTCTATGTTGAAAAAACAAAAAAGGTGGTGGATTGATTAAAAATGATTGTTAATATGTCAACCAGCATGAAAAGCATTTTCTTGTCTGATATACTGCATGAAAAGCAGGAATAACAGGCATGTGAGATCTGAATCACGGATCCCACATGCTTTTTGCCCCTTTTTTTTGCTTCCCATAACGTGAACGCATTTTGGGAAGCATAAAAATATTTGCCTCTCTTTCTCTATATCTCTCTCCCTCTCTCTGTCGACCCCTTGGAATGTGAAGGAGAGAGATATAGAGAAGTGAGGGAGAGAGATATAGATATATGGAGAGATAGAGATAGAGTTAGAGAAAGGAAAAAATATAGAAAGAGGGGCAAATAGAGAGATACAGAGGGATAGGTGGAGATAGAGACAGGGAGAGGGAGAGAGGGGAATTGAGATAAACAAAGGGTACTAGATAGAAGGAGAAAGATAGATAAAGAGGGAGAGATGGATAGGGAAATACAGAGAGGGGTAGAGAGGGATATATTAAGAGATAGGCTTATGGGGAGACAGAGATAGGGAAACAAATGGAGAGATGTCCAGAGACATACCTAGAGAGACATTTCAAGAGGTAGATGGATGGGGAGAGAGATAGAAAGGAGGAGAGACATAAAGAGGGAGGGAGAGAGAGGTAAAGAGGGATAGATTAAGAGATATGGATCTTTGTGGAGAGATAGAGATAGGGCAAGAGATCTTGAGAGATGTAGACAGAGACATACAGAGATAGATTTGAGGTAGAGGGATTGAGAGAGTGATAGAGAGGGGGAGTGAGATAGTGAGGGACGGAGAGATAGAAAGGTATAGTTAGAGAGAGGGGATCGATAGAGAGAGCAACCCTAACCCCTAAAACCTAAACATGAGCAACCCTAAACCCCTAAACCCTAAACTCGAGCATCCCTAAACCCCTAAACCCTAAATAATTCGCCTAAACCCTAAACTTGAGCAACCCTAAACACGAGAGAGAGAGAGAGAGAGAGAGAGAGTTTCTAGGGGTTAGGGGTCAAGGAACTTAGGAACATTATTTAGGGTTGCTCAAGTTTAGGACCTTTAGGGGAATTATTTAGGGTTTAGGGGTTTAGGGATGCTCGAGTTTAGGGTTTAGGAGTTAGGGTTTAGGGGTTTAGGGTTTCTCAGGTTTAGGGTTTAGGGGTTAGGGTTTAGGGTTTAGAAAGAGATAGAGAGAGGGGATTAATAGATATTGGGAGAGATAGAGGAGACATAGGGGAGGGATAGGGAGATATAGAGTGAGAGTGAGAGATAGATAGTGTTTAGGGTTTAGGGGCATTATTTAGGGTTTAGGGAGAGAGAGAGAGGAGACAGATAGGGAGAGATAGAGGAGAAAGAGGGGAGATATAGGGTGATAGAGAGTGAGTGAGATGTCTAGAGAGATAGGGAGATAAGGGAGAGATAGGGAGATTGAGGTTTGGGGTTGCTCAAATTTAGGGTTTAGGGGTTATGATTTAGGGGCATTATTTAGGGTTTAGGGGTTTAGAGAGAGAGGGAGAGAGAGACTGCTTTTGACATGCAATCCTAAACCCCTAAACCCTAAATAATGCCCCTAAACCCTAAGCCCAAGAAACCCTAAGCCTCTAAACCCTAAATAATTCACCTAAACCCTAACCCCTAAACCTAAGAAACCCTAAATCTCTATCTTTCTATCTTTATCATCCATCTACCTCTCAATCTCTCTCCGTAAACTTGAGAAAGCCTAAATAATATCCCCAAACCCTAAACCTCTCTCTCTCACTCACTCCCTCACTCCCTCCTGCCCTCTCTCTCTCTCTCCCTCTCTCTTGCTGCAGCTCTCCATCGATAAGGGAGAGGGAGAGGGAGAGGGAGAGAGAGAGATAGAGAAATAGAGGAATGATAAGGCAGGAGGTAAGAGATATGGAGATAGGGAGAGATAGATAGACCTAGAAAGAAGAAAGAGGGGAGAGATAGGGTGATAGAGAGCATGAGTGAGATGTCTAGAGAGATATGGAGATAAGGGAGAGATAGGGAGATAGAGGTTTGGGGTTGCTCAAGTTTAGGGTTTACGTGTTACAATTTAGGGGCATTATTTAGGGTTTAGGGGTTTAGAGAGAGAGAGATTGCTTTTGACATGCAACTCTAAACCCAAGCAACCCTAAGTTCCCCTAAACTCTAAATAATGCCCCTAAACCCTAAACCCAAGCAACCCTAAGGCTCTAAACCCTAAATAATTCCCCTAAACCCAAGAAACCCTAAATCTCTATCTCTCTATCTTTATCATCCCTCTACCTCTCAATCTCTCTCCCTAAACTTGAGAAACCCTAAATAATGCCCCTAAACCCTAAACCCAAGCAACCCTAAGGCTCTAAACCCTAAATAATTCCCCTAAACCCAAGAAACCCTAAATCTCTATCTCTCTATCTTTATCATCCCTCTACCTCTCAATCTCTCTCCCTAAACTTGAGAAACCCTAAATAATGCCCCTAAACCCTCTCTCTCTCTCAACCCTAAACCTTTATCTCCCTATCTCTATCATTCCCCTACCTCTCAATCTCTCTACCTATGTCTTTGGCCATGTCGATCACTCTCTATCTCCCTATCTCTCCCCTCGGTCTCCTCTAGATATCTCCCTATCGGTCCTCTCTCCCTAAACCCTAAACCTCCAAACCTTAACATCCAACTAATGCCCCTAATCTCTAGATTGAGAGGTAGAGGGATGATAGAGATAGGGAGATAGGGGAGAGATAGGGAGATAGAGTTTTAGGGTTTCTTGGGTTTAGGGTTTAGGTGTTTGGGGTTTGGTGCTTGGGGGTTTAGGGTAGCTCAAGTTTAGGGTTTAGTGTTTAGAGATTAGGGGCATTATTTGGATGTTAAGGTTTGGAGGTTTAGGGTTTAGGGAGAGAGGACCAATAGGGAGATATAGAGGAGACCGAGGGGAGAGATAGGGAGATAGAGAGTGATGGACATGGCCAAAGACATAGGCAGAGAGATTAAGAGGTTTTAGGGTTTAGGGTGTTTAGGGTTGCTTGGGTTTAGGGTTGCATGTCAAAAGTAGTCTCTCTCTCTCTAAACCCCTAAACCCTAAATAATGCCCCTAAATCATAACCCCTAAGCCCTATACTCAAAACTCAAGCAACCTCAAACCTCTATCTCCCTATCTCTCTAGACATCTCACTCACTCTCTATCACTCTAGATCTCTCCTCTCTTTCTCCTATATCTCTCCCTATATGTTTGCTCTCTCTCTACCTATCTATCTCTCTCTATCTCCATATCTCTTAGCTCCTTCTCCCCTATCATTTCTCTATTTCCCTATCTCTCCCTCTCCCTTATCGATGAAGGAAATGGAAAAAAGAAAACTATGACTCTCTTTCTATCTCTCTTTCGCTCTCCCTATATATCACTTTCTCCATATCTCTCTATCTCTCTCCCTCTCAGAGAGAGAGAGAGGGAGGGAGAGAGAGAGGGAGGGAGGGAGGGAGAGAGAGTTGTTTTAGCTCACCATAACACACTCGCATTATGGTGAGCTTTCTTTGACGTGTTTTTACTAGTTTTTAGCAAATTCTGGAGATAATCTGGAGCGTGCTCCCCATCAAGATGGCACTTTTTTCAATGAAAACTAAAAAAACTACCACCATAATCCTAAGCTCTATGTTAGCTATCTAACCGTATATTTTTTTCACATTTTGAGTAGGTTAAGGGTTTCATCTTGAATTTCTTTTGTTAGTGCGTCCATTTTTGTCAAAAACAACTGTCTAGTATTTTTGACTTGTTTTTTAAACCGTTCATCAAAATTTGAAATAAGTTACATTTTTAGAAACTAGACTCCATTCTACACGTATTAAAAGAAAATTGATTTTTGATTAATTTTCAAAAATTTTAGGGGGGAGCACGCTCAAATTTTTGTTTTTCAGGATGTGTCCACTTTGAAAATTACTAAAAAATCAATTATTCATGAAAAAATTATCAAAAAAATCAGGGATAAACTACATGGTGTTAGCTAATTTCTCATTAGAGCAATTATTGAAATACTAAAAAAAAGTTAACATTTTAGAGAGAGCACACCAGATGCTATGTTATGTTTTTTTTGAAAAAAATAGGACCAATTTGTGTGCTCCCCCTTTTTGAACCCCTTAATCTCAACCATTTTTGGAGAAAATTAGTAGTTTAGAAACTAGATTCGGAGCACTACGACTCTTGTTTTTTGTTCCATCTTCAAATTTTGAGTGTAGCTATCGCAATTTCTCATCGAACATCAATGTTTCCTGATTTTAGGGAAAAAAAAAAAAAGTGGCATCTGAAGACCCCATTTTGGTCTCTCATCTTTGTGCACTTACCCTGGGTATGGTTGTCTTCTAACCTCTCAATCGTTGATTGGATTTTAGGAGGAGACTTTAACATGGTGGAACATCATTTTAATCGTAGTTGGTTTAATCCTGCTAAACTCTGCAAAGAAGAATCTGAAAAACTAGACTTATTATCATAATTCCTTGAGAGTTGTGGATGTTTTGCATGATAAATATCCACTTGGACTAATTGTAGATCAAGTTTGGAATTAAAACTTAGCATGCTAGATAGATTTTATATCTCTCACAACCATCATGTTTCCCCTCTTTCCTTTGGCTCCTTTTTGCATGTTGACTATACCACCACCTTGTCTGGTCACTTTCCTATTCTTTGTTCAATTTCCATTTCTCCATCCCACTTCCTATCAACTTCCCTTCAAACTGAATACTTCCCATTTGAAAGACCCTAATTGTGTGGCAAATCTAGTGGGTATTTGGAATTCCATTTCTAAATCTCAAAACAATGAATCATGGACTGATTGGTGGTGTAATGCCCTTGCCCAATGTATTACTTTTCTCTATTCTTTTCAAAAAAAAGTTGGGCAATGTCGAAGAAAAGAAAAATCTCTAGGGAAAGCTAGAACAAGATAGGAAAAAATTTGCACTTGACCCATCTAATATTATGATTCAAGCTTATATTGCTTCCACCGAAATGCGGTTACACAAATTAGACATCTATAGAGGACAAGGAGCTAGAATAAGGGATAGAGTTCAATGGATAAAAGAGGGTAACAGAGGTTCAAAGTTATTCTTTAACTACTTGAATTATAAACATAAAAAGGAGAAAATATTTGCTTTGGTTGATGATCAAGGCACTCTTCATACAAACCCTTTTGAAATAACTTCACTCTTCAAGATGTCTTATGAAAATCTTTTTAATGAAGACAATAATTGGGAAGATATTCAAGAGTCTCTAGAAGATATTGTTAAAGGTTGCATTCCTAATAAAATTGATCTTGGCTATAGTACATACTTGGATCAGACTCTATCTCTTGAAGAATTGGAGATGGCTCTTTTGTCCATGTGTCACAACAAAAGCCCTGGGTTTGATGGTCTTCTGGTGGAGTTTTTCCAAACAATATGGCCTCACTTCAAAGATGATTTTAACCTTCTTTATAAAAGAGGTTCTTTATGTCCTAATATCAATAAAGATCTTATTAAGATTCTTCCTAAAGGTCGAGATGAAAATACTATTTCTGGTTGGCATCTCATTACTTTACTGAATACTTCATATAAAATTATTGCCAAAGCTTTGGCTATGAAAATTAAACATGTTCAAGGAATTGTTAGACCTGAACAAACTGGCTTTCTTGGAGGCAAGTATATCATCAATAATCTAATCCTTGTGTGGGATGCTTGTGATTGGTCACAACAATCAAGGAAAAATATTTTGTTGGTTAAACTGGACTTTGATAAGGCATTTGATAGAATAAGGTGGTGTTTTATTATCAAGATGTTTCGATGGCTTGTCTTTGGGCCCAAAATATTTCCTCATATTTAGATGCTCTTCAAAGATGCAAATGCTCAAGTTGTAGTTAACAAAGCTTTATCAGACTCCTTTCACTTGTAGTGTTCTATTAGGCAAGGTTGTCCTTTATCACCCCTCCTATATGTTCTTACTACTGATGCATTGGGTTACATGCTACATAAGGCTACCCAACTTGGTCTTATTCGAGGTATCTCCATTCCTCAAAATGGGGTGGTTATTAACTCTCATTTTTCTAATGACTTGACCTTTTTCTACAGAATTCTAAAAATGAACTGAACAATGCTATGGATATTCTAAACCTTTATCGCTTTGTTTTAGGGACTCAACTAGCTCATCATAAAACAAAGTTTTTAATGACTCAAATTAGTTCTATTGCACATTGGATTCCCAAGAATTGGAAAGAAATTAAACACGGTGAAATTACCTGCTATCTGGGTATTCCATCTGGGATAGGGCTATCTCTTGCTAAAATATGAACTTGGTATCTCAATAAATTGAAAATCAAATTTTCTAACTGGGGCAACAGATTCTTGTTCCTGACTGGAAAAGTTCAAGTTGCCAATAAAATTCTCATAGCAACTCATGTTTATATTTCATCGTGTTGGATGTCATCAAAAAAAGATATAAAGACCTTCGTAAGATCATCCTACAATTTTTATGGTCCAACTGGAAGGAAAGATTAGTTATAGATCTAGTTCTTGGATTCACTGTATTCAGCGTAAATGCAAGGTTGGTCTTGGTCTCATAGACCCAGAAACTCAAGGTCCATGCCTAGTTGCTAAATGGATTATTAGAGCTACTCAAAATGATGAACCTTGGAAAATATTGTTAAGGATTAGATTTGTAACTACGGATGTGAAAGGGAAATGGCAAAAGGTTCACTGGCTTGACAAAATACTCTTTGCCCCATATTTTCATAACAAAGCTTCTTTTCCAATGCAGTCAATTTGGAAGGCTTGGCAGAGGGTGTGTCATCTTCTCTCTTGGAGAGATTCTTTGCAACATGGATTTAGCTTTTCTTCTTCCCTCCATTTGGTGGAATAGACATGTGCATTACCATGGGAAACCTCTAGCTATCACATTTCCTAAACCTGCCATCTATTTATTCAGGAAAGACGTTAAGAAATTCAAGGATTTATGGGATTTTTCTTCGATGCATTGGCATTCATGGACTACTATCAAAGATTGGTTTGATCTAAGTGACAAATATCAACATTTCCTAGCCTTTGTGCAATCTCTTGTGCCTCCTAATCTTGCCATCAAACTTTGTACTCCTCTATCTTGCATCGTTTACAAAGACTGGCGCTGGTTATCTACTCATCACTTTTTTTTTTTTCTCCAGAAAGAAAGTGTACCTCCTTCCTACTGTTAATCTATCATCCAGCCTTAATATAAAATGGAAATGCAGAATACTAACAAATTATGGACTGAACTCATTGCTCAAATATGGAAATCAAAAGCTGATGCTAATGATCAAATCCTTGCATGGAAATTATTGCATTATAAGCTGTCAGTTGGAGAAAGAATCAGAATTTTACCCATACAGCTTGTCAAAGGCCCCACTTGTCAAGCTTTGGAAACCATTGAACACATTTTTTAGGACTCACTATTGCTCAAATGATCTGGAATGTTGTGTTCACCAATGTTCCGGCTATCTTTGATCACCACTTGAATTGGAAAGAAGCTCTTCTTAGCTTTGGTCTTGTGAAAAAAATTGTTGCACACTCCCGTTGATTAAAATTGAGAAACTTTACTCTAACATCTATTTGTAAATTGTTACCTTTTATTCTTACCTATAGAGTTTGTTTAACAACAATTTTAGTATTGCATTCCAGTTGGATCAAATCAAAGTTCAACTCAGCAATCTCCCTGCCCAGAGGAAGAAAATTCATGTTCAGATCAGCAGTTAAATTCTATGTTATTTTTCTAGAGCAGGGGAATTGGGCTGGAACAGGACATCCTTGTCTGGAACAGGGCATTTTTGTCTGGAGAGATGACAGTTTTGGGAACCTTTGAGGTCTCTTTCGGTGCTGGACTCCTTATCTTTGATTGGTTTCTTCATCTTTTGTGCACATCATGTTATCTTTACTCCTTTTCCTTCTGCTGTGATCAGATGGTTGGAGGCTCTGGTAGTTGACAGGCACTGAGCAGTACTTTTTGGATTGCTTTGTTTGTTGTTATGCCTTTTGCTCATGGAGGCTTAGTCCTCATTGTAACCTTCCACGTGATAGCAGGTTTCATCCCATTCTAATGTAGAAGAAGAGTTTGAAATTTTTCATAAATCAGCAAGTTGTAATATCGGCTTTGGCAGAGGCAGCTGTTATAGTTGTATGGAGAGACGCTATGAGGAGTGTTTGAGCTCATCATGTTTATCTGCTGAACAGTTATGGCTATTTGAGTTGGATGTGAAGCTAGTCAATCCTACAGGCCGAGATGTGTTAGTGTCCTTTTATTCAGCGGAACTATTTATTGCTAATATTTCTTGTGATGGTTCTGTCTTTCTGAATTTATTTATGAACGCTACCAGAAGAAATAAGCAAATAAAGAGGATAAGTCATTCGAGCAAATCAATTTACAACTTGAGATTTCTATCATTTGTATTTATTCTAATAAGGCATCAGAGCATGAAATGGCTTAAATGGTTGCCAAGCAGCAATTGAAGATCTTTTTCAAATGCTTAATAGTTAAAATAATGAACAGGAACCAGAAAACATCATTTTATAAAGCAGAAAATGATGGATGTTAAAGAAGTGGACATGCTGATGTAAATACAGCCGTGTTCGGACATGTCTTTCAGGAGTCTTCACATTTGCATATCAGGCATTGACATAAGAGAACATTATATGAAGAAAAATGTGACTTTTTAGTTAAGCATGTTAAGTGCACATTTGTCGTTGTTTGAGAAAGCAAGTGTTGATCTTTAATGGTTGAAATGGATGATATTTAAGAATAACTGGTCACATTTTGTTAACACTAATTTGGTATTTTTTCAAATCCACTAGACTGCTTAACTTCCATTTCTAACTTGCTCTATTCAATTTTTAAAAAAATGATATGTAACAATTTGTTTAATTAAGCCAGATAACCATTAGGAAAAGGTATTTTTGTTTACATTAATGCCGCCTCACTTTTGAACAACAAACATACAACTTTGACACCATGAATATTACCAATTGATATGGCACGACAAGGCAAACAACAATTTATATTAATATTTCTAGCCAAAACCAGAAGTTACAGGTAAAATTGTCAGTTCTATACTACTGCGCTAGCGGATAACTCAATTCACAGTTCAGTGCAAAGATGTAGTGTTCTCCGCTATTAGCCGGATATCTCAATGGATTTGACCTTTGGTTTAGGTTCCGCTTGCTTTGGCACCGTCACCGTCAGCACTCCGTTTTCCATGGCCGCTTTCACTTCTTCCACCTTTGCATTTTCCGGCAGCCGGAATCGCCGCAGGAATTTGCCTCGCGAGCGTTCCACTCGGTGATATTTCTCATTCTTTTGCTCTTCTTCTTTATTGCGTTCTCCGCTTATCTGCAGGATCCGTCCGTCCTCCACTTCTATTTTCACCTCCTCTTTCTTCAGACCTGGTAATTAATAACACATTAAAACCCTATCAACACAATTTCAAATGCAACGCCAAAATATCAGACTAAAAATAACAATCCAGGAAAGGCCATAAATAATATATTTACCTGGCAAATCGGCCTTGAAGATGTGAGCATCGGAAGTCTCCTTCCAGTCGAACTGTGTATTGGCAACGGCAGTTGTATCCCTTGCAAATTCTGAAGGAGCCAAATCCCTGGCAAACGAGGAATCAAAAGCTCCCAGCGGATCCCAAACATTAAGAGAAAATGGATCAAAAACGCTGGATCTCCCGCCGAAAGATTTGGGAATCAGAGACATTATGACTGTTTTCGTAAGAGCTAGAAAATATGGATTAATTGTTCTCACTAACTCTCGAAATCGCCTTTTCCTATGGTGAGGTGAATGATGCGTAGGGCTAATTTATAGTACACGGTGGAGACGTTTAGAATTTTCCAGAGAACACCAGCAGTTTCTTTATCCCTCGGGACTGTTCGACCTTTTTCTCCCAACAATCTCATGTTTTTTTGGCCCACAGAGTTAACCCTACCTAGGTTATTGTTTAATCTTCATGGACAACGGTTACCTACCCGTGACTAGAGGGTAAAATTAACAATCCTTTTCCCTTCCCGAGTCCTGACGTATTCCAATAAGATACTTTCAATATGGATAAACTTGAATGTCTAGATAGAATAGTATATTTATATTTTAAAGGATTTTTTTTTTCTAATTTTTTCCCTTTCGTTTGCTTTTTTTTTATAATTTTATAATTTTCCCCTTTATTTGTTTCTATAATTTTTGTCATTTTCCTATTTTTTCTCTTTCAACCTTTCCAATTTCTTTTTTGGTTTTTATTTTTTATTTTTTCCAATTTTTTTATTTGATTTTTTATCTTTTCCAATTTCTTTTAGTTTCATAGTTTTTGTAATGATTTTTCTAGTTTTTAATTTCTTTTTTGTCTTTTTTTTTTTTCCAATTTTTTTGATTTTGGTTTTTATTTTTTGTTATATATTTAAATGGAAAATGAGTGCTTTCATCTCCACCCCATTGTGATTGTAGAACGCCTCTCACAATAAACATCTTTTATTGGGAGACCATTTCAAGCTTTATTAGGAAGAGGGAAGATAATATTATATAGAACAATATGGAAAACTTTTGCTTAATCTAATATTTATATAGAACAAATCATTATATATATAATTGTAAAGGAGAAACTGCCATACATTGCCCTTTTATTTTAAGTTTTACACTTACTTTGATTTATATTATAAATACTTTGTTTCTAAGGTCAATTTGTCTTGATTTATTGAATGCTAGTTTTAATTTGTCATTGTAGAACAAAAGTCGTTCATCTTTTTATATTTATTTTTATTACTTTGGATTAGATTATGCATGTAGATATGTCTCTTAGGTATGACTAAACTTACATACTAGTCCTTCGAATTTAAAATTAGTTTCTCATTTTTTTGATCTGATTCTTTTGAAGAATATAATTATTTTTCATTGACTTGGATGCTAAAACACTTCAAATAAGGCACCACCGATCTTGTATTTTAAGGGCAAGCCATGGGTCATTAGTTAACATTAGATATCAAATCATTAGTCTCACTTGCATTACATCCACAGTTGGGATTAAACAACACACTCTGAGCTTTGACTTGCTTAGAGTGTAGCTCGCTTAGAGTGCAGCTCGCTTAGATTGTTTGTTTCCAATACTCATTTGCTAACCGAAAAGTTTGGTGCATGCCCGTAACGTGTTTGATGATCATAATGTTTTTTGCTAACCGTTAGAAATTGTGCTTGAAGCTTGTCTATCTTCTATCCAATTCTGAATACCACTTTAATTAAAGAACAAAAATAAAATAAGAGGGGGTTTAATCTTTTATAAGCAAATATTTTTTCCTCTCCATTAAGAGGGGGAAATGTATTCTAAAGGCTAATAAGTGGATATTTAGCAAATTTTTATGTATTCAGTTTAGTGTTTGTTGGTAAATAAATTGGTATTTACCAATTCTCAAGAGACACTACAACAAATCCCTATTATTAGCTCCCTTTTTTGCTCTGTTTTTTGATTCCACCCACTATTTTAATGTATTTTTCTCCAATTTTTTGAAAAAGTCGGCGCTATTTATCGGGATGGCGCTATTTTTGGCATTTTTTGTGTTGATCAGAACAAGTAGGCGTTAAATTAGGCACAAATTAGTGCCCAAATTTGCACCTAGTTTAGCACCTAATTTAGCACCGTACCTCTAAGCCTCTATGGATTGTTTGAGATGTTTCAGTTGGAATGTCAGAGGTTTGGAATCCTCTAAGAGGAAATATGCAGTTAGAGATTTTTGTACCATTCTATGACTTTTAATTGACACAGTTCAATGCTATTCCACCCATGTAAAGAAGTTGTATACCATCATGCAAGCCATCAAGCAATGATCTCACTACATCTTGGGAAAGGAGGTCTAATCATCCACTTTGATCACAAGCCACTCCAATTCTTGCAAACTCAGAACAAATTGGAAAATGTGCACCACATGAAATGGATGACATGTCTACAACAGTTCCATCTAGTTATCAATCATGAGAAGGGAAAAGATAAAAAGGTATTTGACTACCTAAGCTAATAGCTAGTTCATGCACTCACCACAATGTTGGACTCATGTGGTCACAACTTCTTTGACCGGGAACCTCTCTACCCACCAGACTTGGACTTTGCATAGATCTACACCAAGCTCTTACAAGGCAAATAGGTTGGTGAATTTTACATGTCTAACAAGCTTCTCTACAAGCTCAAGTATCTCTATGTTTTAGACACCACACCACACTAGAGACTCATCTAGGAAGCATACTAGCATTACTAAAACACTAGCAACACTTCTATTGGCCTCACATATGTGCAAACATTGAGAACCACATCAAATCTCTCAATATTCTTTGTAGCATTGCAAAATATTGCAAATAGGAATCTTGGACTCTACACCCCTTTCTTAGTTTTGACACCACCTTGGGAATCATTAACATAGATTTATTAAGAAGACTACCTATGACAAAGCACTGGTGTAACTCTATGTTTCTTGTGGTAGATGAATTCTCCAAGATGACCATCATGATTTCTTGCAAGAAAAGTCTCACCATGCCAAATATTGTGCCACTTTTATTCACCCATGTTTGGGTCCATTTTAGCTTACCCATGTACCCATTATCTTTTACTATGACCATCATTTTGTTAGTCACTTTTGGTAAATTTTGTGGATGATGTTAGATATGCAACTAAATCAATTAATATATTTCCACATATAGATAGATGGATAAATAGAAGTGGTCAACTGCATTGTTGTGCATCTATAATAGTGCACACCTACACACTTGAGATGACAACATCCTTTGCATTTAACATTCCTACAAAAATGCTCTACACAACTCTATGAGGCATAGTCCTTTCTAGACATGTCTTGGGTTCCAATAGGAAGCATCCCTTGACATATCCTATTGCACACCATCCACATTAGAGTCATGTACATAGGAATAGGAAATCAACAAGGCATAAAAGTTTATGCAGCACATCCAACATGTGTTGCAATGTGGACTAGCTTCAAGGATCTAGATAGTGTGGCTATACACATTGCTACACATGTTGGTGTCTAGTTAGACACGCGGAACATCAACAACCATATGTTATGCTTCCATACACATGTGCCACCTAATGACATTTGTACTGCAAAACATGATCATATAATTGGCACTATATGCATCTGACACATGGTGATGTCCACGCCACATGCCACAATGATCTAGTTGGCACCATACAAGTTTGACATTTTTTCTCATCCCATCCACATAAGAAATGCACCATACATGTTGGATACTTGCCAACATCTACATGGAGCATAACTGATGGTATTCTTGAACAAATGCCTACTTTGTACATTTTGTAGAGTAAAAGAGGTATAACAAATTTTCATCTTATCTCTCTGTATATTTCCTTTATTCATTTTGAATAGAAGTGACATATATGTTAGAACCCTTCTATATTTGAATGTGTTTTGGTTTACATATCTATTTTCCTTTATGTATTCTATGATCTTATTACATTAATAGATAATATAGGATTGTCTCTCAGTTAACCTTGGGAATTAGATTAAATAACATCTAAAGTTGATTGTAAATTAACAACATGGTGAGCATTTTGTTGATTTTCTTGCTTATTTTCACCCTTTTGAAAACTAAATTCTCCTATTGCAATTTTGAAGGATGAGATCCATATTTAAGTGCATTATACTTAAGAAGTTTCAATTCAATGTTTCTTACATTTGCACACAAATCCATGGAATAATAATAGTTGTTTAGGTACATTGTCTCTTGGATAGTAGGTAATAAGCCCTTAACAAATATTCTTTGCAATTCATCATTAGGAATTTGATAGTGTATCTTTGTTGACAAAGTTTGAAATCCAATAACATAATCATGATTGCACTCATTTGATCCTTCTTTACATCTTACTAAATCTAAAATTGTTACCTTTAAACCTATTAGGACCTCCCTGAATTTGCTTGATCCTATTCGGTTTGATGCTCTCCTTTTCCTTCAATCTATCTTGGAACCTATACTTTTGCCAAAATGCTCTAACATCTAGTCTTTGAAATATATATCATGGCCATTGTGAAACAATCTTGACTATTTTTTACTATATGAGTGTTTTTGTTTATTACCGATGTCCCGCAGGTTAATTGAATATCTTATGCGGTTATGCAGGAACAAGAGGAATGAAATATGGCACATACCACATTCTTGTAGAGCATAGAAGAACAAGTTGTGGCTTGGTGGTGTTCGAGTGCAGATAGTCTCTTCCTACGGTCCCTTGGAGGTTTGAAAAGTAATCGGTGGCATTGCGGTAATAACATCAGGAGGTATCACTTACCGTGTCCCTGCAACGGTTTCAATCAAGGCTTGCGGTAGAGTGGCAAGAGGAGAATGTAATGGGTTTTTGCCTTGCCGTCCCGCGACAGTCATTCATAACATTTGTGGGTGGGCGGTAAACAAAAGGACATCAGGGAATAATTTCTTGCGGTCCTGCAGGGGTCAATCTAAGCATTTGCGGTCTGGTGGTAAAGGATGAAATATAACTGTAGTGGATGTAAGCCATTTTGAATGTGAAAGGTCTAAAGCTTGTTGCTTCCTTTATAAAAGGAAACTGGAAGACCTTATGGCTTAGGATCTATCTGGGATTTTAATTTTTTGAAAGCGACATTATACTGCTTGTACTTTGAAGCAAATCAATATAAAAGTTGCTATTCTCTGGTGCTCAACTTTTGGTTCTCATTTGTTTGTTGAATTGGATTGCTAATAATTTATCTAGTTGTCTCCAATTTACTTTTTCTTTGTTATTCAAATCAACCTATCAAGTATATTGTTGATTTGTCAGAACACATTTGATGTTTCTTGTGTGGTTTGTTTATTGGGCTCCTTCAAGCAAGGATTAAAATCCTATAGGTGAATCATAGTAACTTTGGAAAGTTAAATTGGATTGTTAAAGAAGAACCTGATAACTTACATATTTGCATGTCTATGCAAGTCATAGACCTAGAATTGCCAGGCAAATCGAGATGTGGCTAAAAGGGAAGAACATATTCTTCTTAGAGTGAAAACTCCATAACCCAAAGGCAGGCACCGATCATTCTCTTTTAAAAATCATTCCCTTGTATATATTTTCAAAATCCAATTTTGTTTTTCTGTTGTAGGAGTAGGGTTTAAAGATTTATAGAAAACATTAATCCAAATCATATGCCAGATTGGGTTAAGTGAAGTGGATGATTTAATTGACAAAATTACATAAGCTCCTTAATCTGTTCTGAAGTCACCAGCAAACTTGAAAGTAAATTGTCATTGGTGAAACAAGGTAACACCCAACTAGGCTTGAACAGAGCCTAAAGTGTAGAGAATTTTGATTAATCTGATCAATTCTGTTAGTTGGCCAAATTCACATATAAAACCTAATCATAAGATTTGGCATATCTTTAGGGTTTTATAATTTGCAAATTTGAGTACCAACAAAACCAATATTGACATTAAAGTGATGTACAAAAGCATTGGCCAAATCATTGAAGGAATGAATAGAACTATGAGGAAGAGAATAAATCCATTCAATTGCATAATCCTTTTAGTTTCTATGGAAGAGCTTTTTAAAAAGTTTATCATCATAAACATAATCAAAACAAACTCCTAATTGTGTCATAAGGTCCCCTTTACCACTATACGTTACAAAACTAGGGGCCACCGAACAAACTAGAAATGGATAAGAAATAACTCAAATGAAAGTGGATTATGCTTGATTTCTCCTATGATATCCTTTGATTACTAGGGCTAATGCATCAACTTTACTTTGCATCTCATCAATTCTTTTAAGGATGACATCTATGTTGGAAGGATGAACATTAGGAGTTATGATTAAAATGGGAGTGGAAGTGGCAACATGAGATAATAGGTGGAGTGTAGGTTGATTGGGGGACAAAGAATGAAGTTGGAATGATAATACTAGAAGTGGGAACATGAGTAGTGGGTGAGAAGTAAACACAATCAGGGGATGAGTGGAAGGTACAATATGAGAAGTAGGTACAATGAGAGGATCAATGATAGGAGCTATGAAAAATTGATAAGCAATATAGAGAAGAGAAGAAATATGTGGCATGTCTAATGCAGGAGAAGATGTGGAAGGAGGCACACTAGACGAAGAGGCTTGTGAAGGAAGGGGAGGAGACACACTATTTAAGGAACTTGATGATCTTATCCTTTGACCTATATCACTTAATACTTCCATCACATAAGGATTATCCATTAACAAGTTATGAAGAACATTAATCAAATTTGAATAATTAACATTATTGCTCAAATTCGTAAAGGTCTGATATAAGTATTTGTGTAGTAAGATTCATGTCTTGCCTATCCATATGTGCAACATGTGCATCATGATGAAAAACATCTTCCCCATTAAAATATGTAGTAGTCATCAAATCCTCAATCATTACTTCCTCACAATGAATCGAGGCTGTTGTAGAGTTAAGCCTAAGGTTTCTTCTTAGTGCAAAATGAGGATTAGGTTGAGACCTTGACATTCAAGCAAAATATAAAGCAATGAAAAGGAAATTGATTCCAAGTAATCCTGATTTTTTTTGCCAACAATTCATACCAAAGATTGAACAATTTAAGGTATTACAATAGGTAATTTGTATCGACACAAATAATATTACTAAAGCATTTCAAAGTTTAGGTCATAAGAATCATCCTTTTTTAAACATGGATTGCAAATAATTCTAAAAATTTAGAAGTCTTGGTCATTAACATTATTGTCTGCTACAATGTCATCCAGTGTATCATTGTCAATGTTCATATGTTCTTTCAAGTATTTAATATTATCATCATCCTCATCTTGACCTGCATCATCTTCATCATCATTGAAATTTGACTGTAGACCATCTATATTGTTACCAGATGTATTTGGATCATCATTTTCTATACCATCCATATTGTTGTCTTCCATAACATCATGTCTAACTCTGGATTGTTGTCTTCTTGTCCCTGAACATAACCATCTTCAACATCATCATGGATGTCAATTTCTTCGATGTTCTCTAATCCCTCTCTCTCATTTTGTTGGTCATCATTGTTTTGCTTAGTATCCACTAATGCATTGTCAAATACATGCCTTAATCTTGGATCATAATGTATGACAAATATCCATTTCGGGTCTAAAATATCTTCATAGAAAAATACCTGCACATGAATGACATACATATATTAGACGTATGGTATAACAATTTTATTGATTAATAAACACATGTATATATTCACAATAAACTATGAATTAATAGATTAATGATCACTACCGCTTCTTGTTTGAGTTAAAGAAATACTTGCTCACAATGAATTGGTAGAACATAAGGCTCCTTATCCTCTGATAGGAAACATGAGGAATCTATAGAAAACAATCCACTATGGGTATCACGTCTTCGTGTCCTCTCAAATGCTTCATACCATCTACACTTAAAAATACAACATTTAAAAGAGCGGTAATCTAACTCAATAATTTCTTGTATTTTCCCAACATATTGTAGATTCCCTTCAATTATATTCTTATCTTTTGATCTTGATCGACTGGATTGCTTGAAGTCAACCATGATGCCACAATCGAAGGATCGTCTCTTTACATCTACACTTTCTACATGATAATGTCGACTATATGCCCACATTGCTAGATATTTCCTCACCTATGAAAGACCATTTATTTCAGTGAAAACAAATAGAATGATGAATATTAAAATAGTTAATAGTGTCAAAACTGTAAGGAAACAACATTTTGTAAAATTCCAACTGTACCTTTCTTTCACATCCTCTAGACATGTTGATTTCACCTTCTGTTATGTTTGAATCTATACCTGCATCTTCTATTTGATTTTGAATTTGTTCAGTAACCCATTCTAGTGTGCAATCTTTTCCCCATTCCCCAAGTAGATTAGTGGGAAGTGGAGTATTCCTTGGGTTTGATCTCTTAAACTGTCTCCTTGCTTCTAACACTTCTTCTCTCTTTTTATCATACAGATCAATCCATTTGTTCATAAATTCCATGTGGTACAGAATGAACTTGTCGAGTATAGCACTTTCATCTACACCTATTACATGTCAACATGTTTATTTCAAACTCCAAATGTCATGCTGTTAATTTGACAAATAAATTACAGAGTAAATTAATGATTGCAAGAAAAACAACCACATTGATCATGAATTTACTAACTAATTTCTACTTGAACACCATTAGATTGTGGTTTTTCTCCATCAATAATATCTTATGCTCGTTCTTCATCCCAAAAGTGTGGCCCATCTTCAAAATCCTTACCAAGGAATTCACATAGGAAGAAAAATGCTTCATTCAATACATACCCTTTAGCCATGCAACCCTCTGGATGTGCCTTTTGTCGGTCATATCTTTTTAGATTTTTCATATACCTCTCAAAGAAAAACATCCACCTCGTTGATACGACACCCTCCAATTCAATGTCATCGACTAGGTGTATAATTAAATGGACTTGTAGGTCCATGAAACTTGTAGGGAGCTCCTTCTCAAATACACATACAATTTCTAAAATTTCCTTCTTCCATTTTGGCACTTCACATTCGTGGATCTCCTTGGAGGTCACCCACCTAATATAAGAATAGTAAATTAGTATGAACCTTTAGTCAAAAATTAAAATGCAATATAATACCTCTATGTCTCTCACACATGAATATTTCATATAACCACATACCTTGTAAATGCTGACAATCGACTTATGGCATTCCTTAAGTCAACTATAAGATAGGAACCCCCCTAATTGCCAATGGCATGATATGCTATCAAACACATTTATGAAAAGGTCATTAGTAATTTTTTCTCACACAACAAAATATCAAAATATATTTAGTACTTAATCAATGTTACTAGTAAATGTTAAATGATGATATATAATACCTTCATAAAATTATGAAAATCATGTGTTTTAAATCTTGTGATATGTCCATCAACAGTAAAAGCTTTAGCCAATGATGACCCATAGCCAATAGGTGTCCTTATTGAATGGATGACATTTTTTAGTTGGTCTAGCTCTTTTTTTTCAAAATCCATGGAACTTCTACATATGTTTCATTTTCCCTATTTGGCCACAAATATTTTCTATCAATTTTGGTACGCGAAAGAGCAATATCTCTCCTCGAAGACAAGGTGTCCTCTTTGTTTGATATATGTCAAAATATAGAATCTGGGACATTTTTGAAGATGTGCATAGGATCTAATAGGTGAGATATTAATAGATCCTTCCAGTAAGGGAGCTCCTAAAATATGGATTTCCTTTTCATTCCTTCTGGCATATTAACTACAACTTGTTCTGGTTCTTCAATTGAATCACCTCGATCAAAAAAATCCTCCCAATCTTTCAATTCAGCATCTTCATACTTCTTAAGCTAATCACCTGGACCCATAATCATGGGAGGACCTCTATTTTCAACTCTTCCATCAAATTGATTCTTCAGACGATTTCTAAACTTATGATCTAGTGGTAGAAAACCCCTATTGTTTGTGTAAATAAATTTATGTAGATCTTTAGAATACCACCCTTGAAATTGTTCTGCACATCTTGGACATGCAAATATCCCCTTTGTTTGAAGCCCTGCAATTCAATAAATAATGTTAATGACATCAAAAAAATAGTATAAAACTAAGTATGAAAGTTGGGATGAAAATAAATTATGAGTGTAAATACATAAATATTTTATCTTACCAGAACAAACACCAAGTCCTAGGAAATCATGAATGGTCTAACATAGCACACCATACAACATGAAGGACCTATTTGATGGGGGACGTGACATGTCATACATTCTTATGCCTTTCCATAGCAGTTGCATCTCATCAATAAAAGACACAAGATAAACATCCATGTTTTTAACTTGATGTTTTCCTGGAACAATGAGAGTCAGCATAAGGTGCTCCTTTCTAACACTCATCCATGGGGGAATATTGTATACTATCAATCTGACTAGCCAAACACTATAATTTGAGCTCAGGAAAGAGAATGGGCACACTCCATCAATTGCAAGACCAAACCTGATACTACGGGGTTCATCTTTAAATTTTCTTGGTCATTTTTCCTCTATGTGTTTCATTGCTTTGGAGTCAGCCGAAATTCACATGAAATCATCTTTACTCATGTTCTTTGCATGCTAGTCCATCAATTGTGCAAGTGACTTGCAACGAAACATTCGTTGAAGTCTAGGTATAATTGGCATGTGACGTAAAACCTTCTTTGGAACTGTAGGACCTTGTACATCTGTACGATATCTCTTCTCTTTGCATACAGGGCATTCTACCTTGTTTTGATATTCATCCTTGTATAAAATGCAATCATTTTTACATGAATGAATTTTCTTATATTCAATCCCCAACTAAACCAACAACAGATGCGCCTCTCTACCAGTTGATGGCAACACATTCTCTTCAGGGAATATTTTAGTTTTTAGTGCCCTGTAAGATTGCCAGAGATTAAATCATTTAAATGTTTGACTTATGATGAACATGTTTGATATGTCAATCTATACTAGGGCTATTTATATAAAATATATGGTTTTAAAATCCCCTTAAAGATATATAAACGAAGTTGATGAATGTTTACGAATTATGTACACCAATTGACAATGTAAAGTAAGAAATAGATTTCAACTCACTTCAGTAGGGTAGTAAATCCTTTGTCTGACCAACTAAATAGTGACTTGATTTCTAATAATATTAATTTGCATGTCAATTTTGAGGTTCTATTTGCACCCGATTTGAACACGGGTGTCTTCGCTACTTGCTTGATGGAGTCTTTCAGGTTGTTATCATCAACATTATGTTGGTGGTAATTACCCCTGCTATCATCATTACTATCAACCATATGATCATTATCGTCATCATTGTTTCCATCCCCAAAGAAACCTGTAAGCATTTCATTCAATCCTTCTTCATGCACGACATTTTCACTATCATGATCATCATCATTAAGGCTAGGTGGCATGTCATCAATGTATGTGAATCTCATCAGCTCTTCAAATTTCTCAGCTGGTAGTATTCTCTTCAATGTTGCTCTTTTCACCCTGGTATTGTTTAAAGGATGGTTTGGATCATCCCGTCCAAATATTAATAACCTAGTTGGATCTTGGGTATTAGTATGTGTTTCATCAATATCTTCTACCTATCAATAAACACAAGTATTAGTTAATGTTTGGAAATAATTGGATAAATCATAAATGTATCAATTTCAAAGAAATATAATCAAATATGGCTTAAAAATATTTAAAATATAAATTATATGAACATATTTACATCAATTGAATAATGGAACATTATTTTATAGACTACCTTTTTTATACAATAATTTAAATAAATCACATCTTTAACAACATAGTTTATAAAACATCAGTCCACACTCATTTATTATTCTTCAGTTTTCTACCCTTAAGAACATCCTTAGGGAGACCTTGTTCTTCCCTTTTCTTTCATGCAGGAGTGCATTTTAAGAAGGGGTAATCAATCAATAACTCATCCCCAATGGTAAGGTCCATAATAGCCTCAACCATTATCAATCTATCAACCTCTATTTCCATATCTTCCTCTTTATCATTTATAACCTCAACAAATTGACAATTCGGTCTTACAGTAAGATCCCTTCCCTTACTACTATTTATAAATCTTGTAATATTTTTGTGTGTGTAGGCACCTCCATCTACATACATAAGATGACCTCTATTCATTTCTTTTCCACTTTCCAATTGAAGACGATGTGTATACATATTCAAATTTAGACCATACGCTGACATACTAGGCTTATATTTTGCTAGCCTTCTCCATTCACCACTGTCATATGATGGACCATAATATGGCATTAATCTCCTAGTGGTTTGTTTTGAATTGTTTCTATGTTTAGATTCCACATGTACATTTTGGACAATAAAGAGGCCTAGATTCGCTCCATGAATATTGGAGGGTCGTATCATGTAGCTATATCCCCAAAATTGAAACACCTCATACACTCTAGGTAGTTGTTGATCACTAGGCCAAGCGCAATATAGTCGACGATCAAATGTCTCTTTGTAAATTGATCTCAAACTCAGGGGCAAGTCATCATCTCCATCACATTCATTCTCATAGGGTATGTAGTCCACCTTCCCCTTGTCTTTGAGAAAATTATGCATCTTTAAACCAGTTCTTGAACTCTGTTACCTGTTTTCATCAATTCCTTATCTTCTGAGCTGGTATTTTGGCACTTATTTTTGTTAGATGTATCATCTAATAAATGATCATTGCCCCCTAGGCTGGAAGTCGGTGATCCAGGAAACTTTAAACCAAGAACTTTATCTTGTAAGTATCCATTAAGAAAAAAATTAGTTATGTAAATATTATAAAACAATGTTTAAACGAAGTATACATGTTATTTATATCAAATTGGAAAATTCCTTACCACAATTTCTATTGGATTTGAATCAATTGTAGGAGGCATACTACAGACTGGAAGCTCATCATATATGTATTGTCTTTGTACAATTGCTCGTTTGAATTGTTTCTTTCCACGACATACAAAACATCCACAAACAACAATTTTCTCAAAGTATTCATCCCATATACTATAGTCCTGACCAACCTCTTGTTCAGTGCAATCATTTGTTGTGTCTGCAGGATCCATTGTCATATCCTCTTCCACCCACTGTCCTCTACGTGATTTAATAGTTTTAGGTCCATGTCCATGTACATATCTTTTTCTTTTGCTAGTTAAACGCTCAGGCTCTGCATTTGCTCCAATCTCCATCTAAAATAATCAACAACATGCATTAATTTATGTCAAGATTGGATAATACAATATAAATTTCAATAATACTGTGAAAAAAGATGGACGTATCACAAAATGCCATCAGATCATTTTTTCCTAAGTTAAGTCAAAATTTGAGTACCTGATGTCTTGCTTCATCCGTTGTGTGCTCATTTGATATGACACGATCTGTTGCCATGGCCTCGTTTGGCCTCTATAATACACAACATAGTAAATAATGTTTAGTACACCAATTATATCATTTCAACAAATATTCTATCCAACACAGAACCTCACTTTAGTCATATATTTGACATATTGATATTATGTTTTGGCCATCCTAATTTTCAAACTTTTCCCTTGATCATAGAATCACATTTAATCACCATTCCTGTGCATTTTCAACCAATAAGTTTGACCTCAGAGGCCTCATGGAAAAAAAAATTGATTTTATCTCCTCTATGTTGTAGCATTTGTGAATTCATAAACACCTTCCTCCTTTGGTTGAGGTTGCTTTCTCTTCTTACCTCTATTGTATCTACAGATTCCATTGTCATATCTATTTCCACCCACTTTCCTCTCTATGATTTAGTAGTTCTATGCCATCCACGTCCTCTCTCCATGGCCTCCTCTGGATCCTGTAATACACAACAATGACAATAGTCACATAACAGTTGTGCACCAAGAGAATATTGTTAAAATTATCTTGCTAATACACTCGCTTTTCATTAAGACGCACTTTGAAAAATAAAATAGGACATTGCAACATTTTTCTCTTCACAAAAAGTTTACACACAGAATCTTAACAACTAGAGCTCAAATCTTATGATTACAAGATGACTACAAATTCACATCAAAAAGACATTTATTTAAAACCTATTACAAATAATTTTAGTTGAACATCCCTTCCATGGTCCCTTGTTATCCTAGATGAAAGAAAATCTATTACTAATAATTTTAGCTGGTTCTCTACCTTACACTTCTTCCACAAATTCATTAAAACCGTAGATATTTTCCCTTTGAAAACTAGAGATTGGATTCCTTATTCTTGATTGAAACCTACTTTACATTGGAAAGTGTGAGAATATTTATCTTAAATAAGATCCAAAACTTTAATTCTTGATTTTTTATTTTTCATGATTGGTGTTTATCCTCCATAGAGGCCGTGGTGAAAGTAGTTGGCTTGGTTATGTAGAAATCCCCTCATCAAATAAAAGCCAACAAATATTTACAAATGGCTCAACCCATATAAGACTTAACAATTTACTACAACTTTAAGAAAAGTTCCATCAAATTATGTTTTTATTATGTAAAGTTTCTAGGATGTATACATTTTTTTCCAAGCTAGTTGGTGGTATGTTGTTGTCACACTAGATTCCAATGTTATAAAACCCTTACTACTTAAACATTTACCTCAATTCCAAATGTTTGCATGAGGAACATTTTGGTTTGGCACAACTAGGCGCTAAATTAGGCACACTTTGCACCGCCTTTGACGCCCCAAAGAGATTACATTTAAGGTTGAAATTCGGCACTAAAGTTGGCGTTAACTACGCCGACTAATGAATCAAAAACAAAAAATTAAAAATTCCCGCCTGCGTTAAAACATACCACACAACAAAAAAACACATACCATAAAAAATTTCCGCTTGGTAGTATCATTGCTTCGCCACAACTGTTTTGTTAATGTAATGAAAATGTTTTCTAAATCATTTATCTCTACATTTTTATCATCCATATAGCTAAATGTTTAGGGTTTGCTCTCCAATATAGCTAAATGTTTAGGGTCTGTACTCTTGGACGACACAATAACACTTAGAGGAGAAAAGAGTTTCGATGTCATTGATAAAATTAAGACTCAGATTGTGAATGTGTGCAATGGCATTGTTTCCTGCACTGATATTTTGGTAACAGTCGCTCGTGATTCTGTTGTCCAAGTAAATATTTATGCACTCCTCTACTTTTTCTTACATTTTTTTCTAATGTTATAGAAAAATTATTCCTGCTCTCCTCTATAATGACATTAGAAATTTGTGCTTATAATAGGTAGTTGGGAGGGCCATACTTGGCAGTGTGTACTTCGTTTGCCTCCATAGACTAGACGAAAATAATTTTCCCTAGGTTGCCTTAAAATGTCAAGCAATAGAGGGAAGGGAGCAAAGGGAGTAGATTCTAACCACAATGAGGTAATTCATTATTAATTTATAGATTTATAAATGTTTCCATTGTTTCTTTGATTTTTAGTTTTTAATTTTTTATTTCTAAATTTAAAATAAGAAATTTATTATATATATAGGGACATGAGACTGACAAACATAAAGAGGTGCATTGGCTTCCATATTGGGGGTAGAGGTAGTGAACAAATTGGATGGTGTGGACTTAACAATGCTTACCAAATACATAGAAAAATGATCTAGTAAAGCCCCTAGAACATTGCAACCAAATCAACCATGTCAAAGGGAATCAATTGATTCCCCAAGCAGTCCTGGATCGAGCAAAAGATCCAAGAGGAAATCAATAACAATAAACTCTAAGAATGTGGAATAGGGAGCAGAGACTTCCAATGTCCCAGCCACTCCTAGGACATAGAATTCTTCCACCACGCCATGTTTTGCATCTTGCATTGGTAGCTATGATACCAAGATAGAATACGATGTGGTTTCAGGGGAAGTCCAAATGACAGATGCTGGAAAAACATTTGTGAATAGGTTGAAGGAATCATGCCTTCAACGGTTCAAAGACCATCTACATTTGCCATTCTCAAAGATACCCATGTGTGTATAAGGAAAATCGGCTAAATTAAACTAATTAAATCAAAAACCCAATAACATAAAGAGAACCGATCTAAATAAAAGTCATTAATAATAATCAAAGAACATGAAAGCTTTTACCGAGATTTGTATTGTTCCCTTTGGATTGAATGTGGATTGCTCAATATTGCTGTGAAACCATAGTTGCAACAAGCAAGTGTAGTGCTCAAAAAGATCAATGTTAAGAGATCGTAAGGTTGCTCAATCGATGTGATGTATGCTCAAAAACCTGTTAAAGGATGCTTGAGAATAAGTGATCGAAGAGAGCGGTAATGAAGGAGATGAGGGGGGTTTATATAGGTTTCAATAGAGATCGATCAACGGTCTAGATAATTTAGAAGAATCAACGGAGGAGACTAGTTGAGGAACGTGCAACGAATAAGAAGAAGACAAGTGTCACACAAAAGTTGTTTTATTTGAGTTAAACACTTTCTTTTCTAAAGATAAGACATGCTTTTCATAAATTAGAAAGCTTTTTATCTAATTTAAGAGAAATTGATAAAAATAAGGTTGAGTGAATAGAAGAATGAGTTAAAGCAATTAACAGAATGTAATGGTCAGTTAAGTGATTTAAAATAAGAAGAAGAGATTTGCATGAGAATAAGAAGATATTTTGCTTTATTAAATATTAGAAATATTTAATTGCATGAGCAAGAAAGCTTGAGTTATTTTAGAGATAACTCAAATTTAGAAGAAAAAGCAATTTAAATAAATAATTGATTTATTTAAATTTAGAGAGGATATTATGGAAGAAATAATTAAATAATTAGAATTATTTAATTTAGAAGATTTGAAAGCAAATTAAATAAATAAATTTATTTAATTGTTGTGCATGATTTTGAAAGAATGATTTTGATTTAACTAAATAATTTAAGAATTATTTAATTGTAGGTAAGAGGGAATTTGTTGAAGTAATTAAATAATTGGATTTATTTAATTAATGTGGATGTGAATTTTGGAAGGTGATGATGATCTAATTAAATAATTAAAATTATTTAATTGTGGAAGAATAATAGAGGAATTTCATTTAATTAATTAAATAAAGAGGATTTATTTAATTAATGTCATAATTTTGTGATTTTGAAGAATTTGGTGAAATTAATTAAATAATTAGATTATTTAATTAATGTGTGAAATGTAGGTGATTAGATAGATGACGAAATGCAAGTAGTGCGATGAATTGGTCATTTTAGGGTATCTACACCATGCACCTGCAAAAAGTAGTTATCCATGACATGGAGACTGAATTTGGCACAGGTTGGTTTGTAAAGAAGATAAAGCTATGAATGTCTCAAAACTGCAAGAGATTTCGGTGCAACCAAACAAAGAAGATAAAAAACTCCCTCCCAAGCTAAGGCTCAAAAAAAGGCCAATTAATGTAAGTGTGAAAGTATGGAAAGAGCTTGTAAAAGCATATGAGAAGTCCGATACACGGAGGAAGTCCGGTGAGGAGAGTACGCATGTATTTGAATTTGCTCATCAGATTATATCAAATTTTTTAAATAATTTTTAAATTTTATTTGTGCATAGTTAAATTGAATTAGTATATGTTTCAGGACAAGGCCTCCAAGGCTAGGCTTGACAAACTTCGTGCCATGCATCAGAGTGGCCAGAAAGGATTATAGGACTTAATCTATACATTTGTAAGTATATTTAATATGTTAAATGATATTTTTTTATTTCCTAGGAAAAAGTAAATGATTGCATATTAATTAGTTTAACTAGTCCATGTGCCATGTTTTGATAGGAGGAGAAATATGGCTGGCATCCTGTTGGTTTTTCTTCTGAATCAGCATTAGGGTTTGCCACTTCTAATGCATAGGCAGATTCAGCCAACTAAATACAGGAGGTTGCGTGAGCTCCTCCCCTTCACTTCTAGTTCTGCCGCACCAAGGGGGGTATCCCTATAACTCAAGATGTAACCTTGACTAGCTCAAAGATAGAAAGATCTAACTTGACAACAACAGGCAGAATACTCTCATGTATGGACCAAGATCTGTATGATAGATCACAAGGTTGGCAACATTCTTGGACATGATGTCTGGTTGGGTATGAGAGCATGCAAGGGGGTTCCTAATCCTACTCCTACAACTAACAGGTGGAAGTATGAAATGGTTTGAAATGATGTTTGGATGCAAACCTGGACCTGGTGTATAACCTCAACACAGAGCTAGATTGGTGCCTATCCAGGGCTTGGAGTCGGTAGACATACACCTGTGAATGATCAGCATGAATAGCTAAAACTGGATTTTAGGGGGATACACATGATATCTGCCTTACAAATATCTCCCAATAAAGAGTGTTAAGCTGTCTATACTTATGGCATCCCTATTGCAGTAAGAAAGATACATGCAAAGCTGGAGACAGAATCAGCATAACACATGCAAACACAACATTATTCATATAAGATTAACCATGAAATCAGTGGATTCATGCCAAATCGTACAATAGGAGATACATAAACTCACAAGTTTTGCTGCACAGAGCAACCAAAACCAGTTGTATCTTATTACAGAGCCAAAATGTCCAGTTTTCAACAACCAAAAATGAGTAACACTTCCTGCTTATAACAGCCAGGTAGTGTACCACAGCAATTAATTACATGGTTGACCAAAAATCCTGCCAGATACACAGTATCAGAAAAATGGCGCTCAAACATTCAATGCAGCAGGTGGGAGAGGAGACAGGAAGAAAACTTGAGCCTTGCGCCACCGCCTAGGGATCCAGATCTTCAATCGGGTACTAGATCCATCCACGCCATCGCCCATACCTCTGCAACAATCACCATTAATGGCGCACCAACCCGCGGCCTTGGGAAGAACATCAGACAGTCAATCGCAACCATTTCCCGCCAAGATACATCGTCATGATATTTCAAATATGCAAGATATCAATTATCCCACATGCACCCCGCGGTGACCTCTTTAACACTTTATATACTAGGTCGCAAGCATATATGATGTCGGTGCTTTTGCTCCTGACGACACTAGTATAAGACTTCATCATCATCCTTCAGCATCATGATATCCTGTTGCTCGAAAAATCACCCTGACGTCAGCATCATCCTCGCAATATCACCTGCATGATAAACGCCTTCATCGGCACAACCTGATCCATCGAAGGGAGATCCTCCTGCTTAGCTGATACCAAATGTCTGGCCGATGAACATCCTGATGACGTCACCGTCATATCCTGTTGACGTCATCAGCATATCTGCCTACTGCGCACCTCCTCATATCCAGATGATGTCATCATCATGTTTGCAAATATCAGGGGATCTCCACAAGATGATCAGTGTTAGAAATATGACCCCCCCGGACCTTGATGACGTCATCATCATATCAACATCAGGATGATATTCGGAAGATAACCGGATATTTGGAAATATCATCCTGATGCACAAATATCATGCTGCACTGTAGCTCCACTATAAGATCGGGGTGATAGATGAATATGACGGACATTTGAAAAGATCACCTCCATTAGATAATGCACGAAGCCGACAGGCGGATATCTCCTTGATACCATCATCATCAGGATGACAAAACAACGAACATGAAGTGATACAACATCATCAGGATGATATTGACTAAGATCATCCTGACGTCCAAAATATGATGACCATGATAAAAATCGGGTCACACTCAGAACTTTCCAGCAGCATCATCAGGATGATCTTAACAAAGATCACCCGATGTTAAAATATCACCCCAGCGAAAGATCATGCAGGCAGAAAATATGATGACCCTCGCAAGCAACATGGTGATAACCGGAAATATGATGATGATGATGACGATCCTTAAGAAAAAACAAGTCAGGTCGAACAACTCAGAAAATAACCCCTTCAGAAGATCGGGGCAACATCATCATCATAAAAGGGCAGGGTGATAATTGGGAGATCACCGGATAACTGAAAATCACCCTCCGCAAGAAAACTAAGGCACATTGTAGCTCATCAGCAGGATCGGGATGATATCAAAACATCACCCGATATTGAAATATGATGATCCTGATGAAAAACAAGCCGACAGAAAACATGATGATGATGACCTCCTCCTCAGGAAAATATGATGCTGCAGCTGAAAAATGCTGAGGAGGTCCAACACTTAGAACACTTTGGATTTTTTGGGAAGGTGCCTGCATGAAAATTGCTCAAAAACTGCCAGTCAATTCAGGCACTAACACTGGCTCTGTCTGGGGACGTGCAGGTGCAAGACTGCAGCGAGAACCCCAGATCTCTGGGATGCAGACCAGTCCCTTATCCATTGGGCACAGAGTCAAATACTGCACTGACCTGCATCACCAAACACACTTGATGGCCAAAGGCCACCAAGAAAAGAAAAACATGTATCTCCCTTTGTCAAATATCTTGTTTTCATCTGCATGCACTGGGTCAAGCTTGGAGATACTACAGAGATCCATCCACAAACAAATCTTGTCATCTGCATACTCAACCCTCTGATTTGGCTTGTCATCGTCACCCCTATGCAGACAACCTTCAGCATCCGCCAACAAGTGGATGCAGAATGTGTCAGGCAATGCATACTCAAATGGTATAGAACACATGTGATCATCTGTATCATCACCATGCATTGCAACATGATCTCCTAGCTGGACTCCAAATAGGAAACACTCAGAGTCCACCACACAACTAGGAAGATCAGGGCTCATTGTATTATATGCTGGCACATCAAAAGAAAAGCTTTCAAAATCACAATTGTGTACATCATGTACACAACCAATAGTAGCACCAAGCTGGAAAAGATTAGGCTCTGGCACCTCTTTACAATCAGGCACATTTTTACAATCACTTACCTGATGTATGTGGGTTTCTCTTTCATCAGGATGAGAAACAGAATCCAAGTCAAAAATAGTGTCAAGATCCTCACCATACTCAGACAGATCCTCATCACCATATGTGTCATAGATGGGTGACCCAGGTGCATCAGTTTCATCATAGTATGCCATTTGTTCATGGGCAACAGAGCATGCATCTTCATCACCGATGGATTCCTTTTGTGGAGGAGTATCAGCCTGTGTGTCATAAGCAAAACAGCCATCAAATGAAAAACAATCATGCTCTGAACTAGCACTTATTTCAATTTCTGACTGCTCTTCATGATCCTCATGTGTTTGAAAGGTAGGCAATGGGTCACACATAGGACTGCTTCTCTGTTTGCTTATATCTTCTCTGTCTTGAGTACAATACTCACAATTATCTCCACAGGTCCATTCCAAAAGTTGTTCATTGTTGTCCACAACCTCATTATTGTTTTCATGGTCAGATGCCTCATCATTGCAATGGGAATCCTCATTAGTCCTTTCACTGGCATCCTCAACATTCATCTTTTCATCTTCACATGATGCCTTAATTATTTGGTCATTTGCAGCTTCACAACTATTTTTCACACCAAGGCTAGGGGACAGGGATTTCATCAGGTGCACATTTCTGATTTTTTCTATTTTTTCTATGAACTTGTATGCCATCTGCATACCTGTCACCTTGAAATCCCTCAGTAATGCACTAGAGCCCTCCTCAAAAGCCTCAAAGAATATGCCAACACAGGCTGAAGTGTCAGGTCTGAAGACTTCTGGGATCTGTGAAAGGGCTACTGCAAACCTATGACTGAAATCAACACATGGCTCTTCATCTTGTTTTCTGATTCTCATCAATTCTGCAACAAGATCAGCCGGTTCTTTTGCGAATTCTTCCTTGAAACAGTCAGCAAGCTCATCCCAATAGGCAAAGGATTTCTTTGGAAAGCTCAAATACCAGTCTTTTGCTTTTGCATCAAAGGACCTAACAAAAAACCTCATCCACATATCCTCATCTCTGAATGAATGTTTTCCCATAAAACTGTGAAAATTTTGGATATGTGCATTCCCATCACATACATTGTGACCACTAAATCTAGGCATCTGACAGTATATCCTAGCAGGCATAGTTTCTACTTTATAATGATCCACCCATGACAAATCCAGTTGGTCATACAAAGGATCAAAAGGGCTGAGAAGAGGTTTAGCCTTCTGACTGGCAGACACAACAGGGTTACTGCTTTTTAACTGGAACTGCTCAGCCTCTAAGAATATCAACCTATTTCTTATCTCTTCTATTCTTTTATCATTCAAATCATCCCCCTTTTGACTGAGTATGGGATAATACATACTTGGATTCATAAAAATCTTACTCTTAGACATCCTTTGTCTGTCTAAGACCTAAGGCTTCCCCTGGCATCTAACTTATGCAGAAAAACAGCAAATAAAGGGGAAGTAACAAGGTACCTTTTCTCATACAGATGCAGAAATATGTATATCTTTCAACCAATAACATACATCTATCTTTCATGTGCATTTAGATCTTTTTTGCAGAGTCGCCACCTCTCCAAAGAGGACAAAATTTACAGCAGCTGAAAGCTCATCAAATATGTTTCTGAGTTCATTCCACCAGCAGAGCAAAACTTCACCAGAGACTGCAGGATATCACTTTACATCAACATCCCCAGCAGAGTCGCCATTTTGTTGGTGACTCAGATGGGCCACAAAATATAACACTTTTTCATCAATTTTCTCCCCAGCGGAGTCGCCATTTTGTTGGTTTTTCTTCTGAATCAGCATTAGGGTTTGCCACTTCTAATGCACAGGCAGATTCAGCCAACTGAATACAGGAGGTTGTGTGAGCTCCTCCCCTTCACTTCTGGTTCTGCCGCACCAAGGGGGGTATCCCTATAACTCAAGATGTAACCTTGACTAGCTCAAAGATAGAAAGATCTAACTTGACAACAACAGGCAGAATACTCTCATGTATGGACCAAGATCTGTATGATAGATCACAAGGTTGGCAACATTCTTGGACATGATGTCTGGTTGGGTATGAGAGCATGCAAGGGGGTTCCTAATCCTACTCCTACAACTAACAGGTGGAAGTATGAAATGGTTTGAAATGATGTTTGGATGCAAACCTGGACCTGGTGTATAACCTCAACACAGAGCTAGATTGGTGCCTATCCAGGGCTTGGAGTCAGTAGACATACACCTGTGAATGATCAGCATGAATAGCTAAAACTGGATTTCAGGGGGATACACATGATATCTGCCTTACAGATATCTCTTAATAAAGAGTGTTAAGCTGTCTATACTTATGGCATCCCTATTGCAGTAAGAAAGATACATGCAAAGCTGGAGATAGAATCAGCATAACACATGCAAACACAACATTATTCATATAAGATTAACCATGAAATCAATGGATTCATGCCAAATCGTACAATAGGAGATACATAAACTCACAAGTTTTGCTGCATAGAGCAACCAAAACCAGTTGTATCTTATTACAGAGCCAAAATGTCCAGTTTTCAACAACCAAAAATGAGTAACACTTCCTGCTTATAACAGCCAGGTAGTGTACCACAGCAATTAATTACATGGTTGACCAAAAATCCCGCCAGATACACAGTATCAGAAAAATGGCGCTCAAACATTCAATGCAGCAGGTGGGAGAGGAGACAGGAAGAAAACTCGAGCCTTGCGCTGCCGCCTAGGGATCCAGATCTTCAATCGGGTACTAGATCCATCCACGCCATCGCCCATACCTCTGCAACAATCGCCATTAATGGCGCACCAACCCGCGGCCTTGGGAAGAACATCAGACAGTCAATCGCAACCATTTCCCGCCAAGATACATCGTCATGATATTTCAAATATGCAGGATATCAATTATCCCACATGCACCCCGCGGTGACCTCTTTAACACTTTATATACTAGGTCGCGAGCATATATGATGTCGGTGCTTTTGCTCCTGACGACACTAGTATAAGACTTCATCATCATCCTTCAGCATCATGATATCCTGTTGCTCGAAAAATCACCCTGACGTCAGCATCATCCTCGCAATATCACCTGCATGATAAACGCCTTCATCGGCACAACCTGATCCATCGAAGGAAGATCCTCCTGCTTAGCCGATACCAAATGTCTGGCCGATGAACATCCTGATGACGTCACCGTCATATCCTGCTGACGTCATCAGCATATCTGCCTACTGCGCACCTCCTCATATCCAGATGACGTCATCATCATGTTTGCAAATATCAGGGGATCTCCACAAGATGATCAGTGTTAGAAATATGACCCCCCCGGACCTTGATGACGTCATCATCATATCAACATCAGGATGATATTCGGAAGATAACCGGATATTTGGAAATATCATCCTGATGCACAAATATCATGCTGCACTGTAGCTCCACTATAAGATCGGGGTGATAGATGAATATGACGGACATTTGAAAAGATCACCTCCATTAGATAATGCACGAAGCCGACAGGTGGATATCTCCTTGATACCATCATCATCAGGATGACAAAACAACGAACATGAAGTGATACAACATCATCAGGATGATATTGACTAAGATCATCCTGACGTCCAAAATATGATGACCATGATAAAAATCGGGTCACACTCAGAACTTTCCAGCAGCATCATCAGGATGATCTTAACAAAGATCACCCGATGTTAAAATATCACCCCAGCGAAAGATCATGCAGGCAGAAAATATGATGACCCTCGCAAGCAACATGGTGATAACCGGAAATATGATGATGATGATGACGACCCTTAAGAAAAAACAAGTCAGGTCAAACAACTCAGAAAATAACCCCTTCGGAAGATCGGGGCAACATCATCATCATAAAAGGGCAGGGTGATAATTGGGAGATCACCGGATAACTGAAAATCACCCTCCGCAAGAAAACTAAGGCACATTGTAGCTCATCAGCAGGATCGGGATGATATCAAAACATCACCCGATATTGAAATATGATGATCCTGATGAAAAACAAGCCGACAGAAAACATGATGATGATGACCTCCTCCTCAGGAAAATATGATGCTGCAGCTGAAAAATGCTGAGGAGGTCCAACACTTAGAACACTTTGGATTTTTTGGGAAGGTGCCTGCATGAAAATTGCTCAAAAACTGCCAGTCAATTCAGGCACTAATACATCCAACGTAATTTGAAAAGGAAATGTTACAAAGCAAAAAGTGGACCGATTTTGTAATCTGGATGGAGAACAAGGTATCAATAGGTGACTTTCAATAACTTAGTTGGATATTGTTGTGTTAATATGTCAATTTGCATTTCTTCTGTTGAGTTGTTTATTGATGCGTAGGATGAGTTCTAAAGTGCTTCTCTATTGGCCCTAGATCCCACTCAATTGTCCCATTATTCATGTTGAGGAAAAAAATATTGTTTGCCTTAAAGGGCAGTGGGTGACATTTGTGCCTTATTTTCATCGCATCTTTTAATTAATGACCATGGTATTTTAATATCTCTTAAGTGTCCTCATTTAAGTTATGAGTTGTATCATTTGAGTAACTTAGTCCCATGTTGATTTGATTTATCTTCTTTTCTCTCAAACATGGTATCTCAAGGAGTGCTTCCTTGTGATGCAAATTAGGGGTGGTTTCAAGATTTGGTGTTTTCTTGCTCATAACCTTCAGTCTAGATGCAAACTAGGTTTCAACCCCTAATGGGTCATTTATGCTTCAACAGGTAAATCAACACGAGGACTCTCAATAGAATGCAGATCTAGAATATGTTCGTTTTGGTACAGATCACATGGCAGAGGATGATGATGACGCAAATACATAAGACACCAAGGCCGATGACGATGATGATGACGACGATGAAAATAATGATCATGATGATGATGATCATGATGGTGATGATGATGATGAGGTAGTTGTTGGTGGTAGTACTGGTGCTAGAATTGAGGTGAGTGCTATTTATTATTTTTATGTCTTTCATGGTAGTTATTATTGTTTTAACACACACATGAAAGTAAGTACTATTCAAGTAAGTTGTTTTAATTCTATTTGAAGGAAAACCCACCAGTATGATTTACTTTAAAGGATTTAACTCTAGAGAGAGACCAATAAATGTAAGTCACTTAAAGGGAATTACATCATCTTCTAATAGAAACCAATTAAAAGCATCCACACAATGACAACAAATGTGCCTTGATAAATCTATTGATTTGAATAACTGGAAATAGCCAATATGGAGACAATCAAACAACTTATGAACTTGAATATTAATAGAAAATCAAAACAACATACATATCCACAAATTTAACCATCCTTGCCCATTATAATATTAAATTATCATAGAAGTGTAATGTCTTGAATATGAAATATGATTGGATAGATAATATTGGAATATATAAATTGTCTTGTTGAAAGATGATAATTGTCTAGGCCTTGGTTTCCCTTATAAATATGGGAAGCAACAAGCTTCAGGCCTAAACCAACACAACTGTTCATAAATCACATGCTCTTGTAACTAAACATGTTTAATAAAGAAGAATTAAAGGCATAAGAAAGTTAACCAAGATCTGAATATGTTAGTCATCATAGAGCACCCATGACCTCAAGCTTGGCAAGGTACTCATCTCCATGTTGCGGTATCTGTTAAGTGTGTTGTGCCCCTATCTATTATCACAAAAAAGTGTCAAAATTTTGTCCTTGTTCTCCATGTTGACGCTAGTAAAACTGTTCGTTGCTCCTTTTGCACCTGAACCTATAGCTGCACATCAATCTTTCAAGTATGTCTGCTCCCACTTATCGAATGTAAGGTCACTGGCCCATTTGAATTCCTGAATTTGGAGTAGATTGGTTTGATGGTCCTTCCATCTTTTATTCAACATATATTTAACATCAATTACAAATTTTCCGTATCCTGCATCTAGGGCTATGACCTTATCCAAAATCACGCTAAAACTCAAAGTATCTATATCTTGCTCCTTTTTCAAGAATTCCATAACCACAGACACTGTTGTTCTGAATTCTGCCTTCCAAGTGTTAAGGCATTTAATTAGTTTGTTTTCCTCTATCAAAATAGAGGGGATAAATTGATGCTTGAAAGTAGAAAAAGATTCAAGTCTAGCCTACATCCTTTTGTCTTCACTGTTGGCATATTGATGCTCTTCAATGATCATAGTCACCATCTACTCTGTGGGCTTCAATTCAGCAGGAGCATCAGGATTTCTTTGAAGTATCCTGCAAAGCATGACTAAATTGTGCAAGGAAGGCTGCCATTTCTGGTACAGTGGCTCCAAAACATAAAAGTTTTCTTGCAATTGTTTAATGGCCTAAGATAACATGGAGTAGCAATCATGCACATCCCCAAGTTTATCCACAACTAGCTTTATCCTGTATTCCAGAATTTTCTCAAAGACTTCAAGGACCTTGATCCTTGCCTCATTTTTTGTTTCCTCATTTTGCTTCTTGAGGTCCTCAACTTCTTTTTTCATATTTTGTTCTCAAAGCATTAAACTCTTGCATTGTCACTGTAGTATTGTAAAAACAAGCATGAAACAATGTGCAAAACTTGTTGGGAGTTGTATGCATCCAAAGAGAGATTTATTTCATTCAAAATTGAGTTTATATGTACATATGTAGAGAACATGAAAGGTCACCTTATCCTTGGAATTTGAAAAGGATAGCTAAGAGGTGAAAAAATTAACTAACAATATTGAAATTTTTAAAAAAATATGAATTTTAGAACCCCAACTTGGCAGGGTCATAACTCCTAGCCATTTGGTCGAAATTTGGAGTTTTCTGAATCGTTGGAAAGATCTCCAAGCAAACTAGTTTGAGTTTCTTTGGACCCTTCCTAAGGCTACCATCCTAAGCAACCGATGAAAGTCTTGAGGTCAAATTCTGCTCCAAAGGCCTCCAAAAATGCAATTTACTGAGATGTAGAAAATACTGAAAAAATTAGATTTTTGATATTTTCTAGTTTCGACCTCGTAGATGCCACCCAAGTGCTCTTGAATATTTGTGGGATTAGTCATTCCCCATTGAGAGGCAATGGGACCCATTGCACCTATGTGTTGTAGCAAATGAGGAAACTGTTTCTCAATCTAATTCTTAGTGAACCATTTGCCTTGATGAGGAAATTGGCCTACCTGTACCACTCAGTAAAAAGGAATATGCTGCTTCTTTATTGTTTTGACCAAAACATTAGTAGTCTGATCAAATATGAGGAGAACAGTAGTGTCAAGATTCAACTATGTACTTTTGATGTGTTCTACAACCTGTGAGGTGTCCAACAATGGTGGAAAATATGGACACAACAACTCAACATTGAAAAGAAGGTGCAATCCAAGAAAAGATGGTAGATTGAGCTCAAAAGCATTCTCACCATTTGTTTGATAATGCTATATGGCCCATATCTATTGGGACAAATCTTCCTATGTGGCCCTTGAAGTCTTACTTTTTGGAGGTGAAGCCAGACCTTGTCCCCAACCTGAAATTGATGAGGTGTACGATGTTGATGTCTTTCCTTATACTTATGATTTCTATGTTGCAGTATCTCATGAACTTGTTGCTGGATATGGTGTATTTTCTCAATGAACTTGGTTGTTTTATCTACCTCCTTCTCGCCATGGGTTGATGGATCACTTAGCATGGCTAGTAATGCCACATCAATGGGAGCCATTGGTTGATACCAAAGACATACATCAAATGGACTATGCCCTATGGAACCATGCAATGCATGGTTGTAGCTATGTTGTACACATGGTAAAATTTCATCCCAAGTGCGAGGATGTTTTGAATGATACATCCACAAAATATGAATGATCATTTGATTCACCACCTTAGTTTTCCCATCAGTCTGTGGGTGGAATGCAGTGGACCTTGTCAACTTGGTTTCCATCAAGGCCCAAAGTGATGACCAAAATTTTCTAAAAGAATTTGCTATCCCTATCAGAAATGATACTCTGTGGAAAACCAAAATGGACCCAAACATTCTCAAATAAAAGTTCGGTAGTTTCTTTGCGAAGACCCCCTTCTTGCAAGCCACCATGATAGCCATTTTTGAAAATTTGTCTACCACCACATATACACAGTCATGCCACATTTTGTAGAAGGAAGGATAGACATGAAATCCATCGAAACTGAGTGCCAAGGTTTATTAGGGATAGGAAGAGGTGTGTATAGTCCTTGCTTATGGTTGGCAGGCTTTGCAATAGCATAAGCTATATAAGCTTAGATGTATAGAGTGACATCATGTCGCAATCTAGGCCAATAAAAATACCTTTGAAGTACAACAATGGTTTTCACCATCCCAAAGTGTCCCACAACATGGCTGTAGTGTGCCTCCCATATCATCTTTTGTTGCTCCCTAGTTGGAACACATATGTCCCATGTAACAGAGAATCCCATCTTGCAAGTAGAAATTAGGGACTTGTTTACCCTTTTTTATCATGTTGTAAATGTCAACAAAATCAAAATATGTGTCATACAACTGAGGCCAATCTATTGTTTGGTCGCCACAAGAATCCAATACCACCGTTAGGGTTGTGATCGAAGGTCTACTCAAGCAATTTGTAACTTTGTTATTACTTCCCTTCTTCTGGCAGATATTGAGATCAAATTTGTTACACCCCATGTGTTTCTATCTACTTACTATTTACCTAGTTTGGTTAATTCGTTTGGAAAGTGAGTGATTATGGATTTCTGCATCTGTATATGTGTTTTTATCCATTTACTATAGATTGGATATTTAGTGAAAATTGAAGTAATTATGAATCTTTTCATCTATGTGTGTTATCTATCTTGAATGCAATATGATGAGAAAAAGAATAATGCAATGTCTTGTATTAAATGTGGTTATTGTTAATTAATGATGATATTTTGATCAGTTAACTACTATGGCAATGATCTAAGTGGATGCAGGAATAGGTTGTCCCTCCAGAAAAGAGGGGAGGTATCACTCGGGAGAAGGATTTGGTCTGGTAAATGTAAAAGAAAAACCTAAACTAAGCAGCACACACACACACATCCTATTTTGACCTAGGTTGAGTTGAGTTAGTGTGGGTAGCAGTAAGTAATCTAAGTTTTGTATCTTGAGTCTTGATTGGATGCTCAAACCTGCATGTTGTTAAGTGTTTGGTTGCTTTGAGAAAACTAAAGCTCGTGCAAGTCCACGATGCATTCTTATACACGAGTCGATATGAGCATGAACTTATGTAGGTAGACGTACCTATGTATATTCATGAGCGTATTGCTCATAGATATGGAGATGTTGATTTGGGCTATGCAAGAATTATCATCTCTCTTGTGTTTTTCGATGATGAGTCTATGAAGTTTTTACGATGTTAAATACATTTTGGTTACAAGTTATATTTGATTTTACGATGATAATTATATATTTATAGTCTCTCTCTATATATATGTATTTAATATAAATATTATTATTATTTTCTCTTAAAAACAAAAATATTATTTTATCATTTTGCGGAATTTGGTTTTTGTAAATATTGTTTTATGGTAATTAAAAGAATAAGATTATATATATAATAGATTTAATAAAAAATAATAATAATAAAAGAACAGTTTTATAAAAAAAGTAATAATAATAAATATAATAAAATAAATAATAAGAATTAAAGGTGTTTAGTAAAAAGGTGATTAAATTATAATAATAAAAATAAGTTTAAAAGTGCTTTTAATAGGGATACGTTCATATGTTTTAACCGAATTAAGACTAAGCATGTGGGCATGTCTTCTTTAGAGGCACACGGCCCCTCCCCTTAAGCCTTATATGTTTATTTTGAAAAGTTTAATAAACTTAAGGCACGCGGGCCTTACACATGGTGCAGCGCATAAAGCACTTATACTCATGGGGTGGTCGATACTCCCCTCTTAAATTTCATTTTTTTAAACCTTTCAAACAACATGTAAATTGCTTATTCACATGCTTAGGATATCAACTAGTAATACATTTAATATTTTTTTTTTACTTTTTAATTTTTAACAAACACTTTTTATTTTTAGAAGGTTTGTTTTGTTTTATGAATCTAATTTTAGATTTTGTTAAGAATGTCACCATTGTGTCGACATTTTTAACTAATTTAGATTTTGTTAAGAATGTCGTCATTGTGTCGACATTTCTTTGCTTATTTTTTGCAAGACCACACCTTAGGTTTTAGTATAAAAGGGGGTGCTCTCCCTCATTTTTACACACACATTTTTCAATCAAGAACCTTCTCTTCTTGCTTTTGAGTTTTGAGTTAGTTTTGAGAGCTTTGTCATATTGCTTTTTGTGAGTTGTTCTATTTAGAGGAGTGCTCTCTCTCTCTCTCTCATTCAAATACACACAAGTTTTGCTAAGAGCATTCTTATTCTGCTATTTTCATTTTTGAATTAGTATTGAGAGTTTTTGCCATTTTTGCTTTCAAGTTGTGAGGAAAGGTTTTGGAAGTTTAGAAGGAGAATTGTTTTACTTGGAAGGAGGTTTTAGTTCATTGGAAGGAGCTTAAGCAAGGGAATCTTGTAGATTCATTTGGGAGCTTATATCACAGGCATGGGGATTTCTCTTTTATTATGCTTTTCTGTTTTGAAGGCATTTTGTGTTGAATGCATTGTTCTTTATCAATGTGATTGTCAACTTGATTATATAATAGCATTTATATTTATATATATCTAAGTAAGTGAAAATTGTGTTGTGAAAGTAAAATTAATTTCAGTAATAGAGATTTGTCTCTATATGGGACTTTATGTAAATTTATCAGTTGAGTATGATTAGTTGATTTTATAAGGGGAAAGATAGTAAATTGTAATTTTGCAAGCAGAGTTATTTTGACATAGGTGTCATGATGAAACTTGGGATAGGTTAACCTTGGGATATGTGATCCATGGAAGAGGGGGAATAACCTAGAATAGAGTTTGATGTAATTGTTAAGCAGGAATATTCCTTGGATTTGTTGATCCATGGTAAAGGGAATATCCTATGTGTAGAGAATGATGCATTTGTTAAGTGGGGTTATTCCTGAGATTTGTTGATCCATAGTTAAGGGAATAACTTTTGTATAGAGATTGTTGTCTTTCCCAATCAAGATAGAAGGGTGGGTGAATATGAGACAAGAAAACTTTGGCCAAAGTGGTGTAAATTGCCAAGGTTTACACTGTCTAGGTTCACTATCATCCAGGTTTGAATTTCTAGTAGGGATTTCATATTTTGATGGTTGTAGCCATATATGATAGTACTAGTTAATGTATGACACAACACCTTGCTCAAATTAGGCCTATTTTATTCGGGGTTACCATACCAATCCCTTCGTTGAAGGGTAGGACCATTTACCAGTTTGGTAAATGTGCGGGGGACCGCAATTAATCCATGGTTGGAGGTAAATCGCTTGAGTGATGCTTCCCCTCATGCAGTTGGTGGCCGGGAATATTGAAGACAGACAAGTATACAATCAGGTATCTCTATTTATCAGTTAAGCTCTTGGAGCTTGTATGTATTTATTTTATGAAAAAGTTGTAAAGAGAAATATTCAATTGTTTTATTGAGGAAATGTAAGTTGATTATGCAATGGGCGTTTAGAATGTGTTTCAAATGTATATTTTATCAAATAAAGGAAGGAAAATTTTATTACTCATGTATTGGATTCATGATTTATTTACTCTTGGGTTAAAACTTAGTTATTTTTACTTGGTAGAACAAGTGGCATGTTACACGTGGTATTAGAGCTAACCAGGTTTGGCTCTGGAACCTATGTGCTCACTATGCTATGAGGGTCTAAAAATGAAATTGGTTTTATGCGAGAATGGCATATAGTAGACTAACCAAGAAAATTATCAGGACTATTATCCAACACTTATCAAGTCAGTGGTTAAGAGTAAACCAACTGAGGAATTAAGGAATCCATGAGTCAATTTAACTCTATTGAGGATGCATAACAGAAAGATTCTAAGACTTGGATTAAAAAGATAAAACCTTGATCAAATGTTATTAGACTAAGAGCTCAGGAAGAGCAGTGTCTATGTGAATTCAAGATCACTTTTATATCTCAAGAAATTAAGGATGGGAAGATCCTAAAATAATCAACCAAGTGCAGAAGCAACTGAGTTTTGAAAATTCTAGAAAGTGTATCAACGATACGTAGATAAATTGGGTTCTTGTCTAACCCTAGATGGGTTGGAATGAGTCGAGAGAGATAAAAGGATCAATAAAGGACAAGTAGTGATGTATTGGCATTTAATGCTTGGAAAAATACTACAAGACTTGGAAAATTCTTTTTGATTTCTAAGATTTATGAGAAAACCATTTATCATATACAAAGAAGTGTCCATAATTAGAGAAGAATAGGAGTCCCTTAATAACTCATGAATCCTATTGGAAAAAGGTGACAATGTGTAGTTGAGGATGTAAATGAAGAGGATCCTCTCAAGCAATATTTTGATGAAAAGGTTGAGATTGGTATCATTCTTTTGTTAATATTTTGCAAGAAGTTTGCAAGATAATTCGTAACAATTGCAAGGAGAAGTTATTAGTTTTTTTCATAGTATTTTGGATAAAAGTTGAGAGCTATGTATTTTGTCTCTTGGTGGAGATAAAAAAAATATAATTGCGATGATGAATGTGATCATTACCGAGATATTTAGACAAGTTTGATTAACTAAACTATTCCGGGAGGTAGGGAATAGAGTTTTGTAAACAAAGGGAAGAAGTGTGTGTTCCAACTAAAGTTCACGTGTTGTTGTATCACCATTTGAATATCGTCTAGGTGACGAACGATAAATATTCCATGATGTAAGAGTGGATGTGTTATAACTTTTTGATTAGCAAAATTTTTGTGTGTTTGATGAAAGTCTTGAAGGACTTATTTATTGTGCTAGTAGTATGGTCTCTAAACCACTACAAGTTTTTGGAAAACTTGAGTGTAATACAACAATCTACTCCCTTGTTAGTGACTTAGTCAGTCACATAGTGTATAGTTAGTGTATCTTTTGATTTTGACACTTCTTAAATTTTTGGTAAAAATTCCATTTTAAATACTTGCATGAATTTTCATTGTTTAATTCTTTTATTCTAGAATGGTCTAGCTGCCAAATTTTGATTTTATGACCAGTTGGTCAAAATTTGATTTATTGAACTCAAACTTTTGACTTATTGTTGAAAATTAAATTTCTTATTCTTTGATATTGATTTATTGAGATCAAAACTTTTGACTTATTGTTGAAAATGAAATTGCTTATTCTTTGACATTGATTTAAATTATTGAGGTGACTATACTAGAATATTTTTGGTTGTCCACCTCTGCCATGTCTTGGATGGGCCTTTGATGTATTGTGTAAGGGAGTAAATTGTAGAAAACATACTTGGAATATTCCTAACTTTCATATTTTTGAAACCTTGTGAGGTAGGAATTCTTTTTAAATCATAATTGAGTCATCTAGGAGTAACTAAATTCCTAGTCGATGAGAAATCTCTTTATTTCTGAAAGAGAATGAAAAGTGATAGCAAGTTGTCTAGAATGTGAGAGAGTCAAGGATGATTAAAAGAACCCTGTAGGGAATTGGTATCTATATGATATTCCAAGAGTGGAAGTGGCGGATCATTAGCCTGAACTTTGTAAAGTCTTTAGCGCTAGAAGTTTAGCTTTTGATAACTCAACTTATCACTCTGAGAGAGGCTGTCAACTTTAACCGTCTGCTTTTGGTCTCTCCAACCAAGTTAGAAGCCTTACCACTTTCTAATGATATGTCCTCAGAGTATAGTGTGAGTTCCGCCATGTTGTCCTCATGTTCCTCCTTTGGCAGAAGAAAGTGTAATTTCTTTAAGTGATAAAAATAGAGGAATATGTTCCCTAAAATTTTGTATCAGAGGATAAAAACCGAGGGTTATTAACCATTTAGGTATAATCATGGACTAGAATCTAAGAGATATACTCCACTCAGTTATGTAGCTAAGAGGGTATTCAAAGCCTTTTGATTCAAAGGAAAGAAAAGTGTTTTATCAAAAGCTTATGTATATGAAATATTTCTTGGGAAAAAGTTTTGAATAAAGATGGGAGATTCTATTTGGAAATGTTAAATGTTTTTTTTTAGAACATTGGATAACATTCGTAGAATTTAAATCTTTATGGAAACCCACAGGGTGAACTATCTTATTAAGATGGTTAGAACAAGAATTAACTTTGTGGGGAAGTGAAGAAGTATGATAAGGAGTTGAGGGTATGGGTACTAAGTTAGATCAAATCCTTGCAATGTTGATAGAAACAAGAGAGAGAGTTAGAGTATTAGAGCAAGGAAAGGTTAAAATAGAAAAAGAAGTACCTAACAAGGAAAAGTTTCTAGTAATGAATGAAGGAGAAAATTCTCAAGCTAGTAAACATGGGGAATGAAGGATCTCAATCTCAATCAGGTTCTGAAAGGATTAAGAAGAGGAGAATGACAAAAGAATTATTCCTAGACATGAGAAAATTTACTCTAAAGTTTGAAGGTAGTACCAGATGTCCCAGGTGAAGGTGGAATATTAAAATAGAAAAGGCAAGACATAGCCTATAAATCAAGAAGCACAAACCTTATGCTTCGTATGATTTGAAGTTAAACAATAGTTGTTCATGCATTATAGATATGGATACCCTATTTGTTGGAAAAATATTTGAATTGAAATAAGACCATCATGGATTAAAGTATCTATTTGCACAACCCAATCTGAATGCAAGACAAAGGAGGTGGTTAGAACTGATATTGGACTAAGATTTCAACCTTAACTATATCAAGGGAAACGAGAATAGAGTTGCTAATGTTTTAAGTTGAGGAAGGAATATATCTTCATTGGTAACTATCCAAACTAACTTTAGAAGCTAAGCACTGAAAGGATCCAAGAGTGATGAGATCTATGAACAAGTTAAGCAAGCACTCTCAAGTAAATGGCAAGATAAAAGGTATGAAGGATTTTTTTTTTTAACCCAATGGGTTATTGAAGAATAAAGGAAGAATTTATGTACCTTATTATGGTGAATTAAGAAATTTGGTATGGGAGGAAGTACCTAATGCCTCATATTTAGGACATCCTCGTGTCACTAAGATGTTAGCGGATGTAAATTCGTTATATGTTCAGAAGGGAATGAAAAGGATGCCACAAGATTTGTGGCAAGTTGTTTAAAATGTTAAAGAATAAAGGTAACATCTTTTATACCAGAGAATTTATTTGGTGGAGCACCATTGTTAGCTCACAAAATTGTGTAAGAAGTGTTTAGTTTACACAGAGATCTTGAGGAGAATATCTCAGATAGAGATGCACATGTGACAACAAGGTTTGGGTAACTTAATGTAAGTATAACTTATCATTTTGAGAACAGATGGTTAAACTATGAGAGTTAACCAGGTTTTGAAAGAATTGTTTGAACAAAATGTATGGATCAACATTATAAGTGGGGAAGAATATCTACCATTGATGGGTTTTGATTATAAAAATTTCTATCTTTCTGCTTGAAACATTGGACAGAAGAAGATGCCAAACTCCTATAAGCTGAGTAAGCTAGAAGATAGGATTAGAATTAGTCTAGAAATGTTGTCAAAAATGGATGAACAGATCTTGCTGATCAGAAAAGATTGGTGGAGAACTATTAAGGAATAGAAAAGTTATGCTAATACTAAGTATATACTAAGATAATTCTTGATTAGAGAATAAAAGTTCTTTTGAGGGTCCAACCCCAGAAAAAGTTTCATTAAGTATGGAAGGTATTCCAAACCAGCTCCTAGATATAAAGAGCTCTTCAAAGTTCTCGAAGTTAACAAATCAATTGATTGCAGAATCATTATGATAATAGCTATTACTAAGAGGCACAATGCTCTTAATGATTCAATTTGATATATTTATATATTTAACTGATGATTATTATATTCATAGAATGTATACAAGTACAGAAACCAGGTATGGTTTTGATCAAGCATTTGAAATGCTTGAAGTTCGCAAGCCATGCTTGCATAAATAGAAAGGTTACGCAACGCAAGGTCCAATTGGATTAGTATGCAGAAGGTTCTACCACATGGGAAGATTATGCTGAGATGAAGCCGAAGTTTCCTCAAGTTATTCTGGATTTTGAAAGTTCTTGAAAAACAATATGTTTTGTGATATGATACTCTTTATGTTTTACTATGTTATGATAATACTTGATACTTAAAAATCATCGGGGATGATGATTAACAAGGGGGGAAGTATGTTACACCCCATGTGTTTCTATCTACTTACTATTTACCTAGTTTGGTTAATTTGTTTGGAAAGTGAGTGATTATGGATTTCTGCATTTGTATGTGTTTTTATCCATTTACTATAGATTGGATATTTTGTGAAAATTGAAGTAATTATGAATCTTTGCATTTATGTGTGTTATCTATCTTGGATGCAATATGATGAGAAAAAAAATACTACAATGTCTTGTATTAAATGTGGTTATTGTTAATTAATGATGATATTTTGATTAGCTAACTACTATGGCGATGATCTAAGTGGATGCAGGAACAGGTTGTCCCTCCAGAAAAGAGGGGAGGTATCACTCGGGAGAAGGATTTGGTCTGGTAAATATAAAAGAAAAGCCTAAATTGAGCAGCACACACACACATCCTATTTTGACCTAGGTTAAGTTGAGTTAGTGTGGGTAGCGGTAAGTGATCTAAGTTTCATATCTTGAGTCTTGATTGGATGTTCAAATGTGCATGTTGTTCAGTGTTTGGTTGCTTTGAGAAAATTAAAGCTCGTGCAAATCCATGATACGTTCTTATACATGAGTCGATATGAGCACAAACTTATGTAGGTAGACGTACCTACGTATATTCATGAGCATATTGCTCATAGATATGGATATGTTGATTTGGGCTATGCAAGAATTATCGTCTCTCTTGTGTTTTTCGACGATGAGTCTATGAAGTTTTTGCGATGTTAAATGTATTTTGGTTACGAGTTATATTTGATTTTACAATGATAATTATATATTTATAGTCTCTCTCTATATATATGTATTTAATATAAATATTATTATTATTTTCTCTTAAAAGCAGAAATATGATTTTATCATTTTGCAGAATTTGGTTTTCGTAAATATTGTTTTAAGGTAATTAAAAGAATAAGATTATATATATAATAGATTTAATAAAAAAATAATAATAAAAGAATAGTTTTATAAAAAATGTAATAATAATAAATATAATAAAATAAATAATAAGAATTAAAGGTGTTTAGTAAAAAGGTGATTAAATTATAATAATAAAAATAAGTTTAAAAGTGCTTTTAATAGGGATACGTTCATATGTTTTAACCGAATTAAGACTAAGCATGTGGGCATGTCTTCTTTAGAGGCACGCAGCGCCTCCCCTTAAGCCTTATATGTTTATTTTGAAAAGTTTAATAAACTTAAGGCACACGGGCCTTAGACATGGTGCAGCGCATAAAGCGCTTAGACTCTTGGGGTGGTTAATACTCCCCTCTTAAATTTCATTTTTTTTAACCTTTCAAACAATACATAAATAGCTTATTCACATGCTTAGGATATCAACTAGTAATATATTTAATATTTTTTTTACTTTTTATATTTTAACAAACACTTTTTATTTTTAGAAGGTTTGTTTTGTTTTATGAATCTAATTTTAGATTTTGTTAAGAATGTCACCATTGTGTCGGCATTTTTAACTAATTTAGATTTTGTTAAGAATGTCATCATTGTGTCGACATTTCTTTGCTTATTTTTTGCAAGACCACACCTTAGGTTTTAGTATAAAAGGGGGTGCTCTCCCTCATTTTTACACGCACATTTTTCAATCAAGAACCTTCTCTTCTTGCTTTTGAGTTTTGAGTTAGTTTCGAGAGCTTTGTCATATTGCTTTTTGTGAGTTGTTTTATTTAGAGGAGCTCTCTCTCTCATTCAAATACACACAAGTTTTGCTGAGAGCATTCTTATTCTGCTATTTTCATTTTTGAATTAACATTGAAAGTTTTTTCCACTTTTGCTTTGAAGTTGTGAGGAAAGGTTTTGGAAGTTTAGAAGGAGAATTGTTTTACTTGGAAGGAGGTTTTAGTTCATTGGAAGGAGCTTAAGCAAGGGAATCTTGTAGATTCATTTGGGAGCTTATATCACAGGCATGGGGATTTCTCTTTTATTATGCTTTTCTGTTTTGAAGGCATTTTGTTTCGAATGCATTGTTGTTTATCGATGTGATTGTCAACTTGATTATATAATAGCATTTATATTTATATATATCTAAGTAAGTGAAAATTGTGTTGTGAAGGTAAAATTAATTTCAGTAATAGAGATTTGTCTCTATATGGGACTTTATGTAAATTTATCAGTTTGAGTATGATTAGTTGATTGTATAAGGGCAAAGATAGTAAACTGTAATTTTGCAAGTAGAGTTATTTCGACATAGGTATCATGATGAAACTTGGGATAGGTTAACCTTGGGATATGTGATCTATGGAAGAGGGGGAATAACCTAGAATAGAGTTTGATGTAATTGTTAAGTGGGAATATTCCTGGGATTTGTTGATCCATGGGAAAGGGAATATCCTATGTGTAGAGAATGATGCATTTGTTAAGTGGGGTTATTCCTGGGATCTGTTGATCCATGGGTAAGGGAATAAATTTTGTATAGAGATTGTTGTCTTTCCCAATCGAGATAGAAGGGTGGGTGAATATGAGACAAGAAAACTTTGGCCAAAGTGGTGTAAATTGCCAAGGTTTACACTGTCTAGGTTCACTATCATCCAGGTTTGCATTTCTAGTAGGGATTTCATATTTTGATGGTTGTAGCCCTATATGATAGTACTAGTTAATGTAGAACACAACACCTTACTCAAATTAGGCCTATTTTATTTGGGGTTACCATACTAATCCCTTCGTCGAAGGGTATGGGCGTTTACCAATTTGGTAAATGTGCGGGGGACCGTAGTTAGTTCGTGGTTGGAGGTAAATCGCTAGAGTGATGCTTCCCCTCATGCAGTTGGTGGCTGGGAATATTGAAGACAGATAAGTATACAATCATGTATCTCTATTTATTAGTTATGCTCTTGGAGCTTGTATGTATTTATTTTATGAAAAAGTTGTAAAGAGAAATATTCAATTATTTTATTGAGGAAATGTAATTTGATTATGCAATGGGAGTTTGGAATGTGTTTCATATGTGCATTTTATCAAATAAAGGAAGGAAAATTTTATTACTCATGTATTGGATTCATGATTTATTTACTCTTGGGTTAAAACTCAGTTGTTTTTACTTAGTAGAACAAGTGGCATGTTACAAAATTGTTGCAAGTAGGCAGACCATCTTTGATGCCTATCATTTTGTAGCTTTCCTTTTTTCTATAGAAATTGTAAAGGTTTGTGGTTTGTTTGGATAATAGTCTCCTTTCCCAAGTTATAGTGTTTCCGTTGTTTGGAGGTCTGAACAATGGCATACAATTCCTTATCATATGTGGGATACTTGCATACTGTATTAAAGAAAGTACCACAATAGTAGGAAACTAGATGCCCATGTTGCATGAGCATTTCCCCAAGTGCATACTTAGAAGCATTTGTCTCAATTTCAAAAGATTGGTGCAAAATTGGGAGTGCCAATACTAGTGTAGAACATAACCTCCTCTTCAATTCTATAAATGCTTTTTGTTGTGCCTCTATCCAACAAAATTTTGCTCTTGCTCCTCCCCTAAGTGCTTGATTCATAGGCCATGCCAAGTGGGAAAATCCAAGTACAAACCTCCAGTCGAAATTAGCCAAACCCAAAAAACTACAAAGTTCTATGAGGTTTTTGGGAGATGGCCAATCTTTGAGAACTTGTATCTTTTCAGGGTCCACATGAACACCCATTCTGTCCACAATGTATCCCAAGTATTGAATACTCTCTATACCAAAGGAACACTTATCTTTGTTAGCATAGGGTTTGTGTTGTTGCAAGGTACAGAGTACTTGTTGAACATGTTGCAAATGGTAATTCCATGTTCTGCTGAAAATGAGTATGTCATCCAAATAGACAACAAAAGAATCAATGAATGGTCTGAGGACATCATACATCATCCTCATGAAGGTGGCAAGAGCATTGGTTAGACCAAAAGGCATGACTAGACACTCAAGCCAACCTTCCTTAGATTTGAAAGCAATCTTCCACACATCTAATGGCTCAATTGGAACTTGGTGGTACCTGGACTTCAAGTCAATTTTGGTGAAAAACTTAGCCCCCTAAGTTGGTCTAACAAATCATCAATGTGAGGAATTGGATATCGATTCTTTATAGAGATTTTGTTGAGAACTTAATAGTGGATGCAAAATCACCACGTTCCATCCTTCTTGGAAAGAACAATTGGGCTTCCACATGGTGATGCACTTGGGTGAATGTGTCCTTTTTGAATCAATTCTTGGATTTGCCACTTGATCTCATTGTTCTCCAAAAATGGTCGCTTGTATAGTGGCCCATTTGGTAATTATGTCTTTGGAATTAGATCAATTCTATGCTTGACTTGACAGTGCAATGGTACCCCTGCTAGTGAGTTGAATGCATCTTCATGTGCTGACAATATCTGATCCATTTTTTTATGTTGGTTTGTAGTGGTGGTTGTTTTGGCATGAGTGTTGGCTACAACTAATTTTTTCTCCTCAGGTCAAATCATTAGTACAACAAATGTTCCAATGTGAGCAATCAAATGTTTTCACTGTTTTGCAGTAATCAAAGAGACTAGTTCTACAGGACTTACCTGAGGTATCTAATATTTCTTTTCACCTAGCTTGACAATGACACTATGAGGTCTAGATTCATAAACAACATGACAGTTGTACATGTATGGTTTCCCCAACAATACATCACATACATCTAAAGGTACCACATCACATATCACTTCATCTTTGAATGGTTTGATGGAATAAGGTAAACGACATTGTTTATTCACCTGAATGTTTCACCCTTAACTTACCCATCCCATATGATATGGTTGTGGATGTGGTGTGGTTTGTAGGCTTAATCTCTTGATAGTCTCAACAAAAATTAGATTCCTTGACTTCCTCTATCAATAATGAAATGGAGGGCCTTTCTGTTTACCCACATCTATGAATGAAATAAGTGTTCCCCATCTTCACAGGGCAAGATTTCAGTAGTGGCAACTGTGGCATATGGGTCAGCCTCAATTATTTGATCACCATCCTTTTGTTCAAAAGGGTCTGTAGGCAACAAATTAGGTTCAATCTCTGTTTTATGTATCATTTCTATCAAAGTCTTTGCAACTTGACAGTCCTTGGTGTTATGTCTGAGGCTTTTATGGAATTCACACATCTTTTTGGGTGCTGCCACAATAATGGGTTACACTTTCTGGGACATCCTGATTTTTGCTGAAATCACATATTTTTAGAAAATATAATGATTTAAGCCTTGAAAGGTTCCATTTAAATGATTTTAATTGAAGAAGGTTTGATCAAACCCTCTTGGATAGAACCCCGCTAGTTTTAAAACATACCTATAATGGAGTCTCCTCTACACCTATCAAAATGCTGATAAAAACCCACTTTTGATTTACTTTTTGGGGGATCAAATGAATTCATTTAAATTTTATGTTTTGTAAGTATGTAGTCCTTATTATAAGCTTCCCAAAAAGTATAATTTTAAATATATTTAATTTGATTATTATATTTATTTTTTTATTTCTTGTAAATGTAGGTTTTTCACCGAATATCAAATTCTCTGTTCTGCACACATGGAAAATTAGTAAATTAGTGTAAAAAAAATCTAAAAAATATCTATGCCCTAGGTATTGATGTCCTTGTTTCAACAAAAAAGAAAAATTGAATTTCGATACATACAGAAAAAGTTATGTTTTATGGAATACACCTATGTCTAAATTATAATTGGTTTGACTTCAAAACTTAATTAAAAAAGAAATATTCAACAAAACATTATAAAACCAATGCATGCCCTATATATCGGTGTTACCACTCTAAATATAAAAGAATCATAATTTTATCCTTTGTAGAAAAAAGTTATGTGCCACAGAATACACATTACTTTAAAAAAATGTTGTTTACTATTAAAAACTAGTTATCAAAGGAGACGCAAATTTTTTTACAATTTAACTCCATTTAAAAAATATATATATTCGGAATCTACAAACAAAATCTCACAAATCACTAGTTTGCATCATCTTCAAATTCCTAACGGTTTAGCGGCTATAGGTGTCAGAATGTGAAGATTTAGTTCAAAATGTTGATTTCAATGTCAAGTTTGGCCAAAACGTGTAACCCATTATTGTGGGATGACCCTTTTGCTACCCTTGTTTGTTGTTGATGATGTTTGCGAGGATAACTCCTTGCTTGTATGCTTTCTACTGAGTTTACTACCACCTTTGCTCTTTGGTTTGTTATTTAGAAAATAATCTTCCTCTTTTTATTTGAATTTATCTTCAATCTTTACTACATATTTGAAGGCAGTCCCCAAGGTCTCAATAAGTAGAAAATCCATCTTTGTCTAGATATATCGATGAAGCCTACTGCGGTACTTGAAGACCCGTTGTTTCTCTATATCAATGATGCCAAGCTTTATTGAAAGAGCATGGAAAGTATTGGTGTAATCTTGAACAGATTGGTCCTTTTTTCTGTCAAAGCAAATGCCACTACATATATTTTTCTTCATATGAATCTTTAGGGTAATATTCTTCTTTGATGTGCTCCACAAACTCTCCCCGAATGAAATTATCATCCACTACTGCATCAAATTCTAGGCCATCGGGGTTTTCTTTAACTAACAGTCTATTTTCTCACCATCTATGAAGTGATTAATAGAAAAATATTTTTCCATTTTTGACAACCAATCATCAACAACATCTGCATCAATTTTTCCTTCGAAATTTGGAATATCAAAATTTACCTGCACCTTGAAAGGAGTGTGACCACTGAATGGTGCCATGTTTTGTTGCTGGTTACCTCAATTTTGTTGGAGCAATTGAGAAAATTGACTCATCGTCTCCTCATGTTGTTTTGTCAAAGCCTCTTCAACCATCGCCTTGAAAGGATCCGATGAATCATCTTGTTCATTTTCCATCTTCAGTTGTGTACATCTCAAAGGGAGATAATCTGATGGATCTCGTGTCTCCAATCCCAACCTTTGACAACCTGACCGCATGCAATGTGACATACAGGAGAAAACAAGCTTTGATACCACTAATCTAAATTATTTGTGAATTCAGATGACAATACTTAGCGCTAGGCCTGTAGTATTGTAAAAACAAGCATGAAACAATGTGCAAAACTCGTTGGGAGTTGTATGCATCCAAAGATAGCTTTATTTCATTCAAAATTGAGTTTATACACATATGCAGAGAACATGAAAGGTCATCTTGTCCTTGGAATTTGAAAAAGATAGCTGGGAGGCAACAAAATTAACTAACAAAACTAAAATTTTCAAAAAACTATGAATTTTAGAACCCCAACTTTGTAGGGTCATAACTCCTAGCCATTTGGTCAGAATTTGGACTTTTCTGAATCATTGGAAAGATCTCCAAGAGAACTAGTTTGAGTTTCTTCAGACCTTGCCTAAAGCTACCATCTTAAGAAACAAATGAAAGTGTTTAGGCCAAATTCCGCTCCGAAGGCCTCTGAAAATGCGATTTACTGAGCTGTAGAAAATATTGAAAAATTAGATTTTTGATATTTTCCAGTTTCAACCTTGTAGATGCCACCCAAGTCTTGCTGAATCTTTGTGTGATCATAATAAGTTGTAGTTAATCATCATATTGAAAATTATATTCTCATTGAAGACTTTTGGAGGTTTGCCCCCTCGAAGTGGCTTATTATTATCAAGTATTTATATCTTATTTCCTATTATATTATTCTCATGTGCATGTAATTTCATTACAAGTAGTGTAAGAGCATGATCTTGGCATCAAGAAGGCAAGAATCAAGGTGATTTTTCTAATTTAGGAGGTTGGATTTAAAGTGCACATCTCTCTCGATTTTGCAAATTTTTAAAAAATTTGAGGGTTGATCAAGGACATTGTAGATACACTCTATATTTGGGCTCATTTGAATCATTTTTTAAGGAGTTATTGTAAAATTAGGATTTTCTCCAAATTCGCTTCCAAGGTTCCAAAACAAGTTTCTAGGAGATTTTTTAAGAAAAGTGAGATTTAGGCCTGAGTAAGTAATAGGAAATTTTTAGCCTAGTTTGATTTGATTCGAGTATGATATTGTGAAAATTATTTTGGAGGTATCACAAGAAGAGCTTCAACAAGAGTTGAGAGAAGGAATCTACTCACTTTGAAAATACTCTAGACAAAATGATCCAATATAGAGGATATGGATCCCATAGCCATTGGAGCTACTATAAAGGAAGCAACCTTTGAAAGGTTAAGAAGGAAATTTTGTCAAAAGTGGTAGAGGAGATGAAAGGGATCACTAAGAAAGAAGATGTCAATGTAATATTCAAACAATTAGCTCATCTCTAGAGTTCTATAGACTCCCATCGAGTTGAGTCACACCATAAAACTTGGGAAAAAAAATTGTCTTCTAAGGGTCTCTATGTACATTTGTATTACATTCCATTTTACCACTATTGGCAACATAACATTTTTTCTTACTTCTCTCTTGTGGAAGATTCTTTGGTGTTGAGGAAGATTTCTACTGTAGTCAAGTTCTTTTTGATAACCTCAATAATTACTTTAAATGGACCCCTATCTTTTTATGTTTGAATATTTGTTTAGGCATGGTTGTGAGTGCCCATTTACTTTGAAATACATGCTCATTTTAGGATTCACATGCACCTCAAAGTGGGGGCAAATTTTATTGGTAAAATGTGCATACTTGTGCCAATTCCCATTTAGTTTTGGGCCCATTTTGATGATATGTCGTAATATATTAGCTATAAAATATATAGTAATATCATCAATATTATTTATTTAAGGATAAATATAATTATTAATATATGTTATAACGTTATAATCTACATTGATATAAATAAATAATTACAGTATTATAATTTGATTTGACCTTGTTTAGAGTTAACGTCTGGCACATAAAAATGAAATGCCTACTTAGTACTCAGGTCTAACAATGACGTGAAATTGACGGTGGCTTAAATATCCAAGCACTAGGCAATTGTGAAATTGACGAAAAATTTGTTTGACGGAAACAACAGGGCGTAAATAATCACCATTTTTTTTTATTCGTAATCAGAGATTATTATATTATTTAAAAGAGTTACAGTCCTCATCCCTTCCATGGCTGGAAAAAAAGGTTCAGACCATTCCCATTCTAGCCATTAATCTTCTACCAGGTGAATTTACTGTATCCACGATTTGACCATACATACTAACAACTTCTAAGAAGCAAAAGGAAGCTATACTATACTAAACACTGTGGAACTTAACTGACATACTCTTCCATCTTCCTCCTAAAATCTTCCATCCACTAGAAGTCCTCGGTCACCACCAACCCCAGCAGCCTTCTGATGAACTCCACCACAGTCGAAGCCTGGTCCTTCAGCACGATCAGGTCAAAGCCCTTGGCATCCAGGATGAACGGGTAAACTTTGATCACTGCCCCAGGATCCGCCAGAAGTTTCTAATCCTTAGGGCAAGGAACGCCGACACCCGGGCTAGCAACCTACAGAGTCTTCCCCAAATCTCCTAGATACTCAAGATAGAATAAGCCTCGCATGATTGTTTCCGCCTCTTCCTTTGCCGATTCCATCTCCATCAACATTGCCAGGACCCACGAGGAGATATCCGTGTCTATGCGATATCTCTCATCATTCACCAAGAATGCCTATTAGCTATAAAATATATAGTAATATCATCAATATTATTTATTTAAGGATAAATATAATTATTAATATATGTTATAACGTTATAATCTACATTGATATAAATAAATAATTACAGTATTATAATTTGATTTGACCTTGTTTAGAGTTAACGTCTGGCACATAAAAATGAAATGCCTACTTAGTACTTAGGTCTAACAATGACGTGAAATTGACGGTGGCTTAAATATCCAAGCACTAGGCAATTGTGAAATTGACGAAAAATTTGTTTGACGGAAACGACAGGGCGTAAATAATCACCATTTTTTTTATTCGTAATCAGAGATATTATTATATTATTTAAAAGAGTTACAGTCCTCAGCCCTTCCATGGCTGGAAAAAAAGGTTCAGACCATTCCCATTCTAGCCATTAATCTTCTACCAGGTGAATTTACTGTATCCACGATTTGACCATACATACTAACAACTTCTAATAAGCAAAAGGAAGCTATACTATACTAAACACTGTGGAACTTAACTGACATACTCTTCCGTCTTCCTCCTAAAATCTTCCATCCACTAGAAGTCCTCGGTCACCACCAACCCCAGCAGCCTTCTGATGAACTCCACCACAGTCGAAGCCTGGTCCTTTAGCACGATCAGGTCAAAGCCCTTGGCATCCAGGATGAACGGGTAAACTTTGATCACTGCCCCAGGATCCGCCAGAAGTTTCTAATCCTTAGGGCAAGGAACGCCGACACCCGAGCTAGCAACCTACAGAGTCTTCCCCAAATCTCCTAGATACTCAAGATAGAATAAGCCTCGCATGATTGTTTCCGCCTCTTCCTTTGCCGATTCCATCTCCATCAACATTGCCAGGACCCACGAGGAGATATCCGTGTCTACGCGATATCTCTCATCATTCACCAAGAATGCTTTTCTCAGAATCAGTTTCACCGCGTCCACTAGAAGCCCTTCTGACTGTCTCAGCATCCTCTGCAAACGTAGATCCGTAATACCTCCCAAGAAAGCCATATGCCTCTTGGTACTGACCAGTCGAATGGGGGTGTCCATCCCTCCGCAGCAGATGGCATAGACTGAGATGATTGCGACAAAGTGGGATGACATTTGCAAAAAAAACTAAGAAAAGATTTGTAGAACACTGAAAACTGCGTTCCTAAATAACTGCCACACAGCCTATCACCGAAGGATCTCGAAGATGCTCATCTTAATGATTACCCTGCCACGCTATATCTAGACACTGAGGAGCCCTAACACCATCTCCCATCGGCTCGTGCCATTGAGGGTCACTATTTTGATATGAATGCCTTGGCCTTGCCACCCATGATGGTGTGGCAAGGCTCCCTCCCTACCTCCCACAAGCCTTACTCACACTAAAGGTCCTTCCATAGGGAGAATTTCTCTGATCGTGATCCCATCTGCCCCAAAATTTGATAAACTATCTACTTCTTGGTTTCCTTCCCTCAAAATATGATTGAATGTTACCCTATGAAATCCTTCTACTAGCTCCAGAGCTTGATCCAGAATAGCTTGCAGTCTCCAGTTAACTAATTTCGTACTCCTCAATCCATTGATGACTAACATTGAATCCCCTTCAATTTCCAAATTTCTGATATTAAGGTCCCTACACAACCGCACACCAAGGAGTAACACTTGTAACTCTGCCTCATTATTGGTGCCAGTTCTGAGAGGAGCAGCTATCTTGCCCACCGCTTCTCCCTTCCTGTTCCTAACAATGCAACCTACCCCTGATGGACTCGGGTTACCTCGAAAGGCACCGTCGAAATTCAATTTTAACCATCCAACCTCTGGGGGGGACCATCTAATATTTTCCCTTGCTTTTTTCGTTCTGTTTCCTCCTCCTCTAATGTGGGAAGCCAGAGAGAGCCCTTTCCATCTTTTTACCATTTCTGCATCCCAACCTGAAATAATCACCATTTTTTTATTTACATTTTTTTTTTTAATTTTTCCAAATTTAATTTATAGGTTTTGTAATTATAGTAAAACTTTACTATTTTTACGAGAATAGGCATTCTTTATATCGATAGGAGTTCCCATCGTGAAGGGCACTTAACAAATACATAAATCAATGGTTGAGATTTAAAGAACTATCATCAATAAAATCTTGACCTAACATTTTTCAAAATAATATCATCCCTTTGTGACAAACACTTAAGAGTACGAAAACCAAAATTATCATGCACATCTCATAGATTTTATTTATTATCATCATTAATAATCATAAAACCAATCATACACATCTCATAGATTTTATTTATTATCACCATTAATAATCATAAAACCAATCTAATCATAAGGGCAACATATTATTCAAAACAAACATTGTTCACTAATATACATTAAAATTTCAAGCAACATCAATTTCTAACACTAGAAACTTCATATTGTTTCCATGTATTAAAGAGACATCTACATAAAATTTTAGATTTATCACAATTCTAGGATACTTTCTAAATTAAAAACTAGTAATTTTAATATTATTAAAGACCAAATTCTATGCAATATTAGATTCTTAATCATCATAATTTCGAAAACTAAGCATGTAATTCTTTCACATTAAATTTCTAAATATTGAGTACACATTTATCATTCCTAATTGATCTTAATTATTCATGATTTGTCTCAATTTATTTAATTAAGCCTAAATTAAGCCAGATCAACCTTAGGAAAAGGTTTATTTTCTTCACATTAATGTCGCCTAATTTTTGAACAACGCAAGGCAACTTTGACACCACGAATATTACTATTTACATGGCCAGATAAGACAAACAACAATTTATATTAATATTTATTGCCAAAACCAGAAATTACAGGGAAAATTGTCAGTTATATAACTGCACTAGCAGATGACCCAATTCACACTTCACTCCAAAGATATAGGTAATATTCTCTACTATTAGCCAGATATCTCAATGGATTTGACCTCTGGTTTATGCGCCGCTTGCTTTGGCACCGTCACTGTCAGCACTCCATTTTCCATGGAAGCTTTCACTTCTTCCACCTTTGCATTTTCCGGCAAACGGAATCGGCGCAGGAATTTGCCGCGCGAGCGTTCTACTCGGTGATATTTCTCATTCTTCTGCTCTTCTTCTTTATTGCGTTCTCCGCTTATCTGCAGGATCCGTCCGTCCTCCACTTCTATTTTCACCTCCTCTTTCTTCAGACCTGATAATTAATAACACATTTAAACCCTCTCAAAACAATTGCAAATGCAACGGCCAAAATATCAGACTGAAAATAACAATCCAAGAAAGGCCATAAATAATATATTTACCTGGCAGATCGGCCTTGAAGATGTGAGCATCGGAAGTCTCCTTCCAGTCGATTTGTGTATTGGCAACGGCAGCTGCATCCCTTGCAAATTCTGAAGGAGCCAAATCCCTTCTAAACGAGGAATCAAAAGCTCCCAGCTGATCCCAAACATCAAGAGAAAATGGATCAAATACGCTGGATCTCCCGCCGAAGAAGTTGGGAATCAGAGACATTATGACTGATTTTGTAAGAGCTAGAAAAAATGAATTAATTGTTTTCGCTCACTTTCGAATTCGCTTTTTCTGAATGCCGAGGCGAATGATGCGCAGGGCTAATTTATAGTACACGGTGGAGACGGCTAGAATTTTCGAGAGAACAATGGCAGTTTATTTCCCCCATTCGTGACTGTTCTAGTTCTTTCCCAACCAATCTTCATTTTTTTGGCCCAACAAAGTTAACCTTACCTAGGTTATTGTTTAATCTTCATGGACCACGGTTAACTGCCCATGACTAGGGGCTAAACTTAACAATCCTTTTCCGTCCTGACATATTCCAATAAGATACTTTCAATATGGAAAAACTTGAATGTCTTCTTTATAGATAGAAAATACTGTTTGGAACTTTGGAGAACCATTTACATGCTATGCTTTATTGGGAGATCCATTTCAAGCTTTATTGGGAAGAGGGAAGATCCATTTTAAGCTAATATTATATAGAACAAAGTGGAAAACTTTTGCTTAATCTAATATTTATAAAGAACAAATCATTATATATACAATTGTAAAGGATAAACAGCCATATATTGCCTTTTTTATTTTATCTTTTAAGACACTTCTATTCATATTATAAATACTTTGTTTCTACGTTCAATTTGTCTTGATTTATTTGGATGCCAATTTTAATTTATCATTGTAGAATAAAATTGGTCCATCTCTTTAAATTTATTTCTATTACTTTGGTCTAGATTATGTATGTAAATGATTACTACACTTACATATTATTCCTTGAATTTAAAATTAGTTTTTCACTTTTTCAATCCATTTTTTTTTAAAGAATATAACTATTTGTCATTTCAAATTAGGCACTGATGATCTTGTATTTTAAGGGCAAGCCATGGGTCATTAGTTCACATTGGATAGTGGAATCAAATCATTAGTCTCACTTGTATTACATCAGTACTTGCATAGGAAGATGCTACAAAATCAACTTATTATCTAGGCATAATCTTTTGTGTTTGTTTGACTATGATGTCTAAAATTGATTGAAGCATGACACATCTAGGACAACGCATGCACTCCACCCTTGCTAAAGGCATCAACCAAATCACTCCTGCTCTTTTGGGAAAATCCACCTAAACAACGAAGAATTTGATTGATCACTCTCTTTGCATGGAAGGAAAGTATCGTGGATGTTAGCAAAATGATCGTTTTGAGTGGGGGTCACACTTGTAGGTTCACTCACATCTCTAGGGAGGAGCACCTAATGGTTGGACTATCATGTTGAATGGACAAGGTGGGATTTGATGTTGATAGGTGAATCCTTGAATTGGTGTTGTGGTGGTTATTCTTAAGTGACTAGGAGGGTCACTAGCTCTAATCTTGTTTAATTCAATTGTAGCAAAGAGAAAAAAATGTGTTTTAACCTTTACTCCTCTAGATATATCAACTCCTCCAAAAGTGCAAGTTCCCTTTCACAAAACTCTTTCCTCTGTCACCTTCACTCGCTTACTTTCTAGTTTTCCCTATGGATTTTTCTTGCTCTCAAACTTGGTCTTCAATGGGTGCTTCTTGGATGGGCAAGTTTCTCTAATCTTACTTAGCACTTCTCTAACCCAATCTTCTTTTATTATAGGACACATTGAGCATAAAATGCTAAGTGAGGAAAAAGAGAGATCAAGAGAAAGGTTCCAGTGCTTTTGTTTGATCTTGTTTATGCCTTTGTTCGTTTGATTATTGAATTGATTTGACTTGTTTTTGCACTATTTGAATGTTCTAGTGTTGAGCTTGTTTAATTTTTGTTGTTTTCCTCATGATGCTATCAAGGGCTTATGCTTTCTCTATTTTTGGTGTTTTCTTGGTTTAAATGGCATTTCCAAATTCACATTTATCTAAATGTATGCAAATGTATGTACCTTATGTTTTTGTGCTTTTCCAAAATTAAATGTTTTCTAATTAATCTACTTGTAGAAAATAAATCTTTCTTTATGTGTGTAGCTAAATAGCTTTTCCTAAATGCAATTGAATGTTTGTGTTTTTTTGTGAGATTAATGGAATCTCTCAGTTATTTGCTCAATTTTGATGAGAGTGTTGGTATCTCTCAATTTTTCAAGATTGTACTATAATCTAAGAAAATTAAAACAAATCAACTTATCTAAATCTAAATCTATTAAAGCAAATGAAGAAATTCCTAAATCAAACCAGGAAATCATAAACAAATGTTACTTCTCCTAGGCAATTTTGATTGTCTAATTAAACTACTTTCCTTTTCTAAAGAAATTTAACTTAAAATAAGAGAACCTGTGAAATGCAAAAGCTTTAGAGAAGCTTTGAAGAAGTCTTGTCTTGTCAGTGTATGTCCTTGAGAGGTTGTACTGAGCTATATCTTCTTCTTGAGAAAAATGGGTGCTCCTTCTTAATGGCAGTGGGATAGAGGGAAAACTAGATCTGAGGAAATTGGGAAATTACTTGGATGGTTGAGGGAAACTTCTAAAGCTTCTAAACAAAACTTAATGAAGACATGAGATTCATGTGTAAGAAAATGAGGATGTTGTAAGTGGGGGTTGCTGGTGCAAGGATAGCCTAATGTTCTAAGGTGATTCACAATCCTCATTTAGAGAGAGGGAAATGAATGAGAGCTTCAGGGAAAGAGTTAGCTATGAATGCAAAAATGGGCAACCTCCCAAATGCCAATGGAAAGGGGAGTATACATAAGAAGGAAGCTTCATAATCAAGGGGAGGTGATCGGGAGATAACTGAAGAGATGATTGTGATATAATTGAAGAGATACTTATAAGTTAAGAAGAAAGGATAATTATTCAGGGGAAGATAAGGTTCAATCAAGACTAGAACCAACTCACAATAAGCAACAAAAATGGTGGAGAAACAACAAGAATTGAAGCAAACATGCATCCTCTAAAGGTGACCTGGTACACCCTGGTGCAGGAGCACCTACCTGACAGCTGGCCTTCATGAGGCAGTTAGTTGTTTTAGGTCTTGTTTATGTTTTCAAGAAGGTCTGATAAGACCAAATGCATGTAATAAGGTCATGCTGATCATGATAAGATCATGCTGACTATGCTTTTACTATTTTTAGGTAGTTTGTTAGGACAGTTGTCATGATGTATGTTCGGTTGGATCTCCCAGCCGCCTGGAGAGTTCCCAGCCACTTGGAGTCGGGTCAGTAGTACTCGCAGGAAAATCTATTTAAGCATGAGGATCGGTTGACTATATATCATCGATCAGACTTTGCGAGAGGAGAGACTGAATATTGTAATAGCATCTTTTGAAATCGAATAAGAGATCCTGTTCTGTTCAATTTCTGTTTGGTCTCTATTGTTTAATCGATTTACTGCATCTGGGTGGTTTTCATGGATTCGCTGATCCATTCCACCGGTTGATTTGTCTGATCGGTGGAATGGTTATGTACAGTAGGGTAGGAGTTAGTTTGTTTGTTTGCATGCAGGTGTGCAGGATCGCGGTTGAAAGGTGTTGAAGACCCTAGCATGGGCATGTGCTAGGTCGAGCTAATAAAGTGTGGAAGATCACCCTGAGAGTGGTTCGGGTTGTCCCTGGAGGATCGGCGAAGTGAAAATTCACTAAGGTTGGAAGTTTATCAAAACAGCATCATCAGGATATTTCTGCAAATATCCTGTAGTCGCGTTGGACATCGTCATCCGGATAAGTGGAGGAGAGCATGATGCAGTTGTGTGCATGAAGTTAATGTGCGTCGGGGTGATCATCATCAGGAGGAGCCGAGGAGGAGCGTATCGGCATCAGGTTGAAGATCGGGTTGATCGCGGGCCGAAAAAGCTAAGTTTGGCCAACAGCAGGATATGACGTCATCATCATCAGGATATACATCATCAGGATATTTCGGAGCAGCAGGATATTGAGGAGCTGCGGGTGACGTCATTATCATCAGGATATACGTCATCAGGATATCGGGTGACGTCAGCATCAAAGGGACGGTGCGAGAAGTGAAGGTTGGTCATCATCAGGATAAATGGGAGGAACTGGATGTTCTTTATCCTGTGGATTATCATGATGTTGAATATCATGATGCTGAAGATAGCGAAGGCGGAAGTTGTCGCGGAAGTGAACAGTGGACGTCAGGAGGATGTTCGCGCTGGTCGAACATGATGATGCTGTCGATAATGGAATAAGGTGATGCTGTTGACATGCGAACGGGCGAGGCTTGTCATCAGGAGGATATCGGTCGGCGCGGGACATATGATGATGCTGACAGTGTTAAGCAAAATATGATGATGATGATGATGATGATGATGGGTTGCAGACATCCATGCTGTATTGTAAGGTTATAGTGTGGATGCCTCTGCATCATAGTGGTATCAGAGCTCAGCAAAACATCTGGGCTGTTGTGTGTTGATTCTGTCACCGAAAGGGCAGAGGTAGAGTTGAATTGTGTGTTGTGTGTAGATTGAGAGGTTGACAAAATGCCTCCGAAAGGTAGTGGTACTGCAAGGGAATTGCAGGAAATGAAGGAAAAACATGCTAGAGAGATGAGGAAGATGAAGGAGCTTGCTGAAGCACTTCAAGCCAGGCTTGTAGCCCTGGAAAAGAACAAAAAGAGGGAAGTGGCAGACAGTGAGTCTGAAGAAGATGAAGATACTGTGGAAGAGTATGAAGAGGTAGCTGAAGATCTGGATGCTGAAGACCAGAGACTTGCAAAACTGTTAAAGGCAGTGCAGAGTGATAAACCTAAGGTAAAGGTTGATGTTTCCAAATATACTGGAAGTTTGAATGAAGATGAGTTGCTGGATTGGATTGCTGCACTTGATAATCACTTTGAATGTGAAGATGTTGCTGAGGATCAGAAGGTAAAGATTGCAAAGACCAAGTTAGGAGGTCATGCTTTGGTATGGTGGGATTATGTACAATCTGAGAGAAGGAAACAAGGGAAGTCAAAGATCACTTCATGGGATAAGATGGTAGCAAGGATAAAAGGTAAATTCTTGCCAAGGGATTATGAAATCCAGATGTTTAAGAAGCTGCAATTTTTAAAGCAGAAGGAAAGGGATGTGAAGGCATATACTGAGGAGTTTTATAAGTTGAGTATGAGATCTGGTCATCATGAGAATGAGGTAGAAAAGGTGGCTAGGTACTTGGCTGGTTTGAGATTTAACATACAGGATGAGTTAGTTTTAGCTAACCCTAAGAATGTGGAGGATTGTTATCAAATGGCAATCAGGATTGAAGAAAAGATGAATAGAGGACATGATAAGTCCATGAGAGGAAGAGGAAACAATATGAGGGGAAGAGGAGCAGCCCCTACACAAAAGCAAACCAATGAGGGTCAAGAAGACACTGGTAAAGGACAGGGACAGTCTGATTTCAGGGGTGGATGGAAAGGTAATAGAGGAAGATTTGGAGGTGGTAGAGGTTCTACTACATTTTCAGGAAAGTGTTACACCTGTGGAGAGTTTGGTCATCCATCCTTCAAATGTCCAGAAAACAAAGGTTCATCATCCAGAAATGATAGAACAAATGACAAGAGAGTACAACTTGTACAAGAAGAGACAGTAGAGCAAAGTGCACAGAGTTCAAACACTTATCAAAAGGATAAGGAGCCTGATAATTATGCATACCCAGAGAGTGGAGAGTCTCTGATGATGAGAAGAACAGTGACTACCATGAAGGTACCTGACAAAGAATCCCCACAAAGAAGGTCTCTTTTCAAGACCATATGCAAGAGCAAAGGTAAGGTATGTAAGGTTGTCATTGATACTGGTTCAACAGACAACATGGTATCTCAGGAAATGGTGGATAAACTAAATTTGGAAAGGATTCCACATCAACACCCTTACAAGGCATCTTGGGTGAGTGATAGTCAATCACTTTTTGTCTCTGAACAGGCATATGTGGATTTTCAGATTGGAGCATATCAGGATAGAATTTTGTGTGATATTTTGCCCATGGAATGTTGTCACCTACTGTTGGGTAGACCATGGCAATTTGATAGAAGGGTACTGTATGATGGGTACGCTAATACCTACACCCTCAAGAAAGATGGGAAGACTATGAAGTTGATGCCATTGCAGGCAGATGCTGCAGCACAGGGGGCAGCCAAAATCATTTTAATGGGAAAGAAGGAGTATGTGCAGATGCCTAGAGGAGCAGGCATAAAGGCAGATAAGGATACTGCAGGAAAAGAAGTTGTTCAGGATAACAGATTGAAGAAAGTTTTAGTTTTGACTGACAGAGGTCAGCAGCAGGTGCAGAAACCGGTTTGCAAACAGCAACCAGTTGAGAGGAATGACAAGGATGTTGTCATAGTTGGGACTATTGCTTGTCCTATAAAGATTGACAGAAAGATAGAGTTGAACATAGCAGAAGTTCAAGAGGTAGTTCAGACAGAGGTCTGGTCAGACAACCTGACAAACACAGGGTATGTGAGAAAAAGGCCTACATTGACAGGCATGAGGATTTCCTTGCCAGAAAGCAAGTTACAGTTCAGAGGTCTTGGAGCAGCCAAGAGCCAGCAGTAGACAAAGCTGGCACAGGTCAGACTATTGCAAAGGCAAAGTGTAAAGGTGGAGGACTTCCACATACTAAACTCATGGGACATGAGTTCTTTTCTGTTGGGGAGTATGGTGTAGGAGCACCTACCTGACAGCTGGCCTTCATGAGGCAGTTAGTTGTTTTAGGTCTTGTTTATGTTTTCAAGAAGGTCTGATAAGACCAAATGCATGTAATAAGGTCATGCTGATCATGATAAGATCATGCTGACTATGCTTTTACTATTTTTAGGTAGTTTGTTAGGACAGTTGTCATGATGTATGTTCGGTTGGATCTCCCAGCCGCCTGGAGAGTTCCCAGCCGCTTGGAGTCGGGTCAGTAGTACTCGCAGGAAAATCTATTTAAGCATGAGGATCGGTTGACTATATATCATCGATCAGACTTTGCGAGAGGAGAGACTGAATATTGTAATAGCATCTTTTGAAATCGAATAAGAGATCCTGTTCTGTTCAATTTCTGTTTGGTCTCTATTGTTTAATCGATTTACTGCATCTGGGTGGTTTTCATGGATTCGCTGATCCATTCCACTGGTTGATTTGTCTGATCGGTGGAATGGTTATGTACAGTAGGGTAGGAGTTAGTTTGTTTGTTTGCATGCAGGTGTGCAGGATCGCGGTTGAAAGGTGTTGAAGACCCTAGCATGGGCATGTGCTAGGTCGAGCTGATAAAGTGTGGAAGATCACCCTGAGAGTGGTTCAGGTCGTCCCTGGAGGATCGGCGAAGTGAAAATTCGCTAAGGTTGGAAGTTTGTCAAAACGGCATCATCAGGATATTTCTGCAAATATCCTGCAGTCGCGTTGGACATCGTCATCTGGATAAGTGGAGGAGAGCATGATGCAGTTGTGTGCATGAAGTTAATGTGCGTTGGGGTGATCATCATTAGGAGGAGCCGAGGAGGAGCGTATCGGCATCAGGTTGAAGATCGGGTTGATCGCGGGCCGAAAAAGCTAAGTTTGGCCAACAGCAGGATATGACGTCATCATCATCAGGATATACGTCATCAGGATATTTCGGAGCAGCAGGATATTGAGGAGCTGCGGGTGACGTCATCGTCATCAGGATATACGTCATCAGGATATCAGGTGACGTCAGCATCAAAGGGACGGTGCGAGAAGTGAAGGTTGGTCATCATCAGGATAAATGGGAGGAACCGGATGTTCTTTATCCTGTGGATTATCATGATGTTGAATATCATGATGCTGAAGATAGCGAAGGCGGAAGTTGTCGCGGAAGTGAACAGTGGACGTCAGGAGGATGTTCGCGCTGGTCGAACATGATGATGCTGTCGATAATGGAATAAGGTGATGTTGTTGACATGCGAACGGGCGAGGCTTGTCATTAGGAGGATATCGGTCGGCGCGGGAAATATGATGATGCTGACAGTGTTAAGCAAAATATGATGATGATGATGATGATGATGATGGGCTGCAGACATCCATGCTGTATTGTAAGGTTATAGTGTGGATGCCTCTGCATCACACCCCTTTTGGGGGTCTGGATCGTCCCTTTTGCTAGGGTAGGTCACTGGAGTGACCCTACAACTTAAGGCAGGTCACCCAAGTGACCCTATAGTTCAAGGTCTTCAAAAGATTTTCAAAAATGTTTAAGAACTTGGAAGCCAGTCTGGAGGTTAAACTATGTGGATATAATAGAAGGCATGAGTTTTCCACAGTCCATGAATTAATGTAGATAGAGCTTCTGGATTAAACTGTGTATGTTTTTTGCTTCAAAGAAAAAAATGTTTTGGGTCATGCACAATGATCCATCATCAGGAAGAGGAGAAAGTGTGTTTGGATAGCAAGAACTGACCTTATAAAGGGAATGGAGAGGAGGGGGGGTGAGATAGGACCGTAACATGAGGAGAGGGGATGGGCAAATAAAATAAAAACACAACTAATGCATAATTGTGGTATGAGAATCCATGTAAGCACAAATAAGAGCAATTAACAATATTAAGACATAAATATATATAGAGAATTTATATGTATGTGAGTAATATATAATAGAAAGAAGTATAAAAAGTGGGGGGGGGATATGAATAGTATAAGATATAAATACACTACATGTATTGACACAAAAGACCAAAGAAGAAAAGTAAAATATATCAAAGTCATATATACCAAGAAATGAAGAATATCCGTTAAGAAATATGATGCCTTCAATACAATAATGTGGATATAAGTTTGAGAAGGATGATAGAATTACCATCAAGTCAAATGAATGCTAAGAAGTGTATTTCATGCATGTAGGTCATGAGATGGACTACTAGGTCATCATTAGACTATCATGTTAGCTAGTGCAATTTTGTGCACTTACATATTTGCCCCCTCAAGTATGGTAATTTATATAGAAGGTAGGTATTATTCTTAAATTTTAGCATTGTGGGACTCGCACTTACTTGTACTTACCTTTGTCATTATCTTGCATTTGGATCTTTGTTGTTTTCCCTCATTTCTCGCCTATAACCTACAAAACAAAGATCGATGAACCAATTCAAGTGTATTTTGATAAATGATTAGCTCAAAGTAAGTGGGAAATAAAGGGGAGAGGATCTACCATTGATGCATGGTTTGACATTTACCTGTGTTACCTCACTCTTCATTGATGACCAATTTAAGAATGATGAAAGAAAAATGCAATACAAAAATGAAACCTACCCTACACAAGCAAAAATGAGGAAAACAAAGGTCATTTTTACTAGCAATAATGAAGAAGAGAGAAGAGAGAAAAGAGGAGAAAGGGAAAATGACCAAATGATGATGAAAACACACAAATCAGAAGATGCCAAAGAGCCAAAAAAGAGGAGATTGAGACCATGGCTACCTCTTAGCCTCCCATGGTTCCCTAGGTGTGAGAAATAAGAAAACCCTCTTTCCCAACCCTAGTTTTAAATTTTAATTATTTTAGTTGAAAAGTTAGTTAAACTTGAAATTGTATGCTGCATATGACTAGTTTTTACATGTAGGCTACTTTATTCCTTTTATTTTACTATTTTCTATTTGATTTTTACCTTTTCTAGGCCCTCTAGGGCTCACTAGGGCATGGCCTAGGTCATCACTTTTACTAGGGTAGGTTACCTTGCTGCTTGAACTTGGGTCACTTGAGCTACCCTATAGGTCACCTGAGAGACCCTCCCAGTCACCCTTATGGGTAGGGACAATGAGAAATTTAACTATTTTGAGGCTAATATGTGATTGTTTTACCATTTTATTAATGTTTACCTAGTTTGCAATTGGTTTTCTAAAGGTTCTATTTGATTTTTATGAGTTTTCATTTTTTATGACTTATTTGGGTTTTAAGAGTTTTTTAAGGTCTAAGTGCTTCTTCCTTGTAGGACACCTACATACAATGGAATACCACTCGTGAGTAGGCTTGGTATATGGATGTGTTGGAGGGATTGTCCAATACAAATCATGCCACTCTTCAGTGAGCTAGTTTAGCAAGCGTGGCATAAATATTGAGCATTCATCCATCATCTTGCATATGTTGCAACTTTCTTACATACTGGGATGTTGAATGAAACACCTTCCAGTTTCCTTTTGTTTCTGGAGAGTGGATCATCACTCTCTATGATTTTTATCACATCCTTGGCATTCCTTTTGGAGGGGAATGACTGACACTTCTTGAGAAAGATTGAAAGCATGAGAGGCTAGTTTGGAAAGCTACTATGGGAGATACTTGACCTAGTGATAGGCCTAACTACATCTAGTTTACATCCAATCCTTTAGTTGCCATTCTTCCATTATGGAAGGTTCTAATCAACATTATTGCTACCCACTTGTTAATAAATAAGTTTCCTATGCTTAGATGTGTTGGGCACCAATCATCCAATGACTATAGAGAGGCATAGTTTATGTGTGGGGAGCTAACATATTGGCCTTGGTCTATAAATACTTCTACATGATTTTTGGACAAGGGGCTCTTGCTTTTAGTCACCCCTCTCTTGTGATGACATAAATCCTTGAGTGTAATACCACTAGCATTTATGCTTTGTGTGCTATTCATTTTTTATGCCTTATGTTGTATCAATGTATTGTGAGATACATGCATTATGATTTGTTGCACTAAACTTTTTGATGAGGCCTTGTTGTACCATTGAGGTGTTATAATTGTGTACTTTCAATACTTTTGTGGTGATGTTTTGTGTGACCATTGATGTGTTCTCAATGAGGTTTTGTATTGACATTTAGATTTATGACTATGTATTATGAGATGCATATGTTGTGCCTTTATATGTTTAGATTATTATAGTGATTCATCTTCACTATTTTCATTATATTTGATATAGTTGTGATTATTATATCTAATTCATCATTATGAATTATTATTGATTATGCATCTTCTTTCCTAGATCATGTTAGTAATGAAGGATCTATAGCTAGATCTGATGATTTTATATTATGTTATGAGTTATAATCATGTTAGGTGGTTTATGTTGCTTTACCTATTATTATGTAGAGAAGGTATGCCTAATGTTTTCAACTTGAGTGTGCAGGTATTGTGTTATCCCCAATGGTGGTTATATTGGGGATGATAATTTTTTATTAAAACATGTGTGTTGACTTCTATCTCAATTGGTTTGAGTTCAAGATGATTCTTGTGAATCCATGTGTAAACTTGGATCCAAATCTATGGCGATTCTAGAATCTGCATGTCGGGCAGACCCGTAAATAGTGTGAGTCTTTTGCATATGGTTAATTTATCTTATTTCATTACATTTTAAATTATTTCAAAATGCATGTTTTTCATGTTTTCCAAATGTTTAATGCTTAAGTCAAAAAATGTCTATTGTATTATTTTATTTCTAGTAGAAGAAAATTAAGTGAATTTAATCATTCTTTCAAAATGAAATATTTAGCATAGTGACATAGAATTTATATAGTTTAAAATGTGATTTAAATTAAATTGATTTGATCTCCTTTGGCTATTGGAAAAATATTAATTTAAATAAATTATTTTGTATAACAGGTTATTGAATCAATTTTATTGATCAATTATCTTTGAAAATGTTGTTTTTGCAAAAATGATATTTGGAAATAAAAAAATAGAAAAAATAGAAACCATGGGAAGAGGAAAAGTGTAAAAGGAAAAGAGAAAGCTTATCTCCTCACTTGTTATTTTTGAATTTTTACAAAACCCCTCTTGCTCCATTGAAAAAGTTTTTTGTGGAAGATTGAAATGGAAGGGATTGGTATTATTTTTGATGGGAATTGGCTTAGTGTGGGTTCTTCCTCAAAGGGTCTTATTAGCAATCAAACATTATACATTCATTATCTGATAGGTCTAAGTCTCTACCTCATCATCCTATATACATCATCTATCTAACTTCTATGTCATCTTCATATCATCATCATACCTCCTACTCATATCTTACTTATCATATCCTATATATATTGTATATATTACATCTAGGGGTGTGTTCTTTAGCATCTCCTATCAGCTTCCTGTTGATAACTGAGAGGGGGGGGTGAATCAGTTATCCTAATTATTTCCTTTATTGAACTTTCCTTTTAATTGAAGCAGCATAAAATCAAACATAAAACATTAACCATAAAACAAGAAACACATGACACAGTATTTTTGACGTGGAAACCCTGTTAAGGGAGAAAACCACGGGGTGATTAACCCAAAATTATTCTCTGTTAGAAGAATAGGAAATTACAAAGATGGCACTTGCCAATTAGGGCTCACTGCCCGAGCACACTGCTCACAAGAGGCCCACTGCCTACAAGAAGACACACTGTCTACAAAGTGATGAGAATCACAGTCTTGAACTGATTGGAAGCATCTGCATATGCTGGAGTTCAGTTCCGGTTAGGCTCAGTACACTGATCTGCTGCACTTCATCTTTCCTCTGTTCTTTATTCTGCTATCTTCCACATACCGGATCCTTTTTGCTACCTCTGCTCTTTCTCTGGACTTATTCGCATATCACTCCACACTTACACACCCTTCACAACTAAATCCATCCTCTATATATATCCGCACAAGTAATTTCATCACCTTTCTAGTCGGCATCCGGAACAGTCTAGTTTCTTACAAACTCTCATTCTGTCGGCTGAATCCTTCCTCACCAAGCAATGCGGATCAAGCATATACTTGTAGATATCATTAATCATGTTGGCCAAACATGATTCATGCCTTCACAACCTCTGTCATCAACAGTAACCCATCCGGAAAGTAGTCTGATACTCTGCCAGTCAGTTCTTCCTCTGTTTTCACTGTCTCTCAGGAATCCGGTACTCAACCATTCATATCTTTTTCCTTGTCCATCACCGGAGGCTAAATCCTTGGAATATACCACTCAAGGTAGTCCTCTTGACTTCCCCAAATCCGCACTGCACCAAGACACTTCCTCTGAGAGGTCCGGACCAATCTGTCGGACCTTGCCACATGCTCTGTTCTTCTTCACCGGACCACAACATTCTTTATTCTGACTTCCGGTAGAGACATATCATGTCTTGCGGATATGTGGGATGACCTTTGTTGCCATCAATGACAACAACCATGAATCCATATAGTGTCTCTTGCCAACAATCTCCCCCTTTGGCATTGATGGCAACACTTAGTGAAAAATGACTAAGTGTTTTCACTATGCTCCCCCTTTGCTGATGCTCTGTCTTTATATACAATTTCCGGAACTCCCCCTTAGTTGGATCCCTCATTTTTCACTGCTCCTCACTCCCCCTTTGACATCAATGGCAAAGGGTAGGGTCCGCATATCAAAATTTTCAAAAATTTCTTATACTTAGCCGCATATTTACATACTCACATATATTGAAGAATGTCTGCAAAGGATGTCTGTAATTGAATCATTTCGGTAGCCCAACTTTGCTTCATTTTGTCCAAAATTGAAATGTGACCACTTAACAAAAATGCAAACGCTTCTGCCCGCTTGAGATCTGTCGGATCTTTTGTTTGGGCGGTGGTCCTAGCATCACTGATGGCCTCATGCATGGTTTCCAACTTAGGGATTATAATCCTTCTAAGTTCTCCCATCCGGTTGGTGATGTTCTTCCTTTCCTTCTCAAGATTCTTTATTTCGTTCAAGACTGCAATAGTCTGACATTCTTGATTTATTATAGAGGAAGAGAGAGGATCAAAACTTTGAGATAAGCTTTGTAGCTTATCCTGTTCCTCTTTTATTTTCTTGTCAAGTGCTGCTGTTGCCTTTGACCAGGATATACAAAATTTATAGATATCACCGCCATCCTTAAGAGCATTCTCTAAGCTCCTTATTCCAATGCTTACAATCTTCCTATCCTTAGAGATTAATTCTAATATTTCTGAAAATCTCTTATCCAAAAATTCCTTCCGGACCTTTTCTTCAGCTGATTTTTCTAAAGAATCAAAATGTGTATCAACACTGCTGACTAAGGTTTTTAGATTACCGGAAGTGGAGGCTGTCGGATCTATCTGGATTGATGGCATGATCTTCACAAGTACTCCGGAAGCAGCCTCTATCAACTCACAGTCTTCCATATGAGACTTCAGGAGCTTTTCATTTGCCTTGGCATTTGCAAATGAAGCTATCTTCATTGTTTGTACCGGAGAGAGAGAGTCAAAATCAAATGGGCCTTTTAGAAGCTCCGGTTCATCAATTTCTAGAGTTTCTTTGCTCAAAAATTGTTGAACAGTTTGTGCAGTGTCTCTTGCCGGAGACAGATGTTTCTTCTCTTCTGCAGTCTTAGAACTGTCAACCTCTTTGTCCTTCACCACTGCTTCCTTCTCCTGTAATTGCTCTTCTTCTTTGGATCCGGAGACTGTAGGGGAAACCGGAGGAGAGATGCTAACTTGTTCATGGGCCACTTCTTCTTGAGCAGAGGGTCCCAAGTCCTCACTTGTCTGTTCAGGGCTCACTTCTTCCGGAACAGAAGATTCCAAATCAGCAGCTGTTTCTGCACCTAAGTCCTCTACAACAGGAAGATTGAACCTTTTGAAGGCCTTCCGGAGGATCTCTTCTGTTTCTTGGGCCACTTTGTCAGTCTCACCAAGCATGAGTTGATTCATCCTGGCTTTGCTTCTGAACTCATCTTTACAGTCCTTGAAGATAATGTTCATTGTCTTGGGATCAATTTGAGGATATAGCTGAATAGCTATCTGCTCCTGGATCTCAAGATCTTTAGCATGAGCATTATTTTTTCTCACTTCCATTTCCTTTTCTAGGCTTTTAGGAATAAGAGATATTATTTCAATGAAAGCCTTATTATATATGTTAAGATATTTCACTGTGGCCTCCTGCAGAGTCTTTTGGTCGGCCTCACTGAAGTCATCATATGATTCTGTCATTGGTTGAAGGTTTCCATCCACCGTGACCGACTTGATTATGCTCTCTAATGACAGAGTGGGCTTTTCAACAGTTACCTCTGCCATTTCCTCCTTTTCTTGGCCTGTGGAGGGCTTACCGGATCCTTTCTTTTTCTGTTTCTTTACTTCTCTTACTCCTTCATCTGATTCTGTCTCCTCTTCATCCTTTTGGCTTCCATAAGCCCTTGTGGCTTTTGCCTTTGATCTCTTACCGGATGCCTGGACTTCCGGTTTTGAACTTTTGGTTGAGGGAGGTGCAGATCTCTTTGTTGATCTGGTCCGGGTGGGAGCTCCAACCGGAGCACTTTCTTTGCTTTTCTCTTCTTCCTCGGCCTTCCTCCTCTTTTCCCGGCTGGCATCAAGTGCCTCCTTTGAGATTCCAAGACCTTGAGCAATGTGCTCTACTTCTTTTCTCACTTTTCTTTTGATCTCAGGTTCCCTGAGTTCTACATGTAACTTTATACTCAGCTCCTCAAAGGTTCCAAACCTTTCTGCCTTAGGATCTTTGGGTTGACTTAGCATGTGTTGAACATGCAGCTCCACTATCTGTTCATCAACTTCGTACCCCATGGGCATGATCCAGACAGTCCTTGGCTCCACTGCCTCCATCAGGCACTGATCAGTGTCAACCATAAAGCACACTGAGTCCTTGTATTTCTCAATGAGAGACTGGGGAATTCTCTCTCTTGCTTGCATCATGCTCTGAAAGTTTTTGAAGTATCCCCATAGAGCTGAATTTCTCGCTTTTGCATCCCCAAGTCCATGCAAGTAGTCTCTTATCTGGACTGCAACAGGTTTGTCATTCTGCCATACCCATCCACTTGTTCCGGGTAGCTCATTCATGAAGTAGAAGAATAAACATACAATAAGAGTACCATACTTGAAGGAATTCTTCTTATCCTTCTTGATTTTCTGTATATTTTCCATTAATTGGCTTAGCAGTAGTTCGCAGAGGTCATATTCTGCATTTTTCCTTAGCATTTCAAAAGCAGTGTATACTGCAGTTCCGGATACAGAATTCTCCCTGCTGGAGTGATAGATCTTGTATCCTATTATCATTGATGCATATTTGATATCCGGATCCGAAATATCTTCAATGGTCATTGCCCTCTTGTCAAATTTTGATCCGGTGGCCTCAGTTACAATGTTGTTCTTGACAGATTTAAGGATAGGTACTCCTCCGGAGGAGTATAGGCCAGTTACTGCTCTAATTGCCTCTTTTGTGATCTTGCAGGGTCTATCTAGCCATAGAAAGTTGTCATGCATCCTGCTCAGTACATACCGGACCCATTCATCCTCTTCAAAACAGGGGAAATGAATAAATTGCTCAAATTGTTTCTTCTGAATATCCTTATACTCTGGTTTAAGCTCAAAAGCATTGTCAATCAGCTGCTTGTGATAGAGGTCTCTTAATTTGAAATCCCCAAATTCCTCAATGTTTGCATGTATGTAAACCCTAATGTCTTCGGTGTGTAAAACTCCGTGAGGAACACTAGAGAAGGCTCCTAGTGGGTCAACCTCCAATGATTTGTAGGGATGTTTCTTGAATGAGGGGCGAGGTCTATCGGAGATCTTAACTATGTTTGGAGTAGCCATTCTTCAAAGATTTGCAGTGAGGTAATGAAAAACGGAGAATACCTTATGCGCCTTCGGTTTGCACGGAGTGGTTGGATTGATTTCTTTATCCAATAGCTTCGGCAGGAGATCCTTGGTGTGCTTGAAGAACCTTGTTGCAGAGCTCCACTTTTCGCTTCTTCTCGAGTGCAGAATGAGCAAATGACCTTTGAGAAATCCCTTAAATTGCTCCGCGAACCCTAATACCTGTCTGCAATAAATGCTTCACCTACATCATTCCGGTTTGCCTTGTCTGGATAGCTTGGAGTATCCGGATTAGTCCTGATCTGTGGATATCATCCGGATCTTTCAATCATGAATAAATCGAGGTAGCATATTACAAGATCATCTCAAACATTCTGTCCAATCCGCAGAACAAGATAGTGCATTTCCGGATCTTTCCGGACCTTTTTGTAATCCTTTATCATACCGGAGCATCTCCCTGAACAGGTCTTATTTGATCGATCACAGCTTCTTCATAACTTCATGCGGACCTCTGAAAACTTGACTGAAGTATCTCAAGATTCATATCTACAAACCCTTTGATCCGCATCTTGTGCCACATCCGGCACCACTTGTTTGGCTGGGGGAACAAGATTTTCTTTGAGTCTCCCCCTGAGCCAGAGCTCACCTTTTAATTTCCGGAAGAAATATCAGCACCAGAGTCTGGTGCGGATCCAACCTCTATATTCTCTGAACTTTTCTTCACCCATATCTTGCTCATCTGATTCCTAACCTCTTCCGCATTCATCTTTTGTTTACCCTTGTCTTGATTCTGATTATACACCGGACCTCTTTTGTCCTGATTCTTGTTTCTGCAAACTTTAGCATTATGACCGGACCTATTACAGATTTGGCAAATAACATTTCTTTGCATATTTGACTGATATCCTCTTGATCTGCATTGATTAGCCATATGACCTACTCTATTGCATGTGAAGCATCTACCTTTGAATGATTTGTTTACTTGCATACTTCTGCATTCATGGGATTTGTGTCCATACCTTTTGCAGTTGAAGCATTGTCCGGAGAAGGATGAATTAATCTGATTCATTCTTATTCTGCACTGATTAGCTTTGTGACCAAAGTGGTTGCAGCTGTGGCAGTATCCATTGAAGGATGGATATCTTTGAGCATTTGGCTGTCTTACCGGAGGTCTTCTAGGCCTGCTCCTTGGATTTTCTGATCCAAGATTCTTCTGACCGGATCCGGAGCTTTCTCCTTTCTCATATCCCAAGCCATACTTGTCATCTGTCCTCTTTTGACTTCCAAGAAGAACTTCAAGTTGAGCAGAACTTATCTTGAATTTCTCTTTATATTCATTTGCTGTTTGAAGGTCTCTTTTGAGAGAGGCAATTTGATCTTCAAGTTTTCCTTCATTATCTTTGGCATCTTCAAGATCAGATTCAAGATGTCTGATAATCCTGTCCATCTGGTGGCATTCTTCTAATTTTTCTTTAAGAGATTGTCTTAGATTGTTTTCAGCCTTTCTTTTTTCTTCAATCTCTTGAGTAAACTTTATAGTTCCTGATTCCATTTCATGTCTTAACATAATGACTTCTTTTGATAACTTTTCACATAACTTGGTTTGCTCAGTCAATTCTTCATTTGTATTGCTTTCTTCACTTTGTCTTTCCAACTGTTGAAGCAGCTCCTTTCTCTTTTTCATAGAGAGACTTAATTTGTCTTTTAATTCTCTCATGAATTCATCAGCCTGTTTGAGTCTTTCCTTTAATTCACTGACTTCAGAATTCGACTGTTCAAGATCCTCAAGAGCAGTCTTGAGTTGCTCCCTTAAACCATATGCATCCATTTGAAATCCCAGATCTTCCTCAAGCTGTTAGGCTCTATTTGGAGGAACTTGGCTCTGATACCAATTGTTGATAACTGAGAGGGGGGGGGGGTGAATCAGTTATCCTAATTATTTCCTTTATTGAACTTTCCTTTTAATTGAAGCAGCATAAAATCAAACATAAAACATTAACCATAAAACAAGAAACACATGACACAGTATTTTTGACGTGGAAACCCTGTTAAGGGAGAAAACCACGGGGTGATTAACCCAAAATTATTCTCTGTTAGAAGAATAGGAAATTACAAAGATGGCACTTGCCAATTAGGGCTCACTGCCCGAGCACACTGCTCACAAGAGGCCCACTGCCTACAAGAAGACACACTGTCTACAAAGTGATGAGAATCACAGTCTTGAACTGATTGGAAGCATCTGCATATGCTGGAGTTCAGTTCCGGTTAGGCTCAGTACACTGATCTGCTGCACTTCATCTTTCCTCTGTTCTTTATTCTGCTATCTTCCACATACCGGATCCTTTTTGCTACCTCTGCTCTTTCTCTGGACTTATTCGCATATCACTCCACACTTACACACCCTTCACAACTAAATCCATCCTCTATATATATCCGCACAAGTAATTTCATCACCTTTCTAGTCGGCATCCGGAACAGTCTAGTTTCTTACAAACTCTCATTCTGTCGGCTGAATCCTTCCTCACCAAGCAATGCGGATCAAGCATATACTTGTAGATATCATTAATCATGTCGGCCAAACATGATTCATGCCTTCACAACCTCTGTCATCAACAGTAACCCATCCGGAAAGTAGTCTGATACTCTGCCAGTCAGTTCTTCCTCTGTTTTCACTGTCTCTCAGGAATCCGGTACTCAACCATTCATATCTTTTTCCTTGTCCATCACCGGAGACTAAATCCTTGGAATATACCACTCAAGGTAGTCCTCTTGACTTCCCCAAATCCGCACTGCACCAAGACACTTCCTCTGAGAGGTCCGGACCAATCTGTCGGACCTTGCCACATGCTCTGTTCTTCTTCACCGGACCACAACATTCTTTATTCTGACTTCCGGTAGAGACATATCATGTCTTGCGGATATGTGGGATGACCTTTGTTGCCATCAATGACAACAACCATGAATCCATATAGTGTCTCTTGCCAACACTTCCAGCCTTCACATGATGTATATGCCAGCTTTCGGTCAGCTCTGCTCCATGCCGTGTATCCTGCCAACATCGTCCCCCCTTCAAAACTATGTCTTGTCCTCAAGACATGCTCTACTCTGGTTGAAAGTATTTCTTGAGTATGGCACCATTGGCATAGCCAGCTGATATTTGGTCCTCCATATTTTTCAGTCTGACTGCTTCGAAATCTACAATTTCTTCAATGTAGAATGGTCCTAACCACCTTGTTTTCAATTTTCCCTACTTAAATTTGCTATCATATAGGAGTACTAGGTCACCTTCCTTGAATGTCTTGTTCCTCAAGTTCCTATCATGCTAGGATTTCTATCTTTTCCTTTCTAGGTTCATATTATATGCTGCCATTAATCTGTCCTCATTGATTTTCTCTAATTCTTTAATCCTTTCTGTGAGAGAGTCTTCTTCACCTATCTTGAGAGTCTATCCTATGAGGAAGTTTAGCAATATGAAGTGTACTGGTATTGTAGCATTTATTCCATACAACAGTTCATAGGGAATGAACTTAGTGGTTCTTTTGTAAGTTTTTCTATATGCCCAAAGTACTACATGTACTTTTAGATCCCAGTCTGTCTTGTTCCCATTGTACATATTTTTTAATGCTACCCAATGATCTTATTCAAGGCTTCACTTGCTCCATTTTCTTATGGATGATATGGTGAACTCTTGTGTTACCATGAAGTTGCCTAATAGTTTTAAAATCATCTTGTTTACATGTTTACCTTGATCACTGGTTATACTCAATGGGAACTGAATTTGGTGATTATGTTCTCATAAATGAAATTGGTGGCAATTTTTGTGGTGCAATGTTTAGTTACTTGTGCTTCAATGCACTTAGTCAGATATTCCACTCTGATAATGATGAATCTAGATTTTGAGTGTTTTTTTGGTGGGTCTATAGGTCCAATGAAATCAATAGCCCATTTCTAGAAAGGTAATTGTGTTGAGATTGGTCTTAATGGAATTTCATCTCTTACAATAGGTCTCCCTATTCTTTGACATACATCACAATTCTTAACATATCTCTTTGCATCTTTGAAAAGTGTAGGCCACCATAACCTAGCTAGTTTGATTTTTCTTGCTATCATCTCTCCGACATTATATCCTCCTGCTATTCCTTCATGTGCTTCTCTTAGAATTTCCTCTCTTTAATGTTCGTATTATAATAATATCATCCTTTCCTCGGATATGTAGCTCTCCTTCAATCAATGTATATGGGAAAGACTTCCGCATTAGGTTTTGTCTTTCTTATGCTGACATCTCTGCTGGATGTTCACCTATAGCCAATAGGTATGCTATATCTTTCAGTTCTTCCGATACCGTATGGACTTTGAAAATATTTTTGCTAGGTAGTTCTTCTTCATGTATTTCCAGATCTTTGCCTATCTCAATTCTAGACAAGTAGTTTAGTCCTTGATTGTGCTTTCCCAGTTTCACCATGATTGAGAATTCAAACTCCCGAAACAAGAGTAGCCATCAAAAAATTCTTCCTTGAATAATTGGTTTGTTGAGTAGGTATTTCAATGCTTCATGATCAGTGTAGAATACAAACAGCATCGACAAGAGGTAATGTCTAAACTTTTGTAATGCATATACCATTTCTAGGGCTTCTCTTTTAGTTGTAGTATAATTCTTCTCTACTTTTGACAACTTCCTGCTTGCAGATTCTATAGGATGATCCTTAGAACCCCTAGGTTGAGTCAGTACTACTCCCACTGCAATCCTAATGCATCAACATGAACATGGAATGTATTATCCCAAACTAGAAATATGAGTATGGGTGCTTCTGCTATCTTCTATTTTAATGTGTCACCCTTTTGGTGTTTCTCATTCCAAGTAATACTTTTTCCCTATTTTTTCTTCAATAGTTCTTCTATAGGTACTGAGATGGCTGCATAACTCTTGATACACTTGTGGTGGTAACCGGTATATCCTAGGAATATTTTGACATCAGATGCAGTTTTTGGTGGTGGTAGGTTTTAAATAATTGCAACTTTGAGGGGATCAACCATCAAGCCTTATTTGCATATTATATGACCCATTAGTGTTCCAAATGGTACAACAAAAGTACATTTCTTCAAGTTTAGGGAGATTCACAATCTTCTGCACTTATTCAGCATCAACCTTAATGTCTGTGTGTGATCTTTTACTAGTCCAAATATAGTCCAATCATCCAAATAGACTTCTAGTAAATCATGTATACACTGCTTGAATGCATTTACCATGATTATAATGATGACTGCAGGTGTATTTTTCAATCCAAATGACATAACAATATACATGAAAGATCCTAGTTCAAGGGCAAATGTTGTTTTAGGTTAGTCCTCTTCTCTAATTTTTACCTAGTGGTATTCAAAGAATCGATCAGTGAAGGAGTAAATCTCTTTATTGACAACTAATTCCAAGATTTCCTCTATGAATGGTGTAGTGAAAGGATCACAAATACAAGCTTTATTCAACTCTCTATAGTCTTTGCAGATCCTAACTTCTATTTTCTTATTCTGTACTACCATTGGACTGATCCACTCTACTTCCTCTACTGGTTTTATCATCCTTGCTTCGAGCATCTTATCAAGTTCTACTTTAAATTTTTTCTTAATGTTTGGATTCAATCTGTATGGCCTTTTCTTGATGGGTTTACTGCCTTCTTTTAATTTAATTTTCATTGTTCTGACCTCCTCTTTGATTCCCTTCATCTCTATGAATTTTCTAGTAAACAAATCCTCATGCTCAGACAAAATTTATACTACTTGCACCACTACCTTCTCATCCCAATAGTCTCCTATTTTGGCTAGCTTAGGATCTCCTTATTTGGAAATGTTCTCTTCCCTTGGCTGGATGGGCTTATTTTAGTATTTTTCCTTAATAGATGTTGTTTGAACCAACTTTCTTTCTCCTTTCTCAATCTTTATTTCTGGTTCCCTACTCTCTTCATCCTCCTGTTGTATTATTTTGTAACATTTGTGTCTCTCCATTTATGATTCTTTATCCATCCATTCTATGATCTTCCATATGCCTTGTGTTCTTGCCGATGGTGAGCTTTGTTCTGTGTTTACTTCTTCTTCTTTCGCATCATGTTGAAAAATGATCTCCTTGATTATGAGGAGTGTTGTGTATATGTTCTTGTCTGGACTAAAGAATGAGAATGTGTGAATGAAGTCCTTATGTAGTTCTTCCCAATATCTAGTTTCTTTCCTTCATTCCTGATTTATGTACCATGTCTGTGCAATTGGTGATAGTGTCCAATAAAAGAAATGGGTATACAGTATCTCATTATATTCATTTCCTTCTCTCCATACCATTGTACACATGGATAGATGTTCTTGTGGTGAGATCTGACCTGAATATTTGGGTATTATGTCATATTCTCCTTTCTCTGGAAAATATCTTGTCTTGATGAGTATTTTGAATGTTGTCCATTGATTGATTGTGCCTTTGTGTGTGTTCCACTAATTTGCGGCATTGCATACCAATGTGTGTTGTATAGCTTGTAATCTTATGTTTTCATCTGAAAAAACTATCTCCCTTTTTGCTAGATATGTGTGTAGGTTCTGTACTCCTAAAATCCTAGGCAACTTGATATGTGAAATACCTTTCAAAATGTGACTTACCCAGTGAGGTCTTTGATCCATATCTTCTGTATCCTCCATAGATGTGCCACATGTGATCTTCGGTGAGTTTTGATGAAGTGTGGAGGATTGTGGTATGTCTTCCTCTCCAATCTTGATCATGAATATCCTCTGATAACCAACCATTTTTTGTGTTTTTAGTTCTGATTCTTCTCTCATCCAAGCTTCTATAACTTCCTCGCTATCTATGCTGTAGTGATCATCTTATATCAACAATTCTACCTCAGAGTTAGGCTTTTCTGTTGTTTCGTTTTCTTCCAACCTTGAAATTGTGTAGATATTCCTTGAATCCTTATCACTGTCTTCTATCTAAATGACTTCTTCTATGTATGCTTCTTCCATTGATGATCCCAAAGGAATATTTACAATTTTGTCATCATTAGAAAATGATAGGTCTTCTTTCTGGGAGTCTATGATACTGTTTGCATCTACAAACCATCTCAAACCCAAAAGTGCATTGAAAGCTTCCCCTTGATCTGTCATGGCTAAAACAATAAAGTCTAGGACTTGTTTGACCCCCATTAGGTTCACTTCCACTTAATTCCATGTTCCCATTGTCTGCATGTTAGATCTGTTTGCCAAGATTATATTGCAAGTTGTCTCTGTCAGTTTAGGTCTTCCTAACTATTCCCAAAGCTTCTTTGTCAGCATGTTGACATCTGCTCCCAAATCTATCATGACATTCTAGACTTTTCTGTGATTGATATAAACATCCACCATAAGTGGCTTTGTCTTCCATTCTCTATCTATCCTTCCCATCCTTTGGAGAACTTGGCTCTTTTGACCTTGCTCCTTATTCCAGTATTTAGAGCATTGCTTCAGTTTCTCAATGAGTCTATGTTGTTGTGTCAATTGGGCTAACTGCTTGAGAGCTTGTACTTCTTTGGTGAAAAAGTGATTGTATTGTTTCTCCTTTTCTTGCTCCTTCCTTATTGTTTGTTTATCTTCCTTCATAACTTCCTCATGATGTTTCTTAGTAGGAACAAATTCTTCTTCCTCCTCACTTTCTTCCTCTTCTATCTCAATGGTGTAATTTCTTACGGTATTTGTTCCTTGTCTTGTTAGTACCGCATCTTTCTCCTTCATTCTTCTTCCATATTTTCCTGTATGTTTTGACTTGCTTCTCCAGTAATACTCTTCTTCTCTCAAGTATATTCTGTTGAAGATGTGTCTATTTCCTCCCTGCTATTCTTCTAGAGATTTCTTGCTCCTTGACTCTTAGGTTCTGTTCTTATGATCCTAGCCCCTTTTTGTGTATTCAGGTTTTGTAACTCATCACTCTTAGATTGTAGAGGTGTATTCTAGAAGTACTATTGTGCTTTATCACAAGAAAATAGGTCATGCTCTGTATTGTAGTAGAATGAACACTATGTTTTTCTTTTGCCCCAACATTCATTAGCAAAGTGTCCTAGCTTACCGCATTTGAAACATGTGGCATCCTCTCTCCTTCTTTGACCTCTTCCATGACCTCAGCCTCCTCTGTAGCCGCCAAACTAGTCTCTATCATCATTATTGTATCTATTTCCATAGGATGGACTGCTATAGTTTGAATTCTATATTGCATTGACATTCCTCTGGTTTCTCCAATTTGGTTTCTTGTAGCCTTGATAATATGAGTTTATTTCTACAATGTTGTTCACATATGCCATGTTGTTTCTCTCTTTTGAGTTGTTTCCACTGTACCATGTTTCATCTTCTTCACCATCAATATCTCTTTTCCTCTAGAAGTTATGTGAAGGATAATTTGGTGTTTCAAGGTCATCCCATTTTCTGCACAAACCAAAATATAATGTATTACTCTTTTTGTTGTTGTTTTGATGTTTACCTTCATTGCGACAGCTTGTCTTTCACCTTTTACTCTAGGGCATTCATTTCTCAAGTGACCTTCCCTTGTATAGTATGAGAACCAAATATTAGGTCTTTGCTTCTATGTATTCTCCTCCTGCTTGGCCAAAATCTCTTGTCTTAGCTTTAATTTCTCTAATTCCAATTTCAACTTCTCCATTTCTAGGTTTTCCTTCATCTTGTCTTGTTAGCGCCAGGATTGAGACTCTATCCAGCAAGCTAGTGTCACTGCTTCTGCATATGTTACAAATTCTCTTCCATCCAAGGTGGATCTTATTTTAGGGCTTATTCCATAGATGAACCATTCTATCTCTTGCTTCTTAGTCAGTGGTTCCTCAAACGTACTAGTTGTCTCCTTGAATCTTTTATCAAAGTCCTTTATTGATTCTCTATCCAATTGCATCAAATCTCTCATCTTACTGACCCCTTCTATAGGAATATCTGGAACTCCAAAATTATCCAAGAATTCTTGCTTGATTTCATCCCATTCCTTATCACTTTTTGGACATGTCTTCCTATACCACTTCAAAGCTTCATTCCACAAGGTGCCTATGAAGTCAAACAACTTGATTTCGTTCTTTGTTACTCCATTCCGGTTCCAAATAGACTCCAAAATAAAAATGTGCTCTATTGTTTCAGTAGTATCCTTCTCAAATATTGGTAACTTAATAGGAATATCCATGATTGGTCATCTCAATGTCTCTGATAATTTGCGGTAGGCTTCCTTTGGTCTGATCTTCTAGTTAAGCTGTCTTCTATCAACTCGAGTTGTTCTTTCTCTTCCTTTGTATCTGTGTAGTTGGCTATCAAAGTACTCTTCTCCTAAAACTTTTGTGAAATTACTCTGGATCTCTTCTATTTTGTTTGCTTCCTTGTTTTCTTGAATATTTTCCTCAAAAATTCTTCTTTCTTTATATGGCACTCAGGGCAACTCATGGTCCAGGGGTTGTGTCTCTTCGTAGTGTCTCTTCAAATTAGGGGATAATCTTCTATTTGTGACTGACATGATGTCATCATCAAGTGATGATTGAAATAACCTTCTAAACTCCTCAGAACTCCTCTCAACGTGTATTGCATCTTCTCCTCCTCCTCTTATCTCCTTTATGCTTTGGCAAATTAGCTCCTCTATATATTCCTCATCCATCTTCAAAATTTTTGGTGTTAATTCCAAATTTCTGCTAGTCTACAACATAAACCCTAGTTCACCTCTTTCTTCCTTTTCCCTTCCACTTTCCTCTTTGACAACACCCATAGTGGTGTGCTTAGTAGCATCCTCCATGACGTACTCTATTTCTTCTCCTTCCAATCTCCTTTCTCTGGTAGTACCCATAGTGGCGTGCTCAGTAGCATCCTCCATGATGCGCTTGTCTTCTTCTTCCCTTTCAACATTACCTTCCATGGCACGCTCCACAATTTTTTCTTCTTTTCCTTTTGTAACTTATGTTGTCATATCTTTACTACTCTCTTGTGCCCTTTCCATCCTTCTGTGGTAATGTTCCTGTCATTCCTAAGTTTGCTTCAATCTTTCTTCCCTGCTTATCTACATTCTAGTTTTGATATCTTTGCTAATCACTTTTTTCTTCCACTTCTCCCCTTTCGCCTTGGGTTTTCTTGATTTGGTGTTCCATTAGTCCTTTTATATCCCATGGTATGGTTTTTTGAAGAGTCACATCATTTGAAAGATCCTTGCGGATCCTACCCCCTTTCCACTTGCCATCCCCTTAAGTGCATGCCCCCCTCTCATAGAGGTAGGAACTTAAGGAGACCCAAATTTCTCCGTAAATTAAAAATTTTCTCCACCAACCTAGCTTTCTTTGCTTTTTGGTATTCTGCGCTACTCCTTTGAAAGTTTTTTCCTTCAATCTTTAACTACCCTTTTCCAGGGTCCCAACAATAGAACCAAATGTTAGCAAGAAATGGAGAGGCATACCAGTTCAGAGATCCGGTCCTCAGCCAAGTCTTTGTAGTGAATTTATACCCCTGTCAAGTAGTTAGAGATTGATAGAAAAACACAAATAATAACATAAGTAGAGTATCACAAACAGATCATAATAAGACACCAAAGAATTATCTGGTACTGATAGATCTCCATATATATATTAGCAGCAATCAAACATTATACATTCATTCACTATAACAACACAGGCAATTAGCACCTAAAATAGTGCTAGATTTTAGTGCATTTGAGTCCATGAATTGGACACTTTTGCCAACGCCAAACTCGGCGCCCAATTGTATCTCACTTTAGCGTCAGGTGTAGCGTCGGATGTTAGTGCCAGGTTTAACACCAGATTTAGTGCCAGATTTTGTTGCTTCCAATTTGGCTTCTAATTTTGCTTCTGGTTTTGCTTCTTGTGTTGCTTCCATGTTTTCTTCCAGTTTTGCTTATGATTTTTCTTCCGATTTGCTTCCAATGTTGCTTCCAGTTTTGCTTCCACTATTGCTTCCAATTTCGCTTCCACTGTTACTTCCAATTTTGCTTCCAGTTTTACTTCCAGGTTGGCTTCTAGTTTTGCTTCCAATTTTGCTTCCAATTTGGCTTTTGGTTTTGCTTCTAGTTTTGCTTCCAATTTTGCTTCCAATTTTGCTTCCACTGTTGCTTCTAATTTTGCTTCCGGTTTTGCTTCCAAGTTTGCTTCCAATTTTGCTTCTAGTTTTGCTTCCAGTTTTGCTTCCAAGTTTGCTTCCAATTTTGCTTCTAGTTTTGCTTCCAATTTTGCTTCCGATTTTGCTTCTAGTTTTGCTTCCAATTTTGCTTCCAGGTTTTCTTCCGATTTTGCTTCTAGTTTTGCTTCTAGTTTTGATTCCAATTTGGCTTCCAGTTTTCCTTCCAGTTTGACTTCCAATTTTGCTTCGGGTTTTTCTTCCAGTTTGGCTTCCAGTTTTGCGTCCGATTTTGCTTCCGGTTTTGCTTCCAATTTTGCTTCCAGTTTTGCTTCCACTGTTGCTTCTGATTTTGCTTCCAATTTTGCTTTCAATATAACGTCGCTTGTTGCTTCCAATTTTGCTTCCATTTTACTTGTGTCTTTTGTTGCTTCTAATATGGCTACTATTATTGCATTTTTTGTTGCTTCTAAAATTGCTTCCATTATTAATTCTTTGTTTGCTACCTGAATTGCTTCTATTTTTGCTTCCTAGATAACGCCAAGTTTTGCTTCCAAGATTGCTTCTGGTTTGCTTCTAGTTTGGCTTCCATTGTTGCTTCCTTTTTTGCTTCTAAAAAATGCTTCTTGTTTTGCTTACATTTATTAATTTAATATGTTTTATTTCAATTTAATTAGTTAAATATATCATGCCTTTTAAATAACTCATATGATTATAGAGTAAGTAATTTAATTATTTAACTCTTATGATTAAATAACAAGATAATTATTATAACATGATCATCATCTATAATTAAAACAAATGAGTCAAATATTTATAATTTAATTAAATTTGACAACATCCATCTTGAGCAGTAAATTAAAATCATCATACGTAATAAATATCCATCCAAAAATTATTGACCACTTTCAATATATATAAATTGACAAGTCAATACTGATAAGATCATCATCATATATAACTAAAACAAGTGAAAGTCAAATATACTAGTAGATCAATAACATTTCAAAATGATATAAGTACAAATGATAAATTATGTAACTCAAAATGAAACAAGTCAAGATGATACATGTCCAAATGATATAAGTCAAAATGATACATAAATTGATGATACAACTCATTAATATGGAACTGGAGGCCGTGAAAATGATACATATGATAGTGACCATGAAAAGAGGCATCATAACGATATATCAACAATGATACATGATGTAGTCTATATGATCATGAATCTCATTGGGTACTACGAGCAACTACCTGATCATCATCATCACCATCGTAATCATCATCATCATGATCATCATCGTCGTCATCATCATCATCATCGGCCTCGGTGTCTTCTGTATCTGCATCATCATCATCCTCTGCCATGTGATCTATATCAAAACCAACATAATCTGGATCTCTCTCATAAGGATCATCTTGATCTTTTGGAAGACCCATGTTCTGCAAAAAAAATATTTAAAATAAAAAGTTATTATTTATTTCATGCAATAATTTATTTTTCTGTTATATATCTAATATTACAACATATGAAACTAAACCATAATCATATTACATTATATCAAAGTGCACATACCATATTAAAATTTCAAAAAAGTTATAGCTAATATGTCATTCCAATGATGTAAAACATGCAACAATTCTAATAAACGTTAGTAAAGATCATAAAAAAATTTGTTATAAATTTAACTATTAACTGTAAATTCTATTACATAACCTTAAGTGCCACAAATTGCTTGGTCCAAAGCTCCCATTTTGACACAGGCAAAGGTTGTGGAATTTGGCTTTACACTAGCCAATTGCATTTGCTTTAAAATTTATGAAGCCTTTTCAACAAATCCATTTTGTGCATATCTTGCAGTCATTGCAGTCCATGAGACCACATTTCTTTGCGGCATTCTGTCAAACAGTTCACGTGCCTTGTCTATACTTCCACATTTTGCATACATGTCTAACAGGGCAGTTGCAACTACAACATCTGACAAAATTCCTCTATCCTTTATGTATTGATGGATGCCCATACCCTATTCCAAAGCTCCCGTTTTGACACAGGCAGGGATGATGGTGGCAAAGGTTGTGGAATTTGGCTTTACACCAGGCAATTGCATTTGCTTTAAAATTTCTAAAGCTTTTTCAACAAATCCATTTTGTGCATATCTTGTAATCATTGCAGTCCATGAGACCACATTTCTTTGAGGCATTCTGTCAAACTATTCACGTGCCTTGTCTATGCTTCCACATTTTGCATACATGTCTAACAAGGCAGTTGCAACTACAACATCTGACAAAATTCCTCTATCCTTTATGTATTGATGGATGTCCATACCCTATTCCAAAGCTCCCATTTTGACACAGACAGGGAGGATGCTGGAAAAGGTTGTCAAAATTCCTCTATCCTTTATGTATTGATGGATGTCCATATCCTATTCCAAAGCTCCCATTTTGACATAGGTAGGGAGGATGGTGGCAAAGGTTGTGGAATTTGGCTTTACACTAGCCAATTGCATTTGCTTTAAAATTTTTGAAGCCTTTTCAACAAATCCATTTTGTGCATATCCTGTAGTCATTGCAGTCCATGAGACCACATTTCTTTGAGACATTTTGTCAAATAGTTCACATGCCTTATCTATGCTTCCACATTTTGCATACATGTTTAACAGAGCAGTTGCAACTACAACATCTAACAAAATTCATCTATCCTTTATGTATTGATGGATGTCCATACCCTATTCCAAAGTTCCCATTTTCACATAGGTAGGGAGGATGCTGGCAAAGGTTGTCGAATTTGGCTTTACACTAGCCAATTGCATTTGCTTTAAAATTTCTGAAGCCTTTTCAACAAATCCATTTTGTGTATATCTTGAGGTCATTGCAGTCCATCAGACCACATTTCTTTGAGGCATTTTGTCGAATAGTTCACGTGCCTTGTCTATGCTTCCACATTTTGCATACATGTCTAATAAGGTAGTTGCAACTACAACATCTGACATGATTCCTCTATCCTTTATGTATCAATGAATGTCCATACCCTATTCCAAAGCTCCCATTTTGACACAGGTAGGGAGGATGGTGGTAAAGGTTGTGGAATTTAGCTTTACACCAGCCAATTGCATTTGCTTTAAAATTTTTGAAGCCTTTTCAACAAATCCATTTTGTGCATATCCTATAGTCATTGCAGTCCATGAGACCACATTTCTTTGAGGGATTCTGTCAAACTGTTCACGTGCTTTGTCTATGCTTCCACATTTTGTATACATGTCTAATAGGGCAGTTGCAACTACAACATCTGACAAAATTTCTCTATCCTTTATGTATTGATGGATGTCCATATCCTATTCCAAAGCTCCCATTTTGACACAGGTAGGGAGGATAGTGGCAAAGGTTGTTGAATTTGGATTTACAACAACCAATTGCATTTGCTTTAAAATTTCTAAAGCCTTTTCAACAAATCCATTTTGTGCATATCTTGCAGTCATTGCAGTCCATGAGACCACATTTCTTTGAGACATTCTGTCAAACAGTTCACGTGCCTTGTCTATTCTTCCACATTTTGCATACATGTTTAACAGGGCAGTTGCAACTACAACATCTAACAAAATTCCTCTATCCTTTATGTATTGATGGATGTCCATACCCTATTCCAAAGATCCCATTTTGACACAGGTAGGGAGGATGGTGGCAAAGGTTGTGGAATTTGGCTTTACACCAGTGAATTGCATTTGCTTTAAAATTTTTGAATCCTTTTCAACAAATCTATTTTCTGCATATCCTATAGTCATTGCAGTCCATGAGACCACATTTCTTTGAGGCATTCTGTCAAACAATTCACGTGCCTTGTCTATGCTTCCACATTTTGCATACATGTCTAATAGGGCAGTTGCAACTACAACATCTGACAAAATTCCTCTATCCTTTATGTATTGATGGATGTCCATACCCTATTCCAAAGCTCCCATTTTGACACAGGTAGGGAGGATGGTGGTAAAGGTCGTGGAATTTGGCTTTACACTAGCCAATTGCATTTGCTTTAAAATTTCTAAAGCCTTTTCAACAAATCCATTTTGTGCATATCCTATAGTCATTGCAGTCCATGATACCACATTTCTATGAGGCATTCTATCAAACAGTTCACGTGCCTTGTCTATGCTTCCACATTTTGCATACATGTCTAACAGGGCAGTTGCAACTACAACATCTGACAAAATTCCTCTATCCTTTATGTATTGATGGATGTCCATACCCTATTCCAAAGCTCCCATTTTGACACAAGCAGGGAGGATGGTGGCAAGGGTTGTGGAATTTGGCTTTCAAACAACTCATACTCATAGAGTCATGGTTTTAGGTCATGTATATTATGGTAACAACAAGGGATTCTGACTATGGTTACAATAGCTAAGACTGCCCTCATTTGTGACTGTAACAAGGTTCTTGGACAACACTATCTTGCTCTTCACATTGGGTACTATATAGGCCAAGATTGGGTTAAAGAAATCACTTGATGGTTACCTATATAGTGATACCACACCCTAATACCCCATGCATTCTAAATAGCTTGAGATTTATACAATACTCAACCAAGATGAAATTGTATCACTGTACCACACTTAACTATGACAGTCCTTTCTTGACAACAATTTGTAATCTTTAGACTATTGGGATCCTTGCCACAAATAAATATTAGGTCAATGACACAAGGCTTTTAAACAAAAACCATAATCCCAATTCTATATCCATCCCCTTGGCAGTCTCAAGGGCCACCTTGAGACAAAAAAGCTAATGTACTATTATGACATTTTGATTGTCCTCCATCGTTTCATTGTGCATTTGAAACTTGAGATGAGGATTGGGGAGGTCTCCATTTGTAAAAACATGGAAAATACTCATGGAAAGATCTTTAAAATAGGCATATTCAACTTCATGCATTTCTGTAGACCCTAGGAAGGTGGATGTAAACTTAGTGACTTTAATTACCACCACAAAGACTATCCCCTTTGTGACTATGACAAGGTAACACTGTCATGCTCTTTATGCCAATCCCTTCTACATTGGGTGATGGCCTAATAACATTTATCTCCTTTGTGATTTCAATGCCTCTCTAATACACTTTCATAGGAGTCTTGACAGTCCTTATGTATCAGTGAAGAAGGCTTCCAACAAATCCAAAAGGAGGGCTTAAGATTACATACAAAGTCCTAGTCTTCATACCCTAGTCACATATTACCCCTCTAAGAAGACCTCAAGACAATTGCCCTTTAATGCAGGAAGTCAATGCAGTTTTAAAAGATAAAGTGCAAGAGGCCAAAGGAAAAGAAAACTTAAGGCCTTAAGGGGTTTAAAGGAATAAAAATATAGGCTTGCAAACTCGACTTAAAACCCTAACCCTAGGTGGGTACCACCAGATACAACCAGAACCCTTTAACTTGGCATTGCAAAACCTTGTCCAATCTGATCGTGGGAAGCTGAAATCAAGCATGTACACTCACATATGATAGATAAGTATGCCTACCAAGTGGTTTGGCATAAAAATGAATAGGATTCAAATTATAACCCTTCAAAGTAGGCCACTGGAGTATATTGTACAGGTGCATTTCTGAGTGTTGCAGTCAGATTTTTCATCATGGGAACCTAAAATTTTTATAAAAAATGGTAGGAATTTTAGGTTCCAACAAGTCCATTAGTTGGAGGCAGGCAAACAAGGGTTTTCTATTCATTATTAGCCTGTTAAACTTAAGCATATGAGATAGCATGGCACACACAAAATGTTGTGGATAATGACCACAAGATTAGGTTAATTGCAAACACTTTTTGTAAGCAAGCACAAGACTAGTATAGTCATTATGATCCTAATGGAACCAAGAAGGGTCCCCAAAGATATAAGAGTAATCATTTGTCATCTAAGATAAATCTTACATTTAAGGGCGCTAGGGCCAACAGAGAAGCACTTTAGAACTCATCCTACACATCAATAAACAACTCAACACAAGAAATTCAAATTGACATATTAACACAACAATATCCAACTAAGTTATTGAAAGTCAATTATTGATATCTCGTTCTCTATCCAGATTACAAAATCGGTCAACTTTTTTCTTTGTAACATTTCCTTTTCAAATTGGCTTGGATGTCAACCATATTTCTCCTCCTGTCAAAACATGGCACATGGACTAGTTAAACTAATTAATATGCAATCATTTACTTTTTCCTAGGAAATAAAAAAATATCATTTAACTTATTAAATATACTTACAAATGTACAGATCAGGGCCTGTAAACCTTTCTGGCAACTGTGATGCGTGACACGAAGTTTGTCAAGCCTAGCCTTGGAGGTCTTGTCCTGAAACATATACTAATTCAATTTAACTATGCACAAATAAAATTTAAAAATTATTTAATAAATTTGAATAATCTTATGAGCAAATTCAAATACATGCATACTCTCCTATGCTTTTACAAGCTCTTTCCATATGACTTCTCATATGCTTTTACAAGCTCTTTCCATACTTTCAAACTTACATCAATTGGATTTTTTTTTAGCCTTTTCTTGGGAGGGAGTTTTTTTATCTTCTTTGTTTGGTTGCACCGAAATCTCTTGCAGTTTTGAGACATTCATAACTTTATCTTCTTTATAGACCAACCTGTGCCAAATTCAGTCTCCATGTCTTGGATAACTGCTTTTTACAGGTGCATGGGTATCTTTGAGAATGGTAAATGTAGATGGTCTTTGAACCGTTGAAGGCATGATTCCTTCAACCTATTCACAAATGTTTTTCCAGCATCTGTTATTTAGACTTCCCCTGAAACCACATCGTATTCTATCTTGGTATCGTAGGTACCAATGCAAGATGCAAAACATGGCGTGGTGGTCAAAGAAGTATGTGTCCCAGGAGTTGGTGGGACATTGGAAGCCTATGTTCCTTGTTCCACATTCTTAGAGGTTATTGTTATTGATTTCCTCCTAGATCTTTTGCTTGATCCATGACTGGTTGGGGAATCAATTGATTCCCTTTGACACTGTTGATTTGATTGTAATATTTCAAGGGATTTACTAGATCATTTTTCTATGTATTTGGCAAGCATTGTCAAGTCCACACCATCCAATTTGTTCACTGCCTCTACCCCCAATATGGAAGCCAATGCCTCTTTATCTTTGTCAGTCTCATGTTCCTATATATATAAAATAAATTTCTTCTTTTAAATTTACAAATAAAAAACTAAAAACTAAAAATCAAAGAAACAATGGCAACATTTACAAATATATAAATTGACAATGAATTACCTCATTGTGGCCAAAGTCTGCTCCCTTTGTTCTCTTCCCTCTATTGCTTGACATTTTGAGGCGACCTACGACAAATTATTTTTGTTCAGTTTGTGGAGGCAAATGAAGTACACAATGCCAGGTATGAAAGTTTTCATCCAGTTTTTTGTATTCCTCAAGGTTTTTGACCTTTACTTTGTAGAACAAATCATGAAGTTGTTTTCCTCTGAATCAATTGGCGCCTTGGGAGGGAATCTATAGTTCTGGGCCTAATTTTAGTTTTCTCACAATAGACTTGTCTTAAAGCACTCGACTACTTTTTTAGGAAGGATTGATGGTAATGATAAGAGAACCTGAGCATTGGGGTTTGAAAAATGCATTCACTTGTCTCGGATGCAGAGGAAATAATGCAATCTCTACAATTTTACCCTCCTCCTTTGCAACTACATGAGACTTGAACGATTCGCCTATAAACAAAACAATATTCACAACCCTTTCTTCACAATCCTCTCCATTTAATTAAAACAAAAATATATTTGGGAAAGAAAATTTTTTATTGTAATTGTAACCTTACCTATGGTGTCACAAACTAAATCAAATTTCTCATCTACTTGCTTTTTTTTCCCTTTTTCTCCTCTCTTCACGTGGCGTTTTTTCTATTTTTTTCTCCTCTAATTCACGCAGCGTCTTTCTCCTGTAATTATCGAATTTCTATTCAAGTTGGAAGTATTTATTTATTTTTTGATTTAATGGAGAAACCCAAATAAAGGCGAACACAAAAAACCCAAACACTAGATCTGCAAACAAAAAATGAACACCCAAAAATAATAAAGTTTTGTTTTGGAGTATAAGCAGGCGGGAATTTTTTAAATTTTTTTTTATCCAATAGTCGGCGCTATAGTCGGAGCTGTTACCGCTGACTTTAGCGCTAACTTTTAGGCCTAAATGTAATCATTTTGGGGCACAAAAGGTGGCACAAAGTGCACCTAATTTAGCGCCAATCAGTGCAAAATGATGTATTTTGATTGGAAGTTGATAAAAAAGTAACCTCACCAAATTTGGATTGTCCTTATAATAAGTAACTATATCTTGTTTCCATGCTAGCATTTTGACTTCATGCTTCTCTTATGATTAGCTCAATAATGACTCACTCTTTCATGACCTTACACAGATGGTTGGTGACAATCCTTATGCAAGTGATATGGCTTTGGAAAAACCAAACAACTCTTCTCTTACTATCATGATGACATGATATTGGGACTGTAGTGGTAGCTTATGGAGTGTGCTTATGGTATTGTGATTTTCATTTCTATGTTCTCATTAACATTTTTTAAGTTGAAGCATGGTAACTAACCTACTATCTATTATGACAATCATACAATGACTAGACAATCCTCTCCACTTTGACTATGACAGTCCTATTCATGGTGTTTTCTTCATGACAATCCCCAATAATGTGAATTATTGATAGTAGCTAGTTCAAATGGAGTTTTGGATGGTGTAGTAAGTTGTCCCTATGGCTCATGATAGTGCATACCTTGGTTATATCCTTGTGACATTACTCTCTAGATATCTCCTCTTTATAGTGACAAGGTTTCAAGAACATGACAACTTAGGTAAGGTATCAACTTGTCTCTTCAACCTCTGGATTGTCATTTTTCAAGAATTGATCTCATTGAAATGCAAAGACAACATGTCATAGATTAGATGAAAAGATCAAGGAGATGCATGTTATAGAGTATAAAACTCAAAAATCAAAGGTCTTTTTGGGCCTTTTTCCAACAATATGAGAAAATTCAAACTTTAAACATTTAGCACAGGTACCATATGACTCATTCGCATACATCACACATGTGGGACCACTAAGAAGGGAGGTAGGTGCTTAATACGAGCAATGGCAATTTCATATAATGTTTAAGTTCACTTCAACATATATTTGGGGTTATGATAGCTAATGGAGGGTTTTCTTTTCAAAGGAAACCATTAATTTTGGAGTGGAAGGTAATGGTGAAATATAACATAAAGTCCCTATAATTAAAGAATATCCAATGGCTAGGATTAACCTAACAAAGATATAACGACGTGATTTCAAAATTAACATCCAAATTATCCTTCCCTCCATCAAGAATTTTAAATTTTGGCGCCAAAGACTCTTTGAGACTATTTTGAGGGTTCTATGATAGTTTTGAGGGTTTTATGGCCACTTGGAGAGATATAGATTACCTTAAAATGACCCATAAAAGAAAAAGGAGAGTCAAATATGAAATAAATGTCTTTTTGATGTGAATTTGTAGTCATCTTGTAATCATAAGATTTGAGCTCTAGTTGTGAAGATTCCGCGTGTAAACTTTTTCTGAAGAGCAAAATGTTGCAATGTCCTATTTTGTTTTTCATAGTGTGTCTTAATGAAAAGTGAGTGTATTAACAAGATAAATTCAAGAATATTCTCTTGGTGTACAACTATTATGTGACTATTGTCATTGTTGTGTATTACAGTATCCAGAGGAGGCCATGGAGAGAGGACGTGGACAATGTAGAACTACTAAATTGCAGAGAGGAAAGTGGGTGGAAATAGATATGACAACAAAATCTACAGATACAATAGATGTAAGAAGAGAAAGTAACCTCAACCAAAGGAGGAAGGTGTTTATGAATTCACAAATGCTACAACATAGAGGAGATAAAGTCATTTTTCTATCCACAAGGCCTTTGAGGTTAAACTTATTGGTTGAAAATGCATAGGAATGGTGATTAAATGTGATTCTATGATCGAGGGAAAAGTTTGAAAATTAGGATGGCCAAAACATGATATCAATATGTCAAATATATGACTAAAGTGAGGTTTTGTGTTGGATAGCATATTCGTTGAAATGATATAATTTGTGTACTAAACATTATTTACTATGTTGTGTATTATAGGGGCCAGACGAGGCCATGGCAACAGATCGTGTCATATCAAATGAGGACACAACGGATGAAGCAGGAAATCAGGTACTCAAATCTAATTTCCTTAGGAAGTAATGAGCTGATGGCATTTTATGATATGTCCATCTTTTTAATAGTATTATTGAAATTTATAATGTATTATCCAATCTTGACATAAATTAATGCATGTTGTTGATTATTTTAGATGGAGATTGGAGCAAATGCAGAGCCTAAGTGTTCAACTAGAAAACAAAAAATGTGTGTACGTGGACATGGACCTAAAATTGTTAAATCATGTAGACGACAGTGGGTGGAAGAGGATATGACAATGGATCCTGTAGACACAACAAATGATTGCACTAAACAAGAGGTTGGTCAGGACTATGGTACATGGGATGAATACTTTGAGAAAATTGTTGTTTGTGGATGTTCTGTATGTCATGGAACAAAACAATTCAAACGAGCGATTGTACAAAGATGTTACATATATGATGAGCTTCCATTTGGTAGTATGCCTCCTACAATCGATTCAAATCCAATAGGAATTATGGTAAGGAATTTTCCAAATTGATATAAACAACATTTATACTTCGTTTAAATGTTGTTTTATATTATTTAAATAACTAATTTTTTTCTTAATGGATACTTGAAGGATAAAGTTCTTGGTTCAAAGTTTCCTGGATCACCGACTTCCAACCTAGAGGGCAATGATCATTTATTAGATGACACATCTAACAAAAATATGTGCCAATATACCAGCTCGGAAGATGAGGAATTGATGAAAACAAGCAATAGAACAAGAACCAGTTTAAAGATGCATAATTTGCTTAAAGACAAGGGGAAGGTGGACTACATACCCTATGAGAATGAATGTGATGGAGATCATGACTTGCCCCTAAGTTTGAGATCAATTTAGAAAGAGATATTTGATTGTCGACTATATTGCGCTTGGCCTAGTGATCAAAAAATACCTAGAGTGTACGAGGTGTTTCAATTTTGGTGATACAGCTACATGATACGACCCTCCAATATTCATGGAGTGAATCTAGGCCTCTTTATTGTCCAAAATGTACATGTGGGATCTAAACTTAGAAACAATTCAGAACAAACCACTAGGAGATGAATGCCATATTATGGTCCATCATATTACAGTGGTGAATGGAGAAGGCTAGTAGAATATAAGCCTAGCATGTCAGCATATGGTCTAAATTTGAATATGTATACACATCGTCTCCAATTGGAAAGTGTAAAAGAAATGAATAGAGGTCATCTAATGTATATAGATGGATGTGCATACACACAAAAATATTGTAGGATTTATAAATAGTAGTAAGGGAAGGGACCCTACTATAAGACCGAATTGTCAATTTGTTGAGGTTATAAATGATAAAGATGGATATATGGAAAGAGAGGTTGATAGATTGATAATGGTTGAGGCTATTATGGACCTTACCATTGGGGATGAGTTATTGATTGATTACCCCTTCTTAAACGCACTCCTTTGTGAAAGAAGAGGGAAGAACAAGATGTTCTTAAGGGAAGAAAACCAAAGAATAATAAATGAGTGTGGACTGATGTTTTATAAACTATGTTGTCAAAATTGTGTTTTATTTAAATTATTGTATAAAAAAGGTAGTCTATAAAATAATGTTCCATTATTCAATTGATGTAAATATGTTCATACAATTTATATTTTAATTTGTTAAGCCATATTTGATTATATTTCTTTGAAATTGATACATTTATGATTTATCCAATTGTTGCCAAACATTAAATAATGCTTGCATTTGTTGATAGGTAGAAGATGTTGATGAAAAATATAATAATACCCAAGATCCAACTGGGTTATTAAGATTTGGACGGGATGATCCAAACCATCCTTTAAACAATACCAGGGTGAAAAGAGCATTATTGAAGAGAATACTACCAGCTGAGAAATTTGAAGAGTTGATGAGATCTGCATACACTGATGACATGCCACCTAGCCTTAATGATGATGATCATGATAGTGAAAATGTAGTGCATGAATAAGGATTGAATGAAATGCTTACAGATTTCATTAGGGATGAAAACAATGATGACAATAATGATCATATGGTTGACAGTAACGATGATAGCAAGGGTAATTACCACCAACGTAATGTTGATGATAACAACCTGAAAGACTCCATCAAGTAAGCAACAAAGACACCCGTGTTCAAATTAGGTGCAAGTAGAACCTCAAAACTGGCATGCACATTAATATTATTAGAAATCAAGTCACTATTTGGTTGGTCAGACAAAGGATTCACTACCCTGCTGAAGTGAGTTGAAATCTATTTCTTACTTTGCAAGTGTCAATTGGTGTACATAATTCGTAAACATTCATCAACTTCATTTATATTTCTTTAAGGGGATTTTAAAACCATATATTGTATATAAATAGTCCTAGTATAGATTGACATATCAAACATGTTCAACATAAGTCAAACATTCAATTGATTTAATCTCTGTCAATCTTACAGGGCACTAAAAACTAAAATATTCCCTGAAGAGAATGTGTTGCCATCAACTTGCAGAGAGGCATGTCTGTTGTTGGTTGAGTTGGGGATTAAATATAAGCAAATTCATTCATGTAAAATTGATTGCATTTTATACAAACATGAATATCAAAACAAGGTAGAATGCCCTGTATGCAAAGAGATGAGATATCGTACAGATGTACAAGGTCCTATAGTTCCAAAGAAGGTTTTATGTCACATGCCAATTATACCTAGACTTCAACGAATGTTTCATTGCAAGTCACTTGCACAATTGATGGACTGGCATGCAAAGAATAGGAGTAAAGATGGATTCAAGCAAATTCCGGCTGACCCCAAAGCAATGAAACACATAGAGGAAAAATGGCCAAGAAAATTCAAAGATGAACCCCGTAGTATCAGATTTGGTCTTGCAATTGATGGAGTGTGCCCATTCTCTTTCCTGAGCTCAAATTATAGTGTTTGGCCAGTCAAATTGATAGTATACAATATTCCCCCATGGATGAGTGTTAGAAAGGAGCACCTTATACTGACTCTCATTGTTCCAGGAAAACATCAAGTTAAAAACATGGATGTTTATCTTGCGCCTTTTATTGATGAGATGCAACTGCTATGGAAAGGCATAAGAATGTATGACATATCATGTCCCCCATCAAATAGGTCCTTCATGTTGTACGGTGTGTTATGTTGGATTATTCATGATTTCCCAGAACTTGGTGTTTGTTTTGGTAAGATAAAAATATTTACGTATTTACACTCATAATTTATTTTCATTCCAACTTTCATACTTAGTTTTATACTATTTTTTGATGCTATTAACATTACTTATTGAATTGTAGGGCTTCAAACAAAAGGGATATTTACATGTCCAAGATGTGCAGAACAATTTCAAGGGCAGTATTATAAAGATCTACATAAATTTATTTATGCAAACAATAGGGTTTTTCTACCACTAGATCATAAGTTTAGAAATCGCCTGAAGAATCAATTTGATGGAAAAGTTGAAAATAGAGACCCTCCCATGATTATGGGTCTAGGTGATTAGCTTAAGAAGTATGAAGATGCTGAATTGAAAGATTGGAAGGATTTTTTTGATCGGGGTGATTCAATTGAAGAACCAGAACAAGTTGTAGTTAATATGCCAGAAGGAATGAAAAGGAAATCCATATTTTATGAGCTCCCTTACTGGAAGGATCTATTAATATCTCACCTATTAGATCCTATGCACGTCTTCAAAAATGTCCCAGATTCTATATTTTGACATATATCAGGCAAAGAGAAGGATACCTTGTCTTCGAGGAGAGATATTGCTCTTTCACATACCAAAATTGATAGAAAACATTTGTGGCCAAACAGGGAAAATGAAATATATGTAGAAGCTCCATGGATTTTGAAAAAGAAAAGAGCTAGACCAGCTAAAAAATGTCATCCATTCAATAAGGACACCTACTGGCTATGGGTCATCATTGGCTAAAGCTTTTACAGTTGATGGACATATCACAAGATTTAAAACACATGATTTTCATAATTTTATGAAGGTATTATTTATCATCATTTAACATTTAATGGTAACATTGATTAAGTACTAAATATATTTTGATATTTTGTTGTGTGAGAAAAAATTACTAATGACCTTTTCATAAATGTGTTTGATAGCATATCATGCCATTGGCAATTAGGGGGGATTCCTGTCTTACAGTTGACTTAAGGAATGCCATAAGTCGATTGTCAACATTTACAAGGTATGTGGTTATATGAAATGTTCATGTGTGAGACACATAGAGATATTATATTGTATTTTAATTTTTGACTAAAGGTTCATACTAATTTACTATTCTTATATTAGGTGGGTGACCTCCAAGGAGATCCACGAATGTGAAGTGCCAAAATGGAAGAAGGAAATTGCATAAATTGTATGTGTATTTGAAAAGGAGATCCCTACAAGTTTCATGGACCTACAAGTCCATTTACTTATACACCTAGTCAATGACATTGAATTGGCGGGTGTCATATCAATGAGGTGGATTTTTTTCTTTGAGAGTTATATGAAAACTCTAAAAAGATATGTCTGACAAAAGGCACATCTAGAGGGTTGCATGGCTGAAGGGTATGTATTGAATGAAACATTTTTCTTCTTGTGTGAATTCCTTGGTAAGGATTTTGAAGATGGGCCATGCTTTTGGGATGAAGAACGAGCATTAGATATTATTGATGGAGAAAAACCACAATCTAATGGTGTTCAAGTACAAATTAGTAAATAAATTCATGATCAGTGTGGTTTTTTTTCTTGCAATCATTAATTTACTCTATAATTTATTTGTCAATTAATAGCATGACATTTGGAGTTTGAAATAAACATGTTGACATGTAATAGGTGTAGACGAAAGTGCTATACTCAACAAGTTCATTCTTTACCACATGCACTTTATGAACAAATGGATTGATCTATATGATAAAAAGAGAGAAGTGTTAGAAGCAAGGAGATAGTTTAAGAGATCGAACCCAAGGAATACTCCACTTCCCACTGATCTGCTTGGGGAATTGGGCAAAGATTGCACACTAGAATGGGTTACTAAACAAATTCAAAATCAAATAGAAGATGTAGGTATAGATTCAAACATAACAAAATATGAAATCAACATGTCTAGAGGATGTGAAAGAAAGGTACAGTTGGAATTTTACAAAATGTTGTTTCCTTACAGTTTTGACACTATTAACTATTTTAATATTCATCATTATATTTGTTTTCACTTAAATAAGTGGTCTTTCACAGGTGAGGAAATATCCAGCAATGTGGGCATATGGTCGACATTATCGTGTAGAAAGTGTAGATGTAAAGAGACGATCCTTCGATTATGGCATCATGGTTGACTTCAAGCAATCCAGTCGATCAAGCTCAAAAGATAAGAATATAATTGAAGGGAATCTACAATATGTTGGGAAAATACAAGAAATTATTGAGTTGGATTACCGCTCTTTTAAATGTTGTATTTTTAAGTGTAGATGGTATGAAGCATTTGAGAGGACACAAAGACATGATACCCATAGTGGATTGTTTTCTATAGATTCCTCATGTTTCCTATCGGAGGATAAGGAGCCTTATGTTCTACCAATTCATTGTGAGCAGGTATTTCTCTAACTCAAACAAGAAGTGATAGTGATCATTAATCTATTAATTCATAGTTTATTGCGAATATATACATGTGTTTATTAATCAATAAAATTGTTATACTATACATCTAATATATGTATGTCATTCATGTGCAGGTATTCTTCTATAAAGATATTTTGGACCCGAAATGGATATTTGTCATACATTATGATCTAGGATTAAGGCATGTATTTGACGATGCATTAGTTGATACTGAGAAAAATAATGATGGCCAACAAAATGAGAGAGAGGTATTAGATAACATCGAAGAAATTGACATCCATGATGATGTTGAAGATGGTTATGTTCAAGCACAAGAAGACAACAATCCAGAGTTGGATGATGTTATGGAAGACAACAATATGGATGGTATACAAAATGATGATCCAAATACATCTGGTAACAATATAGATGGTCTACAGTCAGATTTCAATGATGATGAAGATGATGCAGGTCAAGATGAGGATGATGATAATATTAAATACTTGAAAGAACATATGAACATTGACAATGATACACTAGATGACATTGTAGCAGAGAATAATGTTAATGACCAAGACTTCTAAATTTTCAAAATTATTTGCAATCCATGTTTAAAAAAGGATGATTAAATTGTTGGCAATAATGTTAATTAAATGGATTGATTGATGTTCTTCATAACTTGTTAATGGATAATCCTTATGTGATTGAAGTATTAAGTGATATAGGTCAAAGGATAAGCTCATCAAGTTCCTTAAATAGTGGGTGTTACCTTGTTTCACTAATGACAATTTACTTTCAAGTTTGCTGGTGACTTCAGAACAGATTAAGGAGCTTATGTAATTTTGTCAATTAAATCATCCACTTCACTTAACCCAATCTAGCATATGATTTGGATTAATGTTTTCTATAATTCTTTAAACCCTACTCCTAAAACAAAAAAACAAATTTGGATTTTGAAAATATATACAAGGGATGATTTTCAAAAGAGAAAGATTGGTGCGTGCCACATGAGGAGTTTGTTTATCTTTAATTATTTTTCATATATATCCTTAATTGTATCTATGCCATGTTATCTTGTGATAAGTACTTGAGTAAGACCATCAATGAAAAATGAAGTGGACATATAATCATCTATATTAGCTAATTGATTGGACATATATTTCAATTTATCAATGATCTCATGTTTCTATTCATTTTCAACACTTTTAATAAAGACATCATGATCATAATATTAAGTAATAAAATAAAATATTGCGATATTAAGTAATTAAGATATAGAAATGAAATAGTTGAGAATAAATACAAAACTTATTTGATCTTTTTAGCATGATGTCAAATATGAAGTGTGTGATTAACTAATGCATTATGAAAAAAGAATAAAAACTAGGATTTTCTACTAGAATAATGATCATGAGATTGTGGCAGTGATTAACTATTTTTTTGCATTTCTTCTTCACTTGTCCTCTTTTTCCATATTTCCAAAACTTTACTCTTATCTTCCTAGGGATTCTAGATTTTCCTCTTGACTTGGATTGATCCCCTTTAGATCCACTTTTGTCCTTGGGCCTTTGCAGAACATGCAAGGCATCCTTAGAACCTTCATCATTGAACTTTCTCCTCATATCTCCATTGAGCATTGTAACAATAAAGGATTCCATAGTCACCTTTGCAACACTACCATTTATAACAAGCATTATGTTCTCTGAATTTCTGGGTAAAGAAAAAAGTGAGAAGATACATTTGTCTTCCTCATCAATTTTAACATTTATTGAACCTATTTTACTCAAAATCATATTAAAGGTGTTAAAATGTTCTACAGTAGAATATCCTTCCTTCCTTTTTAAATAATATAAAAATCTTTTGAGATATAACTTATTACTTTATAATTTTAGTTTGATAAATATCACCTATTCTCTTTTGTAATGTGAATGCAGGGGTCTCTTTTGATTTGAATAAGAAAGAAAAAGTGAATTGGAGACAACCAGATAAATTATTAGTAATCCAATTCAACAAACAAATGAGAACCAAAAGTTTACCACCAAAGAATAGCAGCTTTTATATTGATTTGATTCAAAGTACAGGCAGTGCAATGTCTCTTTCAAAAAATCAAAATCCCAGATAGATTCCAAGCCATAAGGTCTTGGTTTCCTTTTATAAAGGAAGCAACAAGCTTCAAACCTTTCATATTCAAAATGGCTCTTTGTATTCGTAACCCTTGATATTATAATATTTGTCTTTTATAAGTCCAATTTAGATTTTCAAATATATTTGAATACATTTTAAAAACATGAAGAAAACATAAAGAGAAAAAAAGAGAGCGTTCAAGATGTGGTGGTACTATTTAATGCCATCATATGGCTCATTGCTCCTCTACTCCTAAACCTGTGCTACTGATGATTCATCTCTAAGATATTTCTCCTCCCATTTATATATTGTAAAATGACCAGGCCATTGGTAAGCCTGAATATGAAGCAAGTTCTCCTGGTGATCTTTCCATCTTTTATCAAGCAAAGCTCTGACATCCATCACAAATTTTGCATACCCAACATCCAACGCAATTACTCGGTCCAATATCATGTTGAAACTGAGAATGTTGACATCTCCATCCTTCTTCAAATAATCCATAACTTGGAATACTGTTTGGCCGAATTCCATCTTCCATGTGTCAAGACTTTTGATTTTCTCTTCTTCTGTCAGTATGAAAGGAATAAATTTATGCTTGAATGTTGTAAAAGAATCAATCTTTGCTTGCATCTTCTGGATTTCCCCATTCACATACTAGTATTCATCAATGATCATTTTGACTATTTTCTCAGTGGGCTTCAAAGCTGTAGGGGCATCAAGATTCCTTTGCACTACTAAGCACATCGTAACCAAATTGTGATGATAGGGTTGCCATTTTTTAAACAACAAATCCAAAACAAAAAAGTTTATCTTCAATTGCTCAATGGATTGAGATAAAGAAGAGTAGAAATCATGCGCACTCCTAAGCTTATCCACAACCAATTTTACTCTATGCTCCAAAATTTTCTCAAAAATTTCAAAAACTTTCATCTTGCCTCATTCTTTGTCATTTCATTTTGTTTATTCAAACTTTCAATTTCCTTTTCAAATTTCAATCTTGTTACATTAAATTCTTCAGTAGACATTGTGACATCACTGGCTATTTGTGGCATAGGGGGCTAATAGGGTACAATGGCTTGACCTTCAGAAGAATTCACAGCTTGCAATTATTTCTTTAATTTCACATTTTCAAAATACAATTTGTTTACTTCATCATACAATTACTTACTGAGTTTTCTCATAATCTATTAGCCTTTGTTCTAACCTCTTCACAACAACTTGAGTAAACCCTAGCAGTATGAACATTGAGAACAACTGCTTCTATTGCTGACGTATCTTGTAAATTCTTTACCACAGCTGTACCCCTTATTTCTTGAACAATATCAATCAATCTTGGTTTGGTTGTATTTTTCTGAGTAGTCTAGATTGCAAGGGTCTCTGTCTTTGGATTAAAACCACATCCACTTATGCCATCTTCATAATCAAATTCTAAAACAAGTTGTGGATCATCCTGACTTCTACTTTGGTCAAGCGAAAATACCTTTTTCAATTCAAGGCTAGGGATGATGAGCATATTACTTTTCAACACCATTTGTCTTGCCTCCTCTGGACTCACATCAATTTCATCTACTTTCAATTCTTTGAAAGTTTGTGTAATGATTTGATCATGTTGTGTTTCATCATCACCCCATTTTATTTATTGCAACTTTTTCATTATATTCTTTCATTTTCATTTTCATCCAAAAATCCTTAAACTCTGGAGTTTTGATGAAGTCGTCATCTTCTATGAACCTCATGGATGCTATAATCCTTTCATTCTCCTCCAACTCTAGTTCAGCTTGGGTTTGCTCACCCTTCCTAGCCTCAGGCTTATGTAAATCAGTGGGTCGACCAACCAATGGCTGATCAACCTCTTGCTCATCTCCCATGTGCCTCAAGATGTTAACCACCTCATCAATATCCCCCCACCTCTTCAGTCATTTCAATAGGGGACAAGTGGAGATACCTCTTCTATCCTCTACTTCTTTGCTAGTGGTGATTTTGGGACCTGTGGATCTTGCATTGACATAACATCAGGAGCACACTCATGAATCTGAATCCTTGCAGACCTTTTCACTAGAAGTTTAGTAGCCTTAGCAGACTGTTTCTTAGATTTACCATAAATAAGTTCAAAATTATCAATGATTGCATCAATTCTCTTCAGAGGGTCTTTTTCTTCAACAAAGAATCCAAGAAATAGGGGATTTTGCTTTTTCTTTTCATCTTAAATTTTTTTCAAGATATCCCATTTTCTCTTCCTACTGTATACCTCATCAAAAGTGACAAGATTTCTTATCACATCCTCATCAAATGGGACCTGATGTGATACGGCCATTTTAGTCAGAATTGATTGTCTCACAAGATTCATATGACCCTCAGGGTCACAATTCCTCTCGATACCCAATTTCAAAGAATAGTTCACCTTTAAAAAGACTTGCAAATTTTCAAGAGTGTCAGAGCCAATAGACCAATCACCAAAAATTGTAGCATCAGGTAGAAATGTACCTTTATTTTGTCTTTTCATTACCTCCTTTGCCATCCACATCATTTGCCACATAAACTCCATGAATACAATTATGTCTGATACAAATTTTGGCAATATGTGAGGTGGCTGGGGGCAACCATACACTCTAATTATAGTATGATCTGGCATAAAAAAACCAATCAACAAAATTTTGTTTGTGGCCCTGCTCTGGTCTGTGTGCAAGCGGCCTCAACATTACCCTAACTTAGTCTATGTAGGAAAATAAGATACCAAGAGTATTCAATAGCTTGACAACAAACAAATCATGAAATTACAATGTAGTCACTATTCCGGCAACCAGGGAATCCCACTTATAATACCAAAATTGAGTCGACAATCTTTGTCCTTTCTCATCAACCATACTTAGATCCATTTTGCTTGACCATCTTCCTTTGTTCTGATACAAAATCAAGTGACACAATAAAGAATAGAATTTGAAATCTAAGGGTTTCTTGTTCTCCTTCACACATAAGAATCCTTCATGCAGTTTTTTCTCAATATGAGATGCAAAGTCGTATTCAGCATTCACCTCTGGATGTTGTATTCATAGCCATCATCATTAGGCTATTTGGAATTCTTCCTTGTGCATCAATTCCCAAGACTTGGCACAGTGCAAAATAGGTTCTCTTGAAATATATAGAAAATTCTTCCACAGGGAAAGGCTCAATAGAATTTGATGGAATCTTAATTTTTCTGTTGTTGGCCCCCCTTCTCATATATATTGGCAATTCATCTCTCCTAAGTGTTTTCCTCAAGATTGTGTAATCTCATTCAAATCTCTGCAAATCCACTTGAGTGAGAGCTTCCTTGTTCAACATAAAACTGTCAAAAATTGCATTTCTATCTATTGTCACCAATGACAATCCATTTGGCATTCTGACTATTTTAGTGGTAGGATAGTAAAATTGTCCTAGTGCCCTAATCAATTCCACATCCACAAATACAATGGGCACCACCAACTTTGGCCAAATCCAATTTCCATGGATTTCCCACTGGTCCCTCACCATCCCTTTTTGCATAAAAATACCAAAACAAATCCCACCTGGAGATAGGGATTGTAGCATCCCGACACCCTTCTGTTGTGTCTATGAACAACTTCTTTGGACCCTTGTCTATGGACCGAGGCAATACTTCTAGCAGAGATTGTTGATGTGGTCTTTTCTTGGGAACTACAGGCTCATCACCTTTACTAGCAGACTCAGACCTCTTGGGTGCCATGTTTAATGACTTGAATAGGCTAGGGTTTTTTCAAAATTCAACTTACTGTACCAGCAACTGAAAAATAGAGTGAAAGAGAAAATGAACTTGACATGGCCAATTAATGTAGGTAGACATAGGAATAAAAGAATAGTATAACAAAAAAAGCTTAGCCCCAGCCTTTTTTTAAAAGAGAAATTTTATATTAACAAAAGATGTAATTACAAGAACCCCAACAACTGAAAAACAAAGTGAAATACACGCCAACTTCTAATCAGAGAGTGCAAGAATGAACTTACCTAGTCAATTGCAGTTTGTAGGAAACACACTGAGCTGAGTTACGCCTTCTCCAAGTTATGTCTGAATTCTCTGAAATGAGCAAATGCCAAGAAATCTTCGAATCTTATTTAGTCAAGGAGTTCATCATATCACCATTACTTTGGTTTGTGCCATGAGATCATGAAATCTTAGCATTCAATTCCTTTCTCAAGATTTGACATCAATTCTCAATAACCGTGACCCTGCATTGAATGTGCTTGCCATTTATTTCTTTTACCGCATCGCTGCAAGGCTTTCCCAGACTGGCTGCGAGATAGTGGGGGCTTATAGCCACTACACTTCTATTTCATCCTTTACTGCCAGACCGCAAATGCTTAGATTGCCCCTGTGGGACCACGGGAGATTATTACTTGATGTCCTTCTACTTACCACCCACCTGCAAATGTTATGAATGCTTGTCGCAGGATAGCGGTGGCTTACAACCACTACACTTCTATTTCATCATTTACCGCTAGACCATAAATGCTTAGATTGACCCCTGCAGGACCATTGGAAATTATTACCACTACACTTCTATTTACTGCCCAACCACAAATGTTATGAATGACCATCGTGGGACAGCGGGGGTGAAAACGCATTACATTCTCCTCTTGTCGCTCTACCATGGGCCTCGGTTGAAACGCTTGCGAGGATGCAGTAAGTGTTATTACCACAATGCCGCTAGTTACTTTTCAAACCTTTGTGGGACCGCGGGAAGAGACTAACACCACTAGCCGCAAGTGTGAGATGAACATCAGCAAGCCACAAGCGTGAGATGAACCGTCCACGGGGTAGCGGTAGCTTCTTCATATCAACCTCTTCCTACCACCAAGCTATAAACTATTCTTTTATCCTCTGCGGGAATGCGGTATGTGCCATATTTCATTCCTCTTATTCTTGCATAACCACAAAAGATAATCAATTAACCTATGGGACAACGGTAATAAACAAAAACACTCATATAGTAAAAAATAGTCAAGATTGTTTCACAATGGCCATGATATATATGTATTTATTTAGTTGTGGGGGAATGTTGGGGGTTATTGATTTAATTAAATAAATGTGGATTTATTTAATTAATGATGAGACTTTAGAGGAAGGGTTAATATTTAATTAATGTCAGAAGAACGGTTAGATTTATTAATTAAATAGCGTGACTTATTAAACTGATATTAGGAGGAATTATCAA